>CM042240.1:29928153-30625653 GCA_023566225.1 Romanogobio albipinnatus | reverse complement strand
CTCATTCTCTAAATAGTTGCAAAACAATGAAAAGAAAAAAAAACCCTCATCCCTCTAAATGTACATTCTCCGATTTTTAAACATGTACTATTGCTGTGACATTACATTTTAGTTTTTCTTTTTTTTCTCATTGAAATTAAATTAGTAAAACAGACAACTGGAAACGTACAGTGAGCAGTCAGGGATATACGTATGAAGTGTTTTAAGGACAAAACTAGGGCTGCAGCAGTGGAGAGGTAGCAAAAGAGAGAGAATGTTCATTCATAATTTACATATTCATGTTGATACAAACAAAGAGTATCACAAGGGAACAGGCAAAACAGCAACTATCAGGTTAAAATACGACTGTTTAGACTGAATCCTTTTTTTCTGTTGTTACTATGTGTTTTTTTTATTATTTTTGTTCCTGGTCTTTGTTTTTCATTCTCTGTTTAGTGTCATATCTGCTGTGTCATCATTATAGCAGCACAATGGTGTTGTACAAGGCACCACATATTTAAACCCCACTCTGAAACGAATAAATCAAATGATCCTGTGTTGCACGGTGTAATTTCTGTTACCTCTGTTATTTTGTCTTTCAATGAACAGTATATGTATTGAAATGTTTGTAAGCTTAAATTAATTAACATTTTTGGCGAGTGGTTTTTTTGTTTGTTTTTTGGATAGCATACTTGTAATCAATACAGAGAATTTATAGTGGTAGCCTACTGTTCAAGACCGAAACCGAAACTCCTCTTTAAAAGTAATTTTGTGATATTGTGATGGTATTTACATAAACCTTAAAAAAATATACAATAACTGTCTAGTCAGTTGTTTTTGTCACTTTATGTCATCTCTTTGGATGATATCGTCTAGGGTCTGTGAGTGTGTAAAAAGTTTTCATATTCATATAGTTAATCACTAACGTGTCGTGAGTTGTGTGTGCATGTGTGTGAGAGGGAAAGAGAAAAAAAGGGGTGTTCACGTGAGTAAGACTAATTCATTTTGTTCCTCATCACCTTACTCACCACGCTCTTTACATACACATCAATAATGATATAAAAAAAAACGACAGCTGACAACATTTCTTTCAGATGATGACGACGATGATGATTATCATGAAGGATCCATTTGCTCATTCTGTGCCCACTGTGAGGTAAGCACAGCTCTATTAGTCTGATAAAGTGCACCAATGATGTGTAGTCTACTTATGCCTTCATTCCGCCTGTCTCACTTAAACCAGAATTTGCCATTGATTTAGTCATTTCTCTTTTATCTCTTCCCTCAGCATTGCGACAGCTGTGATGAGTGCCCATGTAAAAAGGGAGACGACTCTGAACACTGCGACTTCTGTGATGTGAGAAATCCACCACAAACACACCTTTTCTTAGACAATACAGTTTAATAAACAACTCAATACAGAACAATGCACACACTCAGTTCAGGAAAGACCAGCAGGCACATCTCCTCCCCAATATTTAATTCATTGTTGTAAGAACTATTTTAATTATTAACTAATTTAATTTACCAGAACTCACGTTTTGCATTAAACCTGGTTATCACATTATTTTTCCCCTACATTTTTTTTTTTTATATATAAATCTACTATTCTACCAAGTTTGGTAAGAAACGTATGGTAAATAAAAATTTAGTTTTTCAATAACTAAAATCCATTACTAGGTCGAAAACGAACTACTCTCTTCTGGGTGATTAACTTATTTTTTTTAAAAAATTGGTATTTGGTCTCTTTTTCACCGAATATTGCTTTCCAGGCTTAAACCCAAAACGTTTACAATGCTCAATAAGAATGCATTTATTTTGACAAAATATAGCCTATTATTATTATTATTATTATTATTATTATTATTTTTTTTTTTTTTACTGAACTGCAATTGCAATTGGATTGAAACTAGTTCTATTTTTTCCTTGGAGGAAACTAGCCTATATATATATATATATATATATATATATATATATATATATATATATATATATATATATATATATATATATATATATATATATATACATTTTGGGTGGTAATAAATTGTGCTTACTGTAACTGCTCGGTGCTGCTATGGAGGGCCTTCAGCTGCTTGCATTAGTCCAGCCCAGTAACACTAGGTGTATAATGCTAATTGTGAGGTTGTCTGAAGCTACAGATGGCTGTCTTTTCCCCTACAAAACCACATACACAAATAATTCTTTTAAAAAGCATGAAATGATCAGGACACTTGTACTGTTTTTTGTCTCTTCAGGACTGTGGAAAGTGCTACATCTGTCCTGTTTGTGACACTGTCTGCCAGCCAGGTAAGAAAAAAACATTATAACAATATGCACTATTTTAGTTGTTTAGATTGTGGATAATTTCAAAGTGTGATTATTTTATGAACTCATTACATTTTTTATATTTTCCTCAAAGGTGGCTTTGTTGACTCAGTTTCTGGATCCATCTATAAGTAAGATAATATTCTCCTACAAATAAACCTGCGATACTACACTCTAAAAAATGCGGTGTTAAAAATAACCCAAGTTGGGTTGAAAATGGACTAACCCAGCGATTGGGTTGTTTTAACCCAGCAATTGGGTTGTTTTAAGCAAACATTTAACCCAACCTCTGGGTTAAAACATTTTCAACCCAACTTGGGTTATTTTTAACACAGCATTTTTTTAAAGTGTAGCTTCTTGTTATAACCATAATTATATAATGATGTCACCTCTTCTCTTTTTTTCAGGACTGTCGCAGATGTCTTTGATGATGACGACGACAACGATGATGACGACGACGACAACTAAACCCACTTGTTACCACCATGTGGCCAAAAGAGAAATGTGCAATTGGCCGTTGCGTTTCACAGATTTTATTTACATTGTAGCGTTATGTTCATTGTCGTTAAGTTATTTTTCTCTTTTTAATGTAGTCACATCACACGCTACAGTCCGGCCGATATATACATACACGGGGAATTTAAATAATTAAAATTACTTAATTTAATTATTTAAATTAAGTATTTAATTGAATAACATATTTCCCTTTTAAACAGTCTTGTTATTAACATAAGTTATGATGTGAAATGTAATTGCAAACCTCTGTTGTTTTGACACTACTTATGGAATAAAATGATGGGACGTTTTATTTATGTGTAAGTTCAATGACACTTCTTTAAATATTTACCAAAATGCATTTTATATCACATTGTCGACACCATGGTTTTCACTTAGGCTATTTGGTGTCAGTCATATATGATTTCCAAACATGGGTTGTGATAAGTAGGCTACATGAATTATGACCTTAAATGGATAGCTCACCTAAAAAAAGAAAACTGAATCATCATTTACTGTTGTTGAGTCAGTCATATGTAAAATTGTAAATTTCTTTCTCCAGTAGAAAAACAAAAGGAAACACTCTGAACAGAAGAGGGCATTTCAATATTTGATATACTATAGTAGATATGTATATAGGTAAAGTAAGCTAATAAGAACCAAAGACACTTGTCTTTTGATAAGAACATAACTAGCGCACTGTAGCCTATATGCAAGCCAATATACATTATATTGCCAAAAGTACCTCTCCAAATCACTGAATTTAGGTGTTCCAATCACTTCAATTGCCACAGGTGTATAAAGGCAAGCACCTAGGCATGCAGACGCTTCTACAAACATTTCTGAAAGAATGGGTCGCTCTCAAGAGCTCAGAGAATTCAAGTGTAGTACCGTAGGTTGCCACCTGTGCAATAAGTCCATACGTGAAATTTCTTCACTACTAAATATTCTCCGTTCAACTGTTAGTGGTATTATAACAAAGTGGAAGCAATTGGGAACAACAGCAACTCAGCCACAAAGTGGTAGGCCACGTAAAATCACAGAGCGGGGTCAGTGCATGCTGAGGCGCACAGTTCGTAGAAGTCGGCAACTCTCTGCAGAGTCAATAGCTACAGACCTCCAAACTTTATGTGGCCTTCAGATTAGCTCAAGAACAGTGCGTGGAGAGCTTCATGGAATGGGTTTCCATGGCCGAGCAGTTGCATCCAATCCTTACATCACCAAGTGCAATGCAAAGCGTCGGATACAGTGGTGTAAAGCATGCCGCCACTGGACTCTAGAGCAGTGGAGACGTGTTCTCTGGAGTGACCAATCACGCTTCTCTGTCTGGAAATCCGATGGACGAGTCTGTGTTTGGCGGTTGCCAGGAGAACGGTATTGGTGGAGGGGGGATTATGGTTGGGGTTGTTTTTCAGGGGTTGGGCTTGGCCCCTTAGTTTCAGTGAAAGGAACTAATACTTCAGCATACCAAGACATTTTGGACAATTTTTCAATTTCATATATATGTGTGTGTGTGTGTGTGTGTGTGTGTGTGTGTGTGTGTGTGTGTGTGTGTGTGTGTGTGTGTGTGTGTGTGTGTGTGTGTGTGTGTGTGTGTGTGTGTGTGTGTGTGTGTGTGTGTGTGTGTGTGTTTGTCTTTATATATATATATTTTTTTTTTATTTTTATTTTTTTATTAATATTTATTTATTTTAAACTGACAAACTTTAAGGTTAAATAAAAATATGAAAATGTTTACAAATGGAAACATTTTACAGCTTTCTTATTTTTAAGCATAATAATTTGTGTTTAGGTCATAGAATTCATAGAATTAAGATGCTTATTATTAACTTTTTATTATCTTCCTTGATGTGAAGAATATCTACGATAATCATATCAATATATATTATATTTTTATTTATTTATTTATATTAGTATTATGTATTTGTTTGTTTAGCTTTAATGCTAAACAAACAAATAAATAATACTATTAGCAGCCTCTGACACTGCGGCTGCGCGTGCGAAATCCAGCGGATTCTGTAAACTTTTATTATGAAATTTGTGAGGAGTGCGGCAGGTCATTTCCGGTTCACGGTCGTAGGAGGTAAACAGCAACTTCTGCGCTTCTGAATACGGTATTACTCTATGAAAGAACTATTGTGTTTGATTTATGTGTGTTTCAAGGTTTGTATTTTAGTAACATGCACGACTATTATAGATTCCCTGATAACCAATCCTCCTCGCTAGCTCACTAAGCAATATCCATCTGTAGGCCAACGTGTAAGTTATTTATGTGAAACTGCATAAATCTGATCATTAAACTCATAAATGATCCATTTTGTTCTGTAAAAGATCAACATGACTCGACACGGGAAGAACTGCACAGCAGGAGCCGTTTACACTTATCATGAGAAGAAGAAAGACACCGGTAATGTACCCCTGCTCTTATTTATCTAACTAACGATGTTTCTGTGGCGTGGTTATGTCACTTACATTTTGCATTTAGTCATTTAGCAGACGCTTTTATCCAAAGTAACTTACTGCTGTCACTTAAATATATAAATGCATAAAATATAGTTGCTTAAACAAATTGCGCATGTCCCTTGACATCCCCAGCCTCTTCGGGTTATGGGACACAGAGTGTGCGTCTGGGGAAGGATGCGATCAAAGATTTCGACTGCTGCTGTCTCTCCTTACAGCCCTGCAGGGACCCTGTTGTAACGTAAGAGTCCCACTTTTACACTAGTAAATGTTTTAATGCTGAAATGGTCTTTGCATGTGTTTAAGTGTTTATGCAGCCTTAATTTAGTGCTAGGCTGTATGACCAAAAATTTAACCGCATCTTCTACTATTTGAGAGAGGAAATACTGCAGTAGACTGCCTTAGAATGCCTGTCATGATTCGGTATGAACCGGGATGCCGCCCAGCACTACCGTAATTGTATATATTGGATGTTACGGGCTAATTTGCATGTCAGCAGCTTGAAGACTTGGATTGATGTGTGTATGTTTATATTTGCTTTCTGCAGTGAAGATGGATACTTGTATGAAAAAGAAGCCATTCTGCAATACATCCTTCACCAGAAAACAGAAATTGCCAAGAAAATGAAGGTTTGAGCACTTTTTACATATGTATTTTACTCCAAATTTGAATGTTCTTCTCTGTTTGTCTAACAGACTTGTGTATATATATATTTTTTAACTCAGGCATATGAGAAGCAGAAACAGGCTTTGAAGAGTGAAGGCCAGCTGGAGTCCAAGTCTGAGGAGCGAGAGAGAGCTGAGAAGTTCAGACAGAGAGAGAACAACATCGTATCCAAGCCAATCAACCCCTTCACCTCAGGTATGAAAACTGGAAGATACGATTAAACTAAAGCTGTGGTTCCCAAACTGGGGTACGTGAGGTGACAGAGGGGGTACGCGAACAAAATGCTGAGTTTTGTCCTCCATTTAATTCTACCCCACCTTAAAGTGTCCCTATTATACATTTTTGAAATGACCTTTCGTGTAGTGTGTAACCTAGTTCTAAGTGAATGAAAATATTCTGTAAAGTTTTAAATCTGAAAGTGCACCGTATATAGGGCTGGGCGATATGGCTGAAAACTGTATCATGATATAAGTGTTTCGTATCGGTCGATAACGATAATTTTATATATGTTTTATGACCTATTTAAAATAAGGACCACCAGGAGAAAATATTTTACTTTTCTATTTTGTCATAATTAAAATATAAACACAAGTCTAAAATCACAATGAACAATTATCTCTTAACATTGAGGTGCAGTGCCTCCGTTATTTCTTTGTAACTGTTACCATTTAGATGCTTTGTCATAAGGCACTGATGCAGAGTACCTCTCCATGTCGTTTCAAAGGCTGAATCCGAAATCACCCACTTAACCTTAAATAGGGCACTATTTGAGGAGACAGCCATTTGTAGTGGTGGCCGAAACGATAGTGGACGTTATTGAGTGCACTCATTCTATCCCACTTTGCACTGCAATAACGAGCGTACAGTCGAAATCGCTCACTTGTTTTGATTCACTCCTTCAAGTGAACTGTATCAGTGGACTAAAGTAGGGAATAGTGATTGAGGGTTTAGGGGGCGATTTCGGATTCAGCCGAACGGTGAGCGCGTCGAGTATAAAAACGTCCCCATACAAACAGGGCGCGCGCGCTGTCAGCCGAGGCTCGCACTGCGGAGCCAGACGAAAGTATAAACAAAGCTTAAGGTGGTAAAACGAGTGTGTGGTATTGCCAGTCTTGGTGGGGATGACTCTTTTGCAGACGACATTGGACTGACTATGGTTAGACTTATACAATCCAAAAAACTGCCATACTGGCGAGCTGCGCTGACTTGTTTTCCTGTTTTATCAACATTTCCTCGCTTGCTGCGGCGCTCATTTTCCACTTATCACTCCACACCGGTTCTGTTACTGAAGAATGAATCCAACACGAGACAACGATATGGCGCAACCAAACATGATACAGTTACATGGTTGGCTGTTAGCCTGTCACTCCCTACGTTGCTTGGTTACCAGAGAGTGAGTGCCTTTGTTCATGCAACCAAACTTGCTTCGCAACCTCTGGTTTCTTCCGAAGAAGAAAAAAAATTATCGAACGCATTTTTATTGATATCGATTGCGTGTCTATCACGATACATTTCGTCATCGTTTTATCTCCCAGCCCTAACCGTATATAAAGTTATTGTCTCTCAAAAGTAAGAGTCAACTCTGAGTCAATTAAACAAATCATTTTTCAAACGAATCGCAAGCCGTTTCGTTGTGACGTCAAGACGAAGCATTAGCATATTGCCCGTGCACAGACACCAGGAAAAACTTGAACCACCTCAAACACTGCAGCAGATACTGCATAGCATTGTCGAGAAGACGCTGTGCTCTACATTGTGGTTATTGTGTAGCTGGCCAACCAGCTAACTCACGTTATTACTGTCATGCTGAAATACTACTGTAAATTAGCTGTGGGCTGTGCAGTATTACCTAAAACTGTGTCTATTAATGCAGATTGGCTGTCATTCTTATTGCTTTGAGTAAAGATAAAGGATGAAGGAAGATTTGTTTTGAAAACTTTAATGTTCCATCAGTCATTCACGTTAGTGCTTGGCTAATATGTACTGTTATTGATACAGTTCCCGCATGTGCACCACAATAAATTAGAAACACACACACACACACAATGTTTGTTGATGGTGAGGAATTACAGTTGAAACATCTCATAATGTACCTCAAACTGAGTAGCATCACTGAGAAATGTCCTGCTCAAGGTTCGGGTTGAATAATTAGTTCTTCCAATATTTTATCATCGATTAGGACTTGCGCTGGGATTGGTGTAAAATCGACTTCATCATTACTGTCTTTACAGTGTGTACAATCACTGAACTTTAGGAAGCCTCCTGACGGAGCTGGAGGTCAGTTATGGTAATGGGCTTTTGTTTCTGAAATACGCGCTGTACGCGGTAGAACAATCAATACAGACTGGGCCATCTGACCAATCAGAGCAGAATAGGCTTGCGGAAAGGAGGGCTTTAGAGAGACTGATTCATCCATTGAGTCATTTGAGAATCACTGAACACTGTGGTGATGTGCAGTGTATATTATGAGACAATTAAACTGTTTTTTGACCTTTGATGCATGTAAACATGTTGTTGGAGACCTCCAAAAATAAATGAGGAAACTTTAAAATAGCAAAATAGCTCTTTAAAATAATATTAAACCGAGCATGTATTTCTAACTGGCAAAATGCCATTAATACATGACAGTATCTCGACAATGTACTTTTTTTTTTTAAGTGGGGATTTAGCACTTATGAGCATGAAGAACAAATATAGAGGCAGAGAGTGGATTGGGATCGATTTAAGACTCAAACTCTCTTCTACTCTGTGTTAGTTCTTGTTTTTAATGTTGATATTATAATTTACAAGCAAGAATGCTATTGTTCCCAAATATCCAGACAATTGCAAATGTGACATTGATTATTATACAACAGGTCAACAAACAAAATGGTCATATTAAGTGACATACATTTTATGTATTGTCAGTATTTGCTCTATTTTGCAACAAAATAATAATTCCCAACGAAATCCACGGCAGTACTGCAACACAACGAATTGTGACAGTCAATGATTCATTCATAAATACAGTTACTTGCTTTGGAATGAATAAATGGCTTGATGACTCACTTAAGACAGTGACTTACCACCACCTACTGGTGGTTTTAGTTTATTATTTAAAAGTATCACTTTGTTTTTAACATCATTGCAATATTCAATATTTCTCTACTGAATATTCTTTATATAAAACATTATTTATTTTATAAAGTTATTTATAAAGGTACAAATGCACTGGTTCCTTAATGGAAAAGGTGAGGTGGAAGAGAGATAAGCAGAAGGATGGTAAAAATTTGGGAACCACTGAACTAAAGTATAATTCTATGAGATGACATGCATGTTCCTGCTTGATTATGTGTTTTAACTCATTTCTCTTCAGATAAATCTAAAGGTGATGAAAGCCAGAAGGGCTCAACCAGCTCTTCCAGTTCTGACACTCCAGCAGGGGAGTCCAGTTCTTCTTCAGCTCTGCCCAGCTTCTGGATCCCCAGCCTCACACCAGAGGCCAAGCCCACCTTGCTTAAAAAGCCTGTAGGTTTCTAGATCTGTCACTTTCCCCTCTCTTCCAGCCACGTGTGTCCCTAACCTTGGGTCTTCAGTATGTCATCTCTCATGTCATTCATGGAATAGCATTACACAAGAGACTATAATTACCCTGAAATCAGTTTGCTGCTTCTGCCAAATGTTCTTTTGGTCGGTCATGATGCCCTTGATTGGTTTGTTTGTCCATCTCGCCTCCTGGTTCAATCGATTTTCCACTCTTGTGTGTTCAGTAGCTTCTTGTCATGATTGTCATCTTTCAAAGTTTATCAGCCTGCATGAGACACTAGGCAGATCAACATGCACTCAATTCAAGATATAAACCTCACCAAGATATAATGAACTCTTTTGACCCCATTTATTATCGTTAACTGTTTTTCCTCTTCTCCTGCTTTTTCAGTCAAAGACAGTGTTCTGCCCCATGTCAGGACGTCCTTTAAAGATGAGTGATTTAATTTCAGTGCGCTTCACTCCACTGGACCCCAGTCTGGACAGAGTGGCCCTCCTCACACGCCAAGTAAGAAGTAAACCAAGATGTGATCTCCCACCTTTTCCTTTATTTCTCCTGATCTGCATCTCTCTTTTATTCCCATTTAATGTTGTGTACACCGACGTTTAAAGGTTTGGAGTCGGTAAGATTTATAAATCATGACCCTTCAGAAATAAATCTAAAATGCTGATTTGGTGCTCAAGAAACATTTATCATTATTTTAAATGTTGAAAACAGTTGTGCTGCTTAAAGGGGTCTTATTATGTTTCTTTTTTATTACATGTTCAATTTTCTAGTGTAATGTTGCTGTTTAAACATGAAAAGGTTACAAAGCACAAAGTCACTCCAAAGGGAGTTATTCTCTGAATCAGTAAGCTCTGTTTCTGAACTCCCTCAAATGCCTCGATTTCTTGAGTTTTCTTCCGGGAACAAACATGTCACAATATTCATTATTTAAATAATTCCTGCCCAAGCCATATGCAAATAAAGTGGCGAGGCCAGGGGCCTGTACCATGATGGTAGTTTAACAAACTCAGGGTTACAGGATTAGTTTCGAGTTGACAAAACCAAACCAATCTATTCAGGCTTTGTTGGTCCCATGATGCTGATCATCAGCTTTCTCTGTCAACTCAGGCTTTGATCCGGAGTTTAGGATTTTAGCTGTGACATCAGTATTGAACAGTCAATCACACGATGTGGATCAGTGAAAATGACATCTCGCGAGAGAAGCAGCGAAATTGATTTCTCTCTTCTGCAGAATATTACATGATTGAAAATATTAATCTTTTAATATTTATCTTTTAATTATTAATCTTACTTAGTCAGTGCAAGTAAAAGTTATGTTAGTTTAGTTGATATATAGAGAGAATGGAAAATTTAAGCTCACATGTAGTCATTTGTATAGCTTTATTTATTGATTTTAAAGCTTATTTGTATGACCTTTAATATAGGCTATTTATATTAATTTTAACTGTGTGCCTATTAATGATTGATTAACTAAAATGATACATGTGTAATTGATTATGGGTATAATAGTTACTTAAATGATATCTAAGTCATTCAAAATTATTGCCAAACGCCAAATGATCGCGATGCTCACGTTTACAAGCCAGCGTCATTATAGTAGTCTAGTCTTTTGGTTACCGTTATACAGAATCTATATGATACTTCAATTTAATGTTTGAGTGGTAGGTAATAACCATATATCGTCAATATAATATATGGACCTCCTTCAGCTCACGCCAACGAGCAAACGCTGGCCCAATGTTGATCCTCGTCCTGCCTTTAATACGATCACTTTCTTGTTTCCTCTTTTTTCATTCCTCCGACAAAACCTTTGCTTTCTTCTTTTTCTGTGCTGCCTTGGCCATGACTATAACATCCGGCAAACTATAAAAAGGATAGTTGGGCTCGCACGTCCGAATTTAAGGAAGTGGGGGTGATGGTGGAAGTGACGTATATGCCGTAAAGCAGTCGAATTTTGTAGTTCTTTTTTTTCTCGGGTTACTACCCGAAACCCGAAGTTTAAAAGTACGATTAAAAACGATACAGACCCCGTCAGGCTATGGCAGACGTGTCATTCAACCTATTGTAAGTCGATGTATCATCACAAGAGTCTTGAAAATATATTCTGACGGTTGAAAAGTTACCTAGTGCTGCTTTAAATATTCTATATTTATATATTTTTAAAAAATGACTGACTCCAAATGTTTGAACAGTAATGTATGACACTTTGAATTATTGTATACCCTGTTTTTGAAATATTCCAAAAAAAGTTGTATGCGATCCTCAGGACAGATACGTGTGTGCAGTAACCAAAGACACGCTTGGGAACTCGGTGCCCAGTGCACTTCTCAGACCCTCGTGAGTTTGACTTTTACATTCTTTATTCGACAAGAGTTGATCTGGCTTTATACTTTTTTAAAAAATACATTTAGGCCTTCCTCTCACTTCTAGTTTCTCTCTCTTTTTGTGTCTTACCCTCAAGTGGAGCCGTAGTCACTATGGAGTGTGTGGAGAAGCTCATACGGAAAGACATGATTGATCCAATGACTGGAGACAAACTGAAAGAGAAGGACATCATACCCCTTCAGAGGGTGTGTATGAGAGAAACGGTGCTGAAGAGAGTGTTTCAATATAATACAAATGCAAGTCAGTGTTTAAATGTCTCTTCGCTTGACGACAGGGTGGAACTGGCTTTGCGGGCTCAGGAGTGGATCTCAAAGCTAAAGAGGCCAGACCCGTTATGCAAGCATAAACGAGAGGATTGGACAACGCTTTGACCCTGTAAATATTATCATTCATTTTGCTGGACTTTTTTTGTTTTGTTTTTGAAGTGCTTTTGGGTAAGGGGTAATTGAGTGAATGTTAAAGTTATGTTTCTCTTTGCCCCTAAAGCTACTCTCATGTCATGTGTACACAACATACAGTATGTTTTTCTTTTTAATAAATAATTCATTTTACACACTTTAAAAGTCACATGTCTTATTTTAATAGTTTGAAGAGACATTCAGGCGTTTTGTGGTCATAACAGGGTTAAAGTTCATCGTGATCTTCTACCAGGGTTCCAAAATCAGTTATAGTGCTGACTTTAATGAAATCCATTCTATCCATGATCTCACTGATAGAGAGACGACCATCCTGAGAATGACAGCAAGGACACAGATACAATTTGGAATATGCAGAGGGGAAGGAATGATTTAGTTTGGAAAAACAGGGTGACTATTAAAAATGATTGCATAAGCTTTTGAGAGTAACAATTACACCTCCTATCAGAAAGCAATGCAATGTCTTCGTGAGAACAAAGAAATTAAACCCCAGTCCAACATTATTTTTTAAAAACCAACATGGCTTTATTTAGAATTCACAGAGAGAAAAATGTTCCACCAATACAGTGTCAATCACTTTTGTCTCCTCCCACCTACTGAACCCCACCCCTCTTTCCCTCCCTTTTTGCTCTGGCTTCATTTCGTTATACCTCTCTTCATGTGATTGGCATGTTGAACGTGAAATCACACACTACTAATGTGAAATGTACTTTGTAACAGTCAAAAGAGGCCTGATACATTGAATATTGATGCAACTGGCCCTGTATTCAGTGCTGAATTCCTGAGCATCTCTCAAGTGGAAGATGTACGTCTGTTTCCTCACAATATAAGCAAGCTGGAGTGTGTGTTGATAAGGAATGCGAGTGTTCATCATAATTTTGTTAAAATGGATGAAATGTGTTTGACAATAAATAAAAACGTTTAACTGTCTCAGTAAGATTCTCTTCATTGACTTGGAAGCTTGAAGCCTAGCCCCTGACCGTGTCATTTTCATGTTCAATTTCCTATCTTCTCACCCACACCCAAAATACACTGCCCTCCCCTATTCCCAGATATGCTAACATTAAAGCTCATCATGTCTTTTGGTGAGATCCTCTCCGTAATTAGTCGCCTGGCTCCCAACAAACATGTTCCAGTTTTCCAGAATCTCCTTCTTTGTGATTTTGTCATCCTGGTTAGTCAATTATATGAAGCAGATGGAAGTCCATTGTGATTCATTGGTAGCGAATTAAAAGAAAGACAGGCAAGGATTAATTCAAAATTGATTAGATTATTATTGCGAATTAAAGACGCCACCCATATATAGACCCAGTGAATGTCACTTACGCTGTCTTTATCAGTTTCGTGAATAAGATGCCGGGCCTCGTTATCAGCATGGTCCACCTCTCCAGGGAGGATCCAATTAGATACTTCATTGGCATCAAGGAAACCGTCCTAACAAAAACAAACAAATCGTGAAAGAAGAGCCAGGAAACACTCCCAGGTGATGCTACTAGATTTCCTTCCCACTGCATACCTTATTCATGTCTCTGAACTCTGAAAAGTGTTTCTTTTCTGTTGTGACCCAATCTGGTTCATTCTCGCCATTTTCAGGGGTGAACATGTCCCCTAGGGTCAAAAGGAACACATGCACTTATTTTCAATTTATTTGGACACAAAATATCACTTCTTCTAATGTATGATTTTTTTTCCTGTAGAAAACACTGTAGAAATTTACCAATGTATTCATAGAGGTCAATCTTGCCATCACCATTCTTGTCAATGTCTTCGATTGTTTCCTGTAATATTGAGGAATAAAAGTTTAGTGATCTATCCCAGTGCTTCTCAAGTGGTTTGTTCTAATCTGACAGATGCTAAATGTTAAATGTTAACGTTAAATAGTATAATATATAAACGACAGTATTTATGGTAATTCATCTATTACTTGGCTGTTTTTTTCCAGCTTATATCATGTTAATAATGTAGCATATTGTTGACCTTTGCAGTTTATGGTAATATTAATACATTTTAATGTTTGAGAAAATTATTTTAAGGACATTTTTGGTGTACATTTAATTGCCACTTGTCCAATGTCATGGGAAAATACCACAGGTGAATTGGGTAAAAATGTTAACTAATAGCCACATTAACAATTTATTTTTATTTTTACATTTAATCAATTAGCAGACGCTTTTATCCAAAGTGACTTATAAATGAGGAGCGCAAGCAAACCATCAATAGGGCAAGAATATGCAAGTGCTGTGCCTAGTACCAGTTAGTCTAGCATACAAGGGTTTTTTAATAGATATATAGAATAGTAAGTGTTAGTACTAAAGGGTCATGTGTTGATTGAAAATGGCTAAAGAGTCAGCAGCTCGGGTTGAGTTAGGCAGGTCATTCCACCAGCCTGCAAAATTGTTTTGGATTACAAGTTTTCTAAACTGTTCTGTTTAAATATGCAAATAGAGCATTATCTAATTAAATATGCACTAATTTGCATGCATTTCCAGAACATAAATCATGGATGAAGAGTTAGATATTGGAGTTAATTTTGGATATCTTATCATTTTATTAATGTTTTTTGAAATGTGAATATATTAACAGAAAAAATAAATAAAAAATCATTTGGTATATATAAGAAAATACCTGTACTGTAATTGACATCTACATGCAAATAAGTGTAAAAAAATAAACACTTAAATGTGCATTTTGGATGTTTTCTTTCCGCTAGTCTGAAAGAAGACAGGTTAAAAAAGCAAAATTTCCCTTGTATTGTCTTGCCTTAATGTCTGTCCCTCTCTCTCTCTGATTTCTCTATCATTATATTCATTATCACCTCACCTGTATCACAATGTGTCTCATGTAGTCGAACTCCTCTGGATGGAGGAAGGCAGTGAACTCTTCTCTGGTAGCGACACCGTCCCCGTCACGGTCTGCGGACTTGAATCGTCTCTCATCTCTAGTGAGCATGGATTTGTAACTGCCCTTATCATCCACATCATCAAACTCTACATCTGGAATACAGCAACATAGTATATGTCAACCATTGATATTCGTTACTTCTGCAGTATTTATAAGAGTCTAAACATTATTTGTTCATAAGTTTTTACCTGAAATAATAATTTATCCTAAATACAATTTCTTTTTTGCCAAGATTATTGTGGATAGCAAATATGCAATCCTCTTTTAAACAGCCGTTTGTCATTAAACATGATTGGCTGCCACGCCCAAATTCAAAGGCTTGTTTTAATTACCCATATAATATCCATAGGTGGTGTTCTTGTACTCAATCCATCCAATATTCCCATCCTTGTTCTGGTCGTACTCTTTCCAGTGCTTGTCCACGTTCTCCTCGATGTACCTCCTCTGCCTGTGCTTGATCCAGTGGTGTAGCTCAGCGTGACTGATGAAACCATCCTTATCTGTGTCAATCTTATCCACTATCTTTCTGCATGGGGAATATAAAAAAAATCAAAGTAAGACACATGATATTATTAATATTCTCTAATTTTCTGTATCATTCTCACATGTTTATTTTTACCCTAGTCTCTCTTTGCTCTCCTCAGGGCTTAGCTGGTCAAACGTCTTGGCTTCCTCTTTGCCCAGGAAGGCCTCGTGGTCATACTGGAAACCATGGGCATCATCGTGAGCATGATCACTGAGGTCAGGTTTGTGATGTACACGCTTCTCCTGCGCAGGCACAGCAACTGTGACCCCAACAAACAGGGCAAACGTCCCCAAAAAGAGCAGCTTCATATTCTCCCTACAGTGCGTGAAAGACAGAGAAAGATTTTTTTTCTGACCTGGAAAAATATGTTGCACACTAACACATTATCATTGTGCTTAGCAATGAAAACTTTACTTTATCTCCAGTGAGCTCATTCAATTTTAAATTGAATGATACATCTTATTTAAACTTTCAGAATAACTATTTAATTTTAAAGCATAATAATAATAAAAAAAACAAGCAACGATTTACAGCAGATAATGACTATTGAATGAACGATGAAAACAATTGGCAGCAAAAACTACAAATGGGCAATTTAATTTTAAAATGAAATTATTTTCATCTTAAATTTTAGAAATGACTTACCAAGCCTGCAGTGATTTCTGCTTGAGTACACCCTGAAGTTGAAGAGTACGCGTTGGCACTGTTCTTTAAAGTGCACGTAAAAGTAGGCGGGGCAGCGATATTACGTGCTCTCAAAAATGTTTTATTGACAGGAAAAAGAGCCAATCACACGACCAAATTAGGCGGGGCCGAGGGGAATTCTAAGTTCTACTGGCTGCAAAACGCCACGTTGACACGCGAACGCGCATCAGAGAGCCAGGCGCGTTTTGGCAAACTGGGAAAAAAGTTTAAAGGACAGCTCATCTTTCACAGAAATATTGTATAGATTGCGTATGCACTGATGCATTAGGCTATTGGACATAAAGTTACATGCATGTTACATAGTCTTAATGTAGCCTAACGATTTTTTTTTCGTTAAGTCTTTGGCGCAAGTTCATATTCTGGTCAGTGGTCTTTTAAATGAGTTATAGGCTACGCCTAATATAGGCTAAATAGTAACAATTTAAATACTATTTAAAAGTTTTGAGCACAATGTCGTTTCGCAGCTAAATGAAGGGTACATTTTTTGTTATTGTTGCATGATACAGTGTTAATATGTTGCTGCAATTACAAAAGTTATTTCAGACTCATGATCAAAACAGATATTCTTCAGAAGCTTTTAGAAACCCTCTTCCTCAAGTCCTTTATCATTGTCAGATCACACAAGTTAAATGTCCCGCGTGTTAAAAGGAGATGGGCTGTACATTTGGCCCTTATACGTTTTTTTCTCATTGTCTCATCAGACATGTAGTAGCCTATTAAACTCTTTTTTTAAGCTTAATTTTGTAAAACATGTTTGTATAAATGCCCTTTACATGACTCTATTTTAAAAAACAAATAAATAAATCTTTGGCGATTTGAAAATCAAAAAGATTTGGGGGTTAATGTGTTCTATAGTCAGGATAACTGACTGAAATACTGATAATTAGCTCCAGAACTGTATGTATAGCAAATAATAACAATGTTAGCTGCTTTTGAAACTAATCTATTATTCAAATATTCAAAATCTTGATTTAGCTACAGACAGTTATAGACAATTAAAGCTTTAATCCTCTATTTTTTTTTTTTTTTACTGTACAGTTGGCATGCACTTTCAGAAAGATGATATCCAAAATATTTTGTGGTCAGTTTGGGGACATCAGGGAGAACATGTCAATGCAATGCAATACAATATTGCAACAAAAGACAACCGGCTAAATGTACAGCTGCAGTACGTACACAAATCAAAATGAATTGTATACTTTTCACTGCTGCCTTTGAAACATATTATCGGGTTGAAATCTTGTTCAAATTGACATTAAACGTATGCATTTGGAAGACACTTTTCTCCAAAGAGACACTCAAAGCATATGTTATCAGTTCCCTGGGAATCAAACTTAACCTTTGTTTTGGTGTCCCCATGCTCTGCCAGAGCTAAAAGGAAGCAAAGTCCAGGTACTAACTTGGTTATGAGCAGGCCAACATCTGCAGATTTAAAAAAAAAAAAATTTCTCTGCTGATTTTGCGGAAATTCTGCTGAATGAACATGATAAATATGTGTTAAATTGAACTGAAAGCTCAACACTATTATTGGTAGCTTAATGCATAATAAATTAGCCAACATATTTAATAAAGAAACACACAAGGGCCAACATTCACTATAATGTGTAGCCTAGAGATTTGGGGTCAGTAAGATTTTTTCCTAAAAAGAAATAAAAATTTATTAAAAGTGGCAGTAAAGACATTTATAATGTTACGAAAGGTTTTATTTACAAATAAATTCTGTTCTTTTGAACATTTTGTTCATCAAAGAGTCCTAAATACAATTATTACAGTTTCCACAAAAATACTAAGCAGCACAATGGATCATGTGACACCGAAGACTATTGGCTGCTGAAAATTCAGCTTTGAAATCACAGGAAGAAATTACATTTGAAAGCTAATTCAAATAGAAAACATTCTATTTCACAATATTACTGTTTACAGCCTACTTTATTTTTGATCAAATGCAGTCGTGGTGACCATAACACATTTCTTCCAAAAACATTAAAAATGTGTATGCATAAGCTATAACTTTATGAATAAGGGGGCTGGAATTCTGCAGAAACCGACAAATCTTTCTGCATACATTTTGCATGGAGTTTCAACCTGGATTACCCTGCTTATGAGACAAAGAATACTTGCACCTATGGATGCTAGGACCAGTGCCACTTATACCTCCTTCAACTTTGTCGCCTCCTTATTCTGTTGTCTCTCGACTCCTCATCCTCCCTCACATCTTTTCGTGCAACTTTTCACACCTGCCCTCTTTCTTTACCTCTTTGTCTCTCTGCAGACATATACAGCGCTTCATCCCTTGGTCCTCACCCCTTTCTCTCTCTCTCTCTCGGTGTGCCCCCTCTTTTCTCTCTCGTTGCCTGTGGCTGTGTGTCTAGTACCATGGAGCAATTGAAGGTGACAGGGCCAGAGAGAGAGGAGGGGAGAGGGAGGACGTGGCACTCTGTAGCCTGGGGGCACACAACAACACACAGAGAGACAGAAAGAGAGAGAGATGGTAAAGGAAATGGGAGGGCAGAGATGACAAAATAAGGAAGAAGACAAGTGCTCTGGAACCAAACGGATGACACAGAGTGATGGAGAGGCTGTGGGCCTAATGAATTATTTGTAATTGGTGCATTAACATCAGTGCCTCTGCCGGATTGTGGCGTCACACACTGTATATCAAGTACAACACTTACTCCTTTACCACATATACATGCACTCTCATACATGTACACACGTTTTTTTAAGAACTTGATGTTAATTTGTCCCGGCATTGTTGCTATGGTGACCTCTCTTCCCCCTCCCCCCCAGCACAGAGAGAGAGAGAGAGAGAGAGGGTGACAGGGATGAACTAACAAGACACTGAAAAAATGTGCCCTAAAGGAGCGTACGCTCACACACCAGCACACATAATAAACGCGCAGTCAACGTCACATTTGTGCAACACACTGACACTAAATATTAACAACATTTTATTAGGATCCGTTCTCATTTGCTTCATTTTTGTAACTATTTCAAAAAGCATAACCCGCACGGAGAAAGATGCTCTTCGTCTTTCAGTTAGCTAAAACCCTCCGTCTATTTTCCGTGTCATTGTCTTTTTCCCCCAAATCCTCTGAACGAGTGACAAAGAAGGAGACGTAGGTATGGGGGGAGGCGTATGAGAGAGGAAGAGCGGAGGGTTTTGTCAACCGGAAATAAATAAAGCTGGCACCCTCCTTCTCCTCCGCCTCCTCTGTCTCTCTTTCTCGTGCCCTCCGTGTCCCCCTTCCTTGTTTTTTTCTACAAGGATACATCCATGGCCTCGTTATGTCTTCCTTTTTTCTCTCTTTCTGTTTCAGTTCCTTCTCTGTCATGCGTATACTGCACGAAACTCCCTGTGTTTTGCTCCTGCCGTCGTGACAGTGTCCGTTAACCCTGATGTAGCTTGTCACATTAAAGGGATAGTTCACCCCAAAGTGAACATTCTGTCATCATTTACTCACATTTATGTCATTCCAGATCTGTTTGATGCTATTTCTTCTGAAACACAAAAGGAGATGTTTAGCAAAATGTTCAAATGGCTCTTTTCCATACAATGAAACATTGGCTACATGTGGCTGTCAAGCCCCACCAAAATAGCATAAAAGTAACAGTAGTCCACATCTTGCACTATATTCCATTGGTTTCACTTTATTGTATTACTGTATTTTATACACTCTAAAAAAAAAAAAAGGTTCTATATGGAACCAAAAATGGTTCTTGGCTCGTAATCATAACCAATTTTGGTGCTTCAATGGTTCTTCAGAGGTGCTATATAGCACCTTAGTCAAAGAACCGGTGAAGAACCACTGAAGTTACCACCTTGTTACATTTGTTGCATGTACTTATAGTAATAATAACAGTAGCTAAATTATGCATAATTACATGCAACTAACCCTCAACCAACCTCTAACCCATATAGTAAGTAGGCCTACATGTTGTTAATTAATAGGCTATTACTCAGTACTTAAATATATAATTACACTGTAACACAGACACCTTTATTTTAAGGTGATATTGTTAGTGTAACTACACAAATAAGAACTGAGTAATATTAATTAACTACATGTCTACTTCTTAAAAGAAGCATTTTTTGTTTTCTAAGTGAGAAGAGCATTTTAATAATCTAAAGAACCTTTTTCCACGGTAAAGAACCTTTTGTGCAATGGAAAGGTTCCATGGATGTTAAAAGTTCTTCATGGATCCATAGATGTCAAAAAAGAGCCTGGTTTCTAGGGTTAGGGTTAGTTGCTTGTAACTATGTATAATTTATTGTTATTACTATAGCAAGTAACATGTTTAACTACGTCACATTAAAACAAAGTGTTACCATTCCAAGTCTTAATGTAATACAATAGGTTCGACAGCCCATTCAGTCACCATTCGCTTTCATATGCTATAGAAAAGGGCAGTAGAAACAAAGTCATACACATTTGGAAAGACGTGAGGAAGTAATCGATGACAAAAACATTTTTTTTAGATTAAATTTATCTCTATAAGATGTGTGTACATCTACTACCATCAGTAAACTCTGTTTATGGAAATAAAACCCCTAGATTTAATAGCAGAAATATATCAGTGCCTCTAAGGCACCCCGTTGTCCAAGACAACATTATCTCCTGTTCTACTGATATGTACTTCTGTTGTAATATAATAAATAAATAAAAACTCATTCCAGTGTAATCTTGTATGTTTTTTATTTATTTATTTATTTTAGCATTTTACTTAAGATTTAGTTATTATAACTACATTTACATCTGTTTAAGACGCTGAAAGTTTGCTGATGCCCCCTAGTGGGCCCCGGGCCCCTGGTTGAGATCTACTGCCTTAGAGTGCATGCATGAAAAAAGCAACAACATATGGTTCATAATTCACAGATTATAGGTCTAATACCCAAAAGACGAAAACAAAACCTCTTTGATCCTTCTTACCTTAAGTGAGCGTTAGAGGTCTCATATTTATTCGACTTTTCCCCTAAGTTGAACCTTTCATATTAACTAGCACCAAAATTGTCATGCTTGTATGTAATGTTGGCCGAGTCTCTCTCTCTCTCTGTTTTCTCTCGTATTTTAAAATGTCACAGACTCTTTGGTTTTTAAAGTTAATCCAATAAAATATGCAAATATAGCATTGGGATTGTGACACAGTGCAGTGGAGGGTAAACATGCCATATATACTTTGACGTGTGTGTGTGTGTGTGTGTGTGTGTGTGTGTGTGTGTGTGTGTGTGTGTGTGTGTGTGTGTGTGTGTGTGTGTGTGTGTGTGTGTGTGTGTGTGTGTGTGTGTGTGTGTGTGTGGCAGAAGAGAGGCCCTTGCACGCAGGTCTGAAAGTGTCTACTCATGTTTGCATGTAATCATACTAGCAAGCATGCAGCATACATAGACCTACAAAGTAATGTGTGAAGTTTCTCTTCTCTTGAGAATAACAGTGTCTTGATTTGAAATGCAAGAATATAAATACTGTTTATTATGTTTACCATTGTTTAAATAGTTTTCTTTTAACCCTCGTGTTCATTTTGGGGACTATGATGCATTAATGCCATTTTAAAATCTTAAAAAGTATATTAAAATGAAAGTAATATTTCCCAAATTATATGATGTAAGAACATATCTCTGCTCACCATAACTTAATTTATTTGATTAAAAGAAAATACAGTAAAAACAGTAATATTGAGGAAATATTATAACAATGTAAAACAATTGTTTTCTGAATGTGTTTTAAAATATTATTTATTTCTGTTATGACATTTTCAGCATCATTACTCCAGTCTTCAGTGTAACATTATCCTTCAGAAATTAGCCTAATATAATGATTTGCTAATATTACAGTTGTGCTGCTTAATATTTGATGAACAGGAAGTTCGAAAGAACACTGTTTATTTGAAAGAAATCTTCGGTAACATTATAAATGCCTTTGTCACTTTTGATTCGTGTAATGTGTCCTTACTAAATAAAGGTATTCATTTATTTTTTCCCCCTTCTTTTTTTAAAAAGGGGTACTCACCTCAAACTTTTGAACGCTAGTGTATAAAACAAAATTTGTGAAATAATGCATTGAATTTAAACATAAGATTCCCTGAATTCTGTAGATTCTGTCGAGATTTATTCTTTACAATTGCTTTTTTGTTGAGGTCAGACATTTTTATGGTCCCAAACTGATGTTATTTGTCACTTGTCTGAGAAGCGTTTGACTACTTAATGATAAATCAAAGGGTTAATGTTTTTTTTTTTTTATTACTTCAGAGGAACATATTTAAAGAATCTGAGAGGAAAATAATAAGTTAATTACTTTTATTATTTTATCGGACCCCAAATATAACAGCAAAGTAGATGTCATCAGTGCGGAGGGTTAAACTATCACTGGCCACAAGTCATCATAGAGCAGGTGCATGATCTGAAGCGCTCTCACAGCTCTTAGGTTAGCCATTTTTGGAAGTACGTATCTACAAACAACCAATTGCCTTTGTGAGACTTTAGAAATAGCTTTACGTCTCCTCTTTTTCAGTCATTTTTTGCCTCCACCTCTCTCTCTCTCTCTCTCTCTCTCTCTCTCTCTCTCTCTCTCTCTCTCTCTCACTTCATCACCCCTTTTCCTGGCATTAAGTCCAGACCTGACACTGACACTGACTCTGTGTGTCATCCCTCTCTCTCTCTCTTTCCCTCTCTCCCTCATTGCTTCAAGGACCAGAGTGCCTGCAGATGCATTTCTCTGTAGCCCACTACCCCTCCCTCGCCTCCTCTCTTTCGCCCTGTCTAACTCTCTCCATCTTTCTCTCCCTTTCCCCTCTCTCTCTCTCTCTCTCTCTCTCTCTCTCTCTCTCTCTCTCTCTCTCTCTCTCTCTCTCTCTCTCTTTCTCTCTCTCTCTCTCTCTCTCTCTCTCTCTCTCTCTCTCAAACACAGTCTAACATTAACAAAGCGAGAGAGCAGAGAGAAGGAGAGAGGGATGAACAGAAAGTGATAGAGACACTGAGCAAGTGTGGACCACTTTTACAATTCATTCATCTACCAGGTGAGTCTCCTGCCTTCACTGCAGACACAACAATTGAGACGGAATCATTTTTTTAAAAATTGGAAATAAATATATTGAGGAAAATGATTGGTTAATTGTAGAAAGGTTATTGCAGACTTGACCTTTGACATTTTCTGTTTTGCACAACAGTATTTTGTTTGATACCACCAAAGGAAAAATTGTAATAATTGAAATGTGCATATATACATATTGGCCTGAGAGTCATGCAAAGTCACATTCAATTATTTTAATTAATTAATTTAAAATAGTGAAAACCTTTTTACCTTTTTTCTGTACATCAATGTACATGACTGCATATTTTATTATTTATTATTCAACTTCATAAATGCATGAAATATTGTTTATTATTATTGACACATGTCAGCACATATAAAAGGAGCCTCTGTATGTGGATTGTATCAATATTTAACGTAACAATATTTATCAATGTTTATTTCCTGGGCATATTGAAGCTCTAATAATATTTATTTTGCATATATCTTTTAAAAGAAAAATGGAATTGTACAGGGAGTTATTTTGTCATTATTAATTCAACAAAATGTAGAAATACTGGAATATAGTTGTAATATATAGTTTTTCTTGCACCCTAAGCTGTGTTATTTTGCTATTTATTTAGTTTTTCCTTCCTTACATCTGTGTGTATTTCTTTCTGTTTAGTAGCCCTAGATCATTTTTGTCTTTAAGGGTCATGATTTACTCTCAAACCCCATGCAAATATAATCATGCAAGCACTTCTACGTCATCTTTAATGGCTAGATCTATAGTATTCACAAACGACGGCCTCCTTTCCGTGTATGTTAGTAGTTTTACATGCAGAAGTGGAACCACAGATATTTCTTCATAACTCTTCAACAGTGTTTATTTAACTGAACGGTGTTCTATAAATGATGTGCAGGTGCTGGCTATATGCATTTACATTTCAATTGGTGGCTTCACGCCTCCATTTTCATACTGTTTTTTGTTGTGTAGTCAGAGTTTGTTAAACGTAGATTGTGTGCCATTGTGTGCGGTGTATCTATAATTATCTCTTTGTTTTGCAGGAGTGTGTCTCTGTTGTGTAGAGCCTGTGTGTTTCTGTGTATTGTTGTTAACATTAGTTGACAGTATTACTCTCTCCAGTCATGCGTGTATGTACGACGATGTCAGACTAGATGTTCTGTACTTCTTAATTACTTGTGTGTGTGTGTGTGTGTGTCTGTGGGGGGTTAATGTGTGTATACATGTGAAAGATATATAGAGAGATAGATAGATAAAGAGAGAGTAAAATGCAATAGTGGCCCATACTTTAAAGACAGCAGATAGGTCCCCAGTAAATTTCTGTAAGATTTAAAAACATTCTTTTGGGCATATACTGTTTTGAGTGTTAATAAATTGCATTGTGCCATCTTAATTCATACATTTCAAAATATGCTGGGTTATGCCTATTATAGTTATGCCTTCAGAATGGTAACAGGGTTGACTTTTAACTGTTTAATTTGACATTTTGTGCATTTCATTACATATATTTTTATGCATGCCCTTTTTAAAATGATCAGTTTACATTAGAAAATCATAATAACCGTGTTGACATTTTAAGATAAAACATAAGATAAATTACCAACAGTTTGTGGACTTTAACTTGTCATTGGAAAGTTCAACTTCTGAAAGGACAAATTATGACAGTTATTTAGAATAGTTGGCACACAACTAAATCTTGATCTAGATGCTAAAATGCTAGCTTTTGTTTCCATATATTTAGTTATTTTTTTTTAAAGTGTGCATAGTTGCTAATATTGCAGGGAGAATTTGGAAACACAAGGACTGAGGAGAGACCCAAAAAATGCATGATTATAGAAAATTGAAAAATACAAATACATAAATAAATAATTTACAAAAGTTTCTTGATGTGTTTAGATATATATTAATACACAACAAAATTGGGCATCAACTATTCATTGTTAAAGTCCTTTTTTACCTATATGCATATGAGATAAAACACCCGTTTTGTAGAATGATCAAGATCTGTATGTTCTCAGTAACAATACATCAAAAAATGTTGTTACATTTTTTAATTTTACTTTTTTCCCCCCCATTCTTAGTGCCATGTAGAAGCCGAAAGAATGAAATATGAGAGCTGTTTACTGTACATAAATACATATTTTTTTCCTACAGTTTTAATTCTTTCTTCATTCATTCAGGGCTGAAGTGGTCTGGATGAAAGAAGGAGTGGGTCCGTGTTTTCTCACAGGTGACATTTGATGTATGACAATCTGACCATGCTGAACTTACAAAACAGCTCAAACTGGACTGGCCCAAATAACTGGTACCACCCAGCCGACACCATCACCCCTCAACACGGAACAGGTGTGAGCTTTAGTGAATTATCTCTGTATCTATTAGTAAAGCACCTCAGCGTGTGAACGTACACTGTATGTATATGTGTGCCTGTGTTTGTGAAGTCAGCTTTGGGGTGAACCAGCAATTCTTATACTTGACTGAGCACAAACAGAGGGTGCCAACAGCTACACCATTAGCCACACATGTACACCCACACCCACATACAAACATGGCAGTCTCTGGCCTTGACATCCTCCGTTTCATTACAGGAAGGCGGAACTAAAGCGAGCAGACATTAGACAAGATGCCCTTAATACAGTTGCTGCTCATTCACACATACACAAATAAGGTCAAAATGTCAAACACAAGATGCTGCGGTGCACTAGAATTACACAGTCTTCAAAGAGACAGTTCTGTCTATATAATAACATGTGCATTTACACTGAAATGCAGCACTCTTACCAAAGTTGAATGTTTGTTTTGTTTTTTCTCTCAGATGGTTGCGTGGAAGATCTGAATACGCAGATGGCCGGAGCAGGGGAAGGAGTGGTGCACGGAGAGAGGGACGAGGTGGACGAGTCACAGCTACACCTGCAGCTAAAGAGGAAGCTGCAGAGGAACCGCACCAGCTTCACCCAGGAGCAGATCGATGCCCTGGAGAAAGGTGTGACTCAAAGCGTTGGCTCAAACTGAGCTTTCCATGCTAAATAATATAATTCCTAGAGAGGATATTTTTTATATATAACCATTGTTTACTATAGTAAATAACGATAACAGGGTTGACATTTTAAGATGTACATAAAACATAAAATTAATGGATAACTGTGAGTGGACTTTGACTTGTTATTTGGAGAGTTAGGACGATGTCGTTATGAGAAAGTCTATGGAAAAGTTCAATACTTTAAAAATTGAGAATTATGATAACAACAGGGTTGACACAAAACTAAAGGTTTTTGATGTCTTTGTTTTCAGTTATTATTGCAAGGAGAAGCTGTAATACAAGGACTGATGAGTGAAAAGGAATTAAAAAATTAAAAACTAAATAAGACAAACTTATTGAACAAGATAAAAATAAGAAAAACTTACTGATTTTTTTTTTATGTGTTTATATATATATATATATATATATATATATATATATATATATATATATATATATATATATATATATATATATATATATATATATATATATATATATATATATATATATATATATATTAATACACAGCAAAACTTGGCACCAGTTAAAGTCCTTTTCCCATGCAAAATAATCTCAGTCCTATAGTGTCGATATGCTTGTGTACTGATTGTTTTTGCTTTTTGTGTTTGTGGATGATGGATTCATATTTTGCTGCATTCCAACCTTTCTTACTCTTTCATGTTTTGTCTTTTACTCTACTGTAAAAAAAAATATTTTGAGCCATTATTTACTCATCCTCATGTTTTACCTGTATGACTTTTTTCTTCAGTGGAACAAAAAGAAGATATATCTCAATGTTTTTTTCTTCCATACAATGAAAGTCATACAGGTTTGGAACAACATGACAAAATGTAAATTTTTGGACAGACTATCCCTTTAAAACTTCAAATGTGCAAAGTCTATTCATCTCTTTTCCAGAGTTTGAAAGGACTCATTACCCAGATGTCTTTGCTAGAGAGAGACTGGCTGCAAAGATTGATCTTCCAGAGGCTAGAATTCAGGTAATAGTGCTCTTATAAAGTAGTTTAATGATCTTCTTTGAAATTTTAATTGTGTTAATGCTGAAGAGCCTTTAAACAACACAAAACAAAAACTGTCCATTATGCACTGACCCATATTGGGTGATTGACAGGTATGGTTCTCCAATCGGAGAGCTAAGTGGAGAAGGGAGGAAAAGCTGAGAAACCAGAGGAGATCAGGGGGCAGCAGTTCCTGTTCTCAGACACATACTCCCCTGAGCACATCCTTTAACTCCCCTGTATATCACTCCCATCATAGCAACAGCTCAGGTATGTCTTTATTAATGACTCGCTTCACACTATTAGAACATGTACATGTAAGCATGTTGCTTAATAATTGACAGCTAGCTTTCTCTTTTGTTTTCTCTCCTATTTCCATGCATAGTAAATTGGTGTTTGTTTCACTTTTTCCTGTTTGTTACTACTCTTTCTTCAAATTGCTCAATTCTAATATCAGTGTCAAAGTTCTTTATTTCCATGAATACAGGATTGAATACACTGATTCTATCCTCCTCTGTTCTCTCATATAAGGCTCAATGCACAGTCGGAGTGATTCATCTCTCTCAGCCTATAGCTCTCTGTCTGTCTTTTCCAGTATGCAGGTAATTCATGACCTCCCTTGCAGTATACCATAGCCTACCCTAATAGGCAAGGTGTCTGACCAAATGCACATATTTGTAATTCTACATCAGTAAGAAAAGTACTCCGTAATTGTTGTTTCTGTTATGATTTATAGGCTAATACTGACACCTAGTGGCACGCAACAGTTTTACGTTACAAATGCCACCGTATAAAAAGTGATAGTTCACACCAAAATTAAAATCATAATTTACTCAGCCCCATGTCAAACCAAAACTGTATGTATGTCTTTGTTCTGTGGGACATAAGAGAGCGTCTTTTGAAAAATGGGAGAAGTAATGAGTTTTGTTTGATATACAATGTAAGTCAATGGTCACAAAACGGTTTGGTTACCAACATTCTTTTGAATTATCATCTTTTGTGCTCTGTAGAAGAAAATCATACATTTTGTAACGACATGAGGGCGAGGAAATTTTCATTTGGTGGTGAACTGTCACTTTAACGCTCTACTCAAGAATGATTAGAGCAGTCGATTCACAAAATACTTACATATGTACAGATTCTCTTAATGAATCATTCAAAAAGACTCGCGAATCCCCACATGAATGAACTCAATGAATTAAACAGAGGGGCTTTTTAAATAATCATAAAAAACGCTGCAGTTAGCTTCTATTCAAAACAGTTTTATAAATAAAAAAAACAAAAAAAACTACAGTTTTAAAGTACAGTCAGATACTGTATGTAAAATATAGCCCGAACAGATTTTTTTTCTATCAAGACGACTTTTATTTGAATCTCTTAATTAAAAAATGATGCCCTCTCAAACATAATAGCATCCTCCTTTTTTGTTTCTTTAAAACATGCAAAAGAGAGTGCTTTCTACAATAGTAAATAATGCAGACAAAAATTCTAGTAGGCTACACGCACATATTACGCAACTGAAAGGTAAAACTATGCAGTGACCCCGCCTGACATTCAAACTCATTTAAAACAGTTCATGTAGCGCCCTCTAGAGTTGCTGCTGGACTATACACAGCCTGCTGTAGTTTCTAAAAATAAACACTTGCACATATACAGCAGGTTTACAGTTCAACAGGTCAGTTTTATTCTATAAATCCCCTCCCTTTAGTCAAACAGATCAGCGTTATATTTAATGACTTCAAATTCAATCACGTCATAGCAACACACCTAGTACAGTGCAGTAGGCCTAGTGAGCTGTTCTGACTTGACTAACATACCATCATAAAAACTACAGTGTAATCTTTTAAACGTACACTAGGTGTTTCTTTTGCGCAATAAGCTGTTTATGAATATGCTGATACTATAAATGAAATGAGATTAATCTTTAATCTTTTTTTCACCCTTCTTTTCTCTCCACTAGTCTTTGCCCTCCCAGTCCACCCCAACTTACTCCTGCATGTTACCTCCTTCTCCTTCGGCCCTTCCCCCCCTTTCTCGTAAATTTGACTCCTCATCCTACACCTCTGCCCACCTCCCGCCCCCACCCACGGCAAGCACAAACACAGGTGAGTGCAGTTTTGTAACATCCTCCACCATCACACCGCATATGAATACTGTAATCCACAGGCCAAAACACTGCATGAGGTATTAGTGTGTGAATGTGATTTAGCTGCTTTGTGGTTTCCTTTTGTGTTACAAATAAGTCATCAAAAGTGGCCACGTGTGAAGCACACAATGATAAGTCCCTGTGTCTCTTCTAGGATTCTTTCCCGGTGTTTCCGCAGCAGGGCAGACTGCAGTTCAGGGCGGTGATCAGGAGCTGGGACAAGGTCTGAGTCAGTACTGGACGAGACTGCAGTAAACAACATACCTTATCATTATCAGACAAAACCAGCAGAGCTTCAATCAGCAACTTTGAGCAAAATATTTAACAAAAAATTTGTCAGGAATACCTACATATTTAGATGATTTACACATCAGGGAAGCAGACTATGTAAGCCATACTCCTGTATATTAAAAAAAAAAAGAAAAAAGATGTGGACATCACAAACCTGCACAGGTGGAAGAGAAAATGGACTCCAGCATTTTTGACCTGCAGCTTTATAGGCCTAGTCAGCACCGTGCCAGACAACAGCACAATCAGACATTGGTGGTAAAACAGTAAACTTCTAAAAATGCCTCGTTTATGCAACAAAAATGGGCTGTTTAATTGATGTGCCAATTACAATCAACATGACAAACAGCATGTGACCAAAATGCATTTGAAGGTATACACTACTGTTCAAAAGTTTGGGCTTGGTAAGATTTTTAAAATATTTTGGGGGGGGAATTTTGGCTCTCTTGCTCACCAAAGCTGCATTTATTTGATCACAAATAAAGTAAAAACAGACGTATTGTGAAAGATTATTACAATTTAAAATGTTTTATATTCTGAATATTCAGCATCATTACTCCAGTCTTCAGTGTCACATGATCTTTCAGAAATCATACTGATTTGCTGCTCAACCAGCCATCAACTGAAACCAGTTGTGCTGTTTTATATTTTTGTGGAAACCATTTTTCAGCATTCTTTGATGAATAAAAACAGCATTTATTTTAAAATTTTCAGTAACATTATAAATTTCCTTAATGTCACTTTTGATCAATTGAATGTGTCCTTGCTGAATAAAATTTTTTAATTTCTTTAAAAAAAAAAATCTAGTATTCATTTAAATATTAATTTCTTTAAAAAAAAAAAAATCTTACTGACCCCAAACTTTTAAACCATGTATAATAATTGATTTTGAGAAGTCTTTTATGAGCCTATCAGTTACCAGTCCATCATAACATAGCACTGACGTGGAGAAACCAATGACAATCAAACTTAAACCTAAGCTAAGCAGAGACAATCAATCAATTGCACAAAGTAGCTTAAAAGGATCAAATATGAATATAAATCGATGTAGCCGATGACAATCAAAATACATTATTGCGAAAGGCTGCAAAGACAATCAAACACACAACTGATCATGTGTAATATACTGAAGTTAAACAAATAATTTAATACTGTATATTGTTAAATGGATATTACGGTGATTTGATTATTGCTTTATTTTACCACTCTGTAACATTCATAGTTTTTCCCCCCTGTCAGATCCCATGAGCTCACTGTAGATTTGTATGTTTGAATTGTTTGTTTGTTTGTATGTTTGAATGTGTGCATAAGAGAGCGAGAGAGAGAGAGAGTGATAGTGTTACTGTATTTATTATTAGAATTGTGAACATTTTAGTGTAAACCCTTTTGTGGAATATCTTAACATTGAAATAAAAATATTACAGTGAAAAGGAACATGCATTTTTGTGCGTTTGTCTGTGTTTTGCTTATTCATCATGCAAAGTTTGCATGCAAAGTATTTGTATTTATTCTTTGTGCATCTCCCAGAACATTCTTCTATGACTTTATGCATGTCTGTTTCCCTTCATCTTTATATTTTTTCTCTAGAGCAACGGTGAATTGGTTCACTTGCGGCCGTTTGGGTTGTGTTTACTTATTACTGTCACTGAACAGTAGCATTTCCTGCCTGTGTGCTGGTGGATTTCCTGTTTTTGTTACTCACATTACCACACCCATTGAAAATAATGTTCTGACAAAGTTATTCTCACAGGGACTCAAATGCAGACAGTACAGGAATTATGAATAACTTTGATGTCATAAGATATTTTTTCATCTCGCATACCAGAACGCAAAAATAGAAAATTTGGCCACTTGGTTTTATATTTGTATATTAACCAAAGATAGATTAAAATGAAAGTCTGTTAAAAAATTGTTTGCTGTTTGTCCTTGAATTTCCTATGGCACTCGCAATGGCGGAAACTGGAATGGATACACTTAGAGGTCTGACTCTGGCCATATCTGGGATGTATCCTCCAAATTTCCGGTGCACTGCACTTGATGAGTTTAATTAAGGCCGATGTTAACGAGCTGTGGAGACTGAGAGGGCAAAAGCACGCAAAATCTCCGTTTGAGCAGAGGTCACTGTAATAGTCACGTCTCTTCTTTTCCCATAAGGCTTTCAGTCCCCAATCAAAGCATGTTTTATCTATTCTGTGTGAACATGGGGTCTCCTCCCTCAAACTCATCGCTCCATCTCTACCCCTCCCTCTATCTGTTCATCTCTTGCCCTCTGCACACAGTCTTGACCTGTGGTTCTCAAGTGAATAAACACATCCTCTGTTTCTCATGCAATCTTCCCTGGAACAGTTGAATGTGACAGATACAAATTCTGATACAGTTTCACTATTGTCTATATATTAAAAGAATATTCCAGGTTCAGTACAAATTAAGCTCAAGCGGCAGCGTTTGTGGCATAATGTTGATTACCACAAAAATTATTATTATTATTTTTTTTTTAAAAAGCAAGGGTCGAAATTAGTCTGTGTGGTATGAATGCTGCCGATTGAGCTTAACTTGGTAAAGGAATATCCCAGATTCAATAAAACTCACAGATCCTCTTTTTAAATTCAAATCACTAAAATGTTGTGCACAAGGCAGGTTGGCCTCACTAATTAAAGTGCATGTAGTAGGATGGCACACATCAGGTTGAATCATTGGTGGTCTAGCATCTAATGCCATTATAGCAGACAAAATTCATAATTAGAACAATTTAAAATCCATTTCATTTTAGAATAACAGCTTAATGGCCACAACATAGTTTTTTTCCCCCTGAGAGGTGTAGCCATTTTGAACTTTGCACCACATTTAGAGTCCACCAAATTCTTTGTGTGTGTGTGTGTGTGTCTCAGAGTACTTTGCTGGTTTCCTGTCACAGAGGAAGTGCCTCACCCAGCTGTGTTGCTCCCTATTGGCTCACGATCAGGAGAACAGTGATTTGGGGCTGATATGGTGGCCGAGCGAGGGATAGATAGAGGGAGTGCGGGGCGAAGAGAGGGAGAAGCAGTCAGGACAGGGGTATGCAGGAAGAAGAGAGTGCACAGCTAAATAAAGACAGACAAGATGAAGAGAGCAAGTGAAGGAGGGTGCAGACTCAAGAGCATATCTCTGCTAAAGAGGAAATCACTCTGAGGTAAGACATCAGAGAGCAGATGAAGCTTCAGAGAAGAAAAAGATAGTTGCACAGACATATAGTATAGAGTAGCTATAAAGAAAAGGCTTGAGAGTTTGTCAACTTTGGATGACAAAGGATGTTGCTGGGCAGAGAGGCTTTCTATGGTAACTACAGATCTCATTTTAATTTCTGTACTGATTTTCTCTATACGTGCAATTTCTTAACGATGAACAACATTGAGAGCTTTTGAAATTGTGTGGACTTTCCATACTTAACCCAGGATGTTTGCAAACTGAGATGTTCCTTGATCTTCATTAACTCTGAATTTTCTCTTGCTGCTTTTCACTCTTACTTTATAACTGAGATTCAAGTCCAATCTTTTTTCCTGAATTCCATTGCTTTTAAATGTGCTATAGAAATAAAATTTGCCTTGACTTGACTGACCTTTTCTATCCGTCCTTACTCAAATTATTCCAACTAGCAATGTTTTAAGTTACTATGCCTCTATTCCTCGGTCTGACGGTCCATCTCTGTCTCTCCCAATCCTTGTACCAGTGTCTGATTTACAGATGACGCTGGACGGGGTTTGGGGGGGGCTGAGGGAGGACAAATGCTCCCCAACTTCCCCGTCGTCAACATTAATATTAACATAATACCAGTCACCAGATAACTCTCTTTCCTGAAAGGCTGATATATATGTTTTTTTCTTCTGAAAATAAACCTTATTTGGTACAATACACAACTGAGTGGTTTATTTTTCATTTGTTTCATGTACATTAATTTCATTTTCATTTTCCACTTGAATTGTTTTGTTTTTTGAATTTATTTTACTTTAGTGTCCATTTTAGTTATAAAGTAGACATTTGTCTTTAACACCACAAGATAGACAAATGTGGAGGCTAAATAAACGAAATAAACTTTAAAATGGCAAGCCTATATCAGAACTTAAAAAGTAAAAACATTTGTCGTGTTCCTGGCAATTATAGCCAATGAAACATGATTATTAGGTCACATAACAGTATGTTTAATACACTAAAAAGTTTCTTTCTGCATTACTGGAGGATTGAACCCTCTGTCCAGTGGGAAAATGGACTCGTCGATTTGACTCGTGTCCATTGACATGCGCAGTGCGCACAACGTAAGTCGGTAACTCCGCAGGTTGGACTATTTGACGCGGTAGTAGTGAAACCGGTAAACTGTCGGTTTCGACAATGGAGTGGTATCTGTAACATCTATATGAAGACCGCTTCAGACCTGATTTGATTCAGTGTGAGATCTGACCTACCTCTGAACTCTCCAATAACATCAGACACAGCTCTTAACTCGTCTGAAGTTTAGCACAGTTCGCTGCTGAGTAGCGCGAAATGTATCTGTTTTGTTTTTAGTATCCGTGTTTTAATAATATAGACTTTGTCGATGCGCTTTGTTGCTTTCTGTTTTTACGCGTCGCGACTCGGCGGATTCCCTCGGACATTGAGGAGGTGCTGACATATTTACCAGGTATGAACCATAGGTATGAACGAGTTGTTGTGCGCTTGAACTTTTGTAAGACAGCTAGATGGTGACAGTCGTCCTTTTTTGACTCTTTTTTTGACTACTCGAATTCATGTATAATTAACTATAGCGTAGCTTTTTTAGGTTATGTTCAAAAGAGCATCACGAATTGTAGGCTACTATAAGTATTATGAAATCTTGAAACTGGTGTGACAGAATTCAATGTAAAGAAGCTTAAAATGATCTTTTCCCCGGTTTCACAGACAAGGCTTAAGACTTGTCCCAGACTAAAATGCATGTTTGAGCTGTTTTTACTAAAAGCAACTTGCACTGACATCTTAAAATACCGGTATGTTAGTTAGATTTGGTTTAGTGCTAAGTTGCAGATCTGGGGCTTAAAGGGATAGTTCACCCAAAAATGAAAATTATGTCATTATTATTTTAGTAGGCTCACCGTCAGGTTGTTTCAAACCCATATTCATTTATTTGTTCTGTTGACCACAAAGGAAGATATTTTGAAGAACGTGGGAAACTGAACTGTTCTTGGGCACCATTGACTTCCATAGTATTTTTTTTTCCTACTATGGAAGTCAATGGTGCTCCAAAACGGCCTATTTTTTCAGTAAAACTTTCTTCAAAATATCTTCCTTTGTGTTCAGCAGAACAGAGAAATGTATGCAAGTTTTGAACAACAGCATTTTCATATCCGTATATCCCTTTTAAGATCTGATATGATTACTTACAGGATTTTATATTTAGGAACACTGGTGTGACTGGCAACATAAGGGTTGTGTCCCTACATGTGCTCAGTGTTGTAAAAACAAAAGCAGGGAAGCCACAGTCACCTGATGACACAGAGAAACCTAGAAATGTTTCAACATTTATCTCTGAGAAAGGCAAGCATAGAATAAAAGGACATTGTTTTTTTAGGTTATTTTAGGTTAATCACTTACTAGCATTTAGCAATTATGGAAACATGCTTCATTTTTCATAAATGTATAAAATGGCATTCAAGCCACAAATGTGTCATCAATCTGACAGCTTTGCAATGCAGAAAATTCCTCTTTTGAACTAGTCTATGAATTTAAATAATAAAAAAACCATGCCACTATAGCAGAAGCTGGGTGAGGGAGTTTTCTCGCTTCTGCTGTGAAATCCACACTTGCATGTGTAAGCTGCTTAGAATTTATATGATATTGGGTAAGCATGTACTATCAGAGCTTAGATCACCTCTGATTTTACGATTAGCAGAGTTATGGTTATATTTAATAATTCCAATCTTCACGCAATAACATTTTTCATAGCTATTCCTAACACAAATTCCAAATTAGTATAGTAGTTTTGTATATTAAAGTTAATTTTGTACCTTTCACGATAAGCACGTCATAAAAAATGAACAGGGGCTGGGCTCATACAGGTAGGCTAAGAAGGGAACAAAAACATATGTCAAATGTTTTGAGTTGTAAAACTGCCCTGGCCTGCAGAAGAAATAACAATAACATCTACAGTGGAATTTACAAGCTCTGATGAGTCGTAATAACCTGCAAAGTAGGTTATAAGGAACTGCTCACATGTGAGAAACTAAAGGAATGATAATATGCTTTACAAAAACAAGGCAAAAAAATACTTTTGTTCCCTTGAAAATACTATAATATTAATATATTATATAAAGGTGTGTTATGATGTATACACACCAAGGGCCAAGTTTAATCCAGTAATCAGGAATCTCATTTGCCAAAGTCACATCTGTCTGTGACATGTATGCATCATCATATATATTATGCAACCCAAAAAGATAATGGTTATAACTGGTCCTCATTGATAATTTCAAGTTACTTGAATGAGTTTACAATCAAAATTATTAGGGCTGTAATCTCCCAGTCGATTAGTCGATTATTAGTCGATACGTTCTGGCTCGACCAAAATTCTGATTGGTCGATTTTTTGTCGCGTTCATTTCATCAGTTTTGCCGCGCCGCCTTCATTTCATCAGGTGGAAAGCACTAATTGCTAATGGGGGTGTTTTGAGAGCACCCCTGTTTCACAGGTAACAGTCTGTCTTCAGAACACCCCCATTGTTTTCACTTCTTTTGGATTAGCCCAACCCGCTGGCGAAGAGTCTCTCGGGTCCTTTGTGTTTCATTCCCCGCTGGGCCGCTGGCTCAAACGCACACCCATAGCGGTAAACTTGAGGAACGTACATCAACATACACATGAGGGGAAGCGTCACAACACCACGCTATAAGTGGATCTGTACTGTCAGTTTTGCCGCGTTCATTTCATCAGTTTTGCCGCGCCGCGTTCATTTAATCAGGCGGAGAGCACTAATTGCTAATGGGGGTGTTTTCAGAGCACCCCTGTTTCACAGGTAACAGTCTGTCTTCAGAACACCCCCATTGTTTCACTTATTTTGGATTAGCCCAACCCGCTGGAGAGAGAGACAGATTGAAGAAGGCTAGTTTTCTTGTATATTATTTATTTAATTGTGAGAGCGTTGTTTCTGCTCTTGATCTGGCTTGTTTAATAAATATTTATTTTTTATTAAAGTGGACGTGCCTTTTGTGTTTAAGAGTAAAAGCTTTAAGTTAATAGTCTATTCGTGTCTCAGCCGCGAAGCTGAGCTCATATGTTTGAGCTTCACAGAGCGGCTGCAATGAGTGTCTGTCAGTTATTATAATACATATGACAAAAACAATTGTCTAAATTATGTTGCATATTCCTCAAAAGTTCTTGTGATGATATCTAGTTGACAACACATAGTGCTATATTTTCGGAAGCTCGCAGGTGCATGCGATGCGACGCTGTCAGAGCCACAGACTCGTGTGTCAGACTCATTTCAGTGCAAAATAATCAGCTCAAAAACTATTTAATATACTGCAATTAGCCTACTAGTTTTTTATGTTTATTTATAATTAATTTAGGGAGACAACAAGGCTACCAAGTACTGCGCACAGTGTGCAGCTTATTCATTTAAGGTTTATTTTTCCTAACGTTATTTTAGTCGATTTTTAGTCGAAAATTTCAGGACTTCAGTCGACCAAGATTTTCTTTGGTTGATTACAGCCCTAAAAATTATACAGATTTATGCGGATATTATCGAAACCCGACTTAGCCTATACACACAGTTGACATTCTGCATTATTAGAAAATCAATGCATTTTTTGTTTGTGTTGAAGTGCTGGGCTTGTCGTCATGTTTGAGATGTTTGTGAAAGGCTATACATGACATGGATAAAATGCCTGAGGTAAACGGACTGGAACTTCCAGCTCTTATTCTGTGTTTTTGTATCTGTGTATGTCACTAGTTAAACTTTCACTTCCTTCGAGTTTCCACAATGAATTAAGGTACTACTCACTTCTCTTTTAGATGGGATGGATTATTGGTTGTATTTGAATGCACATTTTTTTCACTGAAGAAGACCAAACATATAAAGTGTACACTGACCTCCAATTAATCTTCTGTCTCGATAGAGATTTGAGGCGCTGGTTTAGTTTTACTTGTGGAAATTTGGTCAGCAGTACATTGGAATTCTGGAGTGGTGGTTTGTATTGTGTAATCTGAAAGTGTTCTCACATTTGAAATAGTTTTAGTTCTCTCTCTCTGTCTCAGCGATGGCAGATGTGGTGGTCAGGCCTGCATCCCCGTCTCCGTCTATCTCTCTCCTGGAGATTAAAGCAGAGACGCGGATGGTGCTGAAGTCTTTCCTGCGTCACTCGCTCTCGATTCCACCCGGTGAGAGGCCTGGACGGATAGGAGGAGAATACAATGACCCAAACATATACAGGTGACACAAATCATTCAATCACATGCAGAATTAAACACTGTCATGATGTGAAGTAAAACAAGTAATTTTGTAAATATCACATTTTAAATATCATCTTAATTTATTAGACTGTGGTCCTTTTAATGCCTTTTTACGTGTTTTTATTTGACTGGCACCTGAAAAGATTTTTTTAACAAAGTCAGTCAAGAATCATATTTGTTATTAGCTGAACGACATTACAGCTGAGAGAAACCTGAATTTACTATTCTTGACTGAAACCTGGCAAACACCTGATGATTTCATTGAACTGAACCTTTTAAAACCTCCTGGATATAGTTACCTGACAAAACCTAGACTTAGTGGCAGAGGTGGTGGTCTGGCTGTGATCTTTAAGAACAATTATAAAGTGACTAAAATTGATGTTCTTGATGTTTCCGGTTTTGTAATGTCTATCACTTAAACTTGCTGGTCCTGCTCCACGTCTGATTATGTTGATTTATAGACCCCCTAGATATAATACAAACTTTCTCTCTGAATTGACTCAACTTCTCACTCTTGCCTGTGCCCAGCATGATAGAATCATGATGCTAGGCGACTTTAACATACATTTTGATTCTGATTGTACTTCTGCAAAAGACTTTGTCTGTTGTGGATTATTTTGAACTATCCCAGCATATTGATTTTCCCACTCTCATACTCTCGATTTACTTTGTACGGTTGGTATTGACAATGTGCATGCTCAGGGTCATTATTTGGGCATTTCTGATCATAAACTAATTGTCTTCGACTTCTCACTCCCTCTTGTAAAACCAAACACCCAAACTACGATATCTTACCGTAACCTGTGTTGGGGTAACAGCTTAGGACCCAGGACCAGTAGTGAAAAATGAAGACCAAGAGTCAGGGGTGTAATTAATTAAAGAAAAATTTACTGAAGAATAGTTTCACAAGGAGTTCGTAGGCCACACTCCCTCTACCAGCCTCCCCGCCTCCGCCTATCGTACATACAATTTCTGAACAGTTATACTGTTTTCAAGGTCTAGCCACATCATTACTGCAAGTTGAATGTTTCTGATTGGTTTGGAGAAAATGGACAGTCTTGGTAAATTTCCACACATTGTCAGTTAATCAGATTCACGTGTCCATATATCACTTGTTGACGCTGGCAGGCGCCAGCTTGCCCAGAACAGCAAGTCCACCCGTCTCTTAGGATGCCCGTAGTGCACATCCAATACTGATCTGTAACACCGAATACTGCGCACATACACAGATACCGTCTCTCCAAGTTTGGAATTGGTGAGCTCTGGACTCTTAGAAAGTTTTCCAAAACATATTGATGACGTGCTTTTCTCTCAGTGAGAGATGCAGACAATAGTACAGACCATATTCATCTTGATTCTTTAGGGTTTCAGTAAAAGGAAATATGGATTTGTCTTTCATTTTATTTTATTTTATATTTCATCTCTGGAAGCCGGGCTAAATGAGCAATCGCTGTTACTGCATTCCTGTCGAAAATCAAAACACACATGTTCTGAAATCAAGTGTTTTGGCGAAACATCACACATCACTAGGACAGACCCTCAGTCACCACTCAGAGACCAAATACAAACTTTAGAAATGATAAAGGAAGAAACAATTATTGGTCCTATTGTTAAATCAAAATCATAACTGGAAAGAATCATTCAAATAATAATAATAATAATTATATAGGAGGATGAATATTGATTGAGGCTTTGATTATGAATTTAAGTATATATAATCTCTGCTACTGTTGCTGCCTCTGTTCTTCCTTCTTTACTCAACCTCCTGAGTCCCGATGAGAGTTTCAACCTATAATGAATCTATTTGTAATGTTTTGGATGATATTGCTCCTTTAATAATTAGAACTGTACCGTCTAATCACTCCTCTCCTTGGTTCACCCCTGAAAAGGGGTGAAAACAAAAATGTAGGCGTTTCGAAAGACTTTACAAAATATCTTCCCTCCTTGTGCATTCCATGACTTTAACATATTCAGTAGTAGAATATAAAGCAGCACTTAACATTGCACATTCTAACTATATTTAAACTGTCATCAACAAAGCCAAGTGCAAACTTAAAGCTCTTTTTTTCGGAAATAAACAAACTGGTTAAACCCTCAACCATAGCTATTACTGACTGTTGATCTATGTGAAAGTTTTCAGTCATTTTTTTCTACAAAAAATTGATAACATTTATCAAACTTTTTTTCCAACTGCCTCTTCCTATTCAACTCCATGTCTGATAGGTCGTCCACTCCAGTGGCGTAACTTAGTAATGATGGGCCCCAGTGCAGGTTATTACGACGGGCCCCCTGGTCTGCACATTTATGAAGCACATACAAACAAACACACACACTGCGCTCTAGAAGGGAATATATGCAAATGTGTGTGCCTAACGTACTTCATTTAGACCAACACTTATCAGTTTCTTATATTTAGTTGAACAGTTCTCTTTGCGTACACCTCTCTCCAACACACGCTACAGTGGCTGTGCTGTTTGCGCCTGGCCGCAGAAGCCAGATGTACCAAATCAGCACTATGGTTTTGAAATTACCGCAACCTTTTTGGTATTTTTAACACAGTAACCCCAGGAAACGCAGCAACTGCATTCCTCTACGAGAGGCAAGAGACTAAATGAGACAAAAGAGGTCCGAAAAACTTATCAACACCAAATAAGTCCCAAATGATGTCCCAAAATCTGGCTAGCTTTATAAGTAACTTTATTGTGTCATCCCTGACAGGAAATTTGTACAGCTGTGTATTACTTTATGTGTTAAATAAACTTAAACACACACACACACAATTTAAAATCATACACACATATATACACAATGAAACAGCCCTAAAACAAGAACAGCCTTTCGAATGGGGGCATGGCAGCTAATAAGATAAGCCAAATCCTTTAAAAAAGCATCTGTACTGTACTGTACTGTCACCTATTTGAGTTGTGTCCGACGAGCCTTTCGTTGAGCAAAATCATCATTTTATTGGTTTCCTCAAAGTATTTCTATAGCCTACGTTTGCTTGCTAGTGCTACTGTCTTTTTTTCCGATAAAACACCAAGGCAAAGGGCACATTTCGGGGTGTAGTGAGCGGTGACGTGTGATTTTAAATTCAGCGCATTTAATTTCACAACGCATAGGCGCCGATGTTTCTGCCAGTGCGTGCCCAGTGCCCACACAGTAGATCTGGTGATCTGATAGTACTAGTTCACTAAATAAATAATTCATTAAACACATTTATCATAAGCACTTAACTCAAAAATAACTAGGCCTATTAAACAATAAAATAACTAGAGAACTGGCTGACTAAAATCAGATTTCAAAGGAAGCAAAGGTGAAGTCCGTATAATTTATATAGGTAGCTTACCTACTGTGTTATTTATTTTATCAGTCAATCATGAAAAATCTGGTGGTCTAAAGTTTCTGGCAACATTAAATCCAGGATAGAAGAAAATTATAGAGAAAGAGCAATAGATTCACGAGTGCACAGAACACAGTTTGAGCACGCACACGTAATATGCGAGCAAGAGCAGAGCCGTGAGACTTTTGAGAGCGCACGTCGATTTTCTGCTAGAGAGCGGAGAGATTCGTAATATGGATGCGCGTTAATGCCCTCGCATTTGTCATTAAAATAACGCAATAGAAACGGCCTCAAATTAACTATACAACGAGATGAAAGTCGTGTCTGAAAGCTGCAATCGTTTTTATTATTGGTTAAAATGAATGGAGAATATTTAGCCTTTTTTCCCGAGGGTGCTCGAGCCCCCGCGAACCCAAGGTATTGGCGCATCCTGTCACACTGACACTTCATCGCCAGGGCCCGCTTGCGATGTGGGCTGGGCCCGCTTTCGTCACGGGCCCCACCGGCCGCACGGGCCCCAGTGCGGCTGCACTGCCTGCACTGTCTGTAGTTACGCCCCTGGTCCACTCGACACTTTTTTTACTCACAAATACATCTGTGGTTGAACAACTGATTATCAAATCTAATCTGATAGGTCACCCACTCGACACTTTTTTACTCACAAATACATCTGTGGTTGAACAACTGATTATCAAATCTAATTCTACCACCTGCACTCTTGATCCTATTCCAACATATTTCTAAAAACCCTTCTGCCTTCACTTATTCAACCCATTACGCATATTATAAATGGATCTCTTGCCACTGGTTATGTTCCGCATGATCTAAAAGTAGCAGCTGTCACTCCAATACTAAAGAAGTCCGGCCTTGATAATACTATTCAGAACAATTATAGACCAATATCAAACCTCCCATTCATTGCCAAATTACTAGGGTAGGCGTAGCACAACTGCAGTCACATCTAGATTGAACAATCTATTTGAACTGCTGCAATCAGGTTTTCGTTCCAGTCACAGCACAGAAACAGCACTTTTAAAAGTGATCTCACTTAGCTAAATGATCTCCTTCTGGTTTCTGATTCTGGTGCACACGGTGTCCTGGTTCTTCTCGATCTCAGTGCAGCATTTGACATTGTGTGCCACTCCACGCTTCTTTCACGACTATCTGCAATAGGCATCACTGGTGCTGCTCTTCAGTGGTTAACTTCATATCTATCAGACAGACAGCAATTTGTTAGGATAGGTAAAGATCGATCCGGTACTGTTCCTGTCTCTCATGGTGTGTATCAAGGTTCTGTACTTGGTCCTCTTTTATTTCTCATTTATGTGCTGCCACTAGGTCAGATAATCAGAGGCCATGGTCTTAACTTTCATAGTTACGCTCATGAAATTCAAATTTATTTCACGCTTAAACCCAACTCAGCTTATCTACCCGCTTCTGTTAACTCTTGCCTTCAGGAACTTAAAACCTGGATGACTGATAACTTCTTACAGCTTAATGCTGATAAAACTGAAATCCTGTTGATTGGCCCTAAATCACCGAGTTGACCACGACATGACATATTCATTGATAATCATGGTGTCCAGATTAGGCCTTCAAAAACTGTGCGAAATCTGGGAGTATTGCTTGACTCCACGTTATGCCTTGACAAATTGGCCAGACTGTTTATTCATGCTTTTTCCACTTGCGAAATGTTGTTCGTATCCTCCGCTCCCTTAACTTCAGAGATGCTGAAACTGTTATTCAAGCTTTTATAACCTCCAGATTGGACTACTGTAATGGGCGTATACAGCGGCTTAACTACCAAAGCTATACATCGCCTTCAAATGGTGCAAAACTCACATTTAACAAAAAATCTGCACATATTACTCCCATCCTCAACCAACTTCACTGGCTTCCTGTGGCCAGTCGTATCCAGTTTAAACTGCTGGTTTTGGTCTATAAAGCAAGTCATGGCCCCACACCCCAATACCTGGCTGAGTTAGTGCAACCATATGTTCCTGCCCGGACCCTCAGATCTAGCAATGATAACTTGCTTGTTGTACCCAAGTATAAATGGTCTACTGTGGGTGGTAGGGCTTTTAGTGTTATTGGCCCTAAGCTATGGAATAAGCTGTCCCCGAATCTTCGTACCTACTCTCCAGACATTTAAGTCTCAACTTAAAACTAATCTTTTCTCTATGCTCAGTAAACTTCTCTGCCTTCAAGTGATCTCACACTTTTCATTTTATGTTATGACTTCTTTATTGTATTTAATGTTCTCTTTTGATGATTCTATAACTTCTTATGTTAATTATCTGTAGTTGTTTGTTGTCTCCATCTGCTTGTTTATTTGTAATAATGAGCAGGCTGGCTGTTATTGTGATTGTCAATAGATTGTACTCTTGTACTACATTGTGAAGTGACCTTAGGATCTTGAAAGACACTATAAAAAAACATATTATTATTATTATTATTATTATTATTATTATTATTATTAGCCTGACAAGCCAGACTCACATCAAGATTTTGGGTCTTGGAACACACCATTGGCAGGGCTCAATCCAAGGGGTGGGATAAACGGTTGTCTTTCAAATTCCCTCTGCACGCAGTAGGATAGCGCTACGACCAACCAGAGCAACGAAGAAGGTGAAGCAGAGCTAGTTGATAGATTAAACTTTCGCTGTATCTGGTCAGCAAAACTCCGAACACATCTTCCTTTTTTAAGAATGACTTCAGTCCCGTTCTTTTCTCAAAGAAAAGCTTAACTCCAAGTCTTCCAGAGTCGTGGCCAAAGCCGATATGAAAGACCGCTGTTCGCCAGCTTCTTTGTTTTCAAGTAGCACCGGAACCGCCGCAACTCTGCCGTCATTATGTAAAGCCCGCCCACCAACTCTAAACACGATGTGATTGGCCTGACTAGAGTTTAGTTTTTCCAGCTCGCAAGCCAACAGAGAGTTGCTAGACGCCCTGGCTACAAATTATATTTGCTGCTGCTACGGTCCATCTAGATTTCTAAGGCTGATATGTTATCTCTGTAACTTAAAAATGGCTTGTGTTGTAAATTAAGAAAGTATTACCTACAAGAGGATTTGGTAGAAATACTATATGTTCTAGTCAAACGTTATGTATTCTAAAAGATTAAGGAGAAGCTAACTAATCTAACTAATAGCTAGTGCTTAGATTTATACATGGATTTCTCGGCGACGTCATCACTGCTTGCGCACGCAACCGAGAGGCAGAAAGAAGAGATCTCGCGTGTTGTAGGTTAGCAGCGGCGTGTCTGAAAGTCAAAATGCCAAGGAGTTGCTGCGTGGTTAATTGTACCAACAGAGCCAGTGCTTATTAATAACTGTATCTGTGATGTTTGATCAATTGATTACATTACTAGCCTGACATGATCATTCATACATGTATCACAGCAACACTGCAAAATTAAAGACAGACAAACAGATCCAACTAAAATCACGTTTTATTGAGTCAGCAGTTATATACAAACAATAAGGAAAGCTTCAATACTTAAGGTTGTTGCAGTAGCGGACCAGCTCAGCGATCTGTCTTTCTGCCTCCAGGATGCGCACGCACCCTGTAATGTTTGTAAACAGGAAACCCGTGTATTAGATAGTCCATCTAATTACAGATTAATCATTCTTTTCTTCTGTCAGTCATTAATAAGTTTTGAAAATATAAGCCGGTGCTTACCTTGCTATTGTGACAGTTCTTCCAGGATTCTTTATTATATAAACATGCAAATTGTGAAATTGTTGATGTAATTGTAATACAAAAATTATTAAAAAGAGGAACCGCAACCAAAAAATTAAAAAAATCATGCAAATTGGGAAAAAAGTGCAACACTCACTCGTTGCAAGAAATCCAACTTTATTGATTAAATAACGTGTGACGTTTCGGCCATTGTAAAGGCCAAGGATGCCTGACGAAGAGCCGAAACGTCACATGTTTTTTTATCTGTAAAGTTGGATTTCTTCAAGAGTGAGTGTTGCACCTTTTTCCAATTTACATGATGGAATTGTGATAAAAGAAAATTTACTTTTAACATTTTGTAAATGAAAAAATTACCCATGTTTCTCCTTGTCTCGCTTACTTTTCTTAGTGCCTCTACGAAAGACAAGATAAGGAAAGATGCGAATGGATGGGACTCTTTGGATGAGGAGATCAGTGCCGCAGAAGAGAAGAAACATGGAATTAAAAATTTCATAAAAAGACGACTGAGAACCCGTCCGTCCACAATCCGCCATGCTAAGAAAGACGGTACCGCTGACCCGACTCCAAACAACAGCCTGGAGAAGCGGAGTCAGCTGGGCCAGTCCGACAAACCATTGACAAATGGGACACACAGTTTACCCAGGAAAAAAGAGGTAAAATAAAAACCTACAGCCTGTTTTTTTACACCGCAAAACAACATTGCTTTTTTTGGTCAAATAATGTGTGTGTAATTTGACCTGTTATTTTAGGTTGCTTCATAAAAATCTACATTGCAAATGATTGTAATAATCAAAAAGCTTTACATTTTAAAAAGAATTTCTGCATGGCAAAAATAGGCTTCTACTTTTTCCGCAACAACTCTACTTGTGGGCACCAAAATAAAAATGCATTGTCTATACATGCAGTGTGAAACAGGTAAACACTATTTATATATGTGTAGACTGAAACCTGCTCTTGTTTCATCCGGGTCATGGACTGCAAAGCTAATTAAAAGCCTTTTTGGTTTCAGTATTAAGAATTTCCTGACCAGTCAAGGAGCCAAAATGTATTTATTTTTAGTTTCTTCTTTCTTAACATTATGCGATTTAAGATTGCTCTTGAGAACTTTTTAATTGAGAAGATTTTCTTTTAGGAAGATATATGCGTTCCATCCTCTGCGTCTGAAGAGGAAGGTGACAGAAAATCGGGGGACAAAAATAAGAAAAAGAAGAAAAAACTGAAAATATCTGATATACTCAAAAGAGTATCTTTTAAAAAAGAAGAGCCTCGTCTTCGGCGCCCGGCCACGCTGCCTTTAAAAGATCCTTCAGATGTTCCACAACCTGAGGGGCATCATGCTTCACCATGTAAGTTTAAGACGTACAAGATATACAGCTTTTTTTTTTATGGATATAGAAGTTGAGACACAGGAGACACTGTCAGGAATGTGTTCTTGATTGTCTAATGTCTTATGCCTATAAATGCACTACTTTTCAAAAGTATAGGGTCGGTAAGATTTTAAAAAAATGTTTGTTTCAAAATACAGTAATATTGTGAAATTGTAATATATTTCAAAATGTAATTATTCCTGTGATGGCTAAGCTGAATTTTCAGTCTTCAGCGTCACATAATCGTTCCAATATGCTGATTTGCTGCTCAAGACACATTTATTATCAATGTTGAAAACGTAATATTTTTGTGGAAACCACAATACAATTTTTTTTTCAGGATTCTTTGGTGAATACAAAGAACAGCATTTATTTGAAATAGACATTTTCTAACATTATAAATATCTGTACTATCAGTTTCGATCAATTAAATGCATTCTTGCTGAATAAAAGTATTAATTTGTTACTGACCCCAATTTTTAGAACGATATGAACTGTGCATGTGATATGTAATATATATTTTTTCTCAGCCCATCCTCCTGCGTTTTATGATGATGTGGCAGAAACTTTGGACAGAATTGCACAGAAACACAGCGTGAAAAAGAAATCCCCTGTTAAACCAGAGCCTGTACCAAGTCCACCCAAAGGTAAATATGAAGCCATAAACTGATGCGAAACTTGTTTATGACTTGTTTTTTATTGTTTATGACTTGTTTTTTATAAATTCCTATTTTTATCATAATAAGATAGATACATTTTCATGTGTTGTCACATCTTGCTGTGTGCTGTCGTTACAGCAATGGATGTTCAGTGCTTTAACAATAGCGTATTGTTATAATAGGCTGTTGTCTGGCTGTGGTTTTTTTCACTTGCATTGTTTGGATATTAGGTTACACTTCTTTTTGTTCACAGTAAATGACAAAGAAGCTGTGGTTCAACAGCTAGTTCAGATATTGACTTCCGAGGGGGATGCCATTAACGACAAGGTTCTTCCTTTCTTCCTAATCTTCTTTTTATATATATCATACTAGGATATAGAGTAAACTTGGCTGTTAAAGCAGCTTTTGGTTCCTTATTGTAAAGATTTAATAGCATAAATATAATTTTTTACTTTATAGTTTTTGACTATGGTCATATTTTCAGTTGCTGCCTTGTGTTTATCATTGTTAATTGTTGTTTAATGTTGTAGATAAACACCAACCCCTTCCTGCGGTCCACCCTCACACGCCTATCCTACCCATCTTTTGCCAAACTCCTTGACACGTACGCCAGTCAGAGTGAAGAACCACCCGTTCCCGCACCGGTCAGCCCTACGCTGCGGCGTCTGGCCATCACCATGGATGTGTCACGTCGAGTCGTCACAGCAACTGGAGTTCAGCGCCTGACAGGCTATGCTGAACGCTACATGGAGAGCTTTGCACCATGGGTGAGGAGCCACGGAGGATGGGTGAGCAGTATTTCCTGTCTACATTTCACTTTTCCTCAGTCTCTCTCTGGGATATTCATGTCTTATTTTCTTCCAGAAGGGGGCAGAGTTGTCAAGTAATTATTTTTTCTGTCTTCTTCCACAGGATAAAATTGCACAATTTGATGAGGTCTTGGAGTGTGATTGACCTTAGACTTTTTCATAATGAACTCTGAATCATGTTGCATGACCTCTGTGAGGCAAAGAAGAAGAGAAGAACCAGCCAATTGGGGAACTGACACTACTTGATCAGAAACTTGCTGTACTGATGTATTTATTCTTTTGTATTTTGGATGTTTTTGAATTTTACAAAATACATGATGCCAGTCAAAACTGTTGTATTGCATATTTTTTATTTGTAATGACCTTAACAGACATTAATATAGTACTGACCGTTGGTTTAGTATAACAAATCATTAACTCTTAAACATTTGATTTCCATTTATAGGAATAAAAATATTGATTGCATGTTCATTGCAAGCAGTTATAAGGGTATTTAACAAAGAGTGCAATAATTCTAGGATTTACTTTTTCCAGCTACTGTATTCATTTACTTTATATTCATTTAATCTAAGTAGAAATGAATTATTTGGCCTTTTATCTGGTAAAATCCGGAGCTTCATCCGAAGTGCAGCACTGTATGTGCACATGCATATCACGTCCAGTATCTCTAATAGGCAAGTCCATTTAAATGTTCATTACATATTAAGAATGGGATGAAGGAAGGGTCAGTCCATGTATTTTTCTGCTCGTAGGATTTGGCAGTACATCAGCATGGAGAATACCAAAGCAAAAATCTGGAGGGAGAAAATGCAGTCGAGTGTATGCAGAGCTTAAATTCGTATAATAATCTGAGACTACACCAGATACATGAGTTTCAAAGTACCTGAACGATTCCAATACAAACTCCAAACCCAAGCACCGAGGTGATGTTAGCCAGAAGCCAGTCCTTGGCCTTCTCATAGCACGGCTAAAACACAGGAAAAAACAGCTGGTAATTTTCTCAAAATTAAACCATGACATAGTAATGATGGCCTCGGTTTAATTTGCGTTAATGACTGTCTGGAAGTACATCTTCCTTAATACATGGCTACTAAATAAATTAACAAATTGACTGAAACACGGAATTAAATTAAAATTGTTATAAATATACACTACCATTCAGTTGTTTAGGGTTAGGAAATTCTTTTGTTTTCGAAAGACACTCTTATGCTCAGCAAGGCTGCATACGTTTAATGAAAATTTCTGTAAAAGTTATTTAAATTAGGTCATTTCACTTTAATTTTTACCCTTTGTTTGGCAGCCGTTGCTGCCAGTCGTCGACCGTTTTGTCTTTTTTCTTTTCTTTTTTACAGTGTGAACAATGGTGTATCAACTGTCCTTTTGCGCCATCTGGTGGTGTTTTCACGAATTATAATCGCCATTATTTTAGTAATTTTACATAGCCTAAATCTGTATTTAAGAAAACAATACAGTAAAGTTGTAATTATACAGAGTTTTGAGTACAATTTAAAAGAAAAGAAAACTGAATTCTCAGCATAGTTACTTACAGAAATCATTCTAATATGCTGATTTGCTGCTTAAGAAACATTTCTGATTATGATCAGAAGGGTGAAAACAGTTCTGCTGCTTAATATTTTGTAAATATATTTTTGGAAACAGTGATACAATATGGTAAAACGAGATGAAAGAAACTGCGAGTGATACAAGAGGCATGAAACAGCTAGGAATTTGCCTGGGGGGGCAAATATTTGACTGCAGGTGGACCAATCAGTATTTTATCAAAGAGCTATTTAACAAAGAGCATTAACATATCAGATACATGTAGGGTGTGTTCTGACTTTCATTTTACATAAAGCATGTGGTTGCAATTACCACTTGCTTTTAACCGTTTGTGGGATTTAGGAATGTGTGGTACTTAGCTGACCCCACGACCCCAGAAATGATCTGACCTCTTCCCAATGATGGCATTCTCCCAAATTATCCCTGCAGCAGGAGCTGGGAAGTTTGCCACTGGTTGTTTTATTGTGCCAGTCTGTGTGGTTGCTCACGCCACAGCACTTGAACTGAAGGAAACAGAATCCATGATTTACATTGAAGAATCTCTGTCTTCATATTTGTGACTGTTATAAACCCAACTCACAATCCTCTGCATGTTGTCCCAGGAATGTTGCAGCCCTTCATTTGTTTTATAGCCATTCATTCCCTCTCTTAGGTCATCCTTAGCTTTTTTGTCCAACTAAATGGACAAAACAGAGAAGCGGATAAACAGGAAGTAGAAGGCAAAGTGTTTTCCTGGAAGGAAAGGCTGAAATATTTGCAAGGCTCAGATGTTAGTCCCTTACCTCTTCATGAAACACACTCAAAACCAAAATCAGTGCCACTTCTGTCAGGACTAGAAACAAAAGGATCACGAAAAACTAAAAAAAAAAAAAAAAAGGACAAACTATTAGATTATTAGAATGACAGCAATATATTTAAAAAACAGACATGGTGTATTCTGACAGTATTCCCACGTAGGATGAAAAATCACCAATGGGAATATTAAGAGCAATTGGAGACTTCTGCTTCCCCTGCTTCTCTTATTTTTATCTTGAAAAGTCTCAACAAAGTCTCATTCTGGTCAATTCATTTGATCAATCAAATTTTTAGATTTCAACTTAAAAATTCAAGACACCAGGTTTATTATCCCCAACAATTGTCTCTCTTTTTTTCCCTGTAAGGAGAAACATCAGAGATGAGAATGATACTTGAACTTCTTTATATTCCAAATTTAAAAAATGGATATGAAATTAAAATGATTTAATTATGTACATTATATATGACATAAATATACTACTGTTCTAAAGTTTGTATTTTAAATGTTTGCGGAAATAAACGCTTCCACAAAGGTGCGCGTGGCAAAAATGACGTCATGATGATCAACGCCGCACACATTATATGCATCATGCATAAAATATTACATTTTAAAATAAATGTTTTCTATTTTAATATATTTTAAATTTTAATTTAAAGATAGGGTAGGCAGTTTTTTTTAATAAACACTTTTTGTTATACTACTGGTTTAAACTCTCTTCACATCCTGTCCCAATCAATAATAGAATTGATCTAAATATGAATACATGTACATGTATCTTCTGTGGAAGTTGGAGGACCAAAAATAGTTTGTTCAATTATTGCATTCGGTATGGTTTTTCCATACCTCCGCGCACCTGCTTGTGCAGACATCACGTGTCATCAGTGCATCTCATGTGCATTTCAACACTATCAATGGTGATATTAATCTGCAGCAGTCAGGTGGTACAAGTAAAAGCTCTTTAAGTTGTTTACATTCATTATTATTGCAATGTTATGTGCTTTCAGACATGAGGTAATTTAACGCTGTCTCTCATGACGGTTCGCAGACTCTGCTGTGTGCGTTCATGGCTTTGGAGACGCGCTGATCTTATGCTTTCAAAGCCAACTTGCTATTGCTAGCCTCTCTAAAAAATGCCTACCCTTCCTTTAATCCTGTGTGATGGCAATGCTACATTTTCAGCAGCCATTACTCCAGTCTTCAATGTCACCTGAGGGCAGTTTCCACATCTGTTTTAGAGATGTCAGTAAAGATCTAGGAATACCTTACCGTCATCAATAGACACTTCTGCTCTTTTAGAGCACCAAGGCATCCGAGAAACCCTGTCACCATGGTGACTCCCCCAGCAACAAGCAGCAGGTTGGCCGCGGAGAGTGAAGGGAAGGACAGCGGTAGAGATGAAAACTCTGACTGTGTGAAGGCGAGCCACACCCCAACACCAAATAAACCACATCCTCCCAACTGCACAAACAAGCAGGTAAATAATAAATAACGATACATCATGGTCATACAAGTGCATCAGTTTAAAGCAGGTCATTCTAAGGAACAGGTGTAGGCCTGCATGGCCTTCATAAACATAACATTAATATTGAAAGTAGGCTACCTGCATATTCTTACATGTTGCGTACATATTTACAGATGGAATACATTTTGCATCATACACTTGCCGACCTTGTAAACTAGGCATCATACATTAAACGACTGAGGATCACACACACTACCAGACTCCCAAATTAACACGAGCCTCCTTGCTAGAAAAAAATCTTGTTAGTGTATGTTCCGATATTCTTCAGAAAAACAATACATGTATTCCACACATTGTTACAGTTGTTTTGTCTTATTTGACTGAGCAGCGTTCTCTGACGGTTTCTGCATTTGTTACAACGTTACGCCAGTAGGTGGTGACAAGTGATATCATTCACTCAAGTGAACCGATTCGCTGAGTAAATGATTCAATGCCTCGTTCAATGATTCGATCCAAAACGATCCAAAACATAACAATTGATTCTGTCCTAGGCCTTTGTTGGGACTCCTTTCGATGGCGGAGCAAAAATGGACCAAGTATTTGTGTAAGTTATTAACTTCTTGTTTGTTTACTGATCTAATCCCACATGAAAAAATACTATAGTATATTATAGTAAGATTACTCTAGTAAATACTATAGTGTTTTTGAACCGTACTATAGTATATATACTACAGTAAATTAACAAAGTGTAGTAAATACTATAATATCCCTGCTGAAAAATCCAGCTAAAACCAGCCTAACATGGTCAGACTGGTTTTAGCTGGTCTCCCAACCTGGTCATAGCTGGTTTTTCAGGCTGGTTTAAGAGGGGTTTTGAACACTTTTTAGATGGTCTTAGCTGGTCAGTGTGGTCTTAGCTGGTCAGTGTTGGTCTTAGCTGGTCGGTGTTGGTCTTAGCTGGTCAGCGGGGTCTTAGCTGGTCAGTGTTGGTCTTAGCTGGTCGGTGTTGGTTTTAGCTGGTCGGTGTTGGTCTTAGCTGGTCAGTGTGGTCTTAGCTGGTCGGTGTTGGTCTTAGCTGGTCAGTGTGGTCTTAGCTGGTCGGTGTTGGTCTTAGCTGGTCAGTGTGGTCTTAGCTGGTCAGTGTGGTCTTAGCTGGTCGGTGCTGGTCTTAGCTGGTCGGTGTTGGTCTTAGCTGGTCGTAGCTGGTCTAAAACAAGCAGACCACCAACTTCCAGTCCAGATTGGGAAACCAGCTTGATCAGCTAAACCAGGCTGGGAGACCAGCTAAAACCAGCTACTTCCAGCTTAATGCAGCTAAAACCAGCCAACCATTTTAGGCTGGTTTTAGCTGGATTTTTCAGTAGGGATACTACGATTTACTATAGCATGGTTCAAAAAGACTATAGTATTTACTAGAGTAATTTTACTGTAATTTTACTATAATATACTATAGTATTTTTCATGTGGGATGTATAAAAACAACAATAATAGTTACACTTGCGAATCTTGTTTGTCTAAATACCACCATATCATTCCGATCAGAATAAACAAAGTCAACACTTGCTCGTGTTCAGTGGCAGAAAGAATCGTATAGGCTACGGGTTGGATGAATATGGTGATGTTCAACTGAATAGCTTGCAGTAGATCCGCAATCTGCCAAACTGATATCCGACAGAAAGAAGCCTAAAACAGAACTAACCCAAAAGATGAGGTTGAAGATAAACATGAGGTACTTCACACAGCAGAGGCAACCTCGTGACACAGACATTCTGCATGAAAGAAGAAAGACAGGAATAGAATCAGTCAATAACGATACGGTAGTGTAGTGTGTGTGTTTTAACGTGTGTAAACTTTCACACTCTCCTGAACTGTAGCATGGAGAGGAAGTGCTGTTTCCAGGCAGGAAGAAACCACCCTTGTGTTGTACTGCTGATAGCATTAACTAGAAAGCCATTATGTTCCATGACTGAAACATGTACCTAATATAGGGCCTCTCTTATACTTTAAACTCAACCAATGTTGTGGACTTTGATATGTGCCACTTCATATTCCATGAGTAGAAGGCAACATAGTTATGTTGGTGGTTGTTTGGCTCATTTTGTTCCACTGAATGTGGTCCACATGTGACCACAGAGCATATTATGGGACAAAATGTAAACATTTAAGCCCCCTCAAGTTAGGCAGCACATGGATTTATGATCTGATTTCAGTGGTATGTCAGTAATGGTTCTGGAAATTGGCACCATATGTATGTGGGAATTAAAAGTTCTTAAAATATGAGATCACATAGAAACCTAATCATACCTTTAGTTACTTGTGATTATAAATGCTTAGAAAAGAGTGGAATTAGCTTGAAGCATACTTTTTTCCTTTTTAAATTCAACCCTTTTTTGAATAAATTCTGCTAGTCAATGAAATATCTTTTCTGACCTAAATAAAAAACACAAATTATCATCTATCTTATTAAATCACTGGTTTTCACTGTCAACAACAACAATTGGAATAAGGTTTTCTGTTCTGCTTTAGTAATGATCAAGTGGTTCATACGCAGTACACAAATCTCTATATTTAATATTCCAAAATTTACATAAACATGAATCCAGTATAGTTGCTTTACCTTTATTTAGGTGGAGACAGAAAAAGGAAAGAGTTGAATACAAAGTTTCCTGTATTGTCTTTTTGTTGTTTCGTACTGATGAAGTTCATGAGATCTTGCTTTATTTATTCATTGACCGATATTATCCACATCACAGACGTGATTCCTCCAGTTCTTCAGGGTGTTAATGAATCTTCATAAGTGTGGAAAAAAAGGCTTCTGTGAAGTGATGAACTTGCAGTTTCCAGGCATACAAAAGTCTTCAAAAGCTTTTCTTTCTTTGTTGTTTAATTCCTTCAGACTCTTATTATTTCTCGCTGGGATTACTCATGGCATTACAAAAAAAAAAAAAACTTCTTTTTTTAAGGTAACATAAAAAACATCAACATATTTGTTTGCTTGTTAGTTTGTTCCCTCAACCTTAATTGCTAATTCCCGGTTGTCTTTGTCTTTCTATCTTTTCAGCTATTTACCTCCCTCTCTTGTTCCAAATAACTTCCAGATGTAGTTATCAGCCCTCCCCTCTGACTCTTTCCCTCTCTCCTCCTCCTGCTGGTCTCCAGAGAATCCATTCTTTTCCAAGACCCTCCTCTCCTGAATCTTTCTCCCTCCCTTTTCTCTTGGTTTTGTCCAAACAATCCTGATGGATGTGGCCTGCAGACACACATTTGAGGATTTGCAGTCCTCTGTGTGTCTTTTTGTTTAGTCTTTAGATCTTTTATCTATTAAACACACCACTAACCTTCGTAGAACTCTCAAACACTTTTTTGTTATTAACATTTGTAGTTGAATTCATCGATGTATTTTCCCATGTTGTAAATGTGATTTCACCAAGTTGAATTTGAGGGGCAAGTTAACTGTTTATGTCAAGTTTAGGTTTAAAACCAGGGTTAGGTGCTTTTGGTTAGGGTTAGGGTCTATGTTTGCATACCGGAATGTTCTTCTTGTCTTACTTGGCAAAATCACAGCAACCATTCACATATATAACGCATATATATATATAACTTGTGCATAAAACACACAAACACACACACACACACGTAGGAAACTAAATTAGTTAGTTAGGATACAAAAAGAGACGGTTCCTGCTGGTGAGCTGAGAATGCTCCATCTGGTGGTCATTTGTGATATGTGACCCTGGACCACAGTCAAAAGGGTACATTTTTTTTAAATTGAGATGTATACATCATCTGAAAGCTGAATAAATAAGCTTTCCATTTATGTATGGTTTGTTATGAATGTATGTTTGTTGAAAATCTGGAATCTGGGGTGCAAAAAAATCTAAATATTGAGAAAATCGCCTTTAAAGTTGTCCAAATGAAGTCCTTTAGCAGAGCATATTACCAATAATAATACGTTTGATATAGGAAATGTGCGAATTATCTTCATGGAACAGGATATTTACTTAATATCCTAATGATTTTTGGCATAAAAGAAAAATGGATCATTTTGACCCATACAATGTATTTTTGGCCATTGCCACAAATATACCCGTGCAACTTATGATTAGTTTTGTGGTCCAGGGTCACATATCAGTTTATTCATTGGAATATGAGGCCTCTTTTTGATCACTGTGAGAATTTGAAATGTTACCCAGTGCATTAGATGAATATGAATGTTTAGCTGGTAATGAGCTTTTTAACAATAGCAAACAATGTCTCCATGTTATGGATATCACACTATGAGCAATTATGTCAGAAATACCCATGGAAGTTTAAAAAAGAAAGAAAAAAAATAAAACCCAAAGAGTCATATATATTTTAAATTATTGTTCTTGGTTTAAATACATACACTTGTGGGCAAAGATAACCAACCTTTGCACCCTTCCTATAGCCACCGATGGCATTCCTACACTTCTCTGTTTTCTGTTTTGCACACTCTTCCATAGCCAGATTGGAAGGGCTGTTGGCTTCTGATTTTTCTATGATTCAGTGGGATTATATTTGTAAATCTATTTCTAGCTAGGCTACTCCCAAGGGCTTTTCACACTTGAAATAGTTAACACCTGGGTTATTTTAAACCTTAGGTGAACTGAATCCTGGGTTATCTTGCTTCACGTTTCACACTGCTCATAATTTACCCGGGGTTAACAATTAATCCTGGGTATTCATAAACGGACGTTTTACAGTCACATATATCCATCCTTAAGTCTCTTGTTATGTTCAGGGTCAATGTCCAAAACTATGACCTTTATAAGAGACACAGCTTTCTGGTGCAAAAATGATTAACATGTTTAAATCCATTTCACAGAATGTCCCACAAAGATTTTGATCATTTTTAGATCATTTGATTGCATATTTTGCCATCATTCATTGATATGCTATAAATCTATTTGCTAACAGTGAAAAAGGTTTCATTCTCAGAATGTAAGTCTTAAAATCTTAAAATTGAGCTGTTTATTTTAAACATCAACATTGTGTGCCTTAATCAATGTATATTAGTGCTCTGTATCTAACATCATGCATCTACTCAAGTAGTACAACTGTATCTTTAGATGTATAGATGTTTATTTGCATCTTTAGTTTCAAATGGATGAATGAATGATGATTATTAATTAACACAGCCTGTATTTTGTCTTGAAGTGTGGTCACATTAACCATTGTTCACATTGTTTTGCTGACAAAATCCAGGCTTTCAATAGGAGTCCAGGTGATCTGCAAATTCGCATGAGGGTGAAAGATTTTCATGTTTTGCAACGGGTTCAGTTTGTCATGTGAAATTGCAGTGTTGACCAATAGAAGCGGTTTGATTTGAAAGGGGCTTGGCTTCTGTACAAGCTGTGTTTCATACATATACACTACTGACAACAGACAACTGACTGAACTGTGTCTGAACCTTTAAGTAAAAGTTTTAAATCATTATACATTACGCCATTGTTCATAATCCATTGTGATGCTCAAATAATATTTACAAATCTATATTACTTAGTCCTTGTTTGATACACATTATTTAATCAAGATGGTCATTCATATTAAATCCTTAACGTTCATTCGTTGAAAGTCTTTTAGACAGCTGTGGTGAGACAGAACGTTTCTCCTCCGTTCAACTCCTTATTTTCACTTTTGTCATCTTTTTTTTCTGTCTTGTTCTCTTCCAGTATTTTTCCTGCCTTGTTTTCGTCCACATCCTCATCTATGTAAGGCAGAGGTTCCTGCTCCTCCCATTTCGTAGCCTCTTTAGTACCTTCCCCACCCACTCCACCATTAGACATGTCACCTTCGTCCAGCGTGGCGAATGTGCTGAGCACCATATCATCTCCATCCTGTTTCCCATCAACAGGCAGAAGAACCTCCTGTTCTTCACCGTCACATTCAGCCCCAGCCTCCAGATTCACAGGCCCCGCCCATGCGTCGTCATCTGCCCCTTTTTTCTTCTTGGACCGCTTGCTTTGTCCATTCACGTACATGGGGTCAAATGTCCGTGAGGCTTTTTTCTTTCTCCGTTGGACTAACAGAATCATGCCAACACATAGCACACAAATGATGGTCACACACACTATGATTATTAATAACCAGTTTGTTTGTATGGGAAAACCACTTTGCGCAATATTTCCACCGGTGGTAACAGAGGAAACATAAGTGGAGACTGATTCGTCAACAAACGTTGAGTATGAGTGTCCTTCAGTAGTCATTTCAGGCATCTGTGTATGTAATATTAGAATTCGGGTGGAAGTTACTGTGCTGGTCTCCACAGGGTCGGACGGAGACGCAGTCCAGTCTGCAGGTGGTTGAGACGTGATGTATGTGGGATTGAGGGCTTCTGTTGAATCAGTAGCCATGGCGGAGGCAGCTGTGGTGATTTCATCTGTAGGATGTTCTATAGGACTGGTCAACTCAGAAGAAGTAAAGCCAACAGTCGTTTCATGTTGATGTGTGCTTGGGGCGTCTGAAGTTATTTGTTCAGCTACTGCTGTTTCCACATTAGCAGGCACATTAGTGGTGACCATTGTAGTCTGCTCCGTTTGATCAGGTGGTATTATTTCAGGAGTAGTTGCTGTTTCTTCTGTTGTTTCTTCAATCTCAGTATTGAGTGGCACAGGATTCACAGCTGTTGGTCCTTCAAGCATGGTGCTCATTTGATGAACAGATGTGTTTTCTGGATGATACAGATCTGGTTTTGTCTGTAGTTCAGTGGCTGTATTTACAAGTCCAGCAATGGTGCTTTCAGAACTTAACATTTCCCCCACAGTGATGTGATTTGGTACTGTGATGGAGATATGTGCATCTGTCTCTGTTGACTCTTGTGCATCAGTGAACGTGAAACAGGCTCCGAAAGCAAGAAACAGCAGAAAATTGCTAAAAACGAGCCTCATGATGTTTATTCTACTGCTCAGGTGAGCTGATAATGTCTTTTGTAGATCCACTATTGAGGCTCAGGAATGTGATAGAAACCTCCAACGCCTGACTATATGTTAAAAGAAAGCAGCTGGCAGATGAAATTCACAAAGCGGTGCGCTTTGGTGTTGTCGAGTTAATCTTGCGTGAATCTGGGCCGGAAAGTTTTACACAGCCCTGTTCTTCCTTTTTCTTCTCTTTCTCTCTTTCAGTGTAGCACGGACGATTCTAGCTTTGAAATAAACATGTGACACAGTAAAAAAGACACCGGAAGAAAAAGACAGTTAGTCACAAATTATCACACTTTTTTTTTAAAATAAAATAAATGTATATTAAAAAGGTCTAAAGTCTGGGGTGCTTGAATGTTTTCAAAAGTAGTCTCTTATGTGCACTGCAGCTGCAGATATACAGTGAAAACAGGAGTACTGTGAGGTTTTCTATTTGAATATATTTTAAAATGTAATTTATTCCTGTGATGTAAAGCTGAATTTCATCATTACTTCAGACTTCAGTGTCACATGATCCTTCAGAATTCATTCAAATATGATGATTTGGTGCACAAGAAACACTATTGTATTATATTTTCCTATATTATCAAATGTATTTATTTATTTTTGCTACAAGGTACAATTAAATTGAATGTACTTTTATTAATTTGGCAGATGCTTTTATCCAAAGTGACTTTCTTGGGAATTGAGCACCATGACGTTGGCGTTGCTAATATGCATCCACCATATTTACTAGAATGCGATTTGAGTCATCATGACATTAATGTTTCTCTAGCTATTTTTGTTTTTCTTTCCTCCTTTTTATGTGGTCTACCTGTCCTCAAGCATCTTATAACCTCACAACCACAAACTGCTTACAATTTGTCTCCCGTTTTATGAACAAGTGTGATTGCCACTTACCTTCATGCCTCTGAGTTAAGTCCCTGCAAGCTCCAACCGCCTATACCAAACTGCACATGTGAAAATCTACACACTCACTCATGCAGTGCACACCTATATCCTGTTCATTTCTCTTCCTCTCTTACTTCTACATGCCCTCTTTCATTTCTCCTCCCTCTGAAGATGTCATATCACCGAGTACATCTGGACGAGAGAGGCTGCAACTGAAAGATTTTTAAAAATGTGCTTGGTTATAGTGTGAATTATTATCTGAGGCTGAAGTAGAAAAAGAGAAGCCAGGCCCTAATGGGAAGCTCAGGGTGTGTTGACACGTTTGTGGGTTTTGACTCTGGTTTGTCAGCACAACTTTGCTGTTAAGTGTCTGTGCAAGCATGTTGTGTGTTTGAGTGTATACGTGTATGTGTGCGCCAGTACACGTTTGTTGGGTGGAGGGTATTGCAAACTTAGAGAAGTGAGAAATTTTGTGCCTAGTAAAGTTTACTTAGACTATTCTGAGAGATGTATGTCCTGTCTTCTCATATGTCACAATCTAAGTAATGAACACACGATTTGCTAATGGGAAACTCTTAGAAAATGTTCATTTAGGCATTTATACATACACGTGATATCTTGACATTGATTTTAAAAATGAGGAATAATGTTTTTTTCTTTCTGTTTGATGTTTTACTTTAGCAGAAAACAAGACTTATCACTATCATTTCCTCTTTCTGAGTGTATAACACCTTTTCATGACATAGTCTCTCACTCTTTTTTAAATAACCGAGTCATGCGCAACAGAAACTTGCATTATCTGTTATAGATCTCAAAATGATGATGATCATTTCACGCCATCTCAGAATCAATATTTTTTTTATTTTAGTTTATCTTTTTAAGAGTGAGACAGCTCTCTGAGATTTCCGAAGACACTATGTTATCAGGGATATTCGCCCCTAGAGTCTTTCTCAGGCCTGAACGAGTGTCATTGTGTTGCCATTTAAATTATATTCCTTCTATGTGTAAAACAAACATAAGTACAACAAATTCAGATTCATGGAGGAAGAAGATATGAGGTAGAAAGCAAGAAAAAATAACTTGTGAACCATTTTTGACTTTTAACCCATGGACTGTGTTGGAAGTGTGATACTTAACATAACTTTGTACTGCAGAATTTGATCGAATCATGTGATTATGAACGTAATAGTTATCCCCGGTGACCAGTGTATGTCTATGTGTGTATGTACTTGGGTATACTTACTGTATGTACATGTGTACACAAGAATATGTTCAATGTAAGGATGATTATATGTATTGTTTTGTTTTTTTCTGTACTGTTTGCTCAAAACGTATTACCAAAAATTGTGCATTCTATTTATTTTACTCAGGGAAGGGATTTTTTTAATGAAATAACCTGAGTTTTTCAACAGTGTAGCAAGGATTACTGTGGTTGAATTTTTTGTGGTCCCTACACTTTTCCAATGAAGGAAAAGCACTGTTTATCTAACTGTTTAGCTTCAGGACTTTTCTAAGTAACTTATGAAAACAAATGTTGTATTAACTTAACAATTAAAGTAATAGGTCTCCGCTTTCATCATACATAACATGTTATAAATAATACTGTTTTTTATAAATAATAATGTTTTTTATTTGTGGATTTAAGTTCAATAAACTTGCATTTTAAATTAATATGAGCATTAAGACTTACAAAATAGTGATGCAGAACACAATTTAGACAAACAAAGAATGTATACGTTTTAACAAACTGAAAAGGTTATATAGAGTTACTTCTATACACCAAAACAAGTTGCTTTACTCACTGAAATGGAAGAAAACACAACTTTAACAACAAAATATAATCAAAAACACTACACAGAGCCATTCATTCTAAATAACAAATATTTATGTTATCATTATGTTTTGGTTTTGACCAAAATCACAAATTATTCAAGTGCTTGTTATTTGGCCCCTCACCACCAATCTTGACATTGTAATGCTGCCTTCATGTGAAATGTCCTACTTCCCACATCTGAAGTCGTAATTACAAGTTTGTCGTTTTCAGGTGCTTCTTTTTGTCAGTAAGAATTAGATGGAATTGTGGCCTATTTCTTGGGGAAATGTTGTTAAAGCCTAAATGTATAAAAGATATTTAATCAATATCCTATGAATTTTGAATAAAATGCAGCGTCCCATGTGTTGGCAACCATATAAACTTTACCCTTGCAATTGTATACATTCTCTACATCTAGATAATCCCAGTAATAAAAGGCTGTTCATGTCCAATTTCATGTCCATGTCTAGTAGGAAACTCATATTTATGATAATTCTTGCTGTGTAATATTTTTAGTTGCCCTTGAATTTATGTAATGCCAATTCTTTTGTACATTACATAGGCCTAATTTATTCAGCCTAATAATGGAGTTTGTCTGACAAAAGTTTTTCAGACAGTTAAAGGTCCATGTTGGATCACAAATGTAACATGTCTTGTTTACTTGCTCAAATAAAATTTCCATCAAAATCCCCTTGTGTTTTTAGGCAGAAGTCTGAAGGTATATCTATCCAAACTGTTTCAATGTTTATAACTACGTGTCCTGCACCCTTTCGTCCTTCATGCGCCTATTTGCGTACCAGAAATCTGTTATATCATCCACGGTCACTCTTGGCTGAATCCACAGCCCATTCTCCTCATTCTCCTGTTCCCGTGCTCTTTTCTTCATCCTCTCCTGCCTCTTTCTGTCTTTCTGCTTCCTGTCGGCCTCCATCGTGGATCCACTGACGTACCAGAACTCCACTCTCTCCTGCACCGATGCTTTGGGGTCGGCCCAGAGGCTCTCTTTCTCGCATGTCTGGCCTCCCGTCTCCCTCCGCTGCTTCTTCTTTTTAAAGACAGACAGACGCACCCACAGGAAGATGGTTATTCCTAGGAATATGGTAGCAGTCATTGCTAAAGCCCACACTGTGATAAAGCAGACCAGTGTGAATTGACGAGGCTGAGATTCTAGTTTTGGGTTCGAACATTTAGGCCATAGTTTGCTTTCAGTGTCAGTTGTGTTTGTTTTGTTGGTTGTGGCATCAGTTAGGAAATTGGTTATGATAGAGTTGTTGTTATAGGTGGTGGTACCACCGGGTGTGTCTGTTCCTGTAATGTTTTCTCTTCCTGTGTGTGCCGTAGAGTTAGTGAATCTGTTCTGCTGTGTTGTTGAGTGATTTACACCACCTGTTGAGGTGTGATATTCAGGTGCATCTGTAACCGTTGGTTCTTGTGCTGTTGTGTAAGCCGCTGTGATCGTGGGAATGCCTGTACTTTGTGAAGTTGACCAATCGTTTCTCGCTGTTGCCGTTGCAGAACTTGCACCGATTGTATTCGCTGTTCCTGTAATGTTTTCTCTTCCTGTGTGTACCGTAGAGTTAGTGAATCTGTTCTGCTGTGTTGTTGAGTGATTTACACCACCTGTTGAGGTGTGATATTCAGGTGCATCTGTAACCGTTGGGTCTTGTGCTGTTGTGTAAGCCGCTGTGGTCGTGGGAATGCCTGTACTTTGTGAAGTTGACCAATCGTTTCTCGCTTTTGCCGTTGCAGAACTTGCACCGATTGTATTCGCTGTTGTGTCGTAAGGTTCCTCTCTGTGTTCACTAGTGAAGCTGTAACTTCCCTCAGTGCTCTGTGTTCCTCTCGACTCCTCGTTCGTATTAGCAAATGTGGCCTGGGTGGAGTTCGTTTCATAATTTCCTTCATCTGCTTTTGTTCTATTATCTTCTTTCTCTGTCCAGTCTTTCCAGGGAACAGTTGAGACACTGAGCAGTTCTGATAAAGTGTTTGCAGTCTGAACTGTTCGTCTGTCATCAGTGTAACTCGCACTTGATATTGTTCCTGTTTCATTATTTTGTGGCGACAGTCTTGGAAAGTTAGTGGAAACTGTTGTATGACTTGTATGTGTTTGGCTCATAGCAACAACATTGCTAACGCCTATGCCATCATCCATCATGCCATTCTGAGATGGAGTACTGCTGTTGTATTGATGCAGGGAGGTTGTTTCCTGTGTGGGCGTCACATTTGGGGTGGTCTTTGGCTGTGTATGCACTTCACTGGGCAAATTTGTTGTACTGGCCTGTGTTGTTGTGGTCAGAAGTGAGAAGGCGGTTGCATTTATTAGCCTCTTGGGTTCTTGGTTTGTTTTTGTTGTTGCTGGAGTTATTTGTGTGGTTTCAGTGTAGGCACTCATGGTGTTTGTTGGCAGTGTGTTGAAATAAAGAGCAAAGGCGATGAGGAAGTGAGTGAAGCACACTGTGATGGACAGTAAAGTCGTCTCCATTGTGACTTCTGTAAAAGATCGAGAGACGACATGAGTACAGATAACGTGACATGACGGGAAAACACTTGAAAATAAAATGAATACACTTACATAAAGTTCAACTTTTTTTTTAAAATTTTGTAGTTAACAAATATGAATATCATTCTGATATGCTGATTTGCTGCTCAAGAAACATTTCTTATTATCAATGTTGAATTTTTTTTTATTTTTGTGGAAATGTATTTTCTTCAGGATTCATTGATGAATAGAAAGTTGACAAAACAGCATTTATTTAAAATAGAAATCTTTAGCAAAATTATAAATGACTTTCACTTTTGATCAATTTAATGCATCGTTGATGAAAAAGTGTTCACTTCCAAAAAATAAAATCGTACTGACCCCAAACTTTTCAACATAGTGCATATATGCATATACATATTTAAATATATATAATATACAAGTATTGTTAGTTCACAATAATGTATTGTTGTATAATAATACATTGAACCTCATTTTAAAGTGTTACCACATATATGATACAGTTTTAGGCTGCATAGATTTGTGTAACACTACACTCTAAAAAAAAAAGGTTCTATATGGCACTAAAAATGGTTCTTCGTTGTAATCATAGGGGAACCACTTTTGGTGCTATATAGCACCATATCTTAACATGTTCTGTATATGGTAGCGGTGATATAGCACCTTAGTTAGCGGTGCTATATAGCACCTTAGTCAAAGAACCGGTGAAGAACCTCTGACGAACCTCTGAAGAACCGCTGAAGAACCACTGAAGCACCAAAATTGGTGCTATATAGCACTAAAAAAGGTTCCCCTATGATTACGAGCCAAGAACCATTTTTGGTGCCATATAGAACCTTTTTTTTTTGAGTGTATTAATTGATTTACTTATTTTGTAATCACGGATTCATTTGACAACATAATGCCTCAGCAAACAACAAACACCAAATTCTTTTGGATGTTGGATCAGTATGTTGGTGTTTGAGTCAGTGCAAAAATAAAAGTTGTTTCCCAGCAATCTAAATCCAAAATCAACTTTGTAATGTTTGAAATGTTGCTAATACTGAGAATTACTGCTGAATAACACAGCTCTTTTGGTTTTATTTGACTTGTCCGACTATAAACACTCCAGGCCTACAACGAAAGCACAACGCCACGAAGCAGCATAAAATCCACACTGCACATTTCTGCTTCGCTAAGAACAAACGAGAACTCTAAAAACAAGCTATGTCTGTATTACTTCTCATTTAGGTTTAATCAACTGACAGAAACAAATAAACTCTACCTGATGTTCAGAACTCATCACGTTGTCTCTTCCTGATGCACCGTGATTTCTTCGTTTGTGCAGGGGTGCCTTCTGGGATACTTCTCTCCCCTTTCTGAAGTTTGAAGTGACATGAGGAAATGACAGTTTGATCACCATGCCAACAGTGGGATGAGGCGAGAGGTTGGGGTGAAGCAGGATGTGGTTGAGTGGCTCCACCTCTTCCCTCCATCAGTGCTGCTGTGGGGAAAAAAAGAGCAGATATGTGAACACATCCTGTTGACTCATATTACATTCGGATTGATCAACTGCACATCACTTTAAATAGGACGCCGACTCACCACAAGATGACATAGATGTCACTAGAGTTTTGTCCTGTAGACCAGTGCTTCTCAAACCTGTCGCACACCTGATTCAACTCAACAGCTCATTAGTAGAGACTGCAAGACTTGAATTGGGTGTGTCCAATGAGGGAGACATACAAAATGTGCAGTGGTAGGAACCCAGAATGTTTTTGTTTTTTTTAAATGAAAAAGTAGCAAAAATTTACATCAATATTGATTAACAGATATCTAAAATTGATATTTATTAATGTTACGGTACTACACAAAGCCAGGAATGTACACTAAAACACATTGTGATCGACACAAGCTATGTTTTATGTTTATTGCAAGCAAATATATATTTAATGTAAGTCTAGGTCATATTTTCTTCTGCTTTTATGTGTAAATTTGTTCATGGTTTTCCAAGTGCAAGGATATGTTATTCTACCTTTTCATGATGATATCTACTTATTTTGACTAGCCTGTACAAAGTGACCGATGAAGTTGTTCCAAAATACTTTAGATTTAAATTTGATGCACAGCCATTACAGACATACACTACCATTCAAATGTTTAGGCTTACCATGGCTTCATTTATTTAATAAAAAATATCATATTGGGAATATATATATATATATATTTTTTTTTTTTTTCTTTTTTTTTTTTAATGACTGTGAAAGACTGTGAAAGCTTGCATAATGCCAAGATGTCTGGTGGAGGACAATTACTCACTGAGAGGTCACTTTTTGCAGACAACGTCACACTGAGTGAATCAACTGAGAATGGCCTTAATCTGCATGTCTTTCCCTTCACCTGAATTTCCCCCCATCCTATTCCCCCTCATGTTGAGATCACCTGAAACATACCCAAAATCTATCTCACTATACAATATTATATGTGTTAGATATCGTTTAAAATGTCTCAGTGCGACTGGTACAAAAATCTTGTCCCCACAGAAATATACAAGAAGATAATAAGAGTTTTTAGCGCTTATGATATTTTGCATATTATGATGGGTGTGGCTTTTGGAGCCATTTGGTCTCTTCTTTCAATCCAGGCAAATGAGAGAGCGATTCAATTTAAATTCCCATTGTTATCATGTGTTCCATTTGAAAGAGGTTGCTGTCTGGTCTGACTTACTGAAAGCGATGTAGCAGAAAGATCGGGGCTGGACACTGTAATGATTCTCTCTTCACATTGATTCACATTCTCTTTGAGCTCTCAAAGAAGGTGGTCGCATTCTCTCCCTGTCCTCTCCTCTCCCTCCTCCCTTGCTTGCTTCTCTCGTCTCGTCTAGTCTACTGTCTTAAACTTTGAGAGACTCTCTCCGCACTGCTCTCCAAACTAAAAATCATGGATTTGATCAACTGGTCTCTCAACGCAATTGACACCATCTTTTCAACGAGAAGTTTGGGTTTGGGGGAACCTGACTGCCCTGCCAGAACGTTCGCTGCTGGCTACACGATGGACGCTTGGGAGAAGTGGTGTGTCGTGTGTCTAGCAACTCTTTCCCTGGAGGACATTGAAGATATCTACCTATTCGATTCCATGATAACAGGTTTTCTGCTGATTGGATTAGGCATTGCCCTGGTATATCGAGGAATTCAGAAAGCGATGACAGCTGTCCAAAGCTCCACAAGGCTGCCCGTCATGATTGAAGCAGTGGGCAGAGCGGTCAGCTCTCAGACTGGGACTATTAACTGCAATATGGATAACATCATGGAGATAAAACGCAATTTGGATAACATCGTGGAGAAGCTCACGGCTTTGCAAATGGATTGATTCAGAGACCAGAACGAACTAAGAGAGTAGTCGTAAATTATGGCTACTCGCCCCAAGACCAAACAATCCCAATCTTATCTGCTTTCGGCCTCCCTCAACCAGCACTGGCCTTGGCCAAGGCCGCTGTTGGAACAACAACTCCCCCGGAAGAGCACTGCAGTGAGACGCTCTTGTGTTCCTCCCCCACTCCTCACAGACACCTGTTGACTCGGACTGGGACCTAATCAAGGTTGTCTCCATGGCAACTTGTGGACTGAGGCACCGAGATTATGATGCCAGGCGTGACTCTCCAGGCCTACACATACATGTACACATTTATGCACTCACCCCCAGCCCCCATCCCTCGCCTTCGCCACTTTGTACCCTCAGTCTGACAAGCGGGTCTGTGACCAGCGCCTAGAATGGCTGCAGGACCGGATGGCCGCCTGCCTGTGCTGGGATACCTCAACCCCCCACCCCCCTCCCATGTTGTGTGTTTTTCATGTTGTAAAGTGTATGCGCTTACATTACTGAGGTGTTTTTTTACTGTTCCCACACTGTACTCCCGAAAGGAGCATAGTCTGGGGGTTGTTTGTTTTTTCTCCTCTCCTCACCTCTCCTCATGTTATGCTGTATTCTTCAAGAGGCGCCGCAGATGGTCGACTCGGTGTGACTTGCACAACACCAAAACAAATTCCTTGTATGTGTAAAAACGTACTTGGCAATAAAGCTTTTTCTGATTCTGAAGTATATATATATATAATTCGATTGACTTTGATAACTCATTGTCATTTTTTCATAAATTTAATGCATTCTTGCTTAGTAAAATTTTAATAAAAAATTTATTTTTAAAAACAAAACAAATTACTGACCCCAAAGTTGGTAGGTCGGCAGTGGTATATGGCATTATTTTCATTTAGCATTATTTTTGCCTGCTGTGACCCATTTTTACGTCATGCCCCACCAGTTGAGAGCCACTCCTGATATATACAGTCATGTGAAAAAGAAAGGACTCCCTTTTGAATTCTATGGTTTTACATATCAGGACATGATAATCATCTGGGTAGGGTTGCACCAGTCGTTCGTTAGTTCTTTCTTAAATTGGAACGTAAAGTCCACACTAGAGGCTTAGTAACTTGTAACTAACTCTATACTTTTCGGTTTCACCGTTTGTTCTTAAAGGGTTAGTTCACCCAAAATTGAAAATAAAGTCAGTAATTACTCACCCTCATGTTGTTCCAACCATGTAAGACCTTCGTTCATCTTCGGAACATAATTTAGTATATTTTTGATGAAATCTGAGAGCTGTCTCACTCCTCCATAGGCTTTCAGAGGGAATGAAACTTGATGGCCCAGAATAGTAAGTAAAAACGTCATTTAAGGAGTCCAAATAATCTCAGGCTCAAATTGAACAACAATAATAGTGGGATAAAGTCGTTATTTTTGTTGTTTTTCCGCTCAAAAAGTATTTTCGTCGCATGATAGACTTAATACAGAGCCACTGTAGTCATTTGGACTCCTTAAATGACGTTTTTACTTACTATTCTGGGCCATCAAGTTTCAGTCCCTCTGAAAGCCTATGGAGGAGTGAGACAGCTCTCAGATTTCATCAAAAATATACAAAATTATGTTCCGAAGATGAACGAAGGTCTTACATGGTTGGAACAACATGAGGGTGAGTAATTACTGACTTTATTTTCAATTTTGGGTGAACTAACCCTTTAAGGCAGAACGTAACTAGTAGGCTAGGTCGTAAGCTCTCCGTAAAGTAATGCGTAGTCGCATAATATAACGTTTACCCTCAATGATCCAATAGCAGCCTTCAAATACGTGAGTTGTGTTGAAATACCGTGAATTTCAGTGTCCTTCATTATTATAACTTCTTTTGTCTCACATAACCAACGGTAAAAATAAGTTTCCATTAAATATACTTAATCATGAATAACATAAGTGCTTTTATATATAAATAACATTCAGAAGCATTCAGTATATGAAACAACATTAATAAGGATCAATAAACAATCAATAAATGTAATTTCTTATGTTTTTTTTATGACTGATTTTATTTGACATCATGACATGCACAACGGACCGATGGGACAGATTCACGCAGCGGAGCGCACAGTTTTGGATGGTTTCGTGTTGAAGAGCTGCAAATAAAGTAATCTATTCACATAATGTTTTCTCTCTTAAAATGTAAACGAGTGTAAATGTCAGCATTATCATATATGTGTAAAGAATTGAAGTCTGTCATGTAAAACAAGAGCTTAGGCCTATTATGCAGTTCAGTCAGTCTGCTTTATTATTCCAAACATTACTCCTGATCGGAGGCTTCCGTAAATATTTAGTTTATACGTAGAGTTACGCTTCAACTAAGTTTAATGGTGGAACGCAAAAATATTTAGTAGTGCGTAAGTTGTAACTTAGTGCCCATTTAAGTCAAAACTAGGCTAAGTTGTAACTTACGCACAACTGGTGCAACCGGCCCCTGGTCCTTGGCAAGTCTTAAAATTAAAAGTAAGTAGCAGTCAGATGACTAAACAATTTGAAGTTCATCATTCTACAGTAAGTGGAAAGCATTCAAGACAGTTCTCAATCTTCCCCAAGGTCAGAGTGTGCATTGCACAAAGAAACTGCAAAAAACACAAGAGCTACATCTCAAACTCTACAAACCTCAGTTAAATGTTAAAGTTCATGACAGTACAATAAGAAAAAGACAGGAAAAGTATGGCATGTTTGGAAGGGTTGCCAGGAGAAAGCCTCTTCTCTCCAAAAAGAACATGGCAGCATGGCTTAGGTTTGCAAATTTGCATCTGAACAAACCAAAAGACTTCGGGAACAATGTCCTTTGGACAAACGAGACCAAAGTGGAGATGTTTGGCCATAATGCACAGTGCCATGTTTGGCAAAAACTAAACACAGCTTATCGATACAAACACCTCATACCAACTGTGAAGCACGCTGGTGGAGGGGTGATGATTTGGGCTTTTTTGCTGCCTATTTCCTCCTGGTTTTAAGATGCGTTTTGGTTGATTGGAATACAAGTTGACGACGCTAAATACAGGTATAAAACATTTACAACTTGTCCACTTTCGACCACTTCCAGAGGTAGTTGAAAACATATTCGACCAGATTGCTTTCATAGTGTAGAGGCTCATGTGTTCGAACAGCCAAAAAAGACCACCTGACCTGCACTCTCTGCCTACTGACCAATATGGGAAGTGTGCTAGCCAGACGGGATTTAAACTTTGGCTGGAGACCCAAGTTTTCTCCAGTACATACAGTATGTGAATTACGTGAGCTTATTTCATCCATTTGATTGAAATCGAAATATCTGAAAAATACATTTACCCGCCCCTCGAAGAAATCAGAACAGAAGTGGTTGACAGTGGACAAAAGAGAGATTAAAACACCAGGTGTAAACAGGTATGTCTCCCTCGTCTACTTGTGAACTGATCAACCAAAACGCATCTTAATTTAGGTGTAAACTAAGAGTCGACCATGACCTGTCTGACAGCTAAAGCTTGGCCAAAATTGGGCCCCGCAACAGGACAATGATCCCAAGCACACCAGCAAATCTACAACAAAACGGCTGAAAAAGAAAAGAATCAAGTTGTTGCACTGGCCCAGTCTAAGTCCATACCTCAACCTGTATGAAATACTGTGGCGGGACCTTAAAAGAGAGCTGCATAAACAAAATGCCTACAAATCTCAAAGCAACATTGTGAAGAATAGTGGGCCAAAATCCCTCCACAACCTTGTGAGAGACATTACAGAGACATTAAGTCATACAGAAAACGATTATTTCAAGTTATTGCGGCTTCTCCATTTTTGGCTTTGTTATTGTTAAATAAACCATGACTGTTCATCTGAGGTTATAAATTTAAGACCTGCTATAAGGTGAATGTCCTGATACATAAACCACAGAATTCAAAAGTGTGTACTTTCTTTTTCACTTGACTGTAGGTAGCTGTCAGATCAACTTCTCACTTTCATCACCACTCTTTTTGTGATATCTAATAATCTGTCTAGTAATTAATTTCAGTCCTGCTAATCTCTTCCTCCATTTCCACTCACTATCTACATCCAATTCTATCTGTTCATCTCATATTCCTTTTTGTCCTTTCATTGAAGTCATAGTTGCTGTGTCCGTGTTTAATTGAGGATTGGCTTGGATTAGCAGTTTGAGAGAGCCTTAATCTGTTTGAGTCACTGAGACACAGTTTATGAGAGAAGAGCTAAGGGTAATCACAGAGAGTGCCTGACAACAGATGGACCTGTGTTAGTTAACCTAACAGAGACACTAGAGGAAAATTAGTACCTAGATTTGTAAATGGACAGTGAGGTTGTCAAAGAACTACAGAGCGAAGAAGAAATGGAGCAGGAATTGTCCTCAGAGAAAGACGAGGACAGTGAACAAGAGGAAGATGACGCTGAAGAGGATGAGGAGGAATTGTCTGAAGTGCAGGGCAGGGGGGATATGAGGGACGTGGAGGACTGGAATGGGTTTATTCCAGGAGAAGGACCGGGAGCTGAAGAGGAGGTGCTGCTGGACTGGAAGCCAGGTGACCCTGTGACTCCCCAGTATGTCCTCAGGCTACCAGGATACACAGACGGTGAGGACAAAGCAACGTTTTTTGTGTTTTTGTTTGCTTTACTGCACAATAGTTTTCTTTTCTTTACTATTGTTGGTTATATGTGCAGATTACCTGTGCTCCCCAGAAGACAATGTCTACAATATTAGCTTCTCGCGCTTCAAAATAAGAGACCTGGAAGGTGGATCAGTCATTCTGGACCTAAAACGACACTGTCCAACAGGTATGTTTGTTTTCAACATTGCATTTTCTTATTTTCTGTTGGGCTGTGTGATTTTTGTAAACGACACATAACTTGGGCTTGGCCAAGTATGATGTCTCTGATTGTGGTGGAACTGTGTTTATGCTAATGAGGTGTCAAATGTGTTATTTGCCCTCTAGTGGAGTGTGTGCAGTAGCATGTATTGTATTTCACCCTTACCTATCTCCATTTCTCTTTCCTAAATCAGTGTTACTTTAGTATTATTTATATATTATTATATATTGTATAATCGATATACTATTATATACATTTTCATTTAAACTTTTTATCCAATATTTATATTTAATTTCAGCTTTATTTCAGTTGACGGAAACTGTTTTTAATAGTTTATATATCATTTGAATAGTTTGAAATAATTCTGATTGGCTTCACTACACTAGTCATAAGAATTAATCTGTATTTTGGACTGTATTTAGATGGCTGATGAAGAAACCTTGGTACATGAATGAATTACTTCATGTCTGAATTAGTGCAATGCCTTATTTATTGGCTTACCAAAGACACACATTTGAAGGTTATGTAAAAAATGCTGCCGTTAGTGTGCTTACCTTGACCAGATGCAATGCTCACTCCACTTCCTGTTGCTTCCTGCATTCATTTTAAGATGATCCTGCTAACATTTAAGGCTTTAAATGGTCTCGTTCCTCTCTACCTTTCTGAGTTAATTCACCCATACCTGCCCACTGGGTTCTCTTAAATCGTCTCAACTTGGCCTTTTGTCCATTCCTAGATTTTGACCATCTACTTTAGGTGGAAGATCATTTTGTTTTCTCAAGCTATTAAACTTACTACCCCCTTATCTTCATAATATCTCTTCTCTACCCATTTTCAATTCTCAGATGAAAATCTACTTGTTTGAAATGTAATTTCGATACATTGTACTTGGTGTTGTGTGTTTGCTTTGTATCGTTTCCTTTAAATGTACATCAATATATTCTCCTGTTAAGCAATCTTGAGCTTGTGGAAAGGCAATATGTAAATAAAACCTTTCCTCCTCCTCTTTCTTTCTTTCTTCTTCTTCTTCTTCTTCTTCTTCTTCTTCTTCTTCTTCTTCTTCTTCTTCTTCTTCTTCTTCTTCTTCTTCTTCTTCTTCTTCTTCTTCTTCTTCTTCTTCTTCTTCTTCTTCTTCTTCTTCTTCTTCTTCTTCTTCTTCTTCTTCTTCTTCTTCTTCTTCTTCTTCTTCTTCTTCTTCTTCTTCTTCTTCTTCTTCTTCTTCTTCTTCTTCTTCTTCTTCTTCTTCTTCTTCTTCTTCTTCTTCTTCTTCTTCTTCTTCTTCTTCTTCTTCTTCTTCTTCTTCTTCTTCTTCTTCTTCTTCTTCTTCTTCTTCTTCTTCTTCTTCTTCTTCTTCTTCTTCTTCTTCTTCTTCACAGAAATAAAGGATGTCATAGAGCTGGATGCTGGCCGTTTTATCCAGTATCATTTCAGTCCAGCTTTTCTAAATCTCAAGGAGATTGGAGCCACGTATGTCTTATTTTTAATATGATTGCTATGGGGCCTTTAGAAGAGATCTAAATATTTAATCAGCTATAATAGTTCATTTGTTTGCAAAGCAATTTATCTCTCTTCTGAACAGACTTGAGTTTACAGTGGGCGGTAAGGCAGTGAACAAGTTTCGGCTGATTGAGAGGCATTACTTCAGGGATCTACTACTGAAGACGTTTGACTTTGAGATCGGTTTCTGTATCCCACACAGCAGAAACACCTGTGAACACATCTACTGCTTGCCAGACCTGGATCCACACACCAGTGAGTAACACATTTCACTTATTGCATGAAAAATATCCATGTGACCTTATGGTGCTTGTGTAAGTGTACAGTGTCAACTATGTTCTGTTTTTGTTGTTTTCAGTTGAGGAGATGATCAGCCACCCGTTTGAGACGCGGTCAGACAGCTTCTACTTTGCCAAAAACACACTGATCATGCATCATAAGGCAGAGTACTCCTTCAACCAGGGGCTGGAGCTCAATGAGAACCAGCTAAACACTTCACAATAAGGCAATGTGAATCGCAGTATGAATGCAGAAGACTGGTAATATAATGTACAGATTAGCGCTGTATATTTGGTTTCATATATCATAAACTTTACACATATAAGCAAAGGCATGTATTTGTTATTTTACTGATGTTTGTGCTGGGGTATGTTGTTTTGCTTGCCCTGTAATAAAAAAAATCTTTAACATGCTGTTGAATCCATTTGTCAAATCTGTGAGATTATATAGGGTAAAGGGAAGCCCTGATGATGATCAAGAGAACGGACATCTTGAGGATCCATAACATGCCTGGTTTATTTATTTATTGCAATTAATGTTTCCCTTTCTTCATTCTCTCGCACCAAAGCTCATAAACATCCTGTCTATTTTTATCACAACACAATGCACAGTACTTTTCCTCTTACCAGGGGGTCTTACACCCCAGCACAATTACGGAAATGATGCCATTTTTATACCACATTTGTAAAAAAATATATTTTTACATTTCATTTCATTTATTGCTGTGATAGCAAAGCTGAATGTTGTTCAGCATCATTACTCCAGATGATCCTTCCGAAATCACTGTAATATGCTGGCTTTTATAATAATGCATTTGTTGTCATCTCCTCACACATGTTTTTCACTTCTTCATGGCCTATTTTGAGTTCCATGAGTCTATTTAGACAGCAAACCGTGATCAGGGGTCACACATGCATTCATGGGGTCACACATTTAGACGGATGCTCCTACTGAGGAGAAGAAAGAGAGAGAGAGAGAGAGAGAGAGAGAGAGAGAGAGAGAGAGAGAGAGGTGCAAGACAGGAACATTACAAAAGAATACCCTTTTGGGATGTCATATGAAACAGAGGACAAACCGTGACTGTGTGGATGAAGAATAGCCTACATCCAATTTTTCTGTTCTATTAAAGCATTTAGCTGTTTTGATTGTGCTCGAGCATTTATTCGTTAATAATTTTGCGTTTACAATTAATGTGGCGGTTTTGACAGTGCGAACAACCCGTTGATGTCACACTGAATGACCATGACCGCAGTTCTCACAATAATCGGCGCCGCGCTTCTCAGTGTTGTGAGCGCGCGACCTGCGTTGATGGCAGATCAGTACGCGCGAGGAGTGGTAAGAATATTTCAAATCTCGATTAAAACAAGCTCTTATGCTTAATTTAAAATAAAACATTATTTTAATGTGTCTCATATGCAATGCTGATCAGATGCCAGACAGCTACGTGTCAGATTTGTTTTTAATGTTTTTATTTATTTTTAATAGATTTTTCAGGGATTGGGAAATGTTTCAGGGAAAGACATTTTTACCATGTTCATTAAAAAATCAACATTAAAATGGTTTCAAACAAAACAGAATAAAACAAGTTAAATAAATGGTGGATCTGGTTGATTTAAGGGTTGATAAAATATAATCAACATCAATTATAAAAAGTAACTAAACTAAACAATACAATAAAACAATAAAACAATAAAACAAAAGTTATTATAACAAAATCTGATACAAATTATAAATTAATTGTGTAGATAAATTTTTTAATCTCTACTGTTTACAGTCTTTGTAAATGTCAAGTTTGGGAATGTTTTTAAATGCTTTCAGAGCTGATTTTATTTATTTTTTTATTAATCAACAATGTATGTGAATATTTTGTGTGTGTGTGTGCAGGACTGGTTGATTCGGTATGGGTATTTACCATCTCCAGAATCTCTAATTGGTCGACTTCAAACCAGGGAGGGTATTGAGGAAGCTGTCCGTAAAATGCAGCGTTTTGCTGGTATTGAAGAGACTGGCAAAATAGGTGACAGATGATCTTCGCATTCACTTATTTTTACTGTAACATTTGAGGTTTACCCAGACCAGAGGGAAGCATAAGTGAACCCATCAGAGCGCACTTTGCCACATGATTGTCACTAGTTGTCACTGATGATTTGTCTGCAATCACCAGACCAAGCTCAATCTTTTAAGATTGAACATTGGTCTGGGGAGTCTGCTCTGTATTTTTACTGCACAAGAGGTGTGATCAACGGGCATAGTTCAAATGACTCTGTACGCAATTGAATAGTCCTTCAACCAATCAGACCGTCATTGTGTTAAACCCGCCAATAGCGCACCAGGCAGATAAGCCGGTTTGTGATTGGTCCCCGCAAATTTGTAACAGAAGTAGCAGGTTTCCAGCCTGAGCTGCAGGGCAAAATCAAATCGCCGGCAGATCGGGCAGGGTTTACCCAGTCTAACTGATGATTCCACTTTTGTCGAACTTTAGATCAGGCCACTTTAGAAATGATGGCCAGACCTCGCTGCTCTATCCCGGACACCATCAGCTCTAAGGATCTGTTGAAAGGAAAGAGAAGAGGTAAAGGGAAGCTGAAGAGGGGATACACTCTGCCAAGGTTGAGCTGGGACAAGACTGACATCACCTGGAGGTGTGATCATTAAGTCTCCAGCAATATACTCTATACATTGTAAAATAATAATAATAATGTTTGCTAGTTGTTAAAAAGTTTATTACAACTTTTATAGAATAAAGGAAAAAGCATGGTTTCTGCAAGTAAAAGTTATAAATAAGCCTATACTATTTTCAAATTACTGAAAGGAGCCGTGAAATGACATTCAAGTCCTTGTGCAAGACATCACATAATGATTATATTTTATAGAAATCATTTTGCGCTTCTCATTTTTGTTATCAGAAATCTACATTTGTTTTTGTGATACATTTTAGTTAATTTGTTGCATTATTTTAGTTACCTAATGATGTTTACTCTTTGTGTGTATAATATATATGAGTTTTGGCCATGTTTTATCGACAGGCCAATTATGATCAATGAACAAGTAGATTTTGGTAGTTCAAATAGGCTGGTATTAACATATCACTTTAAAACATATGGTCATGACTTGTAAAATATACAGGCACTAATATACCATCCTGTAATATCAAAACCACTGTCACTGTATTTCTGGTCAGCATGGCTGCTGTTTCTTTACCATAAATTTAACAGGATACTTTTTACATTGTATCCCTTTTTTATGTAACCTTATCCAGAATATTCCCATCCAATAATCTTACGTCTCCCTTCTTCTCCCTAGCGTGCAAGATTTTCCCTCTCCCTCTATGTCTCCCACTCTACATCCAGGGCTGGTAAGGCTCATTTTGACCTATGCCCTCCGAGCATGGAGTGATGTCACATATCTGCGTTTCCATGGGATTCGCCCTTCTCCATATGACCCATCACCACAGATAGACATCAAAGTCACCTTTGCCAGTGGCTACCATGAGGATGGATATCCTTTTGATGGCAAGGGGGGCACACTGGCACATGCATTCTTCCCAGGAAAGGAAGATCTTGCAGGTGACGCACACTTTGATGATTCAGAGAGCTGGAGCTATGGAGGTAAATTAAATGATATTTATATATTTGTGTATCCAATGTCGTTATTCATAGATAGATTAAAAGAAAAGAAGACGGGTCAGAAGTGCTTCAAAGTTTTATGTTTATTTCCACAGATAGGAGAAGCAACACAGATTTATTCACAGTTGCAGTGCATGAGTTTGGTCATGCTTTAGGCCTGTTTCACTCCTCCTCCAATGATTCCATCATGAAGCCTTATTACTATGGTCCTGTGGGAGACATGCACAGCTACTCCTTACCCCTTGATGACAGACTGAGAATACAGGCACTCTATGGTACTCCTTAATATGTGAATTAAGAAAGAATCAACCAATCAATCAGATATTAATTTCTCATGACTTCGTTTACTATACAGGAAAAAGACCAGATTTGAAACCTTCTCCATCTGTTTCTGCACCCACAACTCACCTGCCCCATTTCTCGACCCCTGCTCCTCCACATCCTCCCTATCAGTGAGTAACACCGTGATCCTAACAGGTTTGACAATGGTTGTTATATTTTTCTTAATGTTTTTTTTTTGTAGCCCCCCAGCCTCTGCGGATCGCTGTCAGGGAGGTTATGATGCAATCGCTAATATCAGAGCAGAGGTTTTCTTTTTTAGAGGTATGATGTTTGAATATACTACAGTTCAAAACTCTGGGGTCATTAAGATGTTTTTGAAAGAAGACTGTTAAGTTCAAGGGTGCATTTATTTGATCGAAAATACAATAAAAGCTGTAATATTGAAAAATATTATTACAGTGTAAAATAACTTTTTTCTATTTTAATATATGTTCAAATGTATCTTATTCCTGATGGCACAAAATATGTTGATGCTGCTCAAGAAAAAACATTTCTTATTATTATGAATGTTGAAAATGGTTGCGCTGCTTAATATTTTTGTGTAAACTGAGTTTTTTTTCTCCAGAATTTAGTGACTAATAGATCAAAAGGACAGCATTTATAACATTATTTATAAGTGAAAGGAAATACTGTTTCTGTTTCATCCTCTCCCTCAATTCGCTTTTATTCAGGTCCACACTTTTGGAGGGTACATAATTCAGGCTCATTACTGTCCTTGACTCCAGCACTGATCCACAGCTTCTGGATCGGTTTGCCTCCAGAAACAGCCAGAGTTGATGCGGTATATGAGAGAAGAGATGGATATATTGTATTCTTTATTGGTAAGAGTGAAAAAAGAGACCCAACATGTAAAAATATGCGTATGTATGCAAGTGAGTACAGGCATTTGTTTATTATTTTCATACTATATTAGGGGTTATTGACTGTAAACAGATGCAACATAATTATAGAAATAGTGGGTGAAAAATCTTATTTTTACTGGCTGTTGGACCATCTTCATTCCTTATTTTGAGTCTTTTTCATTCTGGTCTTTCTTAGGTAATCAGTACTGGGTATTTAAAAACACAGTGTCGCTCCCTGGGTACCCACGACCCCTTTCAGAATGGGGCTTACGCTCTTCTGCAGGACAGGTTGCAGAGAGAGTGGAGGCAGTATTTGTGTGGCCGCACAATGGGAGGACGTACCTGTTCAGTGGTGGAGAGTACTGGAGGATTGATGAGGCAGGAACAGAGAGGAAGCTGGAGGAAGGGTACCCTAAACCAGCATCCATCTGGGGGATGCCTTCTTACCCTGACGATATCATTGGATTTCTAGATGGTAAGATTCGTCTTTTGTCATAAAAGCTTTATAATGATTTCCAATTGTCTTTTTTCTTCTTCTCCCAAACCAACCCTAAACCATTTTATCCACATTTCCCTCAGGAGACACTTATTTCTTTAAAGATTCAAACTACTGGATTTTAAAAAGAGGGGGCCTGGACCAGGAAACTGCTTTCCCGAAGTCCATTGCTACTGACTGGATGAAATGTGATGATAACATTTCCACTCACACACCTGAGATTCCCAGAAGAGACAGAGACTGTAGATGTGTCCAGAGTGCAGCAGCTGGAATATGTGCTTTGTCAGCTGTTATATATTCAATTATCGTAGTTTGTATTTTGGTTCTTACATTGTACTAATAATATCCATATTATGTGTGTATATTTACTGGGATTTTTAAATATTGAGTAGTTAGTAAAAAAAATATTTTAGCTATCAATGAATGACTGTCTGCCAGCATCTGGGATAGAAAAGTGTCTAATGGTTCCTTACTTGAGAATCTAAGCGAATGCGGTGTGTAATCTTGGTATTGTTTGCCTACTGTTTCTTGAATACTGTGTATTCGGATATCTTACTCATTTGACATACTGCTTTTTACAAACTATATATAGATTATATTACAGTAGGCCTACTAAATGGTCAATGTTTTGAAGACCACTATGTCTCAAAGCTAACACACTATGGACTAAAAGCCACAAAACAATACTTAAATAATAAAACTCATAATGTGTGAGGCTTATTTTGTCTGTTTTTACCCATTTGCATCCAAAGTAAGTGAAGCCAGGTGCACACTGTATTATTGTTCCCACTATTTTAATGTCTCTACAAATTTTGGGGATCATAAAATACACTGGCTACTATTCAAATGTTTGGAGTAAGCAGGATTGTTTTTAAAGACATTAATGTCTTTTATAATGTTTTAAAGCAGCACTAGGTAACTTTTCAACCTTCATAATATATTTTCAAGACTCTTGTGATGATACATCGACTTACAATAGGTTGAATGGCACGTCTGCCATAGCCTGACGGGGTCTGTATAGTTTTTAATTGTACTTTTAAACTTCGGGTTTCGGGTAGTAACCCGAGAAAAAAAAGAACTACAAAATTCGACGGCTTTACGGCATATACGTCACTTCCACCATCACCCCCACTTCCTTAAAGGGTTAGTTCACCCAAAAATGAAAATGATGTCATTAATTACTCACCCTCATGTCGTTCGACACCCGTAAGTTCATCTTCGGAACACAAATGAAGATATTTTTTTTGAAAGCTGATGGCTGAGAAAGGCCTCAGCAAGCCCTCCATAGGGATTCAGTACATTTACACTCACAAGACCCATAAAAGGCACTAAAAACGTCATTACAAAGTCCATCTCACTACAGTGGCTCTACAATAATTTTACAAAGCGACGACAATAGTTTTTGTGCGCAAAAAAAAATCAAAATAACGACTTTATTCAACACGAACTTTGGCCTCTGCCGTGAACTCATGAAGAACCATGACGCATGTGCGAGAATATTACGCAGATCCGGCATTCGGACACAACCCAAAAGCGAGGAGGAGATGTGTTTACAAGCAGAGGAAGACGCGCCGTATCTAAGCTGTTGAATTCTACATTGATCGTGCTTTAGGTCTCAAAGTGGCGTAGTGCTCAAAATGGGACTAAAGTGTGCATTTCATGGATTCCCGAACGCCGGCGCTACGTCATATTCTCGCGCATGTGTCAGGTCAACAAATGCACGTGTGATGCATCCCCTGATGCAGGATGACAGAGTTTACGACAGTAGAGGACAATACCCTGATAGCAAAACCTACCTAGTGCTGCTTTAAATTACTTTTTAAAAAATCCATACAAATTTCCACAAAAATATTAAGCAGCACAACTGTTTTCAACATTGATAATAATAAGAAAGTGTTTCTTGAGCAGCTAATCGGCATATTAGAATGATTTCTGAAGGATCATGTGACACTGAAGACTGGAGTAAGGATGCTGAGAATTCAGCTTTGCCATAAACGAATTAATTATATTCCTTAAAGTATTAAATTATATTTTCAATTATATAAAATAATACAATAAAAAGTGTATTTGCAGCAGAAGATGGTTATTTTCCCCCTTTGGGGGAATTGGAGAAGGGGAAAAGCAATAAGTGGAAAAGAGATAAGAAAATCACCCATGATGTTGGAAATTCAACAGATAGTTATATAGACAGGCAAGTTAAAAGGAAGAGGAGAAAAATTATCTAAGTAGAAGAGTTTGAGGTGATCTTTAAAGTGAGAGATGGAAGTTGGGGTTTCGGATCGGTTAGTCCATTAAAGATATAAAACATTATATACATTATATACAAAATATTGGATATTTTTCACGTGGTCTTGTACTATTATTTAATTAGGAAAGAGCAGTCACAACAGTGTGTTTGTACCTGCATGTCATGCACCACAACTCAATGATAATAATTTATGTAATGTAGTGCATACATTGGAGACCATTTATATTTAATCTAGGCTTTGTTTTAACTTTAAGCTGCACATATATGCAGTTTTATTGTTTCAGATTTCCAAGACATGATGTATGAAGTTGCAGAGACCAGTACTTTGACCTTAGCATTCCTACTGTAATTCTTTCAAAACAGTCATGTTGCATCCATCCATTTTGACTGTTGTTTCAACAAGAGGCTGAAAGTCATGCATTGTTACTGTATTAATGTACACACTCAAGGAATAAAGCCCTGCTCTGCATTATTAAATGTTCTTGTTTTATGTCAGAATTAAAAGATTCAAAGATATTTGCTACAGTTGATGTATACGGTTTATTGATTTGAAAGTTTCTGAATCCTTTGGGAATAAAACCTATATGAAATAACTTGGCCATGATTAAAGAGAGTTCACCCAAAACATTTTTTTTTTTCATTTACTCACCCTCAAGTTGTTCCAAACCTACATGAATTTCTTTGTTCTGCTGAACACAAAGGAAGATATTTGGAAGAATGTTTGTAACAAAGCAGATCTCTGCAGCCATTGACTAACATAGTATGGAGAAAAATACTATGTTAGTCAATGGCTGCAGAAAAAAATACTCTCAGAAAAAAAATTACTGGAGATGCCATTTACATTAAGTACTGTGCAAATATACGGCTTTGTTTGCCAAACGTCTGGTTGGGAAAGACACAATTATGGAAATCGCATTATCACTGAGAGTGCCAATATTGTAGGGGTAAGACGCATAGCATCAAGTTTTGAAGCAAATCTACCCGCGGTCCGAATCCGCCTTTTGCCGAACTCACTCCATTTTCCCATCACATATCAGACCGGAAAGGCATTTATTATATTTTTTAAATGAAGAAAATATTAGAAAAGTGTAAATAAAGCATATAACATTTGTTTAATAATAAGTGTTTATCGGTTAGGGGTATAGTAAACAGACGTGTAAATGCACAGGGTTTTTTATGTACCAACATTTTCTACTTCTGATGTCATTATTTGGAGAAATGGGGGGGGGGGGGGGGGGGGCTGTACATTGCACATTACAATGCAGTAGAATTGGAAGTAATGTATGGAAAGGTTGAGTGTAAATTAGTCTGCTACACTAAAAAAAAAAGGTTAATGGCACCAAAAATGGTTCTTGGCTCGTAATCATATGGGGAACCTTTTTTAGTGCTATATAGCACCAATTTTGGTGCTTCAGTGGTTCTTCAGCGGTTCATCAGAGGTTCTTCACCGGTTCTTTGACTAAGGTGCTAGCACCGCTACCATATACAGAACATGTTAAGATATGGTGCTATATAGCACCAAAAGTGGTTCCTCTATGATTACGACGAAGAACCATTTTTAGTGCCATATAGAACCTTTTTTTTTAGAGTGTAGAATTAATTAATTTATGGCAAAAGAGAATGGGAATAGGGAAATAACGGAAATAAATATTTTTTCTATTCAGTCAACAGTGAAACATTCAATAAATATAGGTTTAGGAAGAAGAGATAGTGTGATTAGGCTATAACTAGAGAGATTCTGGGCTGGCAATGGTTGGAGAACAGCCAAATGGCAGATGTATGTGGAGAAGTAGAAACTGTGCGCCATGCATTAATGGACTGTCCTTGTCATCGTACAGAAAGAAATGTTATGTGCTCAGAGCTGTTGGAAGCTGGGATTTCAAGTAATTCATTAAAATCATTACTTTGTAATACGATATGAGACACCGGTCATTTTTTGGCACCGGTCTGGATTAATGGATATAATATTATATCCATAAGGATATAATCTATTAATTATATTATATGAACTTTTTTTGTATATTATATGAACTGAGGAGGGCAGCAATACGCCCATGATGCGTCTAGTCTGCCGCAAATAAAAAAGAAGACAGAAAACAGCGAGTAAGTAGAATTGTGGGAAATGTAGTCCACAGTCATTCCCCGAACTTTCTCGCGAGATCGTCACGATGACGTCCAAATGAGCGTTACCTGTTCGTTCTAGCCAACGTTGCGCACATCGTTTTTATTTTACTAAGATTATTTGATCTAGAATCGCTGAGTTTTCGCTCGCAGTGCCACATTTGTTCGATCTTTGGTCTGTAACGGTTCTACTTTTGTTCTCTCCCTGAGCGGGATCACAGAGGTATGTAGCGCACACGTAACAGAAGCTTAATGACCAGTTAGCATGCTGTACTGTAGAGTGATCCTGTTAGCCCAAAGACACAGTTAGCGTGCTAAAAACCCCACATTCTGTTATACAAGTACACACTGGGGTTATTTAGTATGTATTACATAAAGACTAAAAATGAAAGAGATTCAGAGGCAGTGGAGTGAATGAAGTGTCTGCAGTACAGAAGGCCTCGGCCTGCTGCTGTTTTAAGACTGTGTTCTTCATCTTGTGGGCGCGATACAGTGTCTAGGTATTAAAATACAGCGAGCAGCTTACCTAGACAGCACGCTGGGCATAATATGGGATGTTTGGAGCATTTAACACGACTTGTATGCTCTCTTGGTAGGCGTATTATGATTCATGGTCGTAATTGAGCTCGTTTCAACATAATGTTTGATCAGTTGTTAGAACACAGCACAGCACACGTCTCTGTGAATGACCTATACATAATAACACTTGAGTTGTCTTAAGCTTTACTTTCCATATTCGTGTGGTTTCACGATCTGGAAAGTAATTCAGATTTTTTCCCCATCAGCCATGTCTTTGACAATGTGCTAAATCTGTCTATTTCTGGACTCTGGTTTTCTAGAGACTCAGCACATTAACCCTCAGAGACCCAAGCATTGAAACGCATAATGTACGTTTTTAGAAAACACTTATTTGTAAAAAACAAAAACGTTTTGTTTAGGCAAAATGTGCTTTCGGGTGTAATTTAAAATACAAATGTATGTAAGAAATGTAACCAGTAAGAATACAATCGTGAAATGGAAGTATTCATATAAAATAGTGACAAAACAGCTCAGAAAAGAGCTGAAAAAAATTTAAAAAATTTGTACCATTCAGGGATTCCATTGTGTTTAAATAATAGGAAAAAAATTAACCCTAATACCCAGCATTATTTTTGCTATAAAAATTCTCATTAATGTATGTTCAAAGTGTCCTGTGACTAGATTGTTAGAAGTCAAAACACTTACTTTGTAAATAGATACATTTGTTCCAAATTGCGTTAGCTGACTGGAGCTGTTTTATATGTAACTTTGTGATAAATTTCAGATTGTTAGCTACTGTTGTGGTGTTATTTAATTGCTTCATACCACCATTGCAGTTCTGCTAGGATATCTGAGGGTTAAATGGATAAATCCACTCAAGACTTGCATTTATGCAATATCAAGTCAGCCCCTTTGTTTGTTCCTTTGTCATTTCTGTTTAATATGTTTTTGTTGCATTGTAATAAGTTTGAAAACTAAAACTTCTTAAGTTCCTTCTCTATTAACTATTTGCATGCTTAAATTGTGTTACTTCGAAAATAAACAAAATCATAATGTTTTTTATTTTCATGGTTAAAGCTCACCATTTACCTGTTTTCATATATAATTTTTAGCAAAAATATGTCAAGGAAAAACAAGAAGCATATGTATTATTTGTTTAAAGCAGCACTAGGTAACTTTTCAACCTTCATAATATATTTTCAAGACACTTGTGATGATACATTGACTTACAATAGGTTGAATGACACGTCTGCCATAGCCTGACGGGGTCTGTATCATTTTTAATCGTACTTTTAAACTTCGGGTTTCGGGTAGTAACCCAAGAAAAAAAAGAACTACAAAATTCGACGGCTTTACGGCATATACGTCACTTCCACCATCACCCCCACTTCCTTAAATTCGGACGTGCGAGGGTTAGGTTTAGCCTATGTAAGCCTATGTCTAAACGGCGTACAAGTTTGGTAGGGGCTACATTCTTGCAAGTAAATACATAAGACGTACAAAATCATATTTTAGGATACCTAACATGTCTGTGATATTTGTTTATTTGTCTTGCCTCAAGCTATAATGCAAATCGATTTTTCAAATTTGAAGATTCATCTATGGTAGCTTGATATTATATTGACGATATATGGTTATTACCTACCACTCAAACATTGAATTGAAGTATCATATAGATTCTGTAAAACGGTAACCAATAGACTAGACTACTATAATGACGCTGGCTTGTAAACATGAGCATCGCGATCATTTGGCGTTTGAAAAAAAACCAAAAAAACATGAAATTATATTCATATGACATGCTGAAACATATGCCACTGTACCTGGGATGAAGACATTTCACACGAGCAGAACACCTGCATGTTAACATCCTGCAGTGTTCAGGGCTATCATAGTTGTCATGTCAACAAATGCACGTGCCATGCATCCCCTGATGCAGGATGACAATACTGTAGTAGAGGACAATACTGTTTCCCAACTGTAGGGGGACCCCGAGAGCAAAACCTACCTAGTGCTGCTTTAATGTCTTCCACAAATGCAGAAGGCGCCATAATGTCTCCCAGCAGCACTCATTTATTTACATTATTCATGTATAAAAAGCTTTTATTCAAGGTAATTTGAAAACTAAAAAAATGCGATATAGAATTTTTTTATAATTTTCTTTCAGACCTCTCAGAGCAGAGATGTATAATGGTATAGGGCTGACCACGCCGAGAGGCAGTGGCACGAATGGCTACGTTCAGCGGAATCTCTCCAGCGTACGCGTGAAGAGGAACAGGGATGAGCGCGGAGGAGAGCGGGATGAGAAAGACAGAGAGAGACTGGAGAGCCAGCTGAACAGACAACCTAATGCTGAAATCCTAGAGCACCAGAGGAAGAGACAGCTGGAGGTGAAATGTGCCGAGCTGCAGGACATGATGGAGGAGCAGGGGTAAGATGAGATGAAATCATATGACGAATTCTCTTCAGATTAGAGTTAATGGTCTGCACTAGGGGTGGGCGATATACCGGTACACACGATTAACCGGTAGAAATGTATCAACCGGTTGAGATTTTCGCAGTTACGCTCATTGCTGTGCTACGCAGTCACGGAAGCTTATCGTTTGCATGCATTTTTATGCAACGCAGTTAAAGCACAATTCGCAGCGAAAGAGAACTCATTTCAGTGTATGCGAGCGCTGTTTGAGAGACTTTCTCAGAGCGCGTGTGAACTGAACTGAGGGCTTTTGCTGCCTAATTGGGCTTGAACGGTTAAATACACATACCTATGTGTCAAAGTGATCATGTATTTGCAATTAAACAGTCATTTATGTCTTAAGTCAACGTAAACAGTTTAGAGAAAACGCACAAGTATATTGGATCCGTGCAGTTGGTCTTAAAGTGACAACATCCAAATTTTCCTGCTGTCATTTAATATGCTAATCAAAAAACAAAAAAGAGAAAATCTCTCACTGGTCTTGGCTGAATCACTTTTGTAACTTTTTAATTGGAATAATTATATATTTAATTTACATAGTAAAGACTATGCATTGTTTTATACATTTGTTTACTTTATACGTTTTATCTAGTAATTCTAGTGCTTGATTTTTTTTTTCTCCAGGTAGGTCTATTTGATTTGTCTCTTTGTTCTATTGGAGTTTGTTTTCTTTGCTCTTTCTTTATCACAGTTTAAGATTTTGGTCATATCGCCCACCCATTGTCTGCACATAGAGAATGTAGCCAACGTATTTCCTCCCAGTGGCTTCTGAGCTTTCAGTATCAAATTTAAATCAAGCAACATACCAGTCTCAACAAATGCAAGTTTTGTACCTTATCTCGCAGCTCCAATTAAAAAAGAAAATATATAAGTGGTAAAAATTTCAGTACAAAACACCAAATCAGCATATTAGAATGATTTCTTAAGGATCGTCTGACACTGAAGATTGAAATCAGCTTTGCCATCAAAGGAATACATCTCATTTTTAAAAATATTTTAAAATAGACAATAGGTTTCAATTGTAATATTTCACAATATTCCTGTTTTTAAATTAAATAAATGCATCCTTGGTGAGCATACAACATGGTTTTGTTATGATCATTCTTAATGAGTTCTTAAGAGTGACCTGACACGTCCCTCATGTGTGACAGATACTCTGCGGAAGAGATTGAAGAGAAAGTCAACACCTTTCGTTTGATGCTGCAAGAAAGAGAAGAACCTGTACCTCCTCCAACAGAGAAGCCAGTGTGAGTATTACTTCAGACCATTCAAACGGACATTGAGATTTTTATGATGGCCTTTTGTGCACTGCTTAACTTGTGGATATATGTATATGTGTATATATTGGGTTTAGGTCTGGAGACTGGCTAAGCCACGCCAGAACCTTGATATGCTTCTTACAGAGCCACTCCTTGGTTATCCTGGCTGTGTGCTTCGGGTCATTGTCATGTTGAAAGACCCAGCCTCGACCCATCTTCAATGCTCTAACTGAGGGAAGGAGGTTGTTCCCCAAAATCTCGCAATACATGGCCCCAGTCATCCTCTCCTTAATACAGTGCAGTCGCCCTGTCCCATGTGCAGAAAAACACCCCCAAAGCATGATGCTACCACCCCCATGCTTCACAGTAGGGATGGTGTTCTTGGGATGGTACTCATCATTCTTCTTCCTCCAAACACGTTTAGTGGAATTATGACCAAAAAGTTATATTTTGGTCTCATCTGACCGCATGACTTTCTCCCATGACTCCTCTGGATCATCCAAATGGTCATTGGCAAACTTAAGACGGGCCTTGACATGTGCTGGTTTAAGCAGGGGAACCTTCCGTGCCATGCATGATTTCAAACCATGACGTGACGTCTTAGTGTATTACCAACAGTAACCTTGGAAACGGTGGTCCCAGCTCTTTTCAGGTCATTGACCAGCTCCTCCCGTGTAGTTCTGGGCTGATTTCTCACCTTTCTTAGGATCATTGAGACCCCACAAGGTGAGATCTTGCATGGAGCCCCAGTCCGAGGGAGATTGACAGTCATGTTTAGCTTCTTCCATTTTCTAATGATTGCTCCAACAGTGGACCTTTTTTCACCAAGCTGCTTGGCAATTTCCCCGTAACCCTTTCCAGCCTTGTGGAGGTGTACAATTTTGTCTCTAGTGTCTTTGGACAGCTCTTTGGTCTTGGCCATGTTAGTAGTTAGTCTCTCACAGTGGACATGCACCTACGATGACAATTTCAGACCCCTCCATGATTTCCAAGTGGGAGAACTTGCAAAATAGCAGGGTGTTTGTATGCAATACGTGTGTGTGTGTGTGTGTGTGTGTGTGTGTGTGTGTGTGTGTATATATGTATGTATGTGTATATGTATTTTTTTTAATCCACATTTTGCTCTTTTTAACAGTGTGACAGAGACTCATGCTCTGGCAGCTGCTAACCAGCAAAAAAATGACCGTCTGAGAGAAGCCTTCGGTATCAGCTCTGACTATGTCGATGGCTCATCCTTTCATCCTGACCGGAAGGAGCGGGAGAAGGAGAAGAGGGAGCAGGAGAGGCTGGAAAGAGAGAAACAGCAGCAGAAGTACCAGTGAGTAGATGGAGGGATCTTATCATGAGGAATCACTTTTTACTTTATCTTTTGAGATAAAAGAGCTTGATGTACTATGAAGACATTCTGTAACTTTCAGAAGTCAAAGACTTTGTGTTGTACCTTATCTGAGTACTTACTGTTCTGTTTCTCATCATTTTCTTTCAGGATTATTAAGTCTGATTCAGATTCATCTCCAGAGCGAAAAAAGAGCAGGAAGAAGAAGAAAAAGAAAAACAAAGGCAGAGAGAGGTAAACCGAAGAAAGGAGGATGAATTTGGAATGCTTAAAATGACTTTAAAGAGAATAATATATTAATGAATCAATTTTCACTCTTAGCTCTGAGAGCCCCTCACCTTCCCCTCGACGAGAAAAGAAAAAGGACAAGAGGAAGAAAAAGAAAAGGTTTAATTTAATGCCTTTAATTTAGTTTCCTTACATACCAATATACTGTTAATTATTCTTATGTTTAAGAAGAAATTGGGTAAATTTAATACACCTAAATGTATTTAATTGAGTCAGTATGAAATATATGAATGTGCGAATGATTGCATTTGTAACTTGTTCTTACTTTAAAAGTCTTACTTTTCTGCACATTATTCATAAACCATCCAGGAGAAGGTTAAATATTCAGATCAGAATGTCTGCACATGGGAATAAAAATGTTAATGATTTATGTTCAATGACAAATTTTCACTGACACATCTTGCCCCACTAAACTGGTGCTCGTTCTATTTTTGACGTACTTCAAGCACTCATGCTACTTCTGAACACCGAGAGCAAATGGATTTTCCATTGTTTTAATGGCTTAAATAACAAAATATCTTTGCTTTTAGGGAGGAGTCAGTGAAGAGTGACACTGAGAGGTAGGTTTTCTCCTTACTGTTTTAAGTTATCTTTGAAAAGATTACACATTCTTTATTTACATTTAAATGTTATAATTTATCTTGCTACAGTTCATCAGATGAAAGAGAAACATCCAAAAGAAAGCGAAAAAGGAGTGACAATGAGGCTCCTACCAATAAGAGCCGAAAACAGCAGAGTGCATCCTCCAGCCCAGCTCACAGGTAAAATGACACAAAATAAGGCCATGTGCACACTACATGACCAGACTATTTTAAAGTGTGTACTAAGTGTCTTGATCATTTTCTTGTAGCATTTTCAAAACCTTTTTCTAACCTTTTCCCCTCAGTAGTTTTAATGTATGAATGCTTGCTCAGTGTTTGAAATGGTCTAGTTTATCAAAAAGTTCTTAATGAATGTTCAAGTACATTTATATGCATCCTTTTTCTTTTCAGCCCATCCCCTCAAAGAGGGAAGCAGCAGAATAAATCAGATTCTCGTCCAGATGAGGGGAGGAAAGGAAGATCCCCTGACAGGAGGCGCCGTGGCCGTATTGAGGAAAGTCCAAAGAGGTTGGAAGTCAGAGAGGTAATCCATTTGTTCTATTGGAAGTCATAGAATCATATTCAAACTGTATTTGTTTAATACTAGTTAAATTCTTATATATATAGTCTTTCCTGTTATCTTACCTTAAACGTATTTATATATTATTCTTTTTTTTTTTTTATTGTGTGTGTGTGTGTGTGCGTGTAATGTTTTAAATAAGCATTCATTTTTAGTATGCATTTATAGTATGCATTTTATTACACACAATGTCCACGTTAAATTACAGCCAAACCCATTCGGATGGTGTCTTTGGCCATTGTTTTTTGAGCGCTTCGCCACAAGCATTGTTTTAATATAGTTTATCAAGTTAAAAATAGTCAAACATTTAAAAATGCATCTAGAAACCCCTGTATTTAACACAAGAACCTGTCATGCAAATGTTTGATGACTGATCTAATTATGCAGGCCTTCCTTGAGCATGATTAGTCTAGTTGATAGTTGTCAATTAAATCAACTAGTTGATTTAAAAAAAAACATTTTGGTTTTGTCTTCTCCACTTTTAGAGATCACCAAGACGCTCAAGAACGCCTGAGCACAACAGAAGAGACAACGGCCGAGAACGTGTGAGAGAACAAGTGCAAGATAAACCTCAGAGACGACAACACAACTCTTCATCACCATCTCCTCCACCAAAGCAGAGGCAGGACAGACGACCACGGAGTGAAGAAAAGGAGAAACCCCCGCAGACAAGACACAACTCCTCTTCACCATCTCCACCACGTAACCAGCAGCAAGACCGAAGACAACAGAGCGAAGAGAGACAGAAACCCTCTCAGCGGAAAAGGCGTGACTCTTCGTCTTGTTCTCCGACTCCTAAGCTGCAAAGAGACAAGAACCAAGTGGACAATGGGAGAAAGAACAAAAGTCAAAGAAAACATGACTCATCCTCATCCCCATCTCCTCCACGTAAAGATAGAACGAGAAGAGGACACAGCGGAGAGAAAGAAGCTTCCCTGAGGGACAGGAAAATGGAGAGCCATGGGGACAGAGCGAGAGACAGACAGAGGAATAGCGATAGAGAAACCATCCTGTCTAGTAGAAAGGATGACCAAGGACGGGAGAGTGATAAAGGGAAGGAGCGAGACCGGAACCGATCTAGTGACTCCATGTCTCCTGCTAAACGTCCACCTTACACCAATGGAGGGCAAAAAGAACGAGATCGTAAACTGGAGAAAGAGCGAGAAGAACAGAGAGAAAAAGACAGAAAACGAGAGGAAATGAAGGAAGAGGCTTTGAAAAAAGCCAGAGAGGGCGACAGAGAAAAGGAGAGAAACCGCACCAGAAGCCAAGAGGAGTCCCGATCAGACAGAAAGTCCTCCTTTAGCTGTCAGCCTGAGGACAGACGAGGTGTCAGAGGAAGTGAGCCAGAGCAAGAGGTGGGCAAGAAAGACAGGAAAATTGAAGAGAAAAAGAGGCAGGAAAAGAGTCCTCAAGACCAAAAGGAGGAGAAACGGACTCAAAAGGAAAAGCCTGCAAAGAAAGACAAAGCTGCAAGTAGTAGTAGTAGCAGCAGCAGCAGCGGCAGTAGTAGCAGCGAGAGTGATAGTGACAGCTCCTCATCGTCATCGTCATCCTCCTCCTCTTCATCGTCATCATCCTCGGATGATGAAAAGAAGAAACCGAAAAGTTCAAAAGATAGCAGCACAGCCAGTAAATTGGTTCCTAACGCTGTCATCGCTCAGGCTATTGCACGCCGTGAGAAGGAGAACCGAGGAGGTGATGGAGAGAGTGATGAAGGCAAGAAGGTGTACCCTCCCACACAAAGACAAAGCTCATCTCCTGAGCCCCAGAGAAAAATGGACAATGTTGATAAGAGACAACGAGATGTGGAGAGAGACCGGAGACCTGGCAGCTACTCGTCTCCCGCCACAGGAACCAAAGACCATGGAAAAGAAAGGTACACTCCCACAGAGAGTTCCAGCCCGCCTCCTTCACCCCCTCAGAGAGGCCGGAACCGGTACACGCCTTCAGAAGAAACCAAATCTCAGAGCAGAGATCGTGGAGGCGAGCGATATACCCCATCAGAGCTGGAACTAGAGTCATCACGTCCCTCCCCTGGCAGAGGAAGAGATCGACAGAGTGACCGAAAAAAAGACGCATCGCCTACGTCTCTGAGGGGAAAAGGAAGAAATGACTTGTCACAGGTGAAACAGACAGTATCTCGGCTTTCACCAAAACGCACTCCACCACGACAGTACCAGGACCCCCAACGCTCCCGTTCCCCCAGTCCGAGACGAGGAGCTAGAAGACTGTCACCTCCACGAAACTCATCCCCTTTCCGACGGGACCGCAGCCGAGAACGTCTCCGAGAACGAGAGAGGGACCGATTTAGAGCAAGACCGGGTGACAGAGAACGAGAACGTTCCAGGGAGAGGAGAATGAGGAGCAGCAGATCCAGGAGTCCCCGAAGACAAAGTCCTCCCTACAGGTTAGTCAGATTACCATGTTTGGAAACACTAAAGCTAAACTCAGCATTAAAAGTAGTCGCAGCTGGCAATCTGTGGAAATGGCAGTGTCTTGTAGTGTGACATGGTAAAGCTGTTTTTAAATATCCTTTTACATACAGTTATGATGATCTCTATTTTAATTATTTTTAATTAACACATATATAAGCAAGAAAACGTATGTGAACCCCTTTGAATGAAATAAAATGTGATATGATCCTCATCGAAACGATGTGCTTAAGCTGATTACACACAATTCAAATTTCTCATGTCTGTTTTGAACACACCCATTAAATATTCACATTGCTGGAGGAAAAAGTGAATCCATAGACTAATTACTTCAACAAAAGCTAATTGGAGTAGCTTCAAAAATGTGGAAAAAGCACTTTTTCAAAGCCCCCCCAAAAGTTTGCATGCCTGTAAATCGAGAAGCATTTATTTGAAAAATCCTGGTTCTTAACAAATGTTTATTTTGGTATATTCATTTTAAGGCCCTATATGGTTCAGATCCAGAGATATGGGGATCAATTTGCAAATTGTTGAATTTTACCCATTTTCAGTGGTCACTTTGCTTGCCGCAAATACTTGTTGCATTTACTGAGGAACAAATGATGTTGAAATTAGAAATGTACATTTTATTAATTCACGTAAAAGTAATAATTCCTATATCTTGATTTGAGTTTATAAATGTATTAATCACGAAATCATGGCCATAGTGCATTACTTTTATTTCACTTTTGGATTTCAGAAAGGTACACTTACAAAGCTCTGTAAGGTTAAAAAGTATCCTTTTGAATGTCTTTTTTCTTCATGTAAAATCGGTGATTCTGCTGGATACTACTATTTATAGAATCGTATGAATGCACTATTGAGGACGAGTTAGTGCCTCAACTCGAGCATTTCAGTGTAATTGTGACACTCAGACAGGTATGTTCTGTGAAATTGTTTTTGATAGAGGAAAATTATTCATTATCATATATCATTACTCCAGTCTTCAGTGTGACAGAATCCTTCAGATATAATTTTAATATGATTTGGTGCTCAAGAAACATTTTATGTTGAAAACAGATGTGATACAAGTTCAAAAGAGCATTTACTTGAAATAAAATTATTTTGAAACAATTTATAAATGTCCTTACTTTCACAAATTATTAATTTGTTTTTGTTGGTTTTGTCTGTGTGGCCACTGGCCAGTGGTTTAGTCAGGTGTCCCTTTAATTTGAGAACTATACACTGTATTTAGCAGAGTTTAAAATTAAGTTTATAATAACAAAAATGTCTTGTAAGTGCGGTTATTACAACATATTTCTCTCTCTGCACCTAGGTTTCGCCGTTCACCCTCTCCAGTACGTAGGCGCAGAAATAGTCGCTCTCTGTCAAGAGAAAGAGAAAGGGAGAGAGAGCAGGAGAGGAGAAATCGAGAGCGAGAGAGGCAGCGTGAACAGGAGAGAGAGAGACAACGAGAGCAAGAACAAAGGAGGAGGGCACCACCCAAAGATCCCACTCCTCCACACCGCTCGTCATCTTCATCCTCTTCCTCCAGTTCGACCTCTTCATCTTCACCCTCTCCTCAAAGACAGATGAAGGGGGTAAAGTCAACAGATGCAGATAAAAAGAAAATTGATGAACAGACAAGAAATAAGCAACCAGAAAAGAACTCCAAAAATCCGTCTCCCTCCCCTCCTCGTGAGAGTCGTCTCCCTTCTAACCATCGCTCTCACTCCCGCGAACTTGCTGCCCATTCTAGATCACCAACGACCAACCAATCACAAAGCAGGGATCCACCAGGTGACAGATTAAAAGGCCAGTCCCCATCATCTGTCCATGAGCAGCACCACGAGCTGCCAATGAAAGGAAAGAACTCAGTGAACGGGAAACCAGAGAAGGAGAGCTCTGGTCAACAACAAAAGCGGCAGAGAAGCAGCTCAAGTTCTTCATCATCTTCCTCATCGTCATCTTCATCATCTTCCTCATCTTCATCCTCATCATCATCCTCATCATCAGACAGCTCAGACAGTGAAACAGAGAAAGGAAAAGGGTAAGTGCCAAGTCATTTAGCATTTATGTAGCTCCGTTTAATAGATAGTACTTCATTTTAATGTTTGTTTTTCCAGGGATGTTAAAGCAAGTACAACTAGAGATGCTGGCAAGACTGCGAAAAGCAGAGCTTCTTCGTCATCATCATCATCATCAGAAAGTGAGCAAGAAGTAAAGAAAAGGTAGAATTTATGAATTATTCATTTATTCCTCCTCTACTAAAGGAATAATATATTTTCCACTGCATCAAGTCAACATGGAATCAAAATTGACCCTATTTTCTTTCTCGGTTTGTGGATGATCCAACAATCTTGTTTGGGCAATGTTTTAAACTACTGTTATAGTAGGGCTGCACCATTAATTGAAAAAAGAAAATCAAAATCACTGATAGAAGTCACATTAGAGACATAAATAGGCAAAATAAAATGCAACATTTACATCCCATTTTGCTACCTGACTAAACCACTGTCTCAATCATTGTTTTAACTATGCAGTCCACCACAGCCCAAAAGAGTGCCAGCAGACTCGCTAAGAGACTCTAGGTCACTTAGTTACTCCCCTCCAGTGAGGCAACGAAGACCTGCTCATTCTCCACCCGCTCGACGGTCAGTTCTGAACAGATCCATCTATTTCAGCATGTACTATAATATTTCTTATTACTAATATTGATCTCCTCTCTATTTTCCATAAGCAGTGCAAGCAGGAAGTCGAGAAGCAGATCTCCAGACAGTCGACGGAGGAAATGAGCGAATAATAATGGTTCTCTTTTTTTTTTGTTTTCTGGACTCTTATCTGACCCTCACTGGACTGGATCATCTCAGTATCACATGGATGAGACTAGAAATGTGACTAGTTGTAATGGTGATATTTTTACCATTAGTTGGGGAAGGTCTATCGAAACTTGGTTCTTTGTAACTCTTCCCAAAAGGGAGGATTTATTTTTACCTTTATTATGGTGTAATTAATGTTTAAGGAGGCCAGCTGAGACACTGAAGCTCTCATCAACTATTGCTCTGTGCCAACAGATGCTGGATGCTATTTGTATACATACACACAAAATCACACATGTTCAGTGGTTTCTGTTTGCTACATTATTCTGAATGTAGATGAACGTCTGTAATTTGGTGATCAGAATGGACAATATTCTGTTCCTGCATATGTGGACAGAGTCTGTTGCTTTGTTTATTTGTTGGAAAAAAGAATTGTGTATAATAAAATGGCAGTAGAATCATCTTGTCTGAAGTTTTAGTTTGTGGTGCTGAATGAGAAGCTGATCCCAAATATACAGCACTAAATTCTTTAAAGCTGTGTGCAATTTACTGAATGCTTTCTCAGATTAAGGTGTCCCTGTTCCAAAAAGCCCCAATCCCACACCTTTGATGGAACTAGTATTATATGAGTGGTCAAATAAACATAATTTAAGCTTTATAACTTGAGACTTTCTCTCTTACAGAAATGTGCTAGAGTAATTTTCCTCCCAAAATACTATAGTAAATTGTTGCTACAATAAATCTGTGGTAATTAAAATCAACTGCTACTATCTGTCATCAATAGATTCTTAAATATTATTATTATACTGTTTAATAAAACTATAAATAAAATATAGTTTTACACTAGTAACGCGTATTTTGGCGGAAACTAGTTCCCACGGTAACTTGAAGCTGGGCGGTCTGGTGGTGGTTGTATATTACGTCATATTTACGCGACGCTCTTTGAACGAGCAGCGCAAGTAACACGAAAAGGCTTTGTATAGACAATTAAACGAAGATTTTCAAGAGTTTCTCATTAAGAGTTTAATTACCTCTCAGAAGATGGGTCCAGTTGAGGTAAGTGATACGATCAGGATCCTATTATTAAATAGGAATCGAGCACTAATCTTTCAGCCTACAGCGTAATAACTTGCATTGATTCTTACCCGTTTTCACATACACATTTAAATGCCGACAAATACATTTGTGCAGCAATACATTTATAACATATTGTCAACAGTGTTCGTGACATATTAATTTATCTCTCTCCAGCTCCTGCATATGTCCGTGTTCTCGCAGAGTTTCTCTCCCTGCGGTCGTTTCCTTGCAGGGGGTAATAACTATGGAGAGATCGCAGTGTTCAGGTGAGAGACCAGATTAATGGACATGCTGATAGGACAGGAGGCTAGGAGGCATTTGTCAATAGGTCCCCTAATGTTTGTTGAAGTACGCTTGTAAGCTTCTTCTCATGTATTAATTGTTGAGAGTGTGTTGATGTTGAATGCCTATTGAAGTGTTCCTTTAGTTACTAGTCTTATTCTTACAGTCTTTCGGCTGCATTGAGTCCAGATGCATCAGAGGGGAGTCAGAAGCCCATCCTTAACTTCACTGGTTAGACTTAATTTATAACAGATACCTTTTTTAACCTTTACTACATGTGTTCTAGATTATAAAAATTACACTGCCTAAGAATACGTGATCCTTTATCCAATATTGCAACATTGACAAGTGAAAGGTCTTTTTAATTGTTTCAGCTCATGATGGTCCGGTGTTCTCTTTACTCTCCACGGACACTCATCTCCTGAGTGCCGGGAACGGAGAGATCAGTGCCTGGAGTTGGGCAGAGCTCATCAAAAAAGTAAGAGTCAGTAAATGTTCATGGATGTTTATAAAAAAAAAATGCATATTCCTTTTCATGGTTTTGCCTTGTGCCTACGGACACTGTAAAAACAGTAATATTTGCAGAAAATAGCACAGCACATCTTTTATTTGTCTCCACAGAGTACCAAAGCTGCATGGACAAGGAAACCCAATTATGAGTGAGAGACTGTCAATGATTATCATTTTGATTTGCATAAACTTGTAACACTTTACAATAATGTCCAGTTGGTTAACAATAGTTTAATGCATTAACGAATATTAACTAACCATGAACCATGCATGCTACCAAATGTGATTAAATCCAACGATCACTTAGCTCATATCGCATCAAATTGTTATACTTTGTTCTCAAATTTGAAATGTTAACAACATCAGCATTGTGTGACTATGTATTTAGTGTGTATAAGCGTTACCTGTAGATTTTAATTTCCTACGGGTGAATCTCCAGTTGTCACTGATGATTGTTGTTTGGACCTTTCTGGATTACAATCCGCCATCCAAATGATACGTTTAATTATTCCTTCCAGCTGCTGTGAGAAAAGGCTTTCAATGATCCGCCACCTGCAGCATCCTCACATGCGATATAGCCTACTAGCCAGACTCCTCCTTTATGTATACAGATGTGACGTAATGACTCAAAGACGAACGGCAACATACTTGAATTTCGTGTGGAAAGCTTCCAGTACCACTCAAATATAACACATTATTACAAGCTTAACATTGTGAATCAGGCTAAATTAAGGCTGGTTATGTATTTACTCAAATTGATTTTGGATAATTTTTAACCAAAAAAAGTTACAGACTGCAGCTTTAATAATTTTTTTTTAAAAAACTGTTCATTGTTAGATCATGTTAACTCAGGTCCATTAAATAATATGAACATATGCAAATTTTGATTTTACTAATGTATTAGTAAATGTTGAAATTAACTAACTAAGATTATTAAAGGCTTTAAAGTATTTTTAATTGCGTGGTCATGTTAACTAATGTTAACAAATTCTATACAGCATACACTCAATACAATGACTGCTAATTTTGTTTTATGATTCTAAACAGGACTAGTCTTGAAATACCAGAGATCAATGCAATGATCATTAACCCAAAGGTTTGTACTTTAACTATTTTAGTTTTTTCCTTAATACATGCTTTTCCTTACGTATTCATATTTTGTAGTTGCGTGTAATTAACAAGTTGATGTGTGTGTTTGACAAAACATTCATTTATATCACTACATTTCCATAAAGTTCATCATATATTTGTGTATGTCTATGCATCCCAGAGTTGGTTAATTTGATGCCTGTTATTTTTCCACAGGACAACAGCTTGATAGTTGGAGGAGGCGACAATAACATTCACATCATGGACATGGAGACGGGCATTTTTAAGGTCAGTTAGACTACAATATTTGATGGCTCCCTGACACATGATTTTCCCTTTTCTAACGAACAATTTAATGAATATCTAACAAAACTGTTTAAATGATATGACAAGTTCTCACATTACTGTGGAGATTTTTTGTAAAACTTTTTAATGCTTATTAATTTTAAAGTGTGTGTGAAAAAATATAATTTTAGTTGTTAAATTATTTGCATATCATTTATTTTAAAGGGTATATTGCAGGTTAGAGACTCCAGTGAGTCAATGTATAGAAAAATAATGTAGGAACTAGATTTTCTATAAAATATACTTATAAATATGCTATTAAGGCTTTTGGAGTCGTTTTTGTGAGAAAATTTGACTTCCGTGTCTAAAAATGCCAAAACCGGACGTGACGTAAAGAGAGGGAGTGCGGTGAATCTCAACGATAGGAAAACAATGGATCGCATTGACGCTGAGGAAATTATAACTTTATTAATACTCATATGGCAGACCAAAGCCATACAATTATGTCACACAATTAGAGACAGACCAGGATTAGACAGAACAACAATCAGAGGAGACAAATTGAGTTGTTGTGTGAGGAGAAACAGTGGAGAACAGGGCAGGTGTCTCAGGGAGAGAACAGTGTTTGCTTATATATACGTTAGCTAACGATATGAACACTGTGCTCAGATTACAATACTGTACTGATTATTATCATGTATCAGGCAATAGCTGTCATGTAGTATTGATACTTACCAATAACAGAAACTAATATGCTTTGACCATCAGGAAAATCACACTCGTTAATATCCGTCCACACTAAACATTATGTGATAAAACGTTAGCGGTTTCTCATCACGACTGATTTGGTAATTAATAAATGTTTAAAAAAACAAGACTCACGTTACGATGCACAGTTCACGTTTTCTCCAAGCTCCATCTCTGACGGATCCGTGACCGTCACATCTCCCGCCGGCGGCCTAACCACAGACAGTGTTATTGTGTTTATCCTTTATTCATTAATTCTGTATTATGGGTTTATTTTGTGCTGATTCACCGATAGTGTGAGGATGTATATGACGTTATGAGTATATATTTGAGTGAACTTGAATGTACATACATGGCATGAATAAAATATTTACATTACCAGCACATAATTCCAAACTTTTTCCGAAAAAGTGTGAGACTGTATTCATTTGTGTTAATGTACATACTTTGTATTCATCAGTGTAAACTCGGTAGCAAAGAAGCATCACGTGTGGATGTTTATTAATTTTATATATCTTTTAGGCAAGTTACACACTGCCTGTGTGACGCGCGGCTCGAGCCGCACCGAAAGCGCATGCTAGAAATAGAACCGATGCATTTTTTTCACGACACGCAAGCGTGTTGGAAGCGTTTCCAGGCAAAATAGATTAGGAAAAGCTGTTAGTACATATTAATAAATTACATTTTGATGCTTGAAAGTCTCTAGGTTTTGACATAAATGCAGATATAATTGTAATATTCTCGATTTTCAAATATTGCACCTGTCAATACAGAACAAAATATTCTGCAGCCTATTTTGCCGTCAATACTGCCTAAGTGGTCTTTGCTGTATCGGTAGGCTATATATTTATGTTTAACATGAAGTATAGCCCTCCCTGAAGGTCACCTAGCAGCAGCAGCGCCACATCAGACACGCTTCTGGTGTGTAAAGACTTAGAAAACATCACGCTCACGCCACGCAGCCAGTGTGTAGCCGGCCTTACATGAGTATAACAATGTTTGACTCCATCATATCGCCGGGATGATAATCCTCCGGTCTAAAGCACTACACACACCACCGTAGCAGATGCAGATGCAGAAGAGAAGTCCCGTCTCTTCACCTGCACAAAACGCCACCATGCAGAATTCCTAAAAATGTTTTTTTTTTAGGAAACCTGTGGACTTGATGACCTGACAGGCTGGACACAATAATTTACCATGACAATGATAAATTGGAATAGAAAAACTACCGAAAATACACAGCCTCGTACTGAATACCAACCTGTTCTGCACTGAGCGAACGCAGAGCTCGGCAAGCGACTCCCTCTCGTGACGTAATATGACGCGATGTTGAAAAACAAAACGCTTTTTACAAGCGGCCAACGAAACGACTACTTTATCTACTAAATTTGTGCTCTTATGTCCTTTTGAAACATTTTAAATCCTGCATTACCTTTTCATATGGTATTTTCATACAATGTTATATATTCATTTTGATTTTTTTTTACCTGCAATATGCCCTTTAAACAAATTAAGTCTTTTGGCCCTTGAAGTTTGTGTGGGTTGCATGTTTAGCTTTTTAAATAAATAAATGACACAATACACAGTAGGATACCATTCATTTTCCTTCCCTTTGTGTTGTTTGTTCTGCAGTCTGTACTGAAGGGCCACACTGACTACATCCACTGCCTGTGCTTTAAAGAAAGGGAAGGGGATATACTCTCTGGTGGAGAGGATGGTGCCGTGAGGATATGGGGTTAGTGAATGACACAGCACTGTTTCTATATCCCTTACTCTTCTTTGGAGAAAATGAAAGCAGGAATAGAGAAACATTGTGTGATAAGTGTATAAACTTCCTCCCCCAGACTCACGGATAAATCGGCCAGTTCACTGTATTGAAGTTTTCAAATATGAGGTAAGACACTCCTACTTATAAAGTATAAACAAATCAGGTGAAACAATGCATTCATGGCAGCACTGAAATCTTACTATCTTTCGCTCTCATGTTTGTTCTGGAATGGTGGGTCAGGAATGTGCACGCCCCCAGTTTGGCAAGTGGATTAGCTGTGTTGCTACAGACTCTGATTGGATGGTAAGTTGGATTTGTGAGTGGTTGGCAGGGACGGTTAAACTATTGACTCAGTTTGTTTTCTTGTTTATCTCATGTCCAGCTTATGCATAGACATTCTTGTTTTTAAATACCTCAGTTATTATCTGCATGGTGTACTGCTCTCCTGGAATGCCCCTTAATGTGTGTTAAGATGGAATGGCATAATGCCCCTATTGTTATGAAATTTTATCTATTTCCTCTCAGCTCTGTGGCGGAGGCCCATCACTCTCTTTATGGCACCTCCGATCCATGTCTCCTACCTCTGTCTTCCCTTTGCCTGGATGTCAAAGAGAAGCTGTCTTTTACCAGGACCTGGTGAGAAGGGCTAGTTATGAATTGTGTGATTTTAAACGTGGGAAAAATACATTACATACGTACATATGTATGTAATGTATGTGTAATTATGTACAGATTATTGGACAGCAATATATTTTTAAATAACATTATGTTGTGTTTAGATCATGTCAGTAGGTGAGGGTCCACATGTGTCCCACTGTTTACATGGAGGTACAGTGAAAGCTCAGATTCCCTGCTCTCCTTCATCACTCAACACACTGGCTCTCAATCTCAAAAACACTGAACATAGGGTAGGTGCACCTTTTATTCACCTTGCCAGATTTTAACAGGTGCTACAAATAGCAGCAATAGCTATTTTTTCCTTACTGACTATGTGTGTGAAAGTGAATACTTGTGAATGGAATGATTGTAACCTTTAACCAATATTCATCTTTCAGGTTATGACAGTAGGGGGCAGCAGTCACCAAATTGATGTGTTCACCAACTTCAGTTACAGAGCCTTTTCTCTGTCATTCTGATTACTCACCAACACTTGAATTTTGTGAAAAATCCTTGATTTTTAACAATGATATTTTTTTATATAATAAACTTTGTTTTCGTCACAGTTTTTGAAAGTGTGTTTTTAGCATTTTATTTACATTTGAATAATGCATGGTACCATGAAAGGTGCACTGTGTTTTTAGACTAATATAGTAAAATACAAAAGTATAGTTTTACACATGTACAGTACTCAGCAAATTCTTTGGCACATTATGAATTTAAGCCAGTTATTTATAATCTGTTGCTGTAGTGTGTCAGTAGGAAATATCAGTTTACATGTCCAAAGATTCTTTTTTGCCATTAAAGGAGAACTCCGGTGAATTTTTAAGTTAATCTTGATCGTTATACCTTTGTGAGTACTGTCTTTAGAAAAAAAAACGAACCGGACTATTTTCATTTCACCGGCTACAACTGAGTTCTCACGGGACTTCAGCGAGACTACAGCTTGCCGTCTAAAACACTATTTCGGTGAGTTTAAACAATGGCTAAGTTGCTAAACCCATCTCGTTGTCATGGGGTCTGTTCATGTTGGACAGACATTTTAATTGCATTTTGTGTCTGTTAAGAGGCACAAATACACTCTTTATGTATATGCCCCCATTGCTGCTGTGTTAGCTGAGTGGGAGCTCTGGGCATTAACTGTAACAGCTCTGTGTTTTTTTTTTTCTCTATAGACAGTACTCACAAAGATATAACGATCAAGATTAACTTAAAAATTCACCGGAGTTCTCCTTTAATTGTAATAATCCAGTGAGATGTTTGTATGCACAAGCAGTCTGCCAACAGCTGGTATTCTCCACACGGAGATCTGATCTCACCATCATCGAGTCCATTTGGGATTACACGAAGAAACAGAAAAAATGAAGAACTAAATCTAAATCCAGAAGAATCACAGCAACGTCTCCAAAATGCTTGAAAAAACTTACTTGCAGCCTACCTAAAAAACTACCTGGACAAAAGCTGTTTTAAATGTAAAGTGTGGTCACACCAAGAAGTTAACTGATAAATAAAAATCTATTTATTACATTATTTTTTGAAAGCATCCTTTACAGCTAAGGGCCTAACACTTTTCACAATACTAGCTTTGCAAGTAGGTTTCTAACATCGTCTTGGAGACAATTCTTCTGGATTTAGCCTGACAGTTTCTTCTTTCTCTTTTCTGAATCAGTTGGTCACGTGTTCAAAATGGCAGCTCCGTGCAAAATAAAACGGATTTTATTTTTTTTATTAGGCTACAGCTGGAGTTTTCTTTTCATATTTGTGCACGTAATTTAAACATATTTCTCGGAAGAACTATTCATTTCTTTTTAAAACTTTTAAACATTTTAGGATTTGACGCTATATGTCTCAAAGCTTACTGGCCGGCCTACCCAGGCAGCATTTTTAATGCCAATAGACGTTTAATGGCCAATAATATTGTTTCTGTAGGCAAGCTTGGTTCTGAGTCAGTTAAAATGTGTGGCTGAAATGTCATTAGTTTGTCTGTTGCAACAAAATAGCGATGGCAATCTCAGCAGCAACAGGAGTGGCATGAGGAGGAGGAGACAGAGAAACTCGGGCACATGATGAGGATGAGAGTGACTCAACATTCAGGTGCGGCGCCCTCGGATGGGCGGATCTGATCTCTGCGGCCGCTGGGACACTGTCCGAACTTCCCCTAACACTGGATTCCCGGATCCCGGTGCTGCCTGCTGGACTAATCCGACACTAACCGACCACCCTAGCCAAGTCTTCTGCCAAGTCTTCTTCCGTATTTTTCCCCAGCGTGCTCGAAATATGTGGTTAAAAGTGTTTTCGGTGAGCTTTTCTTTAGCTCTGAGTTTGATCTTATTATCTTGGAGCATCTGCGGCTAGTTAAGTAGCTAGCCTAGCTGCATTTCAAAACAACTTGAGTAAATTACAGCCGAGGAGTTGCTGAGTTGAGTAACGTAATGGATACAAGTTTGACCAAGTGGTTAAAGGAGACGGAACTTGAGAAGCCGATCAAGGCGAGAGTTCGACTTGAGTTTTGGTATGATTGCATGTTTTTACAGGTGTGTCTGTTTGTGTTTAGTCGACCCATGATTCTGAGATCCTAAGGATATTGCGCCTGACCGCTTGTTTTTCGAGATCTCAGAAGGACAACCAGTGTATGATTACCGTATAGAAATGAATAGAATAAAGTGAATGTGCCTCTAAATCTACAACCAATTCCCCTTCTTGTGATTTGACTGTTAATTCCAGTTGTAGTATTAGAGCACCGAATACTTTCACTTTGAAGTTTGGCAGTGGCAATTATTTTCTCTTTTTGTCTGCTAAGCGGACCTAGGCATAGGTGTGTCAGTTTCACTTCTCTTCCACATTTTTCGTGTTAAAAGGATCATATGTGCCTAAAGGACGTCACTGTTTAATCTTCTGTCTTCATTTTAGACCAAAAATGTGTTATAATGAGAAGCTTGTGCCCTCCTCGCAACGGCAGCTAAGGAAAACACGTCCCTTCCTGTTTTCATGGAACATTTGGGCATTTTACTGAGTCTTTAGCATTGTCTTGACTCAGCAGTTAGTTTTATCTGGGCTTTTAATCATTCTGTCTACTGTTTTGGTTTCTATTGTAAGGGGCATGATGTGCGTGTACATATATCCTGATTTCCGTCCATAAACCCAAGCGTAAAGCTGGTGCATGTGGTTTCAAGGGTGTCATTTGTCTGTCAGAGTGGGAGAAGCTAAATTTAGTGCCACAGCTGCTGCAAAAGGGGGTGTTATGTCTAAAGTTGAACAAGATCCATAAGTAATACCTGTCTCTTTCTCCCTTTTTTCTAGGATTAGGGCTTAAAGGGGACGGACTGGGACTTATCTTACTTTTAGCTTGAACCTACATTCCTACAGTATCTTGGAGTAACAGTGATCTTTGAAAGCAAGGGAACCTACCAGCCCCTGCATGCATTGGTTAAACAGGCGGGATGTAATTGTTGTGACCGAGATGCCATCTACATATTTGTGAAATCAAGATTTGGGAACAAAACAACTTGGATCTCAAACAAATCACCCTTTTCCCAGTGTAATTTGGTTCCTGACGCATTCATAACTTGGCATCATGAGCACCATCAGCGATTAAAGAACTGCTCACTTTGTAATCTGAGTCATTTGATACTTAACCACAACAATGTGGTAATGTGTTTGCACTTGAAGGCGAGGCGACGAAAAGTAAATTTCACATAGATTTTAAGCAATGGAAATATTACTTGACTGTTTTAAGATGAACTAAGAATTCATAAATGGGAATGCACTGTAATCAAACTGATGCATCGTTTCGCGCTTGAATTCTGAGGAAAACTGGAAAGACGATCACATGATTCTTGCCATATTTTCCCCAAAACACTAAACCTCCTGGCACTTTAAGACCCGGGAAAAGTGATATAAAGGAATTGAAAGCTGTTAAACTTGTTTCATGAGGACACATTTTGAACAGAAGAATGGCGGGAAAAGACTACCATCACCTCTTCAAGCTGCTCATCATTGGTGACTCCAGTCAGTACTTTTGTGTTTTTTTTTTATTTATTTTTTTATATATATATACACTTGCTAGCTTTTCTATCTGGCTCTTTAATTGAGAACCTAAGCAGAATCCCCAAGAGAGAATTACCTATATTTGTCATAAAATAAGTGTTTATGCTCAATTATTTCTGTAGCACCTTGCCCGTTACTAAGAATGCTTGAGACTTCTGCATTTACTGGAACTTTGCTGTGCAATTTCACAATTTAACTGCAAACTGTGATGAAATTATCTGTGAAAGTTTTGGCTACATCGTTTGAGCAGTTTGTCTTTTGCTCTCATATTAAATTCACATAAATAATTTATGCATCAGGGATGCATAATTAATTTGTGTAAATTTACTATAAAACTTTCTCTGGTCATTTAATATCCCACTTTATGAACAAAATCCAGGATTATAATTATATTTACTTCCATATTGTGACGTACATCCAAGTGTTATGGACGCTTGTTTCCACCACAGAATAAAAAAAAAGGTAATTGTGACTTTTTATCTCACAATTCATACTTTTTTCCCCCCTCAGAATAGCGAGTTATATATAGTCCAATTCTGAGGACTTTTTTTCTCAGAATTGTCTTTTTAATCTCCTAATTCTTACTTTTTTTCAGAATTGTGATATTAACTTGCAATTCTGAGTAAAAAAGTGAGAATTGCGACTTTATATCACGCAGTTCTGAATTTATAACTCACAAAATTGATTTTATCACACAATTCTGACATTAAAACACGCAATTGCAACTTTATATCATGCAATTTTGAGAAAAAAAACCCTAATAATTGTAAAATGAAAAAGTTGCAATTACCTTTTTTATTTGTTATTCCATGGCAGAAACAAGTTTCCATGAAGTGTATCAAATCAAAAAGACAATGTAAGGCAGTGACTTTCAATTCATCAGGATTTTGAGAGTCCGGCTTAGTCCCCAGGGAGATTGTTTCACCCAAAGATGTAGTTATAACATTTTAATTAAACATTATGCGGTCAAACAAATAAATAAAATGAAACGCATACTTGGATGAGTTAACAATATATAATATGCAATAACATGCATTTAAATAATACAGTTAATTTTTATTTCATGCTGACTTTAACAAGATCATAGAACTTTATTTGTTTGCAAATGTGTTATCTTGAGTATCTACTCTGATGCAATTTCAAGTCAAGAGTTCATCATGTTTGTAATTTAACTGTGGTATTAACCACAGCTGCTTCATTATTCAGTTGTGGCCACTGACACGCTGTAACTGCGGCTTTGCAAAGTAGCATTTGTCTCTGTATATTTATGAATAGGCTCATGAATACCAGTTGACCCTTTGAATATTGTGACCTTTGTCACACTATGCCATTGCACTTTTTTATGGTGGGGACATTTTATTGTCATATGTATTGTTTTTTTAAACTGTTAATGGAAAGGATATCTATTACTATAATTTTGTTTTATAAAAGAAAATACTGTCATGTTTAATTAAACACATATGCACCGAGGTATTACAGATGAACATTTAACAAATGCTACTCTGATTCTGTTGCAGATGTAGGGAAAAGCAGTTTGCTCCTACGATTCGCAGACAACTCATTCTCTGGTGAGTCTGCTTGGCACAGAATGCATGTCTGTGAGAGAGACAGAAAATGAGGCGAAGGGTCTGTAAATGTATGATCTGGTTCATTGTGTTCTTATGTCCAAGACAAAGTGACTCTCACTTTGTCTTGGACATAAGAACACAATGAACACCGCATGCTTGCTTGACAGCATGATTTTATATGTAACATCTTGAACACTCTCACTCTCCTCACAGGAAGTTACATAACCACTATTGGAGTTGACTTCAAGATCCGCACAGTAGAGATTGATGGAGAAAGAGTTAAACTCCAGATCTGGGACACTGCAGGGCAGGAAAGGTTCAGAACCATCACCTCGACGTAAGCTTCGCTTTAGTCAAGCCATAAAGATTTGATCTGTTTGACCATCCTTATGCTCTCTTTCGGTCTCCCCCCTCACATGTTTGCTGTGTTTTTCCTCTAGGTATTACAGAAACACTCATGGGGTCATCATTGTTTACGATGTCACAAACCCTGAATCGTTTGTCAACGTGAAAAGATGGTTAAATGAAATATCACAGAACTGTGACAACGTCTGCAAAATTTTAGGTTAGTTTATACACACGTTTTATTAACTTAATTTACTTTCCTATTATGCATTGTGATATGAAAAGAGATGTTTTTTGTTATATATTCCAAATTCGTTGTAGGCCAACTTTTAATATTCCTTTTCACTATGATCCTTAACAGTGGGAAACAAGAATGATGATCCTTCTAAAAGGCTTGTGGACACCCAAGATGCTCTTCGCTTTGGAGAGTCAGTTGGTGTGAGGTTGTTTGAGACGAGCGCTAAAGAGAATATCAACGTAGAAGAGGTGAGGTTTTTTTTATCTGTCTTCACAAAAATTGGAATTGAAGCTAATTTAAAGGTGCAGTAAGTGATTTCTGAGAAACGTTGAAAGTGGATCAGACCAAGCAGCACAACGCACTTGTTGCTTTTCTTCCTTGTCGGCCATTCGTCATTTTCGCTTTATTTTTCGCGAAGCCCTATTTTTGCTTCAGCTATGATACACTCTAAAAAAGGTTCTATATGGCACCAAAAATGGTTCTTCATCGTAATCATAGAGGAGCCACTTTTGGTGCTATATAGCACCATATCTTAACATGTTATGGTAGCGGTGCTATATAGCACCTTAGTCAAAGAACCACTGAAGCACCAAAATTGGTGCTATATAGCACTTAAAAAGGTTCCCCACAAGCCAAGAACCATTTTTGGTACCATATATAACCTTTTTTTTTTTTTTTTTTTTTGAGTGTAGAGAGACATCTCTTGTATTGCGTGTTTGTGCATTTTGAGGGCAGAGCAATGAAGGAAATGTTTGTTTGGTTTGATTTCAAATATCAATGATTCTCAGAAATCGCTTACTGCACCTTTAAGCCTAAATCAGTTTAAAAATCCTCAATATTTATGTTTAATTTAAGCTAAAATTAATTAAAACACTTTTTTTTTTTTTTGCTTGATAGAATGATTCTTTAATTTCTGTCCATTTTGATGTGTTAAATTAAAATGTATAATATCTATGCCTTATATTCTGCTCTGTTCACAGATGTTCATGGCTTTCACCCACATGGTCCTTCGGGCCAAGAAACAGAGCCAGAGTCGAGCAGAAAGAGAGAGGGAGAGAGAAAAGGATACTGTCCATATTAATTCCCACCGGGATAGAGAGAGGAGGAAGAAAGGGAAGAAATGCTGTTAGAGAAGAGGTGTTGGGAGATATGAACAGAAGGACAAATCAAACACCTTTGCAACTTCATTTCTTTGCATCAACTTACCATATTAGAAATGTGACTTTTTTAATGTTAACACTGCGCTCAGATAAAGCCAAGAGGAATAAATTCACTATTATGTGCCGAACATCAGCGTTTGTTTACACACATTTATCTATGTAATGTTTGTTTTCTTATTTTTTTCCGCTTTTTACAAAAGGGGAATTGACTGGCATGTTTTTACACTGGTATCAAAAGCCTGGTCCAGGAAAGACACTAGTCACAAAATGTCTAATGTGTTCCACTATTATTAGTGAGAGATGTTTTGTGTTGGATTAAAATTGACCTGGTATTTGTCATTAATGTATGCAAATAATAAAATAGCAATAAAATATTATTTTAAAAATCACAAATGTGTCAATTTCGAATATCTTCCGCTTGTGAAAGAGGCATGAAAAAATACTATAGTATATTATAGTAAAATTACTCTAGTAACCATATTGTTAACCTCATAGCATAATTGCCCAGATCATATTTCAACATATGCAATTATGCTATGAGGCTAACGAGGTTAGGTATGTTTTAAAGCATGGCAGCTGGTTTAAACTGGTCCTGAGATGGAGCTAGTTTCTTAGGGCCAGCTCAAACCAGCATATGCCGTTTTGTTGTTTTTCAACAGGGATACAGGCCTACTATAGTGTTTTTGAACCATATTATAGTAAATATACTACAGTAAATTGTAGTATACCTCAGTACTATAGTTTAACATTTGACTATAGTTAATACTACAGTATGCTGTAGTATAAATTAACAAAGTGTAGTAAATACTATAATATACTACAATTTACTGTAATATCTTTACTAATTATAGTATGGTTCAAAAACACTATAGTATTTACTAAAATAATTTTACTATAATATAGTATTTTTTCATGTTGGTGAACTGAATACTCACTTTACTCTTTCAATACAACTTCCTGGAAAAGCATCGTGAGCACCGAAAGCATCATGAATCCCTGAAATTCCTAGCTGTTTGTCAGTCGGCTCTTCTGGGTCAGCTGACCGATGTCGTGGAGGTGTGACGTCATTGTCAACATGGCTGCCGATAGCGAGTGAGTATTGTGCTACTGGAAAATACTGACAGAAACGTGTATTTGTTACTAATTACTATATAAATCAAGGGTTGGTTGACATATGAACTGAAAATATCCTCTTTGGAAGACTTGCAGAGCATACTTATTAACGGTACAAGAGTGCTGTCATAGGTGACTAAAATGGTACTGTGATATGATAACATAACAATTTATAATTTAAATTCAATGATACAATCTGCGTTTTGCCGAAAACTGCTTACATGTTTTTGTTCTAGAATATGTGAATCCATATTTAATTTGTTCGGACGTAATCTGTGTAGTCATGGGCGTTGTAATTCAGTATCTAAGTAAACAAATGGCCAAGTGTTTTACTGTAGCTGTTGTTTGTCTCTTTGACCGAGTCTCTCTAGATATCTGTGTCATACTCATGTTAATGTTACATTAAAACAGTTCTCCTCGAAATTTACACCAATTCACATTTGTTTGACACCACAGTGTCCTGTCAGAAATTGAAGTGCTGCAGTCCATCTACTTGGATGAGCTCAGTGTTACTCAACTAGATGAGGGGTAAATGTTTTAGAATTTCATAAATTGCTGGAGATAATAATATAGTTAACTGTCATTAACCTGTACAGAAATAAAGATGTCAAATCTGTCTCAATTAGAGGGTGGACAGTCAGTTTGGTACTCTATCCCTCTACTGCGGAGGACTGCCTCTCTCAGTTTGTCCGTCTTACACTGACAATGGATCTGAACTCTCAGGTTTGTTGGTCAAATTGCTTTAATATTTGGCTACGGTATATATATTTACTTGTATTTACTTGAAACTTCTTTACTAGCAACTTACTTTCTGTTGGTGTTTTGTATGTATTTTTTATTCACTTTCAGTATCCAAATTCATCCCCTTGCATCTCTATCCACAATCCACGTGGACTCTCGGATGATAAACTGCTCAGGTGATTGATTATTATTAGATTTTGTTATATTTGAACTTCAGAATGTCCTGTTTCACTTATTACTCTTCATTGTTTTCACATGCTGCTCTTTTCTCAGTTTACAGAGCAGTTTACAGAAGGAGGCAGAGTCATGTATGGGGACACCTGTACTGTATCAACTTATAGAGGTTTGGATTCCTTATTCATAACTTCACTACCATTTGAAAGTTTGGGGTCAGAAAGATTAAGATTTTTGTTCAGCAAGGCAAAGATGCATTAATTTGATCAAAAGTAACAGTAACAATTAATGTTAAAAAAAATATATTTCAAATAAATGCTGTTCTTTAAACGTTCTCTTCATCAAAGAATCCCGAAAAACAATTTATCACTGTGTCCACCACAAAAATATTAAGCAGCACTATTTTTCAACATTGATAGTAAAATAAATGTTTTTTGAGCACCAAATCATCATATTAGAATGATTTTTGAAGGATCATGTTACACTGAAGACTGGAGTAATGATGTGGAAAATTCAGCTTTGTCATCACAGGAATAAATGACTTTTAAAATAAGTGACTTTTTTCTCAAAAACATCTTTAAGAAAATACCCCAACCTCAAACGGTAGTGTAGAAGTTTTTCACTTCTATCTTGAGTTTGTCTCAAACGATTAATCTATTTTATCATCACAGAGAGCTAAAGAGATACTGACTGAGAGCAATATTCCCCATGAAAACTGTGTCATCTGTCTGTACGGCTTTAAGGTGGGGTGTTTTAATTGTAAGAGTACCATAAAATATGTACATAATGTGCACTGTGGCCTATTTGTAAAATTTTGAATTTAAAATTTAACTCGTTCCTCTTCCTCTGTTTTGTCTTAACCATAGGAGGGGGAAGTGTTCACTAAGACCAGCTGCTATCACTATTTCCACTCGCACTGCCTTGGTCGCTACATCACTCACTCTGAGATGGAGCTGCAGGACCGTGAGAGGGAGCTGGAGGAGGATAAAACCAGAGACCAGACAGAAAAAGAGGTGGGCTGTTCATCATGGCAGTGGATACTTACAATCTCCTTATCTTGTATATTTCAATACAGTTACTGTACTGTTTTGTCTTAGGGCAAAATGCTACATATGCTAAAACAAAAATAAATGTGCAGTGAGGTATGCTGTAAACAAAAGTTATTTTTGATATAAATGAGTTTATTGTATTAACAGGCGTTGGCTGTTGTTTGCCCTGTGTGTCGAGAGCATCTGACTTACGATTTGGATGCCCTTCTTTCCTCCCCTGCTCCAATTTTCACTCAGGTAAGACATACAGACACAGTGTATCATTCTTGGTGGACACAGTGTTAGCAGTTGGGTCAAGCTAAACTGGCCTGGGCATGACGTTTATCATTGTTAGAAATGTCAAGTGGACAAAGTCACTCTTGTGTTCAGTGCCAAGCAGTAGATTTTTTTTCAACAGTGCGTCATTGTCCCATGTGCAGTCCCTCTTGTTGTAAGCTGACTATGCCAGGATGTCTAGTTGGAAAGCTCAACACCCTCATGTATGCTCACTGGTCACATGCTGTGGATACACACGAACATTGTGTTTATTATTGCTTCACACACAGCAGGAGGATGTGGTCATTGGTGGAGAATTTAGAACGAAATGGGCAGCGCTTCAGAAGATTCTGGAGCAGCAGAAGGAAAAGGGTGGAGTTATTGATCCAGAAGAAGAGTCTAATAGGTTCCTAATACACATTAATGAGGTAAATTGACATGTTTGGCCACACACACAATGCAAAGTTTTGGGAGTCACAAATGCATTAAAATAAAACAATATATATAATAAAAATAATATATAATAAAATATATAATTTAGTAAATGGTATGTACTTATTTATAATAAAAATTATATATACATATTATATATATATATATATATATATATATATACACACACATTTTTATTTTAATAATAAATATATATATTCACCCTGAAGAGGAGTGACAATTGAGGAATTTGAGTGGCAATATCTAAATAATTGAATGAGGGATGTTTATTTCTTCAGGCTCAAGCTAACCTTTCTGACGATCCCGGTACGGATGCCTCTGGTGCCGAATCTTGTCAGTCACTCCCTTCCTCATACCCAGATTCCACCGGTGCAACCCAAGCCTCTCAAAGTCATCACACTATAGGCCAATCACAGCATCCGTGCACTCATGAGAGAAGGCAACTAGGTTACTTCAAGAGAGGTCATAGAGGAAGAGGAGGCAGAAGAGGTGGATCGGGACGTCATGCGATGCCTCCACCTGAGGTGGAACAGTTAGGCAGACTCGCACAGTCTTCCGATAACATTAATTATGTCAACTCAGACCCGCCAAACACCACATCACAGGTAGAAAGCACAGCACAAGGACAGGCAAATGAACTCTGTGATAATAAAGCACAGCTCAGGCAGCCTTTGACCAATGAAGAAGAAAAATCTATTTCTCAAGACAAGGTTACTTCAAAATCCAACTGTGGACAAGATGTGAGCAAACAAAACGTTTGTATTTCAAAAGATGTGACTCAGACAATCTTACAGGATGGACACCCAGAAAGGGAACATGTGGGTAGAGGTTGGAAGCGTGGTAGCCGTGGCTCCGGACGACATTATGGACACTGGCAGGAGAGGAACTTTAAGGGACCTGGTTACTGGGATAATTCTGGGAGCGTCGGTCACCGTGGAGGTGGACACAGAGCCAGAGAGGGAGGGGCTGGGCATCATCACAGAGGGGGTGGAGCTCATAGAGGTGGTGGGAGGGGGTTGCATCAGAGAGTGGAAAAAGAATTTCGGAAAGAGGGAGTGCTCTGACAATGGGAGAGGGGAGGTACAGGCAGAGGAACAAGCATACCTCCCAGTTTCACCAGTTGTACTATCATCATGTGTGCATCTATAATAAAACTATCCACAAGCAGTAAACTGGCCCATGTTTTTTTCTCTTTTGGTTGGCCGTTGTTGTAAGTGAAGGAGTTGACATTGCAATTAGGAAGCAGTCTAACCATTAAGTAAGTTCAGTGAGGTTTACTGTTGCTAAAGCACAAAATTGAAATGTGAAAAAGTTAGTTTTTTCTCTTGCAGTTTGTGATAAAATAAGTTATATTTATTTATTCTAAACATCAGCAAAAAAACAACAACTCATTGACAAAACACTGTACAGTGGAATCCACATGCTTATAACTTGCCTGTACAGCTCTCATGTAAAAGTAGAGAAAATTATGTATTTGATGTGTCCATTGTGTTGGTATTTAATGGTTATAATAATACTTTCAATAGTGAAACAAAACAGTGGCGCTTTTACACAAGGGAAGACTGAAAGCGCACTGCGCATGCTCGAGTCATCGTGGTGCGCAATGTTTTCAAATGGACAAAGATGTCTGGCGTAGCAATGTCAATGTCCAGCACTCGTCACCCAAACATGAACAATTCATACGATAACTGCGGTTCAGAAGAGCGAATGGACGTTGAAATAGACGCTGGTCACGCTGGAACCGACCGAGGAATCTTAGAGACGGGAACACGAGCAACATGTTCATCAAACGGCAGCGGCGGGGAAGAGGATGACGCGGAGGCCGCGGATCGAGAACGAGAAGCCACGGGCTCGAGTACTCCGCACTCCGGGGATGGAGTGTCGCACGGCGGCGGCAGAGAGCAAGAGGTGTCGGTGGAAATCGGGAAGACTTATCTCTGTCAGCGTGCGGACAAATCATGGCGTAAGCTATTAACGGAAATGCTTATTTAGAATTGTATTTAAGAAACACCTAGTGTGGCATTTTATAGTTAAATTCAACATTACTCTATATCGTCACGTAAGTTATATATAAACATTTTTATAAAAACGTGCTGATTGAGAAATGCGTCAAGTAAGCATGCACATTTTGTTTGTTTGTTTATTTGTTTTGTACTTTTCTTTTAGATTCAGCAGAGGTTATTCAGTCCAGGCTGAATGAGCAGGAGGGCAGAGAAGAGTTTTATGTCCACTATGTTGGATGTGAGTACAGTTGCTTTTAAATACAATTCATGGCGGATCATACACAGATGCTTTACAGGTTTTTGTAGTCTTTACAGATTCACTGAGCACATGCTTTCTTTTGCAGTCAATAGACGTTTAGATGAGTGGGTTGGAAAGGCTCGTTTAGCCCTGACAAAGACTGTAAAAGATGCAGTGAGAAAAAGTGTGGAGGAAGGTGGTGGTGGTGGTGAGCTTGTGGACCAGCCAGAGAGAAAGATCACCCGAAACCAGAAGCGTAAACATGATGAGATCAACCACGTTCAGAAGGTACCTGGCATCAACTTTCTGCAAATCTCTAAATCACACAGTACTTCATTTTCAACTTTATCAGTATTTTATTATATGACTGAGCCATGTTCACCTTTGTGTTAACATGTGGACTGTTTACAATTCTGAATGAGTCCATATCAGATATCAGTCGAATTGCAGCATTACTAATTATTTGACCCCTTCTTTTTTTCCTGCAGACTTATGCAGAGATGGACCCTACTACGGCTGCCCTGGAGAAAGAGCATGAGGCGGTAAGAAGGGGCAACGTTTTTGTATAATATTCAGTTCACATTTATTTGTATCGCACTTTTCACAATGCATATCGTTTCAAAGCAGCTTCACAGAAAATGTATGTGCCTACATTACAATTTAAAGTAATTTGTCCACGTTATGCATTTCAGAAATGTACATATACAAAGCACACAGATTAGATAACAATGTATTATTAATCAATATAATAAGTAAATTAAGGCACAGAAATAAGTGAAATAGGAATGCATGTTTTAACAATGGTTAGGGTATATAGAAAATGCACGTGTGTGTTGATGCAGAGCTGCATCATCTGAAGTCCTCTCAGGACTCTGAATCAGAATCTGCTTTACAGTACCACAATGCTAATGGTGTTTTCCATCGATATAGCGTTAAATAACAAATTGTCCATTCATTTTCACATTTTCAGATCACAAAAGTAAAATATGTGGACAAGATCCAGATTGGGAATTTTGAGATTGATGCGTGGTACTTTTCTCCATTCCCTGAGGACTATGGAAAACAGCCCAAACTTTGGATCTGTGAATACTGCCTGAAGTATATGAAGTATGAGAAGACTTTCAGATACCACCTGGTCAGTCCATACAATGGTTTTGTTGTTTGTTGATTCGCATAGTAACTTGTGTTAAACCATAGGGGGTGCTATACATCTTGGCTAATGAATTTAAATGCATGGAAGAGAGTGCTGAAGGCATGACTTTTTACTCAGAAGTTAGCATCACCCTCCCTGGTTCCCTCAACAAAAAGCCAAAATGATTTTTCCATTGGCTTTTGGATTATTGCAGAAAATGATCTCCGTGACCAACTCAAGTTTATGATTCTTGCACATTCATCAAGATAATCCTAATAGATTTTTTAAGAGTAAATAAAAGCACCAGAAGTTAAAAATAAAAAGTTAGGCTATAGGCTAAATAAACTACATCACAGTCACACAAATTCAACATCACCATCACTGAATCTTCATTTTAAATCTGCAAGTTGGAAAGTTTGAGTTAAGTTATCTATCTTAACTAGAGCAAGAGCATGATTATAAACACAGTGACGCTGTGAAAGTGAACTAGTGGTTTAGATTAGTTTTTGGTGTGATGATGTTTCATGTCCCCGACAACCTCTGACTTCCCATTTAGCCACTTGTTAGCAATAGCTTTTTCTAATAATGAGTGGAATATTACTGTTAGTTATAGAATAAAATGTACATATTTCTTGAGCTTGTGTTGTCCACAGACGGTAACCCCATTGTGTGCAAAGTGCAAAAATTCTAACTTCCTTTTTAGCGCTCATTACTGTAGCACTCTATTGTACAAGCATTTGTTTTTAGTCAGTTTTAAATTATTTTGTGTTAGTTGTGTTTTATAAATGTATTCTGTCTTATGTTTTCCCTTTCCTTTGTTCCTGAATGGCTCTTGTTTCAGTCACAGTGTCAGTGGCGTCAGCCTCCAGGCAAAGAGATTTATCGCAGAAACAATATCTCCGTATACGAAGTTGATGGGAAGGACCATAAGGTGAGCCAAAAATGACACCTACCACTGACATTTAACATGAAACAATATTTATCAATTCATGATAAATAGATTTTAAACCTGGAGAAGACTATAAATTTAAACTGGTTTGTTACATTGCATTCTCACTGTCCTTCTCGCTGTAGATCTACTGTCAGAATCTGTGTCTCTTGGCAAAGCTGTTTTTGGATCATAAAACACTTTACTTTGACGTGGAGCCATTCATCTTCTACATCCTCACTGAAGTCAACAAACAGGGAGCACATATTGTGGGTTACTTCTCTAAGGTAAAATATTTGATTTTGATGTTGTAAGTTATATTAATGCAGTGTAGCTGTTAATTTGTATCTTATTTAACATGCTTTATCTATATATGTTTTTCATGAGCAGGAGAAAGAGTCTCCAGATGGGAACAATGTCGCTTGTATTCTCACTCTTCCTCCATACCAGCGAAGAGGATATGGAAAATTTCTAATTGCATTTAGTAAGTTTTACCCCTGATTTTCCTTTCACCAATTGTTTGCCTCTTATTTAAGCACTTTTATAGATGAATAATTGTTCTTTGTGTCAGGTTATGAGCTATCTAAGCTGGAGAGTACAGTGGGGTCTCCAGAGAAACCTCTGTCAGACTTGGGGAAGTTGAGCTATAGGAGTTACTGGTCGTGGGTACTACTAGAGATTCTGCGAGACTTCAGAGGGACTCTGTCCATCAAAGACCTCAGGTACACATCCAAAATACAAGTAGAAGCCTATATGAAAACAAATGCATGAAGTCATATGCACATTTGTATACCTGTACAATTCAGACAAACATAAAAAAAAAAAAAAAAAAAAAAAAAGGGAAATGCTGCAAAATAAATCGACTGCCAATGCCTTGAAGAAAAGCACTAACTAATCCATACTGTCTGTACCCACAGTCAGATGACAAGTATCACTCAGAGTGACATCATCAGCACACTACAGTCTCTAAACATGGTCAAGTACTGGAAAGGTCAGCATGTCATCTGTGTCACACCCAAACTTGTAGAGGAACATCTCAAAAGTGCCCAGTACAAGAAACCCCCAATAACAGGTAACAGATCTGAAGAAGGCATAAATGTGATTCTAATGCTAGCTTTATGTATGTGATGTTGTGTCTTTACGAGTTTAAATCATTAAACATTTTACTTTTTTGTGTTTCTACAGTGGACACACATTGTTTGAAATGGGCACCTCCAAAGCACAAGCAGGCCAAGTTCTCTAAAAAATGAGGAATATGAACGTGGAAAAAAATTAAGAGATTGAGACTGTCCCTTCACCCCAGAAGTTTTTCACAGCTAGCCTAAATGTCATGTAGAAATACTCTCTCTAAGAGGGAAAGGTGTAAGATTGTACATTCGCATTGTATTGATTATTTTTTTAAAATAAATGAATAGTAATATTCATGTCATTGTTTGTGAAACTTCTTTATTTCAAGTCAACATTTTAGTGCATTAGTGGGGTACTTCAGATCATATTTGTTCTGTAAGGTGGTTTAATATTTATACCAGACTATCTTTCATGTCCAAATGGCTTAGTTAAAAAAAGTTTTTGAAGTCGTGCAACATTATGCTGAATTATTCATTAGGCAGTATAGAATAACTTATTGCACATGCAGCACCTGTCTGGCTTATAGGTGAAAGTTGATCCCTATTTAGTGTGTGTGTGTGTGTGTTACAATGATAAAGAGTGATATTGGTACAATGATACCAATAACTTTGTAACTAAAACACTTTAAGGGATTTTTGTATATCGTTGATACTGATATATAGCTATTAGCCTACTGTGTTCTATCCTCCTGAAAAATAATTGATTTGATGAGGCATTTTATTTGTTTTTACTAAAATGGTAGCTGTGGTGTAAAGTGTAGGAGATATTTAAAGATAACGTGGGGGTTTTAGCAGACTTATTATCATGTTTATAACCATGGTTCAAAATATGGTTAATGTAGTAACAATAGTAAATGAGTTATTACTGTTTTACTAAAAATATCATAGTTTTCGTTATGACTCAACTAATGGTGATTAGTTGGGAAAAAACTGAAAGTCTTAATCCAACTGTTCGACACGAACGACAGGAATTCTGCTCTCCTCCACTGTGTGAATCCTCTTTATGCCGAGAACAACGGGCTCATTATTTGGGAGGAGATTGAGACCGCGCGTAGTGATTGGATGCTGGTAGCAGGTAGAAACGCACAGGTACATTCATACATTCTCTGGCAAATGAACATCTCTGCGTTTTCGCTCGCTTATCTTTTCTTCCATGTCGATTACATCGAAATCTTTGCTCTCAAAGGACATGTAAAATATTATTTGAAAGATACTAATATGTAGGCTACAGTTTTCAAAACGAGGCACCACATATTGTAGCTTGGCGCGATCAGAGTCTTCGGGCATTCGACTTTAAATTGTTTTCTTTTGGCCTAAAAATAAACAGTGCTTTTTGACAAGGTTTGTTTTATGCGACCTTGGCTGGGATATCCCTTTTGTGTATATGACGATTACAAGTAAGTTCTTGGACTCAATTATTGACAATGTTGATTGTTTTTTGTTGAATTGGAGCCCAGTGGTCACTCCAAGGGCAAATTATAGTTCTTTAAAACACTGGCATTCTTTACAGACACTCAGCCAACTGAACAGAATGACTGATTCGTGCTTGCAGCTGCTCCTTGTCTTGATGGTAACGGGTAAGTCTTATTAGGGTGTGGTAATGGTATATTACTAAAACAATTTGATTCACGGCATTCATTAAATTCATAATTTGTCTTTCTGTGCCCTACAAAATTCAGGTCCGTCAGCGTGTGTGGCACAAGGTAATTCTTTTTCTGGCTATGGGTCAGTGGACAGTATGTCTGAGATGGTAGAGAGATCTATTTAAAAGTCGTGCTTAGAAATGTAATCTTTGTGTTCATGTTTGTTTTTCATACAAATTGAAATATGTTTATAATGATTTTTAAAAAATTATTAAGAAAATCTGAATGAAGTAAAATAAGTTGAAGAACAACACAATTAAGGCTACTCCATTTGATTTAAACAAATCATACATTTCTAGTAAAAGGCCAAAATATTTAATATTACAAATCATGATCTTGTGGGTCTATATGGGTCATTGTCTTGTAACGTGATCACAAAATTGTTCTTCCTACTTCCTGCATGCCACAGTGACTTTTCAAATGTTCTATTTTATTATTAATAATAATGTAAAACAAATTGATTTGTTGCTTTTTTTTATTTGATATATTTTTTAATTAAAGGTAGGGTAGGCAATTTCGGAGTGGTTATCAATAGCAAGCTAAGCATAAGATCCCACCCTGGGCCCTGTCCCAAATGGCACACTTCATATGCACTTTCGGTCTTGTAGACTTACAATGGCTGCCGTGTGCGCATGTCCGTTAAGTCCATGAGACTGCAGGGTGTCCCGTTTGTTATTTTAGGTTTCAGAAGGGTGGTCACGAGCACCCCCTTTGTGGTCAATATGCAATGCCCACTTTTGCCGTGCCCGCACTAATGCGAGCTCCGCAGCAGACTTCTTCCTGACAGTCAAAGCGGCATTACATCACAAAAGTGCGTACTCGTAGAAAGACAGCAGGTGCATTTCCGATTGACAGGGTCCCTACACAGTGTTCACTGCTCCCTACTCTTTTAACACGGGATATCTGTTGAAGTGGACTTTGTTTTCAATAATCGCTAATTTGGAGCTCCCTACTCTGTCATCAAAGAAAGGCAACAATGGGGTTGCGCAGATTATTATATAACATTTACTTTACTTTCAAATTTAAAATCATATAATAGGCCTATACATTTTCAAAACACATTATGTATCTAATAAATAATAATTAAAACATGTTTATTACATAGACTACTTGTATATTTAATTGACTATTGCAGCTATTAATTGACTATTAACAGATTTGAAGCTGTAGCCTACTGTAACTGTCATATGAAACTCCTCCATCAAAGAGCAGTTCTCCATTGTTAATTCAGATTGGTGATACGATGCGCAATGATAGTTGAGTCCTTTTTGGTTTTCACTTTCTGGGAAATGAGGTAATGAGATATAAATGAGGTATGAGGTATTCCTTTATTCCCTATTCCATTCGCACTTAACATGTTTGCTCCCTTTGGTGAAGTCCACTTCGCAGTCCACTTATCTCAAAGCGCATAACATTATAATAATAATGAATGTATACAACTTACAGAGCTCTTACTTGTACCACCTGACTGCTTAATAATGTAGGCGTTGTTTGTGTTGATCATCGATACATACAGTGAGGAAAATAAGTATTTGAACACCCTGCTATTTTGCAAGTTCTCCCACTTAGAAATCATGGAGGGGTCTGAAATTGTCATCGTAGGTGCATGTCCACTGTGAGAGACATAATCTAAAAAAAAAAAAATCCAGAAATCACAAAGTATTATTTTTTAACTATTTATTTGTATGATACAGCTGCAAATAAGTATTTGAACACCTGAGAAAATCAATGCTAATATTTGGTACAGTAGCCTTTGTTTGCAATTACAGAGGTCAAACAAAACTACATATCCTGTAGTTTTTCACCAGGTTTGCACACACTGCAGGAGGGATTTTGGCCCACTCCTCTTGCACAGATCTTCTCTAGATCAGTCAGGTTTCTGGCCTGTCACTGAGAAACACGGAGTTTGAGCTCCCTCCAAAGATTCTCTATTGGGTTTAGGTCTGGAGACTGGCTAGGCCACGCCAGAACCTTGATATGCTTCTTACAGAACCACTCCTTGGTTATCCTGGCTGTGTGCTTCGGGTCATTGTCATGTTGGAAGACCCAGCCTCGACCCATCTTCAATGCTCTAACTGAGGGAAGGAGGTTGTTCCCCAAAATCTCGCAATACATGGCCCTGGTCATCCTCTCCTTAATATAGTACAGTCGCCCTGTCCCATGTGCAGAAAAACACCCCCAAAGCATGATGCTACCACCCCCATGCTTCACAGTAGGGATGGTGTTCTTGGGATGGTACTCATCATCCTTCTTCCTCCAAACACGTTTAGTGGAATTATGACCAAAAAGTTCTATTTTGGTCTCATCTGAACACATGACTTTCTCCCATGACTCCTCTGGATCATCCAAATGGTCATTGGCAAACTTAAGACGGGCCTTGACATGTGCTGGTTTAAGCAGGGGAACCTTCCGTGCCATGCATGATTTCAAACCATGACGTGACGTCTTAGTGTATTACCAACAGTAACCTTGGAAACGGTGGTCCCAGCTCTTTTCAGGTCATTGACCAGCTCCTCCCGTGTAGTTCTGGGCTGATTTCTCATTGAGACCCCACGAGGTGAGATCTTGCATGGAGCCCCAGTCCGAGGGAGATTGACAGTCATGTTTAGCTTCTTCCATTTTCTAATGATTGCTCCAACAGTGGACCTTTTTTCACCAAGCTGCTTGGCAATTTCCCCGTAGCCCTTTCCAGCCTTGTGGAGGTGTACAATTTTGTCTCTAGTGTCTTTGGACAGCTCTTTGGTCTTGGCCATGTTAGTAGTTGGATTCCTACTGATTGTATGGGGTGGACAGGTGTCTTTATGCAGCTAACGACCTCAAACAGGTGCATCTAATTTAGGATAATAAATGGAGTGGAGGTGGACATTTTAAAGGCAGACTAACAGGTCTTTGAGGGTCAGAATTCTAGCTGATAGACAGGTGTTCAAATACTTATTTGCAGCTGTATCATACAAATAAATAGTAAAACAAATCATATATTGTGATTTCTGGATCTTTTTTTTTTTTAGATTATGTCTCTCACATTGGATATGCACCTACGATGACAATTTCAGACCCCTTTTTTATATATATCTTTTTTATATATCTATGGTGTTGACAGAAACGCATAAATCAGAGTGCGGGAACAGCTGCAGGTCAGAACTTCACAGGTTGCTATCTCATAATTACGGTTATGACATGGCGTGATCAGCATAAGCTCATTGTTTTGGTTCAGGAGGAACTGTAAAACGTGGCTGCTATTTTTTTGTGGTGCTCGTTGACTGTCCACAACTCTGCATAGCCTTACTGAACGCACTGATGATGTTTGATGTCTGCGTGAACAGGTGCGCGGAGGCATGGAAATACATATGATGGCGTCAGGAGGGTCCGGAGGCAATGATTGGACCAACATTTTTGGTCCTGAGACTTCCACAGAAGATATATGGACATTTTTCTAAAATCTACACCACTTCTATTATTGATTGCTATCGGGATGTGAAGAGAGTTTCAACCAGTATTACAAAAAGGGTTTATTTTAAAATATTGCCTACCCTACCTTTAATAATAAAAGATGCTAAACAACATTTCTTTTTAATTTACATGTATGCATTTGGTAGATGTTTTTTTCCAAAATGACTTGCATTGCATTTAAGGAACACATTTTATCAGTTCTAAGGAATCAAACTCATGACCTTTCTAGGGGCATGCTCTACTGTTTCAGCTTTAGAATTGCTAAAAAAGCCTCACATTACATATCGTAAAGACTTTGAATTCACAAATACATTTTTATGCATTTTTGAATAGCTTAATAGATCTTTCTTAGAAATTCCTCCTCCCTCTCTTTCAGTTTGTAACCTTATTCTCAACAGCTTTCATGTCTCATGTCTCATGCTCCTGTTTATTTAGGTCCTTATTAGTGAGAAGATGTAATGATACTCTAGGGGTGTTGTAGGGCCTGTGGGATCTGGTAAGAAAACCTCTGTGTATGTACACTAAATCTCCTATGACCTGTTCACGTAGTGTGTGGCAGGCCTCCGTTAGGGAAGCGCATTGTGGGAGGAGTTGAAGCATCAGCAGGGGCGTGGCCATGGCAAGTGGACATTCAGATGGGAGCCAACGGCCATGTTTGTGGTGGATCCATAATTGCAAAAAATTGGGTCCTCTCTGCTGCACACTGCTTTCCCAAGTAAGTATTATATTATCAATGTCTGTGTTGATTATATGTTTTATTAATAAAGTTTGTGAGGAGCACGTTCAGATAATTAACCTACTTAATATAGGAGGAGCACATTCAGTTAATCCTCTCAATTAATGAGATAAGAGGTATATAGTATACAGCCTCTGTTTCATGATAGGTTTTCAGTATCCCTCCAATACCCAATTTCCTCACTTCTAACTATATGCCAAACTTGGATGGGGTGGGGGTACTCTGGGTTTGGGCCAAATTCCAAGCTCGGAGCCCTCCCCTCGGACAGCGCGTTAAATATTAGGGCCGCAACCACCATAGGCATTGAGGGGGACAAGTCCCCTCCAATAATTGGAAATGGTCAAATTGTTCCCCCCAATATTTGATATTTCATCATGCTGCTCTCCATTACGCATCACTTTTTTGTTGTTAAAATGGCAGACAGTTAAAAACTTTACATTTTAGTCTGGACTGCCTCAGCGGTCTAATAGCACTCATCAATGTCAAAATGAATGCCAATCAGTTCAAAGGCAGTGCGGCTTAATGCTCACTGATGAGGAGTGTGAATTTCAAGTAGCTATAAGTAGCTAAACGTCCCATTTAATTTCCCACAGTAACATAGTGATGCAATTATGCAAACTATTCAACTTTTATAATGTAATTGCACTATTCTGCATTTAAAATTTGTTTAAATTGTCATTCATAACCAAATGTGTTGAAACAAAAAACTATACATATTAGACATACTAATAAGAGTGTGTGCGCATATTTTTAAAGAAAATATGTTTAAAGGGATTACTTCACAAATATATAAGCTATAATTCGATATAGCCCCCCACCCCCGGAAAAAAAAATTAAACTTTAATTAAACTCTATTTAATTATATGTAAGTGTGAACTCGTAAAAGAGAAGTTAATGTACTCTATCTCCTACCCTCAGCCCCTCAGAAGTGTCTTCATATCGTCTGTACATGGGACGCCATCTGGTTAATGGCTATAACCAGTTTGAGATGGTCAGTCAGGTGCAGCGGGTGGTTGTTCCAGAAGGATACTCAAACCCTCAGGAGGGCAGAGATGTCGCCTTAGTGCAGCTGAGCTATCCAGTCACCTGGTCAGACAGGATTCAGCCTGTGTGTCTGCCATATGCTGGCTTCCAGTTCAACAGTGGAACCTTATGCTACGTTACGGGCTGGGGACACACTCAAGAGGGTGGTAAGTGCATCAACAAGGTATATAAGGGGTAACCACAGCAAATAACAGAGATTTTACTCTTTAAAGGGTTAGTTCACCCAAAAATGAAAATTCTGTCATCAATTACCCTCATGTCGTTGGACACCGGTAAGACCTCCGTTCATCTTCGGAACACAAATGAAGATATTTTAGTTGAAATCCGATGGCTCAGAAAGGCCTCCATTGGCACAATGCACTGTACACTCTCAAGACCCATAAAAAAGGTACTAAAGATGTCGTTACCAAGTCCATCTCACTACAGTGGTTCTACAATAACTTTATGAAGTGACGAGAATAGATTTTGTGCGCAAAAAAACCCCCTAAATAACGACTTATATAGCGATGACCGATTTCAAAACACAGCATCATTGAACCTTCGAAGCATTATGAATCAGTGAGTCGATTCAGCGGTTTGGATTGCCAAAGTCACGTAATCATGATTCGACTCGCTGATTCATAACGCTTCGAAGCTTCATGGTGCAGTGTTTTGAAATCGGTCATCACTAAATAAGTCATTATTTAGGGTTTTTTTGTGCACAAAAACTATTCTCGTCGCTTCATAATGTTATTGTAGAACCACTATAGAACCACACAGGTCTTACGGGTGTCGAACGACATGAGGGTAAGTAATTAATGACAGAATTTTCATTTTTGGGTGAACTAACCCTTCAAACTCTTGGAAAAGGTTCTCTGGATGTGATGTTTCTTGAGAAGTACAGCTGGATGTATTACCATTTCAATAGTGGTTACAGTGGATAAGGGGGAGTAAGTTAGAAGCAATCATTGACATTTAGAAAATGGCTTAATTGTGAAAATGTGCAGTAGCATTAAATTTGTCAAGATATGTGAGTGGGAAAGAAGGAGAAAAAGTGGATGGCACATGTACTTCATGCTGAACTGTTAAATTGACCCACCAACATCTTAAAAGATTCTTAATAGAAGGTTTTTACACACATTCCACAACACATCAGTGTTGACACTTTGCAAGCATGTTCATGACCCTAAATGAGGAAAACGTTTATTTCAAGAAGTAAGTTTTTTATTGTCCTGCAATGAGAAACAAAGTTTCCCTATGTCTCTTATCATGCATTCATGCAAATTAGCCTTTGCTGCTGCTGTATGAAAAAGATAAAAATGATTTGACAAGGAAATGATAGATAAGAGACAAGACTGCTTTGTGTCAGTAACATATGTATGATATACACTCTAAAAATGTATATCAAAAGGTTCAAATGGTTCTTCGTCGTAATCATAGGGGAACCACTTTTGGTGCTATATAGCACCATATCTTAACATGTTCTGTATATGGTAGCGGTGCTATATAGCACCTTAGTTAGCGGTGTTATATAGCACCTTAGTCAAAGAACCGGTGAAGAACCTCTGAAGAACCGCTGAAGAACCACTGAAGCACCAAAATTGGTGCTATATAGCACTTAAAAAGGTTCCCCTATGATTACAAGCCAAGAACCATTTTTGGTGCTATATAGAACCTTTTTTTTTTTAGAGTGTAGCAGCCTGACAAATAATGTCTGGACAAAGCATTATAGATATTACAATTCTATTCCCATTGCATGTTATGCTAGTTTAATAATGTTTTGGACATTTTGTATTTTGTAAATTGCTTTCCCTGTCTTTCCTTTGAAATAGTCTCCCTCACTGGAGTTGGGGCCCTACGGGAAGTGCAAGTGCCCATTATCGACCAGTCCTCCTGCCAATCAATGTATCAGATTTTATCATCTGATTCAGTAACAGTTGACGTCCTATCAGACATGATCTGTGCAGGATATATGGAGGGAGGCAAGGATTCCTGTCAGGTATGTTACTACTATTATAATGCTAGTGCACTGACTTATCCTACCGTGTAAATAACATAATTTTTCTCTTTCAGGGGGACTCCGGAGGGCCTCTGGTTTGTCCTGTTGGTAATGGGACGTGGATTCAGGCAGGAGTTGTGAGTTTTGGACTTGGGTGTGCTCAGAAGAACCGACCAGGTATCTACTCCAGAGTCTCAAGCTTTGCGAGCCTCGTCCGCACCACAGTTCCAGAAGCTCACTTTTTTGGTTATGCTTGGAGGTGTGAAAGTCAAACACCTCTGGTTCTAGGCCTCTCTATTGCGTTAGTAGTCTTTTGGAGATAGTATATTTGCGAGATGCAATATACAAGTTAAACAAAGTCTTACATTTTTTTAAACACCACCATTTTTGTCTGTGTGGCATTGATTTGTAATGTTTTGAATGCTGTTGTGGTGCAAAAATATAATCAATGCAAAGCTTCAGAGGTGTTGCAAATTATTTTTAATAATGTAATATGTGACATGTTTATATGACGGAGTGATCTGGCCATCTAATCCTGCCTAAGCACATATATATTTGTTATATACTGTTGTTATTGTGTATTTGAGATTTATGCAATTGCATAATGTCACCAAGACCTCAAAACACTTAAATGCCAATCTCCTAATTTATAGGAGAAATTTTATATGAATTTGTATTTCTTGTTCTGAATATTTGTAATAAAAAATCAAATTGATTTGAATGCATAATGCATATTTATCGGACATTACAAATACTGCTTTCACTCATGTATTCAATATCAGTGTTGTAACTTCTTTTATAATTTTAGAATTTATATTAAATTAGTATTTCGCCTGTTTTCCCTTTTGCTTGTGTTTTTGATTTTAAATTTTTTTAAAGTTATATTTACCTAACAGCCAAGTAATTTGATCTTGATACATTATACACTTTTAAGACTCATGTGTTACTAAAGAAGCTTTTGATTTCATGAAAATTCATTTTTCAAAGAACCCCTTAAATAGGTTTTAAATTGTTTGTGTTTACTGTATAATTGACTGTAATCTAAATATTTACAAAAAGATGAATGGATTATAGCGTGACATCACCAGTCGGGTGCCGCCTGCAGGTTCAAACCGACACAACACACACACACACACACACACACTCTCCGCAGTCCGCACAGTTGCGCAGTTGATATTGGTAACCACCAAAGGTGACTGTGCAACTTTGCTCAAATTGGGCGTCTGTGTCAGCTCCCTAAAAGGATTTCAAGCGCTAACATGGCGTCAAATGGTAAGATAGGTCAATGTATTATTACTATTTGGCTTTTCTTATAATCGCTAGGTTTTGCCGAAACGTAGCATCTAACGTAATGCAAAACGTGCCTAGTGATTTTCTCAGTCATCTTTATTGGTCACACACAAATGACAAGGGGATGTAATGGACATGTAATAGAAGCAATGGACCCCTTTGGTGCATTTATGCATTATTTGTGAAAAGGCGAAATGAAGAACATGTCGGCATCCGCCATTTTGTTTGCAGCTCTTTCAATTTTGAGCTGGTTTGTTCTACTGACCTATATTTACTCCGAGCCCAGAGTTTGTTTGTTTGTTTTTTCTATTAAAATTCAGTTTCAGTCATTAACGGTTTAAGAGATTAATTATTTGGCAATTGGCATCTTCTACATCTCATATCTGTTAGCGACGCTACAATAAAACTGTAACGCCCCCAATTACGATTAACGTTACAGAATTGTGTGAGCGAAGAGGCTCATTTATTAAAACTGGAGCTTATATAACGGTACGTTAGTTAGATTACAAAAAATAAAAAATGTATAATTTATTCGCCTTTGTGTTGTTCCAAATATGTATGACCCACTTTCTTCTGTGGAGCATGAAAGAAGAATGCTCGTAACCAAACAGTTGGTCACCACTGACTTCAATTGGATGGGGGAAAGGGACATTTCTCAAAATAATCTTATTTTTTCCCCCACAAAAGTAACGCATACAGGTTTTGAACGACATGAGGCAAAATAAATAATGACATAATGTTTGTTTTTGGGTGAACCATTCCCAGACTTGTATTTTATCTTCCCAAAGACAATGCAGACTTTTGATCTTGCCAGTACTTGTAAATTGCCAAATTAAAAATTAACAAACCACCATAATGCACATTGTCTTTTCCCTTTAGATTATGCTCAAACCTCAAGCCATGGGTAAGTTCAATGCATCCTTTCCAAAGTGTTATCATAATATTGACCGATTTCTCACATTTATCATTAAAATATCGATGTCATTGTGTTGTGCCCAGTTATGGCGGTTATGGAGGACAGTCCAACCAGAGTTACAGTCAACCCCCTGGCCAAAGTTACAGCCAGCAGAGCTTAGGAGGATACAGCCAAAACTCAGAGAGCAGCTCGGCTCCTTATAATCAGAGTGGATACGGCTCCAATTATGGACAGTCCCAGTCAGGTATTATACTGCAAATGCTGTGTATAGGTCCATTTAGTTAAAGTCAACATGAAATCAAAATAAACAATTCTCTCTTTTTTGGGGGAATATTGCATTTTTTAAAATAAATTATTTATCTGTTCACAAAAAAAGGTTCACAAAAATAACCAACCCACAGCAAAATCCGTAGGAAAACCACAGACTTGGGAACACTGACGTGTTTACTGGCACAAAGGCGGGACAACCTGTCATTCACATGAGATCACAACAGTAGCAATCCACAATGATCCAATCAATTTCGATGGACAAAATCAAATCCAGTCCTACATTTTTTTCTTGTTCAAGAAGTCATTTCACTGAGATAAACATCTCAATAGGCAAGAAAAGACTTTAGCAACTTCCGTTTCATGCCGACTTTATCTTTTTTTTTTTTTTTAGGAGGATATGGGTCTCAGGCCCCCTCTCAGGGCTATAATCAGTCCAGTCAGTCATACAGCTCTGGAGGCTACAATAACAGCAGCCAGTCTCCACCAGCTCAGAGTGGAGGATACAACCAGCAGTCTTCTTACTCGGGCTATAACCAGCATCAATCTGCTACTTCATCTGCCTCTGGGTGAGATTTTAGTGGTGAATCTTGTCTAAAATCTAGTTTTAGTAAAGATTTTAAAAAATTTTAGAATGTGCCATTATTGATTAGATATGTTAAACATATTTTGTGTTTCAGTAACTATGGCAACAGCTCCCAGTCGTCTGGCTACGGTCAGCAGCAGCAGCAGGGTGGGGGTGGTTATGGTGGCAGTGGGGGTCAGTCTGGAGGGTATGGGAGCAGTGGAGGACAGAGCGGTGGATACGGGGGTAGCGGGGGCCAACACCAGTCCTCTCAGCATGGACCCTTACATGCTTACAGCTCCCCTCCACCTCAAAACTATGGGCAACAAAATCAGTATGGACAGGGAGGTGAGCTTGAAAGATTAATTCAGCAAGTCATCATATAGAAGTTTGATTTGATTTGCTATATAGCAATCTTGGTAATAAAAAATACAATTAAATATAATAAAAAATAAAGCTGTTCAGTCTTTAGTTCTAAAATGGACAAATTTGTGATATTCTCTGATTGGATAAAATCTTAGTCTGAAACTAGAATATGTCTGTGTCCTGAGCACACTGAGTCTGTGCCCATCATGCACCAGGTAATTTTCTGTGAAATCTGTCATCTCAAATCTGCAGACTGGCTCTGACTTTCGGTGTCTAGCGTAGACCCATCCAGACTGTAAACCGGGCAAAAATCTTGGCAAATGGCGTGTAGTGTATTCTAGTCTTTAGATGATGGCCAAGGTAATCTAAATGTAAAAATAGAGGAAATGAGAATGCAAAATTTGATATCTAAGGACCTGTTTACACCGGGTCACTTAATGCGTTTTTACTGGACTTATAGCTCTCCATTTAATTAAAACGCTTCCATTTACACCTGGCCACAAAAATGTGTCCCCGCAAAACATATATAAATCCGATCTTCAATTCCCTCTGTATATGCAATTTTTTTTTGGTAGGAGTAAAATGTATGTGGTTTTCAACAACCAGATGCATTTACACTTGTCCAGTTTTGTCTGGAATGCGTCTTAAACCAACTCCTGAAGTGGTTTAAATCCATGTCAGATGCATTTACGCCTAGTCTTTTCACGGTCAGGTAGCTATCTGATCAGAGAAAATTCATGAGCAACCAGGTGCAAATAGGCCTAATACTGGTCAATAACCTATATGCTATCAACATCTCGACTCAAAAAGCGATTACAATGCAAGGCTTTAATGTTTAAGGTAGGCATGTAAATGTATTTCCATTTCAATGTATTGTATTTCAATTCTAGGTTACAACCAGGATTCCCCACCATTGAGTGGTAATGGGGGAGGAGGAAGAGGCTATGGTGGTCAGGATGGCGGATATAGCCAGGATGGTAGAGGTGGGCGTGGCCGCGGAGGGGGAGGTGGCTTTGGAGGTCGAGGAGCGATTGGGTTTGACAGAGGTGGTCGTGGAGGCCCCCGTGGCAGAGGAGGAATGGGGTAAGCAAGCATTCATATCACGCACTTCTTTCATCTCCTTCACCACATAAAGTCCACATGTATGCATCAGTGTGTCGTTTAGGGAAAAAAGTAACCCCTTCAGGTAAAAAGGTTAACATAGAGCCAAAGGTGTTACACCATATCGACTGGCTGGGCTGAAAGTAAATGGTGGCCTAGACCTCGGTTAACTGCAGATAAAGTGTTTTGATTTGGTGTGTAAAGTTAGGGTCTACTTAAAACAGTAATATGGACAATAAGTGAAACTGAATACAGAAAATTTGTCCAATTAGGAGCCAGAATGGTCTGGTGTATGATTTATTGGTGATCCTCTTCTTCATGTATTTACCTAAAATGATGCATGATGTAAAGTTGGTGCCAGTGTGCTTAATGTTTCCATGTCTACACCCTTCACAACATGGAACCAACCAAAAATGTTCACATAAAACTGAACAAAACTACTCAGAAGTTGCAATGAGTGACCAGGTGTTTAAAAAAGGAGAGAAAAAAGAGTCCTTTAATCGTTGACTTACCGGTGAAAAACAACAAAATAATTATGGGTTTGGATGTGTCCTGTCCTGTGGCAAGAAGTTGATAATTTTACTAGTTGTCTATGGGAGTGCATCACATCACATGTTTTCCTTCACACGTTCACATTACACATTGTGACCAGAAGTTTACTATTATTATAATTAATTGTATTGTAGGTTTTATTGATGTTTTGTTTAGACATAGTATTAGTATTAGTATAGTACATTGTTTTCATTATGATTTCCCATTTTTTCAGTAATGCTTTTATGTTTTAGTTTGCAATCAATTTTAAGTAGGGATGCACCGATACTAGTATTCAGGTTGGATACAATGTTCTGATACCTTTAAACTTTAACATGCAGCATATTGTGAATGACTGTATTGATGCTTTCGTAGAATTTCACAAGTAACGTTGAGGTGTTTGACTCATTGGAGTGGATTCATGCAGTCGGATGTTTTAATGGGGGGAAAAACGCTACTTGAAAGGGAGGACATGAGTGAGAGAGTGCTAAAACTTTTGCTTGTCTCTGCTTCCCCCCCAGTTGCCCTGGTGATCAGCTAAATTAACAGTTCAGAAAGATTTTAAACATTCAACCCTCAAATCTCCGTTTCAAATATACTTGAAAAATGTCAGCGTATCACAGGTATCGGCCAAAAAATAAAGTATCGGTGCATCTGTAGTTTCAAGAAACTACCAACCCCCCCCCCCCCCCCCCCCCCCCCCAAAATAATAAACCCTATGGGCAGGTTAAGGTTAAAATGTTACTTTAACATATTTATTTGAAGCAGCAGATGATAAATCAAGATGATAGATGCCATTTGGCTGTGATCTCACCTGTTCTCTAAATCTTCTCCATCCTCTCCTACAGGATTATTGTGTGTTGCAATGCTTTAATGAATCTTTAAATCTCCTCCTAGGCTGTTTTCTACAAGGTTCAGCGAATTAGGCTTTTCCTTTTGAAGAAGATAGAACAGAGACACAGGCTCTAGACAACTGGGGAAGTGAAGATTAGTCAAGAATAAACAAGGAATGCGTGATTATAAATAATAGTTTAAAAAAAGTTTAAAGATCCTTTCGAATCTTAAAAGGATCCTAAAACAGTGTGGAACCGCTGGATTAATCCAAAAGGGGGAGAGTGTCACATCAGTTATGTCTATTAATTTAAATGCAAAACTGAATGCAGTGAATGCAGTTTCTGTCCAAAGTAACAGAACATGGATACCGTTTGGTAAATAATAGGTGAAGGTCCTGGGCTAAAGATGTACCTTCGATCTGATAAAAGAAAATAATTGATTTGGTGAAAGAATGATTGAGTTCACAGATGCACTGCAAAACTGCATGGCAAAAGATATATGGTAATTCTTCTGAGCAAAATAGGCCAAATGGTTATTATAGAGGGCCTGCATGACTTGGGGACGGAATATCAAATGGGTTTCCAAAATTCCCTTATGGGTTATGGGGAAAGATGAACCTAGTGAGAGGGGACAGAAAAGAAAGGGGGCAATGGGGAACTTTTAGAAAGGATGATGGAGATGGGTGGGGCCTTTCCAGCCTCAAGAGTGAAATGGGGCACCACCCTCATCAACCTTCAATTCGTCTCGCTTCTCTCTCCTTCTCCGTCAGAATGGGCGATCGTGGAGGATTCAATAAGTTTGGTGGTAAGTGACAAACTCTTCAAACAAGGAACTTCAGGGGTTTAAAGAGAGCCTGGTCTAAGAGGGAGGAGTGGGCGTCTGGTCATGTCACAAAGAAATCTGCGTTATATTTAAAAAAGAATGCACTGAAATGAATGCGATAACCACTTGGTGTGTGTGGTAAGCAACTACGCTTTAATACATTTAGCAACAGCGGTCTCATTATGCATGGTTAAGGTAGAAACACATCTAAGTTAAGGTAGAAAGTCATCTGTAAACCGTTATAGTAAAAGACCTTTCACCTAAAAATTTAAATTCTGTCATCTCATGTCGTTCCAAATCGAAATGACTTTGTCCTCTGTGGAACACAAAAAAGACATTAGAGAATTTAAATTTTTTGGTGTCCTATCCCTGTACGCAAGTGATTTTTAGATGGGTTTTCACAGTCAATCACTGGAATGGGAAATCTGGAATTTGAAATTAAGTAGAATCTATTGAGTTTACGCTGAAAAGGAACAAAATGGTTGTTGATACATGTTAGTATGGGTTGGGCTGATATATTATTATTTTTTTATATTTATTTATTTATTTTTATGCATTTATCAGACACTTTAATCAAAAAGCATTTTACAATGCATTCAAGGTTAACATTTTTGTTTATCAGCCTGTGCCTCCTGGGAATCAATCCCGTGACCCTGGCACCATGCTCTCGCTTATGTGCAATAAAGTCAAAAAAGACTTGCACCTACTGTGGCAGTATTGTTTGTACAGTAAAAGTGATATGCACACTCCTTTATTGGCTGTACAGTATGGGACGGCATGTCTTCAAATGTCTGGGAGAATGTTAAATATATTTTAAAAATATTCATCAAACTAAAATAAAACACATGTACCGATTACTGGTTTTCATTTTTGGTCCATTTTTCTTTAAATGTTATTGGAATTTTCATGTGAAGATTCCTTTTTTTCACTTTTTGGAGCACCCATTTTATACTCTGAGCACTTTTGCTTTTCAAAAAGGTTTCAAGTGGCAAACAGCTGGACTCGGGAGGTTGTTCAAATCCATTTGTCAGGTGGTTTTAGGATTGTGCTGGTCTGATGAAGGTCCTGATGGAATAATTCTACACACAAAAAAGTACATGAAAAAGTTATTTAAAGCAACAGGAATGGAGGCCTGGAGATGGAAGGAGTTAAAATGACACATCATATTCGCAAAGTGTCACACAGTTTGAAATGTGAATATCATGTTCATAATGCTTGTGTTCACTACATTTTTTTCTAAATGGCATCTAAAGGTATAACAAAGTCGAGACTTGCTTATCTGGCTAGCTCAAATACAATTTGATATGAAGCCAGATCCAGTAAAACTGGTCATGGGTTTCATTTGGAAGGAATTTAGCTGAGGATGATGAATTGTGAACTTTAAAGGTGATCTTAAAGGCTGTTACCCTTTAGGGTTGAGGAACGTGTCCAATACAGTGAGTCATGGTCATATTTCCTAATACAGAAAGTACATAATTTGGGTTTCAATATTATTTATTTTTGATTAGACTAGTAAAATGTGTAATATTATGGTTCATCATTGATCATCGTAATCTCTTTAAAAATCAGTGGTGTTGGTAACTATCCTAATGGTTATCGAAATTACTTGCAGTTGTATAAATGTTGAAAATGGTTGCTTATCCTGGGTAAATCCAATGTCTAGATGTACTCAAACGCAATAGAGTGTCTGACATTTTGGCTTTTTAGAAATCATCTTTTGTGGGATGGAGCATGAGACTCTTATCACATGGCCTATGAACATATTGTCATTGATGTAATGGGTCGTAATGTCACAGATTGCTGTGGTGTTCAGTGCTAATAGAGTTACTGAGTTCTCAATAAAAGGTGAATGATATGTGACTGGTTGCAAAGTGGTATTCAGTTAAAAGTCGTCCTTATTAGCTATGCATGTATTAAAATTGACCAAATACATGCAACCAATGAGATGACAATAAACCAACAACAACAATTGAAGAAGAAGAAGAAAAATCTGAGCTCTTCGCAAAGCAGATTGTAAAAGTATGTTCGGATGGTTTTGCAGGGGTTGGAATCAGATGGTTATTGCATGGTTTACAGCTTTGCAGAAAATGAGAGATTTGTGATATAAAAGCCAGTACATGAAGTTGTCCGACATGTATTTCGGTTTGCGTATGAGGATAAATCAAGCTACAGCTATCGGTATGGTAGGAAAGAATCTCCCACTTGAGTCCTTGGACTTATTTAATGTTGGCCAGTTTCGTCAATTTTGAAAACGTGTTGATAAGAAACAATGTTCAGATAGTGTTGGTGCTTGGTACTCTCATTTAGTCAAATATGCTGCTACGGATTTCCATTCAGGTTCTGTTTTCTGTATCTGGAGCATAAATTATAATTGATTGCACAGATGTACATGACCCCATAAAGAAAAGTCAAAGGATTAAGTGAGTAAATCATGTGTTTGTGTACATGCGTAATATTAATACCTGTTCCTTTCACTTCAAAGGGCCCAGGGATCATGGAGCTGGTGGGCCCAATAGTAAGTATACGGCAACTGCTTACTCCAACTACTTGTGTTACTAGTATGTTTTCAAGCCTTATTAGAAACTTTTGATTTTTGTTACAGTGCAGGAGCAGGATAACTCTGACAACAACACCATCTTTGTGCAAGGGCTTGGAGACAACTATACTGTGGACTCAGTCGCAGACTTCTTCAAACAGATCGGCATCATCAAGGTGGAAGAGCAAGGAGAAAAAAAAACTGCCTTGTGCAGGAGCTATCTTCACATAGTTCTCCTTGTCTTAATATCTTTTTCTCACACAGATCAATAAGAAGACGGGATTACCCATGATAAATCTATATACAGACAGAGAGACAGGGAAGCTTAAAGGGGAGGCTACTGTTTCATTTGATGACCCTCCTTCAGCAAAAGCAGCCATTGATTGGTTTGATGGTATGTTGAAAAGAGACCACATAAGTGTCTTCCTTCTAAAACAAGGCTGGAGTTTTTGGACGTCTGTCCAGTCTAAGTCACATTCTTCTTTTATTCTCAGGTAAGGATTTTAATGGAAATCCACTCAAGGTGTCCTTCGCCACTCGCAGAGCTGAATTTGGACGTGGCGGTGGCAGTATGAGAGGTGGTCGTGGGCGAGGAGGTATTTTAGGTTTTCTCCTTCCCTTTTAGTCTCTGTTTTGATTTCCTGACATGGGTTTTCTCTCTCTTCTTGCAGGGCCAATGGGCCGTGGGGGATTTGGGGGAGGCAGAGGTGGTGGGTTTCCAGGTGGCAATGGTGGTGGCAATGGCGATGGCAATGGTAATGGCAATGGCGGCCAGCAAAGAGCAGGAGACTGGAAATGTTCAAATCCGTAAGTGTTGGTTTGCATTTATTTTGCACAGATTATTTTGTATCAAAATGTAAATATTACCATGTAGCTCTTTATTTAAAATTGAGATAAAAGTATGTCCAATACTGCTAAATGCGACTATAAGGCATTAAGACATAAACGTTAAGATGTCATGATTTTCTGGAAGGCTGATTTGAAACTATTTGTATTGAGAAAGGCGCTATATAAATAAATTTCACTCGACTTGACAAATTCATATTTTCTGTGCTATTCCCTTGTGCGTATGCAGAACATGTGGGAATTTGAACTTCTCATGGCGAAATGAGTGTAATCAGTGCAAAGCTTCCAAACCGGAAGGAAGTGGAGGAGGAATGTCACCGATGGGAGGTAAAGAGGAACTTTCCTGTGAAAATAAACTAGATTTTGTAGTACATCTGACTTATTGATCTGATATAGTGGATTTCTGCTTAAATGCACCTATTTTTGTAGGTGGTTTTGGCGGAGACAGGGGCAGAGGCAGTTTCGATCGAGGTGGTTTCCGCGGTCGTGGTGGTGATCGAGGGGGCTTCAGAGGAGGGAGAGGAGCTGACCGAGGAGGATTCGGAGCTGGCAAAATGGACTCAAGGTGAATTTTCTGATGATTCACACTGTTGCACATCTTAAAATGTAAATTGGTAGAAAACTAGTTTTCAATATACACTATTCACCAGTGGCAGTGACAAATGTATTTCAGTGCCTTTGTTTTGTGTTTTTCAGGGGTGATCACAGGCATGACCGCAGAGACCGACCTTACTAATGGGAAATTCTCTTTTGTTCAAATAAGACTTTAATTCCGTGTGGGACCAGTATTCACTCCACTTCAACACTTGTTACCTTCTTCCTTATGTTTTGTGTTGTATGTTGTTAAAATAAGTCTTTTTGTTTTTGTTCTGGTAATATAATTTTTTTTGTACTACTCCCTCCATACTCTGATATTGTTAATTATGGATATTCTTTCCTCTATGATCTTGTTGGTGCTTAGGTCACAGTAGTAATATTTGTGCAATTTATTAAATATAATTTCTTTAACTTTTTTGTTCTTGAAATTAAAAATGTTTGAAAAATATTAAATTGTGATGTGGCATTACTTTATCATCTCTTTTTCCATTTCATTCTCAATAACTTTTGCATTTGTCTCTCATTGATTTATAATAGAAGTAAACTGCTTATCTCCTAAATAAATTTGATTTCTTAAGTACAGTGTTATTATTATAGTTAACAAATAAAAAAATCATTACTTGAAAAAAAATGTTAACTGAAAAATTATATATAATTTTTCAGTTAACATTTTTTTAACACTATATATATATATATATATATATATATATATATATATATATATATATATATATATAGATATATAATGTGTGTAACGTTTTCATTTAGTTTAACTTGATGTATTAAAATAACAAACTGGAATAGAAATGAATCAAAACTATATTAATATTAAAAATACAACAGCTCTTGTTGAAGTTTGAACTATCAGACATCCAACTTCCAACCCAGGAGTTCCTCAGGTTGATGTGACCATTGGTGTGGGGAAAATTATTCCCTTAATATATCAGGAGTCAACAAAAGCACAGGTAAGAGGAAAAAAATACACTTGTCTACCATTATATTTACTACCTTATGTCCCACTAATAATAGTGCAAAATACCCCCGTTAAAAACAACAAAAACAAACAAATACCGGTAATTGTATTGTAAATAACCTTTAAGATTGTTGCAGCACCACCTGCTGTTCACTAACGTGTAGTGGTTTCTGAACTTGCGAACAGAATGAGTAAGAATAAAAAATAAGAATAATAATGACTAAAAATGTAATTTGAAACGTGAATATCCTTAAAATAGTTTTTTTAGCCTATTTGCTGTTCATTTGTCTCCCCTCAGAAAAAAACCCTCAGTTTTAGTGTTTGTGGACACACATTTTTTGCCATAGCTCATAATTTATCATCTGCAACCTACTTCTGAATTTGTTGGTTTTACACTATTTAATAAAGTAAACGTTATTATGAGATTGTGCGATTGTTCTTACACCATGTAAAAAAAAAAGAACCCTTTAAGTACACGCAACTATATCTAGTTCATACTTCGATGACGTAAAAAGAAACGGAAAATGCAGATTCGCCAAAATTAAAAATATTTTGCGGCCAACATTATTTTGAGTTTATCGAATAAAAGTAAAAGCAGAAAATAGCATCATGTTAATGTATATTACAATTGTACTTTTATTTTATGAAAACATCCAGCCACAATCTATTTTATCATCATTTAATAAATAATGTATAGCAAAAGCATAGTCGTGAATTATGTGGAAAGTGCGAGTGCCAATGCAACGGCTAATATTTCTAGTGACTGATGGCGAGCAGGCGAGGCTCTCAGGTTAGTTACGCGATGGCCGCTTACTGTATTATGTTATTCTTTTTTAGGACATTTCATTTTCTGGCGAGATTTAAAGACTTGTGCCGCTTCGATATTGCACCGGAAAACAAGCGACGCCGTTTTATATCAGATTTAGGGCGCACACATTAAAACGGAGCTAGATTTTAACTAAGGATTGTCTGTTTTTCCCCGTCTGATGCAGGCCTAGCTGTAGCGAGCTAGCGGCTGTCGAAGCGGGCAAACCTCCTCAAGACGCGCGCTCCGTTGTGTGAGTCTTTTGGCATACCGTGTTGGAATATTTATTTTTAGTATCGGGTATTTGTGTAGATTCGTTTGCTAGAAGTAATTGGCGTTTGCCCTGACACATCATTTTGAAGTTGAACTTTATCTAGCTCGCGCTGTGAGCAGCTAGCAGCTTCAGTGTTTATTATGTTAGCTTGTTGTTGTTGCTAGTCGATATGTCAGAGAAAGCATATTACATTATAATTTCACTACTACTTGTCTATTACTCCGTAATAGGCAGCAGTGAGTCGTGTTTTTATTTTCTGCACTTGTATATATTATAAATGTGACATTTTAACTCAAATACAAGGGATGTTAGATCAGCTTGTCAGGTTGACAACAACATATTAGTCAATATCATAATAAAGAGATGACAACAAATTCAAGTTCCCTAAATGGAGACCTTTTTGTGTTTGTTTTTATATAGAAAATGTAAACTTTTAATGTGGAACTGCATAATATGTTGTTTTTTCCCCCATTGTTTGCTATTATTGTTCTAATGATTTTACACTGTCAGGTCTTCAAGATTGTAGTGTTAGTGGCTGTTCTGCATGTGGACACTGTCAGATTGGTTGCCTGGTGAAGTAAATGAGCCATAAGTGAAAAGCTTTTCTCACTGCGACTTCAACATGAGTCATTGAGTGCTGTGAGCTTCTGCACAACATCTTAGTCTCTTAGTCTCCTCTCTGTCTCTGCAGTGATAGCATGGATCCGGACAGTGGGGCGGACACTCAGCGAAATCTCAGTCTGCAATGGAAGAGCTATAAGCTTGTACAAGACCCTGCTCTCCGACGGGTTGCTCAGAAGATCTACAGATATGATGGGATTCACTTTAGTGTACCGGTATGGACATGCATACTTTTAAACCAACAAACAGACCAAGGAGTCAGCCTAGAATTCTCACTATGAACTGGCTTGTCTATATATATATATATATATATATATAAATGGGTGGAAATTTGATTATGTAAAGACTGTGTTCTACTTGTATTTAGGATTCAGGATTCCCACCTGTGGGGGACTTGCGTGATCCAAGACCCCGCAGAATCTGGTCTAGACACACAGAGCTGTCGCTGCTAGTGCCTAAATTTAAGGTATGCTTCTCTTTTTATCATTTTCAATTTATCATGCTGCTTTTCTGGTGAGCTCTTTGTACTTTGTCTCTTTTTGTATTCTACATGCTTAACACATTTACACCTTTTTTTTAATCATAGTTGGATGAGTATTACGTAGGACCTATACCACTTAAGGAAGTGACGTTTGCAAGGTTGAATGATAACATCAAGGAGCCATTCCTGGCGGAGATGTGTGCCAAGTTTGGTGAGGTTGAGGAAATGGAGATTCTGTTTCATCCCAAGACCCGGAAGCACTTGGGCTTGGCCCGCGTACTCTTCACCAGCACTAGAGGGGCCAAAGACACCGTCAAACACCTGCACAATACTTCTGTAATGGGAAACATTGTCCATGTCCAGCTGGATATCAAAGGTGCATCTCTCTCTTTAAATGATTGTCTTTGATCATTAATATTCTGAAGTACTTTCTATATATACTACCGTTCAAAAGTTTGGGGTCAGTAAGATTTTTTTTTCTTGTTTTGAAAGAAATTAATACTTTTATTTAGCAATAATGTGTTAAATTACCATTTATAATGTTAAAAAAGATTTTTTAAATAAATGCATTTTTTTTACTTTTTTTTTTTACTTAACATTTATTTTAACTTACTTAACATTATTTAGTTTCCACAGAAGTATTAAGCAGCCTGACTGTTTTCAGCATTAATAATAACAATACATGTTTATTGAGCAGCAAATCATCATATTAAAATGATTTCTGAAGGATCATGTGACACTGAAGACTGGAGTAATGATGCTGTAAATTCAGCTTTGCCATCTCAGGATTAAATTATATTTTTTAAATATATAAGAATAGAAAATAGTTATTTTAAATTATAATTATATTTTATTATTTTTTGAATGGTTGTGCATATATTTTGCTTACTAAAATGTAGAAGACCGAAGTAGACAGGTTTATTACATTGTACAAATTAGGTTTATTTTTGTTTGAATCGAGTCTTTAAAAATTCTTCTAAGAAGAAAATAGTCTGGACTATTTACATATTAATTGACAAGTATTAATTTGGTATAAAATATACAAGTTTGAGCTGAATAAGAAGTGTCATTTTTAGATGTTCAATAAATTTGAAAAACACTTTTATTAAAACAATGTGTTGTCTCTTGCCAATATATATTGATGCAATATATACTGGTTATCAGGTGATTATTAGATTTTTAATTCTGGCTTGGTTTGGTTGACTAAATTTGAATTAGTTGGGTAGTCACAGAAAAAACCTCCAAGGAATTGGCAAAGTCATGCAGTGGCAGATCGTTAACACGGCTGGTCCATGCGGTAATATGTCGGGCAGAAAATCCAAAGTCACCACAAAAAGGTGACCTCAGAATCTGATCTCAGAAAAGAATAAATTTGTATGATTTTAGTTTTGTTATTTATTATGCATGTATTTACATAAAATTGTAATATGTGTGCATTCCCACTTGCAAAGAAATGTCAAAACGCATTTTAGAATAATGCTTGTTTATATCCTGCCATCTCGTGAAAATAGGAAACAGTGGGAAAGTCAATTGCATGATGAAATAAATGCACCAGTCTATAGTTGAATTTAAATTGTGTGCATGTTTTTCTAGGCCAACAGAGGATGAAGTACTATGACTTGATAGTGAGTGGCTCATACACCCCTCAGACAGTGCCGACTGGAGGCAAAGCTCTCACAGAGAAATTTCAGCCCCCAGCCCCAACACAGCCAGATACGGTGAGTACACAAACAAACCTTAGCTCAACTACTCTGGAAAGAATGCTTTGCTTTCCCATATATGATGCCAGTGTGTGTGGTTACCAGGCAAAGTTTATTAGCTTGTTGCTTGAAGTGCAATGGCCTTCAGTGGAATGAGTTTGCTTGTAGTTTATTCTACACATTACAGTCTCTCAAAATACCCTTGCCTGTGTTGTTATCATGGTTGCGGGTGGACCACAAAATGTATGAAAGACAAAGAGCTATCAAGCCTCTCACAGTGCATTCTTGAGATTTTCCAAATACAGTGCAGATGAAAACTGTTTCTGTAGAAGATTGGAGAGATTGCTTCTTCAGTGGCTACTGGCGTTGAGACTCTTGGGGCTCTTGAAACTTAAGTACAAACATTATGATGTTCAGTAACCGTATTATACATTTCCCTCACCTCTCTGTAGGTGTTGTGGGTTGCTTGTTTCCGTCAAAAGATCAATTATGTAGCCTTGTAATAATAATGATATATAGGGATTTTATTGGTCATACAGTAGTTTATAAGTTATTTGTTTTGTCCTGATTTGGCTCAATGCAATTTTTATTGTCAATTCAGGGTCTCATATTTTATCTAACTGTGGGTCCTGTAAAGTTGACTATACTCTATTGTTATTAGGAATGTATTAATATTAAGTATGGATGATCCAGCTAATTATTATTTCCATGGTCAATAACCGTTAAATATCTAATATTAAAATTCTAATCTGTTTAATTGCTCAACTGTTCAAGCATTTGGCGTTTTTGAAAGAAGTCTATGCATTTATTTGATTAAAAGCACAGGAAAAACTATATTATGAAATATTACAATTTAAAACAACTGTTTTCTATTTTAAAATTGTATTTGAAAATGCTGCTTAATATTTTTGTGGAGCCTGTGATTATTTTCCTTATTTTTTTAGGATTCTTTTGTATAGAAAGTTCAAAAGAACAGCATTTATTTAAAATAGAAATCTTTTGTAACATTATAAATGTATTTTCTCACTTTTGATCAATTGGATGCATCTGTGCTGAATAAAAGTATACATTTCCTACTTAACCCCTACATTTGATCAGTAACATAAATGAAAAGTAAAACACTACAAACAAGTACAGTATGAAATATTATTTTGAGAATAATTGAGATTAATTTATCTTAACATTTTTAGCTATTTTAGACCTATTTTAGATAATATCAACCAGTACATTTAAAAATCGATAATGTGCATCACAAATGTTTCTATTTATCTTCTCTAAATGCTGTTATTTCTTTTCTTTTATTAGTCGTCTGATATCCGAAGGAGGCTCTCCACAGATCAGATGGCAGCTCCTGCTGCTGCTGCGCCTCTCAACTCTGGCAGCACCACCCCATGTTCTGTGGACACTGGGTTTGGAGACCAACGCCTAGACACCCCTCCCTCCTCAATGGGGGGACCCTATACGCCAGGTTCCTCTGCTTCTTCACAAGGCGGGGGCACCCCTTACACCCCTCGCTCTGGGACCCCTTTCTCCCAGGACTCTGGCTACTCTGTGGGCAGGTTGGTTCCTAATTCACATTAAAACAAATTGTTACTTGGATAAGCTTTAGCAATAATTAAAAAAAAAACAACATCGCCTTTTTTTTTCTTTCAGGCATGGTGGCTATAGCAGCACTCAAAGTTATCCCCAGCAGGATATGCTTCCATCTTCCTCCTGCTCCTCTTCAGCAGTCTCCTCATCATCGGGATTCAAGCCCCCTCGCTTTCATGATGACCTACATGCTCCTCCTCCACAAGAACCCTCCGTGTTTCACAGGGGTCGGCCGGGATATCCTGCATCTGCGCCTTTCAGACCTAATGAACCTCCCTATCCGTATCCCAATGTTGGAGGTTCAGGGATGCACATGCCTCTACATCCACCCATGCCACCTCCAGGGCCTCAGTTTGAGCCATCTCCTCTTTCTGACAGAGAGAGAGACAGAGAAAGGGGTCACAGAGACAGGGATCGGGAGAGAGACTCAGGAGGGCGCTATGGAGGTGGGATAAGCTCCCGACGTTCCTCTTACCACTATCAACAGGATACAAACTCCTCGTCCACATCCAAATCCTACCATTCGCACCACTCCCATCATGCTGAACGGCGGGAGGACAGGGATGGCAGGGGGTACCGGCGGGACAGTTCAGGCTCCCGCTCCGGAGATCATGGAAGGCATCGGAACCACCATCACAATCACCACAGCAGCGGTGGAGGTGGGTCGAGTCGGCGAAAGAGTAGCAGAGACCGTGAATGGGAGCGTGATAGAGAAGGAGACTTTAACAGCTCTGATCCGCGTTACGGAGGCCACTCGAACTCCAGCCAACACTCATCCAACAGCCTCTCCCCTCCCTCTGCCACCTCCTCTTATGGAGGATACTCGTCGTCTAAAGACCTGTCCCCCTATGACGCACCTTCCTCCTCCCGGCTAGAACCCTCGCCAGCCTTCCATGCTCAGCAAGGTGCCAGCGAGAGGGGTTTTGGAATGGGAGGTAGTATGGACAATGACTACCGGGCTCATTCTCACCACACGCCCCTCGCGCCACCGCCTCCACCTCCTCCCCTCCCGCCGGCCTCCGTCATCGCAGCCGCTGTGGCCGAAACCCTCGGCTCTCTTGATTTCGGACAGGACAGTCCCATCCGAGAAGAACAGTGGACCAAACCTAAACGCCATCCCAGCACGCCGCCCCATCCACCTCGGACGCCTCCGACCTCCTCGCCTTCACATGCCTCCATCCCGTCATCCTCTACCTCTCCGTCTTCAACCTCCCTGCCTCACCACCTCCCCTCTTCCACAGCATCCCTCTCTCCGCCTCCTCCACAACGTGACTCCTCCCCGGAGCCAGACTCCACTAATGAGAGCCTGCCGTTCATGCACCACAGCAGCAGCTTGGACTCGCGTATTGAGATGTTGCTGAAGGAACAAAAGGCCAAGTTTTCCTTTCTTGCCTCAGACGATGAGGATGATGAGAAGGAGGACAGAGAGAGAGGAAAAACAGATGACAACACAGATGGTGGGGGAAACAAACTCAGAGAGGAGAATGGAGAAAGGTCTAGTCACAAGAGACAAGGAGAGACGGAGGGAGGCCAACAGAGGAGGAGAGGAGAGAAAGATGGACGTCGCAGCAGGAGCAAGAGGCAAGGTGGTGGAGTGGGTGAAGGCAGGAAAACACCTCCAGAGGTGGCCTCATCCACTCCCGCCATGCACGGTTTAGTGTCTGAGTCTCTTCAGGGCCAAATGCCGCCACCCCAGGAGAAGCACACAATCTCTGACACACACAGGGCTCCACATACCCCACCCACATACAATGGAGAGGCACAGGTGAGTCCCCCCAGTTTTGTTTGGATGGATAATGGATCTATGAGCTTCTGTTTTTTAATAGAATAAAAGTTTTGAGTCAGTACATTAAGCTAAGGAAGTGCACCAGGTAGCATTGAATATATTGAGATGTGGATCTCAACTGGTTGGAGTTTCACAAAGGCTGAACAGAATAGATACTTTTGTAAATTCATAAAAATAGATTTGTGTTTTACTAGCCAAACACTCGGCTAAATATTATATTAGTCGTTTCATCTCCAGAGGCCAAAATACTGTTTGAGTTTTTACTTATTTTTATTTCATTTGTCATACAGCCTTTGACAACAGCAACAGAAGATACAGGAATAATTCTCTTTCCTTCTATTTTGCTTTTCTATCTATTAGGGGTGGAATTGTTCCAAGTACTCATGGTTCAGTTTGCATCACGGTTTTAGGGTCACGGTTTTGGTACGGTTCGGTATGTGCTATGATCAGGGTAATTAGTACATTTGTCAAATAATAATAAACAAAATAACAAATAATCAAACTACAAGCAACAGCACAAATACATACAATAGAGCGAAGATGCATGTAAAATAAACAGTGCTTTTCACGTTTTTCAGGTACAGAAGTTGAATAAAGTAATCAAATATAAAATAACATTGCAAATGAGTTCTCATTAAAGGAGTTCTCAACTGCGCTCACTCGCTATCAACTCTGATATGACTGGTCATTTTCGAGCTGATGGCACTCGCATACAAGAGTGTCCACGCCTTTTGATCATCACTGTTGTTGTAATGTATTGGGAAGCCAGAATGTGTATCTATCGACAGAAACATACATTAACCTAACCTCGTCTGTCTGTTATATACACGTTATTTTCAAGAAACCATATTATAGATGCGTCATCAGATTTGAGATGAACCATGGTGCAAGTGCATGCCAAACCGTGGGTGGAGAACCGTACGGTTCAATCTTGGTTTTTTATTTTATTTTTTATTTTTTTAAACCAAGAACTGTTACACCCCTACTATCTATGTACAATTATGTGGCTAGTTGCATTTTATTTGCTTTTTGCATTGTGTTTTTCCTGCTGTCCATGGCCTAGAGGATCAGAACAGAACCTCTCAAAAGTCATTCATATGAATTGAGCGGCTTAATCCAAGTCTTCTGAAGAGACACAATCACTTTATAGGATGAACAGATTCAATTTAGGCTTCACATTTAAAGTGCACAGACGTAGTGCACATATACGTAGATCTCAACAAATATGCTAAAAGGATGCTCAGACGTACTTGTTCGAGTATGATTGATCTTTAAAAATATCTTTATTTAGATTAACACAAGTCTAATGTGTTTAGAATGACATGACCGTAAGTAAATAATGAATTTTTATTTTATTTTTTACTATCATTGTAACTGTTGAAGACACTGACATTCTGTTTTTTTTTTTTACACAATTTAAATGAACCAGTAAGCTAACAGAAGTGAAACGGACATGCTTTTGCTAATTTATTCTGCTCTGGTTGACTCTGGCATGGTTTTTTTGTGCAGTATTTTAGTATTATTTCTCAGTTTCGGTGCACCACTACATTTGATTCAAGCTTGAAAATGTCCCCTTTCCACACAGTGTTTAAACTGTAATCTTCACAATCTTTTCTCCTCAGCCATCTCCTCACTCTTCTGGGGAGGATATGGAAATATCTGATGAAGATGACAACGCCATCACCACAGCAACATCCCATCCCGCTGTCCCTTCGACCTCTTCACCAGCCACCTCCTCGCAATCTGCCCTCCCCTCTCAAACTCCAGACCCCTCTGCAAGCCCCGCTCCTGACACCAGCCAGCACTTCAGCGCCACCATGCCACCTCCGCCCATCCCGTCTTACCCTCCCCACCTGCCTCCCCCACCTCTGCCCGGTTTCTCGCTGCAGCCACCTCCGCCACCTGGCATACCCCCTCCGCTTCCTCACATGGAGCTGCACCCTGAGTACCCTCCTCCGCTGCCGCACCACATGTACGACTACGCCAGCTCCATGGAACTCATGAGCCAGTACTGTGGCGGAGTGCCCATGTCATTCCAGATGCAGACGCACATGCTCAGTCGTCTCCACCAGATGCGAATGGCCTCCTCCAACAGCACTACGGCACCCCCTGGAGAAGTTCCGCCCGCCTCTGAATATCCCTCGTCATATCACCTCCATTCAATTCCCCCTCCACATGCACCTCCGCACCACCCACACCACCCATACATGGACCAAGATGGGAATGTTGCCTCCCACTATGACCAGGACCACCGCTACATCCCTCCTCATTTACCGTACGCCTACCCTGACCCTCATGCCGCCCAGCTTCCGCATCATCATGCCATCCCGCCTCCGCACAGCCCCTGGCCTCCTCACTTACCACCCCAGCAGTTTCCTTCCCACTACCCTCCACCTGGCTTTGGCACAGTGCCTGGTGTGGATGGAGAGCTGTACGGAGAGGCAGGTGACCAGATGGCCATAATGGGCCACAACCCCTGTGAGGCCGTAGTGCAGCAGGTACTGGCAGCTTTGATTGAGGAGATGAAAAACATCATGCAGAGGGACCTGAACCGCAAGATGGTGGAGAATGTCGCCTTTGGCACCTTTGACGAGTGGTGGGACCGCAAGGAAAGGAAAGCTAAGGTAATATCAGAGAGTTTTCTTCATGTTTGTTTTGAATGACCTTCAGTGTTTCTCAACCATGCCACCTCTTGCTCTTGTTTGCACAGCCATTCCAGACAGCCATGCGGGGAGTTGCGGTGGTGCGTGAGGAAGACAAGAAGGATGAGAAGACCAGCAACCGACCTCGGGAACCACTTATGTCTCTGGTAGACTGGGCCAAGAGTGGAGGCATGGAGGGTTTCTCCCTGCGGGGAGCCTTGCGATTGCCTTCTTTTAAGGTGCCTGACTACTTTACCACCTCTTTAACAGCTAAAAATTAAACCACCTTTCCACTGTCTCTTACATTCACATACATCTGACATTCATCGAATTTTGCTCCCTAGTGGCTGTGAAATAGAACTTTCAAATTGGTCTTGAAGCAGTCCTTAGTCTCAATGTAATCTATGTTAAAGTGAATGAAAATATCCGCACAAAACAAATGACCGCTAATACATGTGAAAGAAAAACATTGTAGGTTTTCTAGGGCTAATTTATGTAAATTATTATGAATTATTCATAATTGTCCATTTAACAGAAATAGTCTGTTTCAGTGCAGAAATATTGATAATTCTTCCTCGTGCTCATAGTTTTTATTAAAACACATCACATGTGGATGCCTTAAATCTAGCTGCAAAAGGACAAATGTTTCATAAAGTCAACCGAAGCTCAAATCGGCTCCATCTTTGCAAACAACAAAGAACATAAACATTTTATTTTATAGGTAGGCTGACAAGAAATAATGTATTGTCCCGTGATAATTTGAATATCATTTATTAGTTTAAATAAATAAAGTAATGTTTTCCTTGTTGGGTTATTGAAGTAATACCAATAACATTTGAAAATGTCACATTTATTGGCAGATACGATTCAGCTGCCAATATCCAGTTGTTAAATCTGACATCATGCATCGCTGTTTCCAGGTCCAAACGGTTTATCAGTTACAAAAGCAAACCACATATATACTGATTTAAAAAAATCTGAATCCTATTCTTTGTCTATAGCAAAATCTTCTTTGGTCAGACAGTGATTCATCTTTTCTGAATTGTTAAAATGTTATTAGGGCTGTAATCTCCCAGTCGATTATTAGTCGATACATTCTGGCTCGACCAAAATTCTGATTGGTCGATTTTTTTGCAGTTCATTTAATCAGTTTGGCCGCGTTAATTTCATCAGGTGGAAAGCACTAATTGCTAATGGGGGTGTTTTCAGAGCACCCCTGTTTCACAGGTAACAGTCTGTCTTCAGAACACCCCCCTTGTTTTCACTTATTTTGGATTAGCCCAACCCACTGGCGAAGAGAGACAGATTGAAGTAGGTATAGGCCTATTATTTATTTAATTGTGAGAGCGTTTTCCTAGTCAGTCCTCTTCTACCATGTCAGCAAAGACATCGGCAGTGTGGCAGCATTTTTAGAAATAGAAAATGGAAAAAAAGTTGAATGCAAATTCTGCAAGCAACAGTTTGCAATTAACAGCTCAACGATAAATGTCATATCACCTAAAAACGGTAAGCTAACTTGTCTGCGTTAGTTTGCCCCGTCTGTTTTGAGTTGCCCCATCCCTTTTACTATTGTGCAAACTACAAATTTATTTCTAGTATTATTTATTGGATTTGGGCACTTTATTAGGCTATTTTATTTTTTATTTGGAGCCTAATGCACGATGCGCTGTGCCCACTGTTTGTATTAGTTTTGAGCCTATGCTTTATTTTTCAGTTATGCACTTTTTCGTTTCTGCTCTTAATCTGGCTTGTTTAATAAATATTCCTTTTTTATTAAAGTGGACGTGCCTTTTGTGTTTAAGAGCAAAATCTTTAAGTTAAAGTCTATTCGTGTCTCAGCCGCGAAGCTGAGCTGATCCTATGTTCGAGCTGCACAGAGCGGCAGAAATGATAGTGTCTGTCAGTTATTATAATACATATGACAAAAACAATTGTCTAAATTATGTTGCATATTCCTCAAAAGTTCTTGTGATGATATCACAAGTTGACAACATAGTACTATATTTTCGGAAATCATAGGTTATGAAATTGCGCAGGTGCACGTAATGCAACGCTGTCAGAGCCGACAGACTCATGTGTCAGACTCATTTCAGTGCAAAATAATCAGGTCAAAAATGATTTAATATACTGCAAATAGCCTACTAGTTTTTTATGTTTATTTATAATTTATTTATGCAGACAACAAGGCCACCAAGTACTGCGCACAGTGCACAGCTAAGTAATTTAACAGTTTTTTTCCTAACGTTATTTTTAGTCGATTTTTAGTCGAAAATTTTAGGACCTCAGTCGACCAAAATTTTCTTTGGTTGAATACAGCCCTAAATGTTATTGTCCGGAACACTGTGAGCCCAGAGACTGTAGTGTACTCAGATTGTTTTTTTTGTTTGTTTGTTTTAAACTTAGCTTAAAGGTGTGCCATAAATTAGTAGTACTCAAACGGCTCTTGAGACAGAGTAGTGGAGTAGATCACTTTGACAAGGAGACAACATTCAATACATCCTGACTTAAGCGGATATCGTGCATACTTAATAAAATTGAATGGTTTTGATAAGGCTGGTGCACTTCATTACCATCATTTGAAATATTCCTATAATGATATTACTAAGGAGGAATGTGTTCTTCAGGTTAAGAGAAAGGAGCCTCAGGAGCTTGACGAGGTTGATGAGCTCAAGAGAGCCAGGCCTTCCACTCCACCGGATGAGGAAGATGAGGGTATGTTCCTCATGTTGTTTTAGAGCTTTCATTAACTCTCAGAAATTCTCTTTTTGACATTTACGTAATTTTAACTTTTTTAACTTCTCAATATATATACTATATATGTAATGTATATGTGTGGACTCTCTTTCTCTCTCTCAGACTCTTATCAGGGGAAATCTGCAGACACTGCTGCAGGAAGAACAGAGGAGAGGCGTGTGGCAGACAGAGGAGCAGCCAGAAGGAGGAGCAGAGCCAAGGCACGTAAGCCATACGACCTGGACAGCGAAGGAGAAGAAACATCAGATGGTTCCTCCTCTGAGAAGGTTGGTTTGTATGTCATTAAATCTGTCCTTTTTGTGTGTAGTAGTGGGCACGGACTGGTTTATAGCGTTCCATTACAACTCGAGCATCATGAGGAATTCCACTCACATGGTCTGCACTAGAGAACCGCAGAGGCTAGTTATGTGCGACTTTAGCCAAGCACACAGCAGTTGTTGGTTAAGAGTTGTCAAGTTAAAAGGCTCTTCTTCACTTGAACTTGAACTTGCACTTAAACTTGCAAATGTCTCAGAGCTGATGTGCTCATATAGTCAATTTACTGACTTTTGATCACCTGGGGAATCATTTTAAATCAGTGTTATTTTAGTATGATTTAAATATTATTTATTATTATTATTTCTGAATTGGCTTTTATTTTTACATTTTCAGGTTTCATTTTAGTTTTAGTAGTTTTGTTAACTGTTTTTTTTTTTTGTTAGTTTTTTAATGTTTATATTTAGCTTCAGTTTTTGTCTCAAATAAACTTATTTTTTTAGATAGTTGCCAAGGCAACATTTCCATAAGTTTATCATCTAATATTTATATTTTATTTTCAGATTTATTTCAGTTAACACAAACTATTTTTAATAGTTTTAATTAACAATAACAAATCTGTTCTAAATTGACCATTAACCAATGTATATGAACAACCTTATAAATTGAGCAGTTCATCTTTTCTGAATAAAAAAAAATACAAATTGGTAATATTTTGATTATATACTGAATTTTCGAATATTTTTACTTATAAATGCCAAACATACATGACAAGTAGGTTAATCTCTGGAAATATTTCCATATGTACATATTTAAATACCTAACTGTTTATGACTGACATATCAATATTTATTTATGTATTTTATCATGTCTTCATTTTTTGATGTGAATAATGTTTTTGCTCTCATATTGTGGGATGCCTATGAAGACAAAAATGCTATCTATGTCAATAGTTATGTAGCTTTTTACTGAGAGTGTTACCATTGTAAACTTTTGGTTTTAAATATGAAAGAATTTAGCTGAAAATATTCTGTCCTACTTTGTTGTATTTTCATTGAATAATGGCTAGATGGCAGCATTTCTTCTTTTCTTTAAGTGCTGTGGAGGAATTCACACAATTCCCAGCAGATGAGTTCAGACATGTTGTTGTCATTATTGTAACTAGTGACTGTTTTATGTTTAGGAGGAGGATGAAGAAGACAGTGACAAAGTGGATGAGTCAGGAGGTATGAAGCCAACTTGTTTTTCTTTCGTACTGTGCTCATTCATTTGGGCTCTATTATTAAGCCATTATTAAGCTTTTATATGTATATTTGGTCATATCTTGTAGATCCATGAGATCCATGTTTTTTGGTTTCCAACTATTTTCTCTCTTGCTCATTTTTATCAGATGAAGCCTTTAGTGCAGACAGTGATGACGAGAGCATTTCTTCCTCTACGTCTGAGAGCTCTTCATCATCCTCTTCGGCGTCGTCGTCTTCCTCCGATGAGGAAGATGAAGAGGAAGGTGAGCAAGCTGCAGAGAGCGAGTCATTGGATACAATGGACGAGTCTACAATGGACAGCATAGCTTTGGACACAGACAAGGATGAAAGGTACCTCCCTCTATGAGAACTGATACAATGAAGAGTGTTGTGTCATAGTGTTGTCACGAAACCAAATTTGTGACTTCGATGCGATACCAAATAAAATACTAAAATACCTCGATACCGATACTGAATCGATACCACGGCAAAAAAACAAAAACAGTAAAAGTAATTGAATAATATGACAGAACTTACAATTCATTGAAGGTGTCCATGCTGCGCTTTATTTTCTCATGCATGCATGTTTCATTTGCTTTCTTTGTCATGTGCTGTACGGATATATTTGAACCGTTCTGTGAACGTAACAGTGGAAGCAGAGCTTGTACTCTCTCCTGCTGTCACACATCGACACAAATTAAGAAATACTGTTCTTATTAGAGTGCTGTTATTCTTAAAGTACCGGTACTAATAAAATTAATATCGTATCGTTAGGCAGGGTATCGCAATACTTTTCTAGTACGGTATATCACGCAACACTATTATGTCGTGGATGGATAAGTTGACATGACTTATGTCTGTTTTTACAGGGACAAAGCCAGCATTAACCAATCATCAGTTACTGCTGCAGAGGTCAAACATGGTCAGTTCACTTTTTCAAAACAAAAGAAATGGCTTTTTAGGGAATTTAAGAGAGAATAAATTCTGTCAGCATTTATTCACCCTCATGTCATTCCATATCTTTATGGCTTTCAAGATGTATAACAAGATATTTTGAAGAATGTTGGGAACCGTTAACAACATTTTTCAAAATATCTTCTTTTGTATTCAAGTCCATACAGGTTTGGAACGGCATGAGAAGTGAGTAAATGATGATAGAATTTAAAAAAAATTTGAGTTTAAAACTCCTGATTTTTATTTTCAAAAATGTTACGTTTTGTGTTGACTTCATTCTTTCTTTTACTACCAGAAGAAGAGAAAATGCCTACAGCTGTGCCTCCATCTTCTCCATATCCCCGGCCTTCTTCCCCTATCCTCCTCCTCCCCCCACTCAAGAAACGGCGCAAGACGGTTTCTTTCTCAATGGAAGAAAGCGAGGTCAAGTCCCCCATTCTGTCATCTTCTGCTCCCTCTCCATCTCCCACTCCTGTCTCACAAGCTTCAGACGTTCCTAGTTCCACTTCTCCTGGAAGCACACCCACAGCAGTTGCTCCCCCCACCGCCTCCAAACCTGCCCCAATGCTCCTTCCATTTGCTTCTCGTCCCAGCGAGAGTAACGCCCTGACTTCCCCAGCTTCCCCTTCCGCTGTTCTTACTGTCCCTCCACCAGTGCGTTCCCTGCGGCCTGATGAACCCAAAAAGAGTCCAGGCACCCCTCCCTCCCCACAAACTCCCACTGCCAAAAACTCTTCCAAACGTGGCAAGGACTCCCCTAGAACGCCCCCTGTGCCCGTCTGCCTCACGGTCCAGAACCTCCCGCTGGACCATGCCTCCTTGGTCAAAATGGCCTACGAGGACCCCGTCCCTGTTCCAACCACACAAAAGGGCCGCATACGCGGCCGCCCTCGGACACTCAGCCAATCAGCTTCTGGTTCTCATCTGCATCCCGCTGTGGAGGAAGAGGAGAATGAAGAGGAGCTGGAGCAGCGGCTGAAACTCAGGGAGCAGCTGGGAGTGTCCAGCCTGCTACAGCTGGCCTCTGCCCCTAAGCCTGACCTGTCTGTGCTTGCCGATGTGGCACTGAAGATGGATCCGGAGGCAGATATCGACTCAGAAGAGACTGAGACCTCCGATGAGGCAGAGGAGCACAAGCTGGAGGAGGAAGAGGGCGACTTCTTTTCCCCACACCCACGCCAACCACTCCTGGATCCAGAGGGTCTGTTTGTTCTGCAGGAGCACAACTATTCTAAAACTCTTGCACCTCCACACCTCACATCTCCACAAAAGAGGACGAAACAGGACCCCACCGTCCTACTCCCTGCAGACCTCAACCAGCACGGTGTTCAGGAAGCACCCGAAGAGGTCATTGGGGAAGCTCTTGCCGCCAGAGGAGAAGCTCCAGAGCTGTACGAGAATCTTTCCGGGATGGGCATTCTTTGTGAACCCAGGGATGCAGCTGAGAAACAGATCAAGAGCCTCGGCCCACCAAACAAGAGGAAAGGATCAATTAGCAAAGAGATGGAGATGGAAGAGAGGGGGAAAGGGAAGAGCAAGAAGAGAAGTAGGAAAGACAAAGAAAATGAGGAACTCCAGATCTCTAAGAAACAGAAGGAGAAACAGATTAAGAAACAGAGGAAACGGAAGTTAGAGGTTTGTGCTTCTGTCTGGTTCTCATTACAGAACTTCATCAGTTACTCTAATTGTTGTGTGAGGATTGTGCTAGACCCATTAGACAACTTTTCCTGTAACAAACTACTTCTATATATACAACCTCTTTATATAGTAGGGATGTGCGCAATAACTAGTTACATTAACGTTTAAATGGGATTTTACAACTGACTAGTTGACTAGTCTAATCCCACCACCCGGAGACAGTCAGTGTATGTGATTTATTTGAAATAGACTACTTCATCTAGTATGAGCAGTCAAATCCCACAGAGAATACCGCTAAAAACATGTCAAGTGCTTGCCTTACATTATGATCAATGTATATTAAATGTAAGCCTTCACTTAAGCAACGTGAGCCATTATAGAAAGCACAGGACCAATAACAACCCTCTGTGCACGCCTTAGCAATATAATCGCCATTGGCAAGTACATTTTTTTGTTTACTTGCCAGACTGATATACTATTTTATTTATATTAATGCTGTCAAACTGATCTATCACGATTAACTGCATCCAAAATAAAAGTTTGTTTACATAATATATGTGTGTGTACTGTGTATAAATATGTGTATATAAATACGCACACATGCATGTGTATATTATATATATCATGCAAATATTTATTAAATATATATATTAATGTGTATGTATTTATATATGCATTATAATTATACACAGTACACACACATATATTATGTAAATAAACTTGTATATATTGCAATTAATTGTTTGACAGCCTTAATATAAATATAATATATTTATATGAATGCATATTTGTCACTTTAACTGAACTTAGGACTGGAGGTGGTGCTTAAGATATTGTTGGTCATTCAGTGTTTCTGTAAAAATTGATAATAGACAATAGTAATTAGTAATTATTAATAAGATGATAATACTACTACTAATTTAAATTAGTACTTCTAATAACAATATACAACGCACTAAGGATTGATGAGCTGCTGGGTTCGAGAATATTAGTCACGTTGTCTGTGTTCGCTCTAACTAATTTGCTGAAATCAAAACAGGCACGGTAATAGATGAGCACCAGCCAAATACAGGTTGAGCTGAACTTAAATAGACAGATTGCTTGACGGAGAGCAAAACTCTGTTTCTCTGAGAGTTCAGCGAGTTAAAATATATCTATACTAAACTTATTCTTAGCCTCTAACACTGGCGAGTAAAATCTAAGCATTTATTAGCCAATGGCTAATGATATATATTATATATAGATTTACTCGCATATGCGAGTAATTTACTCACATTGTAGAGGGTTGAATAAGCTCAAACCCAAAAGCCTATTAGAAACAGATTTCCGCAATCAAAAGTTAGTCCACATATTTCAGCACGCTAAGGTATTGTTATTCATTACCACAGCAAACTCTTGCATGTCTAGGTTTGAACGCGCTTCTTCTGTATGAAAAGTATCTTTATACCTGATGGGTGGCAAAAACGCAAAAAAGCTTGATGTCTACTTCCATAGATTACTTCTATAGATTAAGTGTATTCTCTTCTTTAGGATGTTGATATGTATAGCAACTGTTGCAAAAATATCAAGTAAGTTTTATTCATAAAGTTTCTCCTTTTAATCCAATATAAAATGTCATATACTTTGTCCATCATAACCGGTAGTATAACAAGCCTATACGCAAGCTTACTTGTTATATACTAGTTTGACATGACATAGAAGAGAAGTTTTCTGTAGGCTTTCATAATGCTCCCTTACGTTGCTCATCTTCCGAGTGGACATTTCTCTGAACTGCCGCGAGTGTCACAGAGAAAACCAACGCATGCAATAATAGAGATGTGCAAATGAAACCATATATATAATTGATTGGTCTTGCACATCCCTATTGCATAAAAAGTTACATTGCTGTTGTTTTAGTCACATTGTATTGCATTAACAGCAGATACATTAAACTTTTTGAGCCAGATAAATGTTGCTCTGATTGCAAAACAGTAATAGTTTGTTGTGTATTGATTGTTTATATATAATTGTGTACTTTTGTCTGTAGCTTGTAATGTAACTATTGTTTTAAGGGGTAGTAACTTGACTAATTTTACAAAGCTTGAAGTTTTAAAAGTTACTTGTTTCAAGTGGCTTCCCCGATATTTTGTCCTTGTATGAGGAACTTTGCAACATATTTCATGGTTTGTATGCATATTTTCTCAATGTACATCTTAGTTAAAAGGCACTTTGCTTTGTTAAGACTGTAGCACTGTTGCGATAATTTCAAGCTGTTACGATATATCAGTTTGTCCTATAAACCCACAGAACTTGAACTTTTTTTCACTGTTCTGCATTGTTGGATAAAACTAATAAGCTTGCCAAATAGTGGTCAAAAATCCCCCATTTGGCCTTTTTGAGGAATGGATTATGTCTGTTTCCTAACATTTTCCTAACATACTCTGTTGGCAGGATTTCGAAGAAGATGTGGATGTGGAGCAGTTGGAGTCTGGGGAGCTTTCCAGCTCCAGCTCTGACTCTGGAGACTCTAACTTTGGTCTAGAGAGATCACTGGAGTTTGAAAAGGAAGAGGTTAGAAAGAGCGAACGACTTTTCCTTCAGGAAGCCGGCTTGACCCCTTCGACTCAGCGGCGGCCCAAACACATGCCTGCGGCAGCTCTTATGCCCCGTCCCTCTTACAAGAACCGCAGCGAGTTTGAGCAGATGACCATTCTGTATGATATCTGGAACACTGGCCTGGACCAGGAAGATTTGAGACTCCTGAAGAGCACCTACGAAAAACTGCTGCAAGATGACCGTGGCACCGACTGGCTCAACGACACACACTGGGTCCCTCATACCAATATCCTTACAGCTGCTTAAGAGCAAAAATTCATAGTATAATACAAGCAAAATCAGATGCTTTTATTGGTCATACCCAAGCCAACAGTATAAGCATTACCACTATACCAAATGTATTGAGTTTGCTATGTGTAAAATGAGTAAGGGGAAGGGGTACTGTGATACTGCCTTCTCAGAGGATTTTGCCCACGTTTTGCTCCTTAACCTCTTGCCTGTACTCACCAACATCCCGAACCCCCGGCGGAAGAAGAAGACACCAGATGGGCAGTTAAGAGAGCATGTCACCGGCTGTGCCCGCAGTGAAGGCTACTATGCCATAAGCCGCAAGGAAAAAGACGTCTACCTTGAGCTAGACCAGCCAGTGACAGTGCAGGAAGTTGGGGACTATGATACTGCAGTAGGTTCACTTTAAGTTTTAACTCAAATGTGTGTTGAACTTGTAATTAAAGCTATAAAAAAAATGTATGTGAAAATTGTGCGTTTGAAGACGTCAAATTTAAACATATGTATTGTAGTTGTGCTACTGCTAATGTTTTTGACTAAATTACTCATTACTAGCCATTAAATTTCTTTGTTCAGCTTGAGTATGGCAGACAGTTTGGGTCAGTAGTTTGTATCCATCTGAGCAGCTCTCACTCTCTCTGTCTCCGTCACAGGGCTCGAATCGTCTGCTGTCTGAAAGGCGCTCCGAGCAGCGGCGTCTCCTCAGTGCTATCGGCACGCCAGCAGTGATGGACTCAGACCTGTTGAAACTGAACCAGCTGAAGGTAAAGTTCTTCAGTTCATTGACATGACCAAGACCTTGATCATGCTATCAACACTTTGATTACAATGACCTTACCGCTCCTTCAACCTTTTCAGTGCAGTAATCCATAGCATTCTATTTAATGTTTGACAGCCGTATAAAGGATGGCATCTGAGGGCACGTTCACCAGGTTTACTTTGTAGAGTAGTTCATACCATCCAAACAGCTTTATATTGTCGGTTGACTCCTGTGTCAGTGACCCTGACTGCTCCTTATCAACAGTTTTGGCTGTTATGCTCTGTAAGCTCTTTGACTCTGAGTTAATGTGTTCAAAGTTAAAAGTTGTTCCTTTAAAAGCATATCCTTATCTTCACACCTACTTAATTGCATGATCTTTGAGGAAAGACGCATTGTATGTTTGGAGAGGGCAGACATGTCTTGATGGTTTATTGTACAGCACATATGGATGTACTTCACACAAAGGTTCCCCTATGGACCTTTAATGTTGTCATTTTTCACCGTGAAGCCAGAGTGTAAGCAGTTAACTGGAGTTATGTGCTTTCTGTTGTAAAAAGCAGTCAGTCCATTTATCTTAATTATTACAATCTGTGTGGTTCCTAGGATATGTCTATGTCTGTTTTGATTTTTTTTAAATTAAGCTTTGCCATCGCAGGAATAAATTACTTTAACATTAATATATTTTAAAATATTACAATAGAAAATAGTTATTTTAAATAGTAATATTTCACAATATTACTATTTTTACTGTTAAACCTTACTTTTGAACAGTAGTGTAAAAGGTGATAAAGGTTTGCATGTGATCCAAAGTTCTGAGTAATACAGGCATCTGTCTTTCTTAGAATTTAGAACCAAAATATTGTCTTAATTGTCTTCATATAATCGGCCCCACTTTATATTAGGTGGCCTTAATTACTATGCACTTGCATCAAAAAATAAGTACAATGTACTTACTGTGTTAAAATTGTATTGCAAAACACCTTTGCTGATATTGAGGTGGGATACGGGTAGAGTTATGGACAGGTGTGGTGGTATGGGTAAGTTTAAGGGTAGGATTATGTGTAAGGGAAGTGTCAACTGTGTAATTACAAATGTAACTACAGAAATTAATTACAGCTGTAATTACAAGCAGGTATTTTTTAAAATGTAAGTACAATGTAAAAACATGTATGTACACAATAAGTGCATTGTATCAAATTATTAATTAAAATGTTAGTACATAGTAGTTAAGGCCACCTAATATAAAGTGGGTCCATTCAATCTGTATATTGCTCAATTCTAGTTAATGTACATCAAATATTCTTGTGCCTGTAAACCATAGTCTATCCTGTACATGTTTGCATCAAATTTATGCTTGAATTCTGCTTGCAGTTCCGTAAGAAGAAGCTAAGGTTTGGCCGCAGCCGCATCCATGAATGGGGCTTGTTTGCCATGGAACCCATTGCTGCTGATGAGATGGTCATTGAATATGTGGGACAGAATATCAGACAGGTAAGCCTTCTAGCTGAAGTATAACTAACAGCTATTAAAATGATTTATACTAGGAAGTAAATTTTGTTTCTTCTTGAGGAATACATGCTTGTTGATGCTTTGGTGTTAATAGATTGTGTGTTTGTTGCTTCAATTGTAGATGGTGGCTGATAATCGAGAGAAGCGATATGCCCAGGAAGGCATTGGGAGCAGTTACCTATTCCGTGTCGACCATGACACTATAATTGACGCCACCAAATGTGGAAACTTGGCTCGGTTTATTAACCACTGCTGCACGGTAAGTACCCTCCTAGTGAGACAAACATTCATATATCTCTAATGCCACATGACCTCTGATAAACATATTGCTGCCACTCCCAATGTGACCATCAATATAGCATTAAACTGAAAAAGCTCTTGTTGGGGTAACAGTCTAAGGCCCAGGACCAGTAGTGAAAAATGAAGACCAAGAGTCAGGAGTGCAATTATTTAAAGGGGTCATAGAATGGTACATGCACTTTTACAAGTTGATTATACGGAAATGTGTGTTGGCAGTGCCTGTACACAACCATCCTATAATGATAAAAATACATCCAGTGTTTTTTTTTTAATCTCCTTATATATTTTCCCCTGTCTCAAATCGAGCCGTCTGACCGTGTGACGTTACACGGTGTACGCCCCTCCTAAGATTGTTGATTGACAGCAGCGTTTCAACACAGACCCACCCTGAGCGAGCTGTCATCAGTCCGCCATTGTTGATACTCTGGAACAGAATGGCGTCTAAGCGATTGTGGTGTTGTGTTGTTGTTGTGTGTAATAACGAACACAGCAGTCATTTTGATGTTCCTAAATCCGAACTGCTGAAGACCCAGTGGCTGCTGAGTTTTGTTTTAGAAGGGAATATTCCCCCCGATCAACGTCAATGTTTGCGCGAATCATTTCTCAGCAGACTGCTTTATAAACGAGCGTCAGTATAAAGCAGGTTTTGCTAATAAGCTGCTCTTGAAAAAAGGATCGTGTTCCTGCTGCACCTCAGGAAGATGTGAGTGTAACGTTTTATTAACCTTTATATTAATCTTTGCAAATCGCTTCACGATGAATGAGGCTAAAGTTTACAGGGTAAGTTACATTACGGCATGCTTTCTGTGTATGATGTTCTCAATATAATTCATAATCCCACGTTTATAATGAACAACGCGTTATGTTTGTTATTACAAACTGTGTACTCGGGTGATAAAGTTAACGTGGTAACACTACACTAAGCTTACTTTTGTACATGGTTTATAACGGTGTCTGTTACTGATTAAGAAGTAATGTAAAAAAAAAAATCTTATAACATAACATCAATCTGTCAATGAACTAACACATCAGTTAACACATAGCAACTACACTACTCTGCCAGTACAAAGATAGATCAAAGTGACATGACGTTAACCAACCATTCAGAAACGTCCTGTTCGAACTTCGATGGGTTCGTCATCTTGTTCCTAGTCCGACTCCGGTTCAAAATGATAAGGTTGCTCAGATGTTTCCTCAGAGACTCCCGTTGCCATTATTTCTCGAAAATATACCCTCAAATGTTGTCAAGGCAACACTCCACGTGTGTTGTGGTGTTGTGTCGGGTCGAACCGAACGCCCCACAGAGCAGAGGGGGCGGGGTGAGCAAAGCTCATTATCATTTAAAGTCACATGCACTGAAATGACTTGCTGAAAACTGAGCTGGTTTTGACCAGGTAAAATGAGTGTTTTCTTACAATACTAATGAGAATTTTTAATTAAAGTATATTACAAACTTTTCATTTAGACACTAAAGAATCATATTAACTTGTACAAAAATGTCATTCTATGACCCCTTTAAAAGAGAAATTTACTGATGAATAGTTTGCAGTTTCATCAGCAGAAGCCAGCTTCAAGTCTCACAATGAGTTCGTAGGCCGCGCTCCCTCTACCAGCCTACCTACCTCCGCCTATCGTACATACAATTTCTGAACAGTTATACTGTTTTCAAGGTCTGGCCACGACATTACTGCAATTAGAATGATTCTGATTGGCTCAGGAAAATGCAGTCATGGTAAATTTCCACACATCGTCAGTTAATCAGATTCACGTGTACACTTGTTGATGCTTTCTCCCAGGCACGTAATGACCTTCCAGATTCTGGATCAGGTGCCAGCTCTCCCAAAACAACACGTCCACTCATCTCTTAAGATGCCCGTAATCCACATCCAATACTGATCTTTAACACCGAACACTGCGCACATACACAGATAAACAGTCTCTCCATGGTTGGTTGGTTGAGCTCTGGTCCAAACCAGAGAAAGTTTTCCAAAACACTGATAACATTTGCTTTTCTCTCAGTGAGAGGTACAGACAGGCCAATTCTTTAGTGTTTCAGTAAAAGGATATTATAAAATAAAATGAAAGACAAATCCATATTTCATATTTCAGCAGTCACCACTCAGAGACCAAATACAAACGTTAGAAAATATAAAGGAAGAAACAAAATAATAACTTAACAATAATAGAAAGATTAATATTGATTAAGGCTTTGATTATACATTTAAGTAGGATATAGATATAAATATATATAATTATATTGAAGCAGCAGTGGATCTCAGAATCCAACCTTTCACTCTTGAGTAGTTATGTTAGCTTATGCAGGTTTTGCATTCACTACAAGGCTTAATAACCAATTTAGATGGAAAGGATCTCGAGCTGATTAGACACGGCACTTCCTCGAAAATAAATTCCAGCACAGCGCTACAACAACCAAAATATAATTACCCTTCACAATAACTCCTTTTGAGAGCTACATGACAATGTATCTGTTCAACACAATACATTACTCACCTGTTGAGAAATAAAAACAACGTCGTCTTGCCGCTTTTACAACATTTCAAATCCCTCAGTTCTCGCCAACTCTGAAAAGCCAAGCCAATGTTAATTCTCCTTTTATTATGAACGGTCACATTCTCTTTTTGACAGCAGTTCAGTGTTTTTTTGTTTGTTTGTTTTTTAATGGTTGTTTCCCCTGAGGTTGGAGTTTTAACTGCTCCATGACAAATCTTTCTTGCTCTTTGTGACAACTAATCTATGCCACTCCCTGTAGCTGGAGCAACTTTTCTCAATTTCTGATGAGCCACGCACAGGCGAGTGATGTACAGTATGTACTCTTATAATAGGCTTAGCATGGTGAATCAGGGTAAAACAAAAACAAGTTTTGAAAGAAGGATTAATGATGTATTGACATTTTTAACAAAAAAGTTACATAGTGTTCTATCTGCGTTTGAAGGTTCAGTGTTTTCAGCTGGGTAGAAGGGATTATTTCCTAATTCATCTTTATCTGACTCCATTTTATCATAAACTCGAATTTAGGTTAAAATGCCAATTGGTTTAGTAATTTATATTCAATAATTAATCACACATTTAATCATTCTGTTTAACCCTTTGTTAAAATTATGCCTGTTCATAATCTACTAGAGGTTGTTAATAATTCCAGATCAAGTCAGAATAGATCAAATGTAACAATTTATTAACGGTCAGGTTAATGTATAATGCCAATTACATAATCAATTTAAAGATATTCCATACATAACATCAAATACTCGGTAGCAAAGAATAAGATATTGATACCTGACTTCTGAATATTACATAACTTAGAGCGTCTAATAGTCATTCTGTGTTACAGGCCGAACTCATTACAGCATCTAGCCCCGATCTTTCTGCTACATCGTTTTAAGTAGTACTCAGACCAGACAGCAACCTCTTTCAAATGGAAACGCTAATGATAACAATGGTAATTTAAATTGGATCACTCTCCCATTTGCCTGGATTGAAAGAAGAGACCAAATGGCTCCAAAAGCCACACCCATCATAATATGCAAAATATCTCTAAGCTCTAAAAACTCTTATTATCATCTTGTATATTTCTGTGGAGATGAGATTTTTGTACCAGTCGCACTAAGACATTAGATTAGATTATATTCAACTTTATTGTCATTACACAAGTACAGGTACAAGGCAACGAAATGCAGTTTAGGTCTAACCAGAAGTGCAATAGCAGCAAGTGCAGGATATACAATGGTTGCATAAGTGCAGGATATACAATGGTTGAATAAGTGCAGGACATGGATATGTACTGAATATATATATAGAGAGAGATGGTTGTTATTATAAACAGAATGTATAGGTGAATATGTACAGTGAATAAATATAAATATACAGATGGCTATTACTATAACAGAATTTTACATATAGAGGTATACAATGATATGTTAGGCAAAGGTGAGGAATATAGCAGTGGATTAAGATAGTGCAATAAAGTATGCACAGAATCTATCCGAAAAAAATTGTAAAAGTGCAGTGGAAAGTGATTGCATATTACAGTTAGAAGTAGGGGTGTAACGATTCATCTACTACATCGATGTATCGATTTATTTTCCTACGATCTAACTACATCGATCTGTGCTCAGCAAGTTGGCCTTCCGGACGACATATATCGATCTAACATCGTTTTAAAAGGTAATCAATCGATTGTATCGATCATAGGAAATAACGCATTGGATTTAAGCACGTCAGACTTTAAATGGATGTTTTTTCTTAGCACTTTTAATGATAACGGCGTTAAACGTTACTCGATTCAGTCTGCCTATCTGTGACATCATCGCAACACACACACACGCACCAGCAGCAGCGCTAAGAAAACAAAACAGCATTGCGGATGGCAGAGGAGAAGCCAACCAGCACGAAATGATCAAGCCACCAGAAGAAACAGCTACCTGTACTTTCAACCCTGGCTAAATGTTACCTGTGCATTCCTGGCACCCGTGTGCCAGCAGAGCGAGTTTGTAGTACTGCTGGCGACATAGTGAACGTACAGAGAAGTGTTCTGCGGTCAGATCATGTTGATACTTTTGAAAACATAATCTGTAGAGTCATTGAAGAGTGGTTGGTTACATTGTACATTTTGTTAAATATTGTTTGTTTATTAAACTGAGAGTAGTAGCAGGTTCAGCCAGTTTATTCAACCTGAAGAAATGTTGGTTGCACTTTATTTTTGATATTAATATTGTATTTGTATTCTTTTAATGTTGAAAAACAACAGCAAAAGTAGCAGGTAAACCTACTATTAATTAAACCTGAAGAGAAGTTAGTTGCACTTTATTTTTGATATTAATATTGTAATATTTATGTTGGAAAACAAAAGCAGAAGTAGCAGGTTAACCTACTGTTGAAATGTTGGTTGCACTTACTGTGCTTTTATTGAAAATGTATTGAATATTGAAAATGAGAGCAGAAAAGGTTAACTTCCTGTTAATTCAACCTAAACTGTTGGTTGCACTTTATTCAAATAAAATTTGAATGCATTTGCCATTAATTGTTGTTTACTTGTTTGTTCATATCCATAATTAATTGATATACCGGATTCCCTTACAAGAAACAACAGGAATCTAGGAAACTTCACCTGCACTGACCAGTATCCAGATATTTATTTCAGTCACACAATTTTTGGCTAAAAAGTTACTGAATCGATTTCAAGTCACTGAATCGTTTCGGATCGTATCGTTCTAAATGAACCAAAATCGTCCTTGAATCGTATCGACAACCTCAAATCGTGATACGAATCGAATCGTTGTTAAAACGAATCGTTACACCCCTAGTTAGAAGTATTATGTAATACGGTGTAAAATGCATATGTAAACAGTTGGTACTGTAAATAACAGTCGGCAGTGCAAATGAGAATAATCCAATTAAGTTATGGCAGTGCAAGATGCATAAGTAAACAGTTGTTACTGTAATAAACAGTCGGTAGTGCAAATTGACATTCCAGTAGTGCAAATAACAAGTGAAGGCAGATGTGAGGTGGGAGAGGAGAGTTAGCAGTATATGAGGGAAGTGGATCAACGGGGGTTCGAGTTCAATAAAGAGTCAGCTCTGGGGAAAAAACTGTTCTTTAGTCCGCTGGTCCTGGTCCGGAGGCACCTGAAACGCCTGCTGGAGGGCAGGAGAGAAAACAGTCTGTGGGCTGGGTGAGAGGAGTCCTTAAGGATGCTGCGAGCTCGATGCAGACAGCATTTCCTCTGGATGTGCTCGATGGCAGGTAGTGGAGTCCCTGTGATGCGCTGGGCAGTTTTCACCACCCGCTGCAGTGCCTTGCGCTCCGCAACAGAGCAGCTCCCATACCATACTGCGACACAGTTGGTCAGGATGCTTTCTATTGTGCAGCGATAGAGGTTCACCAGGATAGCCGAGGAGAGCTGATTCTTCCTCAGTGTCCTCAGGAAGAAAAGGCACTGGTGAGACTTCTTGACCAGGCTGTTGGTGTTGGTGTTGGTTGTCCACGACATGTCCGCTGAGATGTGGATCCCCAGGAACTTGAAACTGGAGACACGCTCAACAGCCATTCCATTGATGTGGATGGTGTCGTGTGTGCCTCTTGACTCTTTCCTGAAGTCCACGATGAGCTCCTTCGTTTTGGTGGTGTAATAATTTCACTTTTGGGCCCAAACAAGGGACGCCAATTATGTAGTGATTTTACCTTCGTCCATCCAAGGACGTTAAGTAAGGTAGTGATTGGTACTCGCGTCACCGCAGACGTTGTGATTTTTGGATCACACGTCACTTAACGTGTGGTTATGAGTACATCAGATGACCACCTTCCCCCTCTCTTAGTTTGGGACACTAGTCAAGGTCTTTTACCTTTTACCAAGGCTCTTTGAGAACGCTCCAAACGGGAGGCGGTTCAATAATTTTAGATTGAATGTAAAGTGGGGAGAATTGGTCAGCTGATTTATCTGAAAGATTGGTGAGATTTCTAACTTGTAGAGCCTTTTCTGTATTATCAGCACAAGTAAGACACAATTGTAATAAAATAGATTTTATTAACAAAAGATAAACAAGAATAACTAGCACCACTACTAAATGAATACAATGAATGATAAAAGAATAAAGTGCATAAGATGTATAAAATACATGTGATTTAAGTTGTGTGGCTATGGAAGAGTTGCATTATTTTAGGGAAAGATAAACTGTTGTTTCTCTGAAACTAAGGTAAAGAACCTCATTATGCATCAAACAAATAACGAAAGATTATTTGTTATTAACTAGCATCAGTTAAATTACCTCTAATGTAAATTAGGAAATCATATACTGATATATACAACAATGCCAAGGTTTCTGGAAAGAGGTTTGGTTAAGTGATATTTACGTTCCACTTGGTTGAGTAAGCAGTCCGATGGAGGTGACTTCTTCCACTGGTTGTGCTGGGTGACAATGCAGTGGGAAAGGAGCTGGAATCCGTTTCAACAGCCTTGAACATGTAGATCTGTGGGATGCTGATCTCCTGGAGCACCAAAGGGTCCTAAAATCTGGAACACGCAGATGAGGCCCTGAAGTAGGTGCAGAAGGTCCTTAATCTGGAACACGCAGATGAGGCCCTGAAGTAGGTGCAGAAGGTCCTTAATCTGGAACACGCAGATGAGGCCCTGAAGTAGGTGCAGAAGGTCCTTAATCTGGAACACGCAGATGATGCCCTGAAGTAGGTGCAGAAGGTCCTTAATCTGGAACACGCAGATGAGGCCCTGAAGTAGGTGCAGAAGGTCCTTAATCTGGAATACGCAGATGAGGCCCTGAAGTAGGTGCAGAAGGTCCTTAATCTGGAACACGCAGATGAGGCCCTGAAGTAGGTGCAGAAGGTCCTTAATCTGGAACACGCAGATGAGGCCCTGAAGTAGGTGCAGAAGGTTCTTAATCTGGAACACGCAGATGAGGCCCTGAAGTAGGTGCAGAAGGTCCTTAATCTGGAACACGCAGATGAGGCCCTGAAGTAGGTGCAGAAGGTTCTTAATCTGGAACACGCAGATGATGCCCTGAAGTAGGTGCAGAAGGTCCTTAATCTGGAACACGCAGATGAGGCCCTGAAGTAGGTGCAGAAGGTTCTTAATCTGGAACACGCAGATGAGGCCCTGAAGTAGGTGCAGAAGGTCCTTAATCTGGAACACGCAGATGAGGCCCTGAAGTAGGTGCAGAAGGTCCTTAATCTGGAACACGCAGATGAGGCCCTGAAGTAGGTGCAGAAGGTCCTTAATCTGGAACACGCAGATGAGGCCCTGAAGTAGGTGCAGAAGGTCCTTAATCTGGAACATGCATACGAAGGAACCTCGAAGTGAAGGTTTGCTCTCCTGAGCTTAACCTTGTTGTAAATGTCTCTGTGTGTCTTCTGATTCTGTGGGTCAGACACTCAGGACTTGGTCAATCCACTTCGGTCTCTCTGGCATGGAGACTCGGGACATGCTGTAGTCTTGCTGGACTAAAACTCTGAACGTATTGGTTGTTAATGTCTCTTTCCTCACAGGCTGGAGGCTCAGAACGTGGTCATATCTGTTGCTGCCTCACAAGCTGTAGATTCAGATCCTTGGATCTTTTGTTGTCTCTCTGGATGAACCAGAGGCTCAGAACTTGGTTGCTCTGTCACAGTCTTATCCTCGCGGGACAGACTCAGAACTTGGTGAACTGTTTGTCTTTCTCAAGGAGAAACTCAGAACATTACGGTGTATCTGTTATGTCTCTCTTGAAGGGAGACTCAGAACAAGGTGTGTCTGTTGAAAGAGTACCTTTATCATTTTCCGAATAGGAGGAGATTGCAATTTGGCGCTTCTCCATTCCAGTGTTGCGATTGGCTGCTGGCATCGGAGGGGCCCCACAGTGTGGACCACCCTCCTTTCTCCTGTGGAGCTCATTTGCATACTGTACACAGTTAGAAGTCTTTAAAGTGTCTTTAAAGTTTACCAATGCATTTCCCACTTTACAAACCACCATCAGAATACCCTTGGCAATATTCTAAACACATAGAAACCAAATATAATGGAAAAAGATTGAACTGTTCATTCATTGATTTGTTCATTAACAGCTGACTCTGTGTAAGATGTTGCATTACAAATAGCTGTCACTGAGAATACTTATTTCTCTGAATAAGTATGAAATGGATGTGTGTACTTTACATCAGTCTTAAGTTTTCCAAACATAGTTATGAATGGATTTGGATGTGGTCTTTCTTTCACCCACTACTGCTAAGGTCCTGTGGAATTTTTATGGCAGTCATAGACCAGGACACTAGGGATTTGGGTGAAGGGCAGAAACTGCATGTGGACCAATGAGATGTCTTGTCCTTCCTAGGCTTGGTACAAGAGGTGGTCTTTTTGGCCTCTAAGAGGTGTCTGGCTGTTGTCCAAGCATCTTTGTCTGATGGCGTTGGACAGTTTGTTTGTGTCAGTCTACCAAGATCCAATTAAAATGTAGCAAACCTTTGTCCACTGTTATGGACAGAGAGGGGCCTGTCCATAAACTGGGCCCTGGAATGTGCTGTCCACTACAGTGGTGTTGAGGAGCAGGTTATTTTCAGTGCACCATGTGGCCAGGTGCTGGATCTCCTCCCTATAGGCAGTCTCATTGTTGTTGCTGATGAGCCCAATCACCGTAGTGCTGACGATGAAATTAGATCCATATACAGGCTTGCAGTCGGAGGTGAAGAGGGAGTAGAGAAACGGACTTAGCACACAGCCCTGTGGTACACCAGTGTTAAGTGTGATGGACGTGGAGCAGGTGAATCCTGATCAAACATTCTGGGGTCTGTCGGTTAGGAAGTCCAAAATCCAGTTACACATTGAGGTGTTTATGCCCAGGTTTCCAAGTTTAGCTATTAACTTGGTTGGGATGACAGTGTTGAATGCTGAGCTGAAGTCAACAAACAGCATACGTGCATAAGTGTTCTTATTGTCCAGATGAGTGAGCACAGAGTACAGTGCCATGGAAACTGCATCCTCTGTGCTCCTATTGCTGCGGTAGGCAAACTGGTGTGAGTCCAATGTGGATGGTAGAGTCTTTTAGGTGTTCCAGGACCAGCCGCTCAAAGCACTACATAACGATGGGTGTGAATGCTACAGGGCGGTAGTCATTAGGGCACCTTGGGCTAGAGTGTTTCGGCACTGGCACAATGGAAGTGCATTTAAAGCATGTTGGTACAGCTGCTTGGGCAAGAGACAGGTTGAAAATGTCTGTAAAAACCCCAGCGAGCTGCTCCGCACATGCCCTGAGAACACGTCCAGGGATGTTGTCTGGTCCAGCAGCCTTGTGTGCGCTGATCCGGCTCAGTGCCTTGCAGACATCTGTGGAGGAGAGTGTGATTGGTGGGTGGTCAGCTGAGGGTTTGAGCTTACAAACGATATCAAACACATATAATACTGTATAGTGGGAACTGACATTTAAATCATACAGATTTTGGGTGAATTCTGGATGATCTCTCAGCATGAAGGGAAGTAAGATGGGGAGAAATTCAGGTGAAGGGAAAGACATGTAGATTAAGGCCATTCTCAATTGATTCATTCAGTGTGACGTGAAAAAGTGTCCTCTCAGTGAGTAGTTGTCCTTCACCAGACATCTTGGCATTATGCAAGCTTTCATAGTCTTTCAGTGGTAGAATGGATTTAATTTACATGTCTTTCCCTTTTACCCATCTGAAAACACAGAACGCGCAGCAACCTTCAACCTTCAGATTGTTAGCCTTCATTGGAACAAATTCAGTGGTCTTAAGATTCAAGATTTATTTGTCACATACACAATTATATAGAGCATATATAACCAGCAGTGAAATGTAAGTCAGGTCCGCTCCATGGGCAGTGCAATTATAAAAAAAAAAGAACATACAACACAGATGAAAATATACATAGAAATACAATATACACAGATAAAAATATTCATAAATATAGCTATGAGAAAATCAAATAAAATATAGAATGGAAAATAATTAGCATGAAAGTAAACTGTAGTCATAAATATTAAGATACTCAAGGATGTACAAGAGGCTATGTGCATTATACTGTAGTCTTAAATATTAAGATACACAGGAATGTACAAGAGGTAAAAGTGCAAGCGCGTCGACACTGACAGAATGTTACATTGAGGTAGTGAATGATGAAGATCTTGCTGATAAAGTGAATATTAAGTAGAGACATAAAGATGTTAAGAGGCTGGTTTTGAATTTTAGAGCCTGATGGCCTGGGGGAAGAAACTCCTCCTGAGTCTCTCAGTTTTTGCCATCAGACTACGGAAGCGCTTACCAGATGGCAGCAAAGTAAAAAGATGGTTACTGGGGTGGATGGAGTCTTTGATCATTTAAACAGCTCTACTTTTGCAGCGTTTGAGGTAGATGTCCTGTAGAGAGGGGAGAGCAGACCCTGAGATGCGCTCAGCTAAGCGCACAATTCTCTGCAGGGCTTTGCAGTCTTGATTAGAGCTGTTCCCATACCACACTGAGTCTTACAGTGTTCCATTTAAAAACACATGCAAATTATACACTTTGGGCCACTAATAATTCTGTTGCCTGCCTGTCCCAAGTGTCTTTCATTCCGTTATGAATGTTTACAGGTTGTCTTCCAGATTAGCAGATTTTTGTCCCCTAGTTTCCAGTAGGGCTGTCACTTTTTATTCGATATTCGAATATGCATTCGAACATGATGTGAAATATCCATAATCGAACTATAAATAAACTATCCGGTTTTTAAAGTGCCATGTAGCGCATTTTTTACAGTCTATGATTAAACCATTTGTTTTTTATTGTTTGCCATTTCATGCAATAGAGGGCGCTCTAAACGTATTGTAGCGTAGGCCCATGACCAAATCAAGCGAATAATAGCCAGTCTGTTTTGAAAATGGAAGATAACTCTCAGAACGGCCAGCCTGAGCGGACAATTACGACCCCAACCCATCTTAAAAGTAGTGTCTGGAAACATTTTGGGTTCTACACCGTAGATGGTAAAGCAACGGTCAAAGCTAACTACTTCTCTCAACATTGACGCACAAATACCTGTGTGTGCCAGGTACGTCTGTGCGCTCCGAACGAGTGTTCTCCACCGCGGGGAACATCGTCAATAAATAGAGAGCCACACTTCATCCATATCAAGTTGATAGATTAGTGTTTCTAGCAAACAATATAAAGAAATGAATTAGGCTAGGCAATAGGCCGTACTCCTGCTGCTGTTGAAGTTGTCACGTTATTGTTTGTGCCTGTTCTGATACTGTTTTTTTCCTTGTGATGTTGTGATACACTATGCATAGTGGCACTTCATATCGATTAAGTTGATAACCTGCTGTTTCAAACATTAAGTTAACAATTTGTTTTTCCAGACAGGCTATGGCATGAGTCGTGTTTATGACTGTCAGACTGTTAATAAATTTGTGATCGAATCTCTGTTACGGTGTTGTTGTTGTTGTTGTCGGGGGGGGGGTTTTCCCGGTTGGGGGCGGCGCTCGTAGATGTTCGAATATATTCGAATACATTGCTTGATATTTAATATTCGTTCTAATTAGATTTTTCTCAAAAATGACAGCCCTAGTTTCCATGCTGGATTCCAGCTGCTGGATTTTGTGATTGATTGCTTTAGAAGACTTGCATTAAGCTGCATCTGGTCTTTACACAGTCTATAAAAGCCAAGACAAGAAAAATGCATGCTTTTTACTTGCTCCATCTGTCAATGGAATTTGTTTGCACCATGGTGATTATCCCCTCTGGCAACCGAAGATTAGCTCATAGATTTTGTTAAACACATACACTATAGAGCTATGCCAGGGGTTTTCAAACTTTATGATGCCAAGGACCCCCAAATATGATGAACCTTTTATGAGGGACCCCTTCCTAAAATCCATCTATATATATTTTATGTATGGAAAAAACATGTAAACTGTTAGATAAATAGTAGTGTGACATTATAAATACAACATATTTTTTCCTAGCTTAAATTGGTTATACTTAATGTTGGATGTATAAACCTTAAAAATTATTTGTATAAGCAACTTTCACAATAAACGTACGTACTGCGTTAAGAATAGTGTCTTACAACCAAGGGAACTATATTGAGAAAAACTCACTAGAAAAATACAAAGCAAACATACAATTCTGGAAAGTATGTATATGGCAAGAGAAACATGTTCAGTAGACTTTATCCATTTTTGCTTTGTCTTTTTATTCTCTGAAATGTTCTGGGGACCCCTTAGAACCTGCTGGATTCAGAAATTCGCTGAAACACTTGACATTTTTTTCCAGATCTTCTATGGGAAGGAACATAATAAAACCCACATTTATTCACAATTTCATGTACTTCTCTCTCACAGCCCAACTGCTACGCCAAAGTGATCACCATTGAGTCCCAGAAGAAGATCGTCATATACTCCAAGCAGCCTATCGGTGTGAACGAGGAGATCACGTATGATTACAAGTTCCCCATTGAAGAGAACAAAATCCCATGTTTGTGTGGCACAGAGAACTGCAGAGGAACACTCAACTGAAAGTGTCCTAGTCCTTCCCCGATACAAGACTTGCCAATCAGCTTTCCTGGCCCACAAGCTATTTTTCTCAGAGCGCACAAAAACGTAGGTAGTGTGTGAAGGGAGAACATTTGGTTAGACTCTTTAAAAAGCTTCTATACAGACACACAGAGTGTTGAGATGTTTATTCAGATGTTTAGCCCAGGGTCATTGGGATATCAGCACTGCCGCAACACCCTGAGTTCCACCTATGAAGTTTTTTTTTTTTTCTCTCCCAACCAGGCCCTTATCTAGTTTTGTTTCTCCTTTTGCAGCTGTGTCTGGTGTTGTTGTTTTTGCCAAGGTCTATGCTTTGAAATACAGCTGTTAATTGTCTACACACTCATATTCCGCTCACTTCTGCACAACGACAGTGGCACCTTAAGTGCTGGGTCTTTTTTTTCAAGGGCAACTTTTAAAGACCTACCTAAAGACATGGATTTAAGACTTTTGTAATGCTGCACCCCAGTTTTGAGAGAGAGTACTCATTTTAGTTTATTTATTATCCCTGTTCTGATAACTGTCCTTTCATGTCATTCATTTAGGTCCGATCTACCGCTGTACCTTCTTCAGATTATCTGTGTAGAATCACCTCTGCCTATTTTTATTTTAATATGAAGCTGTTTTGACGCACGTTTCTTTTCAAAACTTCTTCTGATCTTAATGAAAAATGTCCCCTTTTCCAGCATGACATGCTGGTATTCTATAACTTAAAAAAATTATATAGTATTGTAAGTTACATTGTACATTGCTATTTTATTTTCATAAATTAGTTGTTGCAGTGCCATTATACTGTAACAACACAGTTATTATAGAGGTTAACATGTACCTCCCATTATTTTAAAACACCCCTTACATGAAGTCATAACCCTTTCATTCATGGTTTTTAGCAATATAAGGGCAGGACAGATGAGGTCATCTTTTTGGTGTGCTGAAATATACGCACGCTGATATTTCAACAGAAGGATGGAATTATTCATTGGATTTTCTTTTTCCATTGATATTTTAGTGCAGTGGTTCTCAAACCCCTCACCACTGCACATTTTGCATGTCTCCCTCATCAGACACCCAATTCAGGTCTTGAAGTTTCTACTAATGAGCTGATGAGTTGAATCAGGTGTGTTAGATGAGGGAAACATGCAAAATGTGCAGTGGTGAGGGGTCCCCAGGACAGGTTTGAGAACAACTGTTTTAGTGGACCACTGAACAATTGTGGAGGAATGGGACATATGTTTTGAGATAAAGCTTCTTATTTTGGGGCTAGTAACTCCTCTCTGCTAAGGAGAACATGTTTGCACAAATATCTATACATACACACACAGAGCACATTTTCGAAGAGTTAAAAAATCTCTTGCAAAGCTTGCGTGTGTATATTTGCATATTTCAACACAATTGATGTCCCAAGTCCCTTGAAAGAGGAGCATGTTCAAAGATTCATTAAAACGGGTGTCTGTTCTTTCTGTTCTGTCCTTTTGTATTACTGGTTCTCTGTCTCTCTCTGCTCTGCCATAAATTGACATGTTGACATTTTCTTCTTTGCTCCCTTTTCCCCCCACTTTGTCTGAGGGCCTTGCCAGCACTCTGTTCCTTTGAGAGGAAGACCTGTAAAATATGTAGATTTATTGCAGTCTTTCAGTAATAACTGATACACTGAAGTGTAACCATAAAAAAAAGGACAAAAACGTTAAAAAGAATTACATGTAAATATTGTAGAGGTGTTTGTTTCTCGTAGAAACACACTGGTTCTAGTCTGTAAATATGTTCATCCTTTTCCTACTTCTCATTGCAAGAAAATAATTGTACATACCTATCATTCATTTATCTTATTTGTTTTTTTTTCCTTTTAATTTGATTTAAAGTTTTAATATTATTTGCAATATTTCTCTTGTATTAATGCGTTGAACCCTTTATTAATGGTGCATTAAAATATTTTTTAAAAAAATACTTGCTGTTCAGATTTTCTTCCCCATTTTTTTTAGAGTATGACCTACAACATGTGCATGTGTGAATCACTGCACCCCTTAAAATGGAGGTATGTCAGACTCAGACACAATATTTATAGTTTGCAATATATGGCCTCTCCATCTTTGATACTTTTAAGCATGACCAGAGGGTCACTGCTGGGGCTCCTACTGCGCTGAAATGAAACTAGAAAAAATAAGCATTGCTAAGGCCCATTTTATCAATGTATTTCCCTTTAGAGGGGGTTAAGAGCCAAATAATTGTTGGACTTTGTATTGTGTAAGAGATGCTTACCTAGTTCTGCCACATCAAAGTTGATGCTGACAATACTTTTTTTCCCCCACAATCCAATTACATCACCCCACTGAGAGCCAAAATAATAGCATTGAAATGGAATATTGTTCCATTTTCCGTTTTGTTAACTGATAAACCCCCTCCTCTCCCTCTATCTCACCCTCTCCCTCGCCTGCATAGCAAAGACAATGCAAAATGCACCGCTTCAGTCTGCATCATGGCAGCATTCCAGTAGGACTGAGTTGGATGAGCATCTTCTTTTCTTCTGTTGAATGAGGCGATAGCAGATAATTGGACAAAGATTGAGTGGCATTTCCTTTGTAGATTTGGGCTATTGCTGCGAATGTAAATAATGGACTCTGCCTTAGTGGAACAAAATAACAAAACCCATCAGTATTCAGTGTCAATAACCTATCTTGCTCTCTCTCTCTTCCTCTCCTTTACCACGTTCCTCTTTTGAGCTGTAAAATATGAGGCGGAAGAATGCGGCTTGCAGAGAGGAAGATGCATAGGCCTACCTCAAAAAAATTACACCGGAAGTAGAAACATCAAGGTTGAGCTCACTGGATTCATTGAAGAAAATGAGGGGATACACTGAGGTAAGGGTTTAATTCTAAGTAGGAATATATGTGTTTTTGTATAGACCACCTGCTTAAGAGAATAGTGTGGCTGTAGTAGCTAAACTCATTGTCAAGACGTTGAAGCAAAGATGCAGAGAGAGAGAGAGAGACAATGGATTAAGGATGCATTCTTTTTGGTATTCGTTTTTTAAAGGTTCACAATAGAGCACAAACCCACTGTGTGAAATGTGTCACTTCTTGGTAAATTGAACTGATGAGAGAGATGCTGCGGAACACAAAGCATCAAGGGACCGCTTCAGTCATCTGACTGCGATGACCTTATTTGGCTGTGGGCCATGGACACAAAGGAGACCAGATATGTTTTCACGGAAACTTTCTTTAGAAACACTATACCACTGAACTGAAACACAGTAGCCTACTTTTTTATTCTGCAGAGGAAATGTGAGGAAATACGGACCTACAGTTTTTGCGGTGGAAAACAGGACCTGTCGACACAATTCATTCATTCAACCTGATGTCTCGTTTCGAAAGCTGTTTCCTCCGGAGGTCACATTTGTCGGAAATTGTCTTATTTCAGAACTTAACCATTATAGCATTGAGCGGTATTACCATATTGTTGTAATTTCGTAATAACTTGTAGTGGTAATTTTACTGAAATAAAGCAACTTCTGCCGCATGTGCGGCTGCGACCTCGGGAGAACGCAGCCTTCATAGACGCATCTTTGTCGACAAAGTCTGACGTCAAACAACGTTGCTATAGTTAACGCTGCATCTAATCGGAAATGTTCGATACCAGAAGACCAGCAGCATATCAGTTTATCTGCGGGAAGTAAAGTTCCCGGATAACCGATGGCGAACACCCATGCGGATAATGATTCGTTTAAGGTGTCTGGAAATTGGACAACAACGCTATCAATTCCCTGACAGTATGCGAGCCCCACTGCGTACGTAAGATGCAAAAAGAAAACAAACAATTACGACAAAATCATATGGGTCAATTACATGTAAGGAGATGATAATGAGGGTAACTCTTTTAACAACCTATTTTTAAAAGGTATTTTCCAATTTTGTATTTTTGTTGGTTTCATACATTTTCTGGAAAGGCTATGTCTATTTCCTACTAGCCGAGTGGTGTACCTATCCGAGCAAAAAGAGATCAAATGTGACCACAAAACCAGTCGTAAGTGTGTTTGTAGCAATAGGTGTGTTGCAATAGGTGTGTTTGTAGCAATAGCCAACATCACATTGTATGGGTCAAAATTATCTTTTCTTTTATGACAAAAATAATAGGATATTAAGTCATGTTCCATGAAGATATTTTGTACATTTCCTACCGTAAATGTATATATATATATATATATATATATATATATATATAAAGTATTAGTAGTAATATGCATGGCTAAGGACTTCATTTGGACAACTTCAAAGGCGATTTTCTCAATATTTTGATTTTTTGCATCCTCAGATTCCAGATTTTCAGATAGTTGTATCTCAGCCAATATTGTCCTAACAAACCATACATTAATGATAAGCTTATTTATTCAGCTTGCAGATGATGTATACATCTCAATTTCAAAGTGGCAGGTTAACTTGAGTTGTCATTGTTGTTTTTTGTTGTTAAAAAAAAATAATTCAAATATTTTTCAAGGTAAGTAACATATCACATTTGAGCCATAGGGTTCCTCCATTTGACCTAAAAAAATCACTAAAAGTAAACTTAATTTTGGCTTCTTGCTATGTTGATTATAACCACACTGACTTTAATTTGGTGGTCAAAGTTTTATTTTTATCTATTTATTTTTTCAAATATTGTTGTTATTATTATAAAATCAAAATTATTTATTTCAAAAATGTAAAACATGTTCATCATAGAAGAGGTTTGTTCAAGTCATTTGGTTGCATTATTAATGCATCTTTAAATACAAACATGACTGCAGAGAGTCATGAAGGGATTTCTGGAATGGTATTCTAGAGCCACATGACATTCAGCCAACACTGTAACACAGTAACCTTTAGCTTATCAAATTTGAATGGAGAAATGCAAGAGAGAAGCACAAATAACTGCAGTTCATCAGGGCACTGAGGAACTTTTTCTAAATCCTTGTTAATTTGCAAAACTATTGAATTAAAACATTTACTAAAAGACAAAAAAACAGCCCAAACCATATAATTCCAATGATACCTTATATATTTCAATATAATGCCTCTCTATTTCTGCTTACAGAACTTTATGAACACCTACCTGCAGATGAAACTGGTGTATGCTTTATTATGAAGTATATTATTTGATATGACAAGCTTAAACTAGACATCAAATGAGCAGAAGCTAGTTCATCAAGCCTGCACCTTAAACAAGATTACAATGTTTTTTAAGCTCCCAAAACAGCTATTCAAAATCATCAAGCTGGCTTCAAAAGTAGGCCTATATTTTGGGAAACCTTTCCAACCTGGTTGCCTCATTCTTTCAGGAGCTTATCTTTTTTATGTCTATGCCAGCAGCCATATCACCCTGTAGCCCAAGATTGGTTTCCCACTGAATCTAAGCAGGGCTGAGCCTGGTCAGTACCTGGATGGGAGACCAACTGGGAAAACTAGGTTGCTGCTGGAAGAGGTGTTAGTGAGGCCAGCAGGGGGTGCTCAACGAGTGGTCTATGTTGGTCCTAACACCCCAGTATAGTGATGGGGACACTATACTGTAACTAGCACCGTCCTTTGGATGAGACGTAAAACCGAGGTCCTGACTCTCCTAGGTCATTATAAAATCCCAGGATGTCCTTCGATAAAGAGTAGGGGTGTAAGTCTGGCATCCTGGCCAAATTTGCCCATTGGCCCCTGTCCATTATGGCCTGGGCTATGTTATATCAAGTTAAGAGCTGTTAATCTGATGTAACCATGTTTGGTAATATAGGCCAACTGCTCAACGGTTTTGCTACGCAAATTCTCTTGCTTAATTTTTCTTTCACAGTTTTCCCATGCAGCGTTGAAGATTATGCAAACAGAAACCGTTTTAGTGCCCAACTGAAAGAGCTATAGGGTTATTGGATGTGATTTATAAAGTTTAAACACTAAAGGCCCGTTCACACCAAGAACGAGAACTATAAAGATAACTAGCAGTCCACACCACTCTTTTCTCTCCACGTTGGTTGTCACGTGTTCTGTTTTATGTTAAATTGTAGTTGATATGGGCTAAATGGCCCTGTCCTTGACATGAAAATGAGTGTGAGATTACAGTTATGGTCATTGTTAATTTTTAACTCACACACTTTGTGATTTAGCAACTTGCAGCGCAGTCCTACCTGGGTAAAATCGCTCATTGTGAATCACTGAAATTTTGACTTAGGTTGCTTGACTTTGAATTCATGGCTTGATATGGGCTTGCCAGATTTGATATTGGTGCAGAGTAGACAAAAAGGAATTAGCCTACATAGTGTTAGTGGATGAGTGATCGTGCATAAAAGACTAATGAAAATTGGAAAAAAATAATTAGCTCTAGTGGGATAACCAGTCAACATTTCTCAAGCATTTTCCCATTGTTTTCTACATTTTAAATACTGCTCACTGTGGCATGAAAAATCACTAATTTTTAAAAAGCACCAATATTCCATACTGTCTGTTAATTAACCTAAGGTCATAGTAGCTGCATTCATAATTAGGCCTATACAAAAAATTATCCCTTTAAGTCTTTCCACTGATTTGTACTGAAGGTGAAAGGGAACCAGTTATGCATGCATTTCATTGACGTTGATCTATGTGTTTCCCTGAATGTTTTACATTTGCACGGATTACTGAATTGTTTTTTTATTCATTCCATTATTAAGTCTGAGGGAATAAAGTATTTTTCAGAAAATTACATATTGACAGCCCAAAGTGTGTTGGGCGGGCACACTAGCTATAGGAGGAGCGATGCTAGCCTGTTATACTTAGAAATGACTCCGAGTGCGCCAGTGTCATTTTAGGAGATCATTTTCATTCTGAGGATATTATTGCACGCTGTGTTTGACGTTCTTTTTCTTACGCTTGCAGAGTGAATCAACTGACTGTCGTCGGTAAACACTGACGGAAATACACTTCAATAACGGGAAAGGATTCAACGGAGTAGTAATATGTCTAATGAGAAATCTAAGTTAACGTATGTGTTAACTGGAGGATGCGGTTTCCTTGGGCAGCACCTGTTGAGAGTTTTGTTGGAGAAGGAAGAAAATATCAAGGAGATCAGGCTTTTCGATAAAACCGTTTACCCGAGTCTACAAAGTCACAGTACAGGTAATAAACACATGAAACTGTTCATTACGAGCGTATTAGCTCACACAATGGTTTGAACATTGATTTTTTTTTGGGTTAAATATAGTTTGCGTCTTATTCTGCCTTAACGTGCTATCCGAAATTTGACAATTCCCACTTCTGAAGTCTACGAGCTAATCGCATTCAAGTTTCGAAATGGGTGTTCATGTGCAATCTATACTTTGGAAACTCTCGTTGCGTTTTAGTTTTCAGACGCCTGGTATTACCAATGAAAAGGCTGTATACATCACAGCGGACGTTATTTTTGTCATGTTTTTAAAGTAACATTTTGATCACATCTCAAACTACGCATTGTGTTTTATAATATTATATATAGGGAATTAAATTTTAAATATTTTTGGATTAAAATGACATACTCCTTTATCTTGCTGAGCATAATTCCTTGGTAACCAAGTAAACACAACATCTGAAAACGTGTGTTGGAAATGAAGCCACTAATCTACTAAGAGTGGAAATATTTTTGGAAATATATCTCTAATTTTCAATTATATTGAATTATGTATAATCTTCCTTTAGATGATCATAGTTCTAAAAATGTAGTAGGAAAATGTATAGGAGTTTTTTTTTTGACATTCGTGAAAGGCACAGGATAGGGTGTAGTTTCTGAAAGTGCCCAGGGGAAACATCTGTTGTTTTTTTATGCCTCCAATAACGGGAAAAGAACATTGAATGACAGAGGAAATGTTCATTGATGTCATTAGCCTTGGCTTTTGTTGCTCATATTCGGGCTTGGCTGAGTTGTTGAGGTCAGGCCACACCAGTCACTTCCATCCAATTCAGTTTCCTCCGATCATCTTCCCCTTCATCACCAGGATGCTCCATCCATCTGTTGCCCTGCTCTACAAAGGGGATATTATCAGTGTATTCACCAACCCCCACTGATCATGATATAATGGATACATTGATCTCTCATTTTCAGTAATTGTGTAGCTCTGCTTGAAACAGCTGAAACACAATGTCCCTTTGCAGGATATCATTATGCGACGTCTGCCTGATAAATAGATGCACGAGGCAAGTTGGATTTTGAATTTCGTTAGCTGCTTCTTATTTTTTTTCTAATGTTTTCTATTAGTCAGAGTTTCTTGGCTTCTCATCGGGTAGATTTCATACATTACAGTACCCATTGTCCTGCTTTAATGTAATTCTACTCCTAAACATATTTTGATAGTTTTTATCCAGGGGCGAATGGGGGAGAGATTGCATTACTTCCGCAAAGATGCTTGTAATTGGTAACAGTTGAACATGTGGACAAAGTCCAAATGGCAACAGAAAGAGGTTAGATAACCTTTTTATCAGAACTGAACATTGACCTACTTGCACAGTGAACTATAAGAGTTTTTTTTGTGACTGGTTTTATATAAACTTTGTGACTACTTGCAAAGATTTTGTTCATAGACATTGCGTATGTTATTTATAATGTTTTATTCTAAAGGTCAATTAATCAACAACACCTAGATACAAGGGACACTTGAGAAATGTTCATTTGAACATCTTTGCATGGCACAGCAGCAAATACAGGGTGTTCCAGTCACATACATTATTATTTGTCTTGTGTGGCGGCTAAAGTCGTTCTTTGGAGCTGTTAGTTGCATAAGTGCAATAGCAACCGGAAACTTCAGATATCAGAAAGATGCTACAGCAGATCCAGAGACAGTATTTCTTTGCAGGACAGTTATGAACAGCTGTGTTCATTGTTAGAAAAATAGCTGCGAGTGTGCGAAAGGGACCAATGCATGTTGTTTACCAGGACGAGGGTGTTGCTTCCACCAGATCGAGTTCATTGTTTATTTCCTGTACTGGGCTTGCTGCGATAGTCCGTGTTGTTGACGGTGTTACCGTTGTTCAGGCACAGTGTTTTCATTGAACGCTTGCACTTCTCCGCACCATTATGAATGCCAAAGTGGCTATGTGCATTTTCCTTTCGGTTTAGCAATTTAAAAGCCCATGCCGGTGATACCGGTATTACCGTGTTGTCACGTGTCAATTAACCGTGGGAAAATGTCCTCACCGTCACATCCCTATCCTGTTCTCAGTAATTTTCATTGTAATCAAAATATAACAGGATGCTTCCTAAGGTAAGCCATAGAGATAATAGGATCAGGACAAAAATGACCTTGTCATCAGCTGTCACCCACACACTACCTCATTCACTAGAATACATGACGCACATGCACACTTTGTTTGGTACAACCCTCACAAGGAAAAAAAAAAATGTCAGTAGACTCTAGTACTATAGAAATCTTTTTATTGTATACAAATACTGGTTACACTTTATTTTTTTGTTGTTAAAAAAATAAACAAACCTACACCTTGTTACAGTTTAATTATACATTTAAGGTTAACAATAGGTTTAGGAATAGGGTTTGGTTAGCGTAATTGCATGTAATTATGTATAATTTAGGGTCTATTCGAACGGGATTATTATTACCCGAGGTCATTTTTCCGGACCTTTTTACAGAAGGTAAAAGTCTCCGTAATCTTTACTGACATTGTCCGCAATGATTACCGAGATGGCACATTCGGACGGGACTAAAATCACAGAGAACCTCTGGTAATAATTACTTTACCCTCACCTCTCCATGTAAAACTAATCCAGTCCGATTAGGGCTTTACTGTTATTACTAAAGTAATTATACTGTATGTAACATATGTAACAAGGACACCTTAAAATAGTGTTACCAAAATATTGTTTTATTATATGTACTGGTATGTATTTATTTACACTAACATCTCATGGCAATTCATAACTTTTTTACATTTGTGTGACAGTATGTTTGGGGTGAACCTTCGTGCTTGCTTTTTTGTAATTGTGCAAATTCATACGAAATCACTTCCTCGTAACATAGTTACGTTTTCCAGTGAGATTAGGTATGTGATATAGATCTAGATATGTGAAATAAAATACAAAATCTAGATAAAATCTTTTTTATAGACATTCAAGCTTGCCTATCAAAACACTAAACGACCCATTTGCTTTTTTAACAAGGTATCTTATCTCTTTCTCTTTTATTTGCAGAGCATGTGAAGGTGGTGGTGGTGCAGGGGGATATAACAGATTATGGGAGTGTGCGCAATGCCTTTCAGGGAGCAGACCTGGTTATCCACGCAGCTAGTTTGGTTGATGTGTGGTATAAAATCCCTGAGAGGGCCATCAATGCCGTCAATGTACAAGGTGAGTGAAGAATTGAGGGAAAAAAGGAAATAAATGGCAATGACTTCACTATACAAGTGATACCAATGTTTAACACTTTAAAAGTTTATGAGTTGGCTAAGAAAACACTGAATGTTGCCAGCTTCAAAGATGGACTACTGTTTAAAAGTTTTGGGTCAGTAATGTCTCTTACCAAGACTGCATTCATTTGATCAAAATATAGTAAAAAGCATAATATTGTGAAAATAATGTTACACTTTAATATATATATATTAATGTAATATATTTAAAAATAGAATATATGTCTGCGATGCGGCATCATTACTCCAGTCTTCAGTGTCACATGATCCTTCAGAAATTATTCTACAAAATTTTATTTTGTAACAATGTAAGTCATCACTGTCACTTTTCATTTCATGCATCCTTGCTGAATTAGTATTCATTTCTTAAAAAACTTTTGCACAGTAGTATTTTTGTTTTGTTTTGTTTTTTGTGTCAGTGGGTGTTTTGTAGGTTTTGGTTTCTCCCACATTTTTCCTTTGGTGACATTTCCAGTAACCTTAAAGCTTTACGATTGGTTTGGTCCGGAAATGCATCATATACTCTCACACACAAGGCGGGAATTCACACCGTTTTTCCCCCGAGAGGATAATAGGCATGTGCTTTTTAGCAACAGTCCACAGCTCTTGTACACTAAACCCACATGCTAGCCTGGACAGATCAGAAATGAGAGATATGAGCATATGTAATTACTAACATCTCATTAAGCTCATTAGAAAGATCAAACTCCCCATTTACACACATCTACATACAGATGTCTGATGTTGGAAATGCATTCAGCATCACCACCTGCACCTGAGTTAATACATGTCTGTTACAGTCCCTCCTCAATCTAAGGGATTGAGGAGGGAGTAACAAGACAAAAAGATAACAAAAAATAAATAAATAAATAAACGTTGCGAAATCTCCTTTTCCACTATCCCAACTCCGTCAACTTTTACACTTGTTATTTTCAGAAAAAGGTTAACACCACTTTTTACTAACACCATAAAAGAAAAAGAAAAATGGAAGAAAGAACCAAGAATATACTTAAGTGTTTTATTAAAGGGTTAACAAAAACCAGTAAATAAATGAAGATCAGAAATCAGATAACCAACTTAAATAACCAAATCGTCAGGAGAGGGCAAGGCTGAGTTTAAATGGCAACGTCGTTGTGATCACACCATAGATTCACAGTTTACAATTTGGACTCCCCTCTTGTGCGATCCAAACACTTCGAATGATCCAAAATGCAGCAGCACGTCTTGTCTTCAACGAGCCCAAAAGGACCCACGTCACACCTCCCTGCACTGGCTACCACTCGCTGCTCGCATCAAGTTTAAAGGGTTAGTTCACCCAAAAATGAAAATTCTGTCAGTAATTACTCACCCTCATGTTGTTCCAACCATGTAAGACCTTCGTTCATCTTCGGAACATAATTTAGTATATTTTTGATGAAATCTGAGAGCTGTCTCACTCCTCCATAGGCTTTCAGAGGGAATGAAACTTGATGGCCCAGAATAGTAAGTAAAAACGTCATTTAAGGAGTCCAAATGACTACAGTGGCTCTGTATTAAGTCTATCATGCGACGAAAATACTTTTTGAGCGGAAAAACAACAAAAATAACGACTTTATCCCACTATTATTGTTGTTCAATTTGAGTGCCACGACGCATGCGCGAGAACTGAGATTAACCCTACTCCGAAAGAGTGAGCAGCCAGTCAAGTAGTAGTAGAAGAAGAATCTCAGTTCTCGCGCATGCGTCGTGGCACTCAAATTGAACAACAATAATAGTGGGATAAAGTCGTTATTTTTGTTGTTTTTCCGCTCAAAAAGTATTTTCGTCGCATGATAGACTTAATACAGAGCCACTGTAGTCATTTGGACTCCTTAAATGACGTTTTTACTTACTATTCTGGGCCATCAAGTTTCATTCCCTCTGAAAGCCTATGGAGGAGTGAGACAGCTCTCAGATTTCATCAAAAATATACAAAATTATGTTCCGAAGATGAACGAAGGTCTTACATGGTTGGAACAACATGAGGGTGAGTAATTACTGACAGAATTTTCATTTTTGGGTGAACTAACCTTTTAAGGCGCTGACGCTTGCATACAGAGCCACCACGCGCTCAGCTCCTGCTTACTTTGACTCCATTCTACAAATCCACACCCCCACCAGAAGCCTTCGCTCAGCAAAGGAATGACGGCTTGTGGTACTATCACAGAGGGGGATAAAATCCCTTTCCAGAACATTTTCATTCAACGTTCCCAGCTGGTGGAACGATCTTCCCAACGCCATCCGAAACGCAGAATCATTGACAACATTCAAAAGTCAACTTAAAACTCAGCTCTTCCGTGAGCACTTAACCTCATAAAAAACAAAACAAAACAAAAAAACTTTCCTTTCCTCTTTCTCTTCCTTCTTCCCTCCCTACTCTAGCCTGTGCTACACTGAGCAATGTACATGGTCTCAGGATTTCAGGCTCTTATTGCGCTTCTCGACTCTTCATGACCATTCGCTTCATGTACCCCCAAGTTGTAAGTCGCTTTGGATAAAAGCGTCTGCTAAATGCATAAATGTAATGTAATTGTACAATTTGCTCAACAGCAATAAAAGCCAGAATGTGTCTGGTATAGCAGAAGAGGGACTCCTCATGAGCTCACTGCATCCTTTACACTGAAACCACGCTCCCACTAATTAAGATCAGCTGCAGATGGTGTGGAGCGCTATATGACAAAGAGAGATAGCGAGAGAGAAAAAGAGGGAGGGGAGAAAAACATCATTACTACATACAATAACAATTACATCACGGGGCGTAACAATGTCTATATTATCACAGATAGGATGTTCTTATACAGTATATGTGTTCAGATCTGTCTCGCCTCTTTCATGGGTTTACGCATATTCGTCAGTCTGTTTTTAATTTCGACTGTTGGTGGTAGACCTCACTGGTTAAGTGTTCCTAACATGTATTTTGGCCTGTGTCAGTATTATAGCACTGATAGATGTAGACAAACCCCGAGGATACAGATAAAAACAAGAGCAAGAGAGGATGAATGTGCTATCATACTGGAATTTTCCTTTGGTTTGGATCCTGCCCCATCATAATTTGATCCTTTGCTCTCACATCTGCATTCCATACCTTAATTTCCCAGAAATCTCCTCTTTAAATACCAGTGAAAGAGGCTGGATACTGAATTGTTTACCTTTGTTTGACCACTTATCACTAAATATCTAAAGCTTCAGATAGCATTTACATAGCTGATGGGCTTCTCATTCAGACTATCTGGTGCTTTCCAGTGCATGTAAACATTACTTGGAATTTAGGGATTGTATGTCATGTCAGTTTAAGCAACACAAACAACTTTGGTTTTAGACTGCTTTAACAACTGTTTTAGCTCCTTCATGTGTTTTAGTACAACAGTAGTGTTCGTGTTTTTCTTCACCCTTTAGCTGTTTATCATGTATTTTTATTTCATGCTTTTTCTTTCTGGATGCTGTTCTCCATCAGGGACGGAGAATGTAATAAATGCCTGTGTAGAAATCGGTATTCAGCATTTGATCTATACAAGCTCCATGGAGGTGGTTGGCCCAAATGTAAAAGGAGATACATTCATCAGGTAAGTGTATTTATTTAAATAGCTTTACTGATTATATGTAAGAAGACTTTGCATAGTGATGTGTTACATAGTGTTGTGTGTTCAGATTCAAAATATTAATTGGAATAAAAAGAGTTTAAAGGATTTGGGTAGAATGGAGAGAATGTCTGGGAGACATAAGGAGAGGATGGGTTTGCGCATGCGGAATGCGTTCTGGAATAACATAGCAGAATTTCACAACGTTCTCAACATTCCATCTTGAAATGTCTCTCAAGCTAAATCATTACATGTCACAGTGGTGATAGTCTGGGAAGGCTATTTCCACTATCTTAAACATTCCAAAAATGAAGGTTTGTATCTCTGCCACTGCTGTTTTTCTACTGGTCACCCTTGCATGCCTCAAAACCACTTGTGCTGTGTATTGGGTTCTAATGTTAGGATTTCTAAAGTAACAATTGCCAGCTCTTTAATCAGTCAGCCTAGATGGTATCTTGTTTTTCACACGTTCTGTGCTGTTTTTGCAGGAAACTCATGAACTCTGCTTTGTAAACATGTTAAAATGTGAGCTGAGAGGACTAAAAACACAATCTATTTAGCCACAATATGTGCCATGCAGTCTTATCAGTGACTCAAATGACAACTTTAGTATGACTTTTAAGTTGTCTCATTGTCTTGCCACCAACTTCAAATAAAAAAGCACACAGAGAAAACCTTGAAACCTTTCCATTACCACCACGTGCTAGAAACATTAACATTTTCCTGAGTGACTTACACACACACACACACACACACACACACACACACACACACACACACACACACACACACACACACACACACACACACACACACACACACACACACACACACTTCAGCATTTATATGTCATCCCTGTGGTGTGTTTTGATATTTAATGTTGTTAAACATCAATTGCTTGCCATGGACATTACCTTTTAAGTTCATGAAAATAATGAATATTTTTTCTGGAAAATGTGAACTGCCAACTATTCACACAAGAAAGACAAAACAAAGATAGTCTCTATAACCTCTTTGGAAAACAGTATTGCTCTCTGAAAATAATTGTGTTGTAATATCTGTGCTTCTCTCACATTATAGAATATTAAATGCTTAAATGCACTTAATTGTCTTTAATTACAAACCCAAAGTTATACCTAGGGTAAAATGTCAATTATTTATACAAATATTTTGAATCATTTTACCAAAGAAATTAATTTTATATGTGCAAAACTCAGTGTAGACAGTGTAGGATCATTCTGTGCTTGCACACACATTCCATCTGTGCAAGCTGTAAGAATGCATCTGTGTCTACTCATTCAGAGTGGGAATACAAAGAGAGTGAGCATTATGGGTATGAGTTTGGTCTTATAAGTTGACAGTATTGGTCGGGTTGTGCCACGTAATTTTTGTTACAGATGGAGTTGAGTTTTCAACTTAATGCCTGTGTAGCTCTGCTACCTATTACTTAACCTTTAAATTTTTCTTGTGTTCTTCTTCCTTGACACAGAGGGAATGAGGATACTCCATATAATATATTTCATGAGATGCCCTACCCGAAGACCAAAGCTGCAGCAGAGAAAATGGTGCTGGGGGCCAATGGCACAAAGGTACTACACAATCCAGCGGAGTACAACAATCACACCGATTTAGAAATGACCTCGGCTTTTCTATTTTTAGTGTTCAATCATTTCGTAAAGCCACAATCGCCATTTGCAAACACACAGAGATTAATACATGGAAACAGCCTTCTCTTGTATTTTAAGGCACTGGTTCTTAATTCACATGTAGGAAGTTAGATCCAATTGCTGTTCTTCCAAGCTCACATTTACATGCACTGCGTTATTTACATGCACGTTTGCATTTTTGTCAATCTAACAAGATACTTCACCTTTTTTGCAAGTAATTAATGTTATTTAATTATTAAAGATAATTAAAAAATATCAGCCAAAACTTTATTCAAATGAACATTTTGATGGAATTGAAAGTCTTACTTCTCATTTACATTGTTCTAGTTGCTCATTTCCAACTTTGCACAATACTGCACCCTCCCAAACCCAAGGGAAAAAAAGATTACATAGCACTCATCCTGGAATCCTTAAATCACTATGTATGGTTTGTTATAGTCACGCCTTTGGTCTTGGTGTTTCAGCATGCTATGCGTTTACTGGCATTTCAAAACACTTCTTCATAACACTGTTGGTGTGTCTTCTGCATCTGAGACATTTGTTTTGGAATGGAAATACAGTTTGTTTTCTTTTCTGCTGCAAAAAGTGATTGATTACTTTCTCCTTTCTCCCACTATCCATGATTAGGTAAAGGGAGGGAACATTCTTTACACATGCTGCCTGCGGCCAACAGGTATCTATGGGGAACAACATCAGCTCATGAAGGACTTCTACAAGAACGGGGTCCGCACAGGCGGTTGGGTGATCAGGGGAGTTCCACGGGACACGGAGCACGGAAGGGTCTATGCAGGTTAACCATCTTGCTTTTGTGTGTGATGATTCTGATGGACCTTGAACACAGTAACTAAGGCAACAGAGGAACTGAGAAAAACTGCTTCACGTGTTTTTTGTTTTGTTTTTATAGAATCTCGATTGATTTTATATCACTTTAATAACTCCCTTTTTTTCTGAATCTTAGCAAATCTGTCAGTCACAGGACAGGACAGAGTCTAAAAAGGGTTTTTCAAACATTTTGATGCCACAGATCCACAATTATGATGATCCCCATCCTAAAAACCCTGCTATATATTTTTTATACTGTGAAAGATACAAATCTTAAATATTGCCTGGAAAATATAGTATTAATGATAATATTTATCTTTTTGTAGCCATTAGAATACTTTTAGTTGGATAAACCTCAAGCATAAACCATAAATGGTAATAATAATAACAGTAATAATTTTAGACTATTTTTATCTGAACTTTTCTGTTCCCCCTACAACACTTGACTTGTAGGTAATGTGGCCTGGATGCACCTGCTAGCAGCTCGTGCTCTGCGAGAACGTCCCGATCGGCTGGGTGGGGAATGTTATTTCTGCTACGATGACTCGCCATACAAGAGCTACGAAGACTTCAACATGCAGTTCTTGTCTGCCTTCAACTTTCGCCCGTTGCAAGTGCCAGTGTTTGTGCTGTGGTTCATAGCGTGGATGAACGACCTGATACGCTGGCTCCTCAAGCCGTTCTACAACTACACACCACTGCTCAATAGATACACACTCGCTGTGGCTCGCACATCCTTCACTGTCTGCACAGACAAAGCGTTTCAACACTTTCAGTACCGACCGCTCTACAGCTGGGAGCAGTGCCTGGCTCGCACGCAGAGCTGGGTCAACACGTTCCCTTTAGAAACCAGCACTAAAGACACCTAACAGCTGCTTTAAAGTCATTAGGACAGTTTTAATAAACACATCTGTGGCCGAATATGAAAGATGGGAGATTTTGTGACTCTATGTGTCAAACAGTGGGTCAGTCATGGCTTCTCGCATAATATAATGATGGACTGCACAGAAAAGAATGTTTGAATGTTGTATTGCAGTATTTACTATGTGCTTTACATGAAGTACACTTAAACAGAGCATCTCTTAATCATTAAAGAGGTAATTAAAAAATAATGTAATTATTGGCAGTATTATTAACAGCTGGGAGACTAAACTTTACATTACAAGCACTTTCATGCAAAATGCATGAATATATATATATATATATACCATATATACTTGTATATTTATATATTTTTTTTTCGTCCAAATTATTTAATTAAAAATATTTTGTGACATCACTATGTTTACTTTTTACAGACAATAATGTGTGAGCACAAGCTTTTAATTATTTTAATTATTATTTGTTCCATTGCCGTAAATATTTAATTGTTCATATGAAATATAGTTAACTTCTCTGTTCAGATAAATAATGCAAGGCAAATTAAACTATTCTACACAAGCTCTGTTTTTTTTTTATTTTTATTTTTTAATTATGCACAAATGTATAAGTCTGAAGAGAAAAATAAATATGTTTAAATGTCTTGATTTCTGTCCAGTCTTTAAAAAGCATTTTTGTTGTTGTTGATGTTATGATTATATATTATTTATTTACATTTTTACACAATTTATCTCAGAATTGTTCCATATCCCCTAGCAATCTTGGCTCTAATAAATTAATTAAAAGGATCACTTGAATCACTTGTTAATGTTACATATACACCGATCAGGCATAACATAATGACCACCTTCCTAATATTGTGTTGGTCCCCTTTTGCAGCAAAAACATCCATGACCCGTCGAGGCATGGACTCCACTAGACCCCTGAAGGTGTGCTGTGGTATCTGGCACCAAGATGTTAGCAGCAGATCCTTTAAGTCTTGCTAGGTGGGGCCAACATGGATCGGACTTGTTTGTTCAGCACCCCCCATGCCTGATTGATTGAGCTTAATGGCAGAAAAGACACTCAGATTACCTTCCTTAGAAAATTATTGCAGTGACTCACAATAACCACCCTCATATAGAGATGAGATGAGAATCTCAGATTTTCCATCTCTGCCTGGACAAAAAACACCACATGATTTCACTATGAGGCCAGATTTTCCACAGCTTCTATTTTTCGGTATCATAGCGATCCTTTTGCATATGGTACCCATATACATGAAAGTAGACTCTCTCTGTTTACACTCTAAAGAAAAGAAAGAAAGAAATGCATTGTGAGTGTGTGTTTGTGGACATGTTTTTCTGTGTGTGTGTGTGTGTGTGTGTGTTGGTGATTTATGAGGACACAAATTTGTATAATGACACGGGTATTACACTGGTATTAGCCTACAATGTAAACATGAAATATGAGGACAGATGTCCTGATATTTAATAGCTTTAAAAACATATCAAACAGTGTTTTATTAAAAATGTAAAAATGCAGAATGTTTCCTGTGATGGGTAGGTTTAGGGGTAGGGGTAGTGTAGGGGGATAGAATGTACAGTTTCTACAATATAAAAAACATTGCGCCTATGGTATGTCCTCACTTAGCAAAACAAACCTGTGTGTGTGTGTGTGTGTGTGTGTGTGTGTGTGTGTGTGTGTGTGTGTGTGTGTGTGTGTGTGTGTGTGTGTGTGAGTGAGTGAGTGAGTGAGTGAGTGAGTGAGAGAGTTAAAAACACGAGGGTGTTCCCAACTGGCTCCAGTTCAGGGGCATTCCCTTGAAATGAGTTGTGAACTATGGGAGTACCTCGTAACAGCTTCCATAGTGACCGTCACAATATTTATCCTTTTATAATTGATTAACAACAGCATAACCAGCTGAACATTACGCTAATTGTCTGTGGTTTATCCCTGAGTTGAAATTGTGGCTAGACAAATAGAGATTAGCTACATTGGCAGATACAAACTGTAGGTCAACAGCGACATCTAGTGGATAACACGAGACGACCTCTTCGAGGAATTAGTATTTCTAGAATGACCTGCCAATTTTCTTGGCTTGATGATAAATCTGTGTATACATGTTTTGTGAATTGCATTTCTAACTATATATTCTCCAAAATAGGTGTCCTCTCGCCATCTAAATATCCCTTATATTAGATATACACATAATACACCTAACACCTGATCTGTAAAAGATAATTTTGGAATAATAGTTATAGTTTGTTTTGCCCGTTGTAATGATTTTGTATAACCTGTAACTGATTTTGTCTTTCATTTGGCATATGCCATTTGTATTACCCTGGCATACAAAAAGATCATGTTTCAGGGTTGATAAATTGTGAAATGTAACTACAACAATGACATAACTAATGATATTCTGCTCACCTTTTTCCAATAGTCTTTTCATTATTTATGTATTAATTAATTAATTAATGTATTATTATCATCTCCTTTTATTGCATAAAAAACAACAACACTTTATTTATAGTGTCTTTGTTATCTGTTACATACTTACTACAGTAATAACTGTAAATTATGTATAATTACATGCAACTGACCCTAAACATAGCCCCGACCCTATAGTAAGTAGCCTTAAAATGAATTAATACCACTCAGTACTTATGTGTAATTACACTTTAACAAGGCTCCATTGAAGTAAAGCAATGCTTAATTTTTATTTAAATATAACAGATTTATATTTTTTGTTAATTTAAAAAATGTTTCCCTTAATTGTATCGTACCTTATCATATTTATCTTAATAAGTACATATTCTCTCAGGAATGAAGAAGGTCCATTGTCTTGTCTTTTTAAGTTAATACTCAAAACAATATACATACAGTAATATATAATAACGACGAGGAGCAAAACAAAACCTAGAAAAAAGAAAAAAGAGAGGGTTAAACACAATAAAACAAAATAATAAAAAAACACTGACAAATAAATATATAATAAAAAAGTTTTGAGAATTGCAAGTCACTTAAACCTTAAAAAGAAGTGAAAACAAAAAATGTTTAAAGCTTTTTTTATTCCAACGGGAGTCCTCAGCGTCGACGTCATTACGTTAGTCGATACTGGGCGCTCACGTCTTGCGGGACGGGTGCGCGCACGTCGCTGTCACTCAGAGTTGGTTGTAGGAAATGCGGACACGGCGAGATGTCAGCTGGGCCGTGTTTATCTCTTCCAGCGATGTGGCCCGATTCCCATTTTAGTGAGGTTTCTTGACTTTCTCAAACGCAACGCCCAAGAGAACTCAATGCCAACACTGATACGGATTTATTTGCGCGCGGATGAGTGGGAAACCGGTGCGAAGCGGCAGTGTTTAGCTAACACCGTTAGCCCTTCAACACACCACCCTCTACTCACAGACCCCTAACCTCACTTTTAGGGTTATCATTACAACTTTTCTATCGGCCCAGTGGCTTATCAACGACCTGTCTTCCTCGCGCCTTACATCCGTTAAACGGCGGTGGCGGGGGATCACGGTAACCGGTGTGGACAGGAGCCCCCCCCCGGAACGGACGGACAGATCCCTCAGCTGCGGGTGAGTCTGCACACTCTTCCCTATTATCATCTCTCAGGCGAGGCAGATGTGTCAAAACAGATTAATTAACATTAATAACACTATTTTCATGCGCGTACACCGGGAAGTTGAGCCGATCGGCCGCCCTGAATACTGTAGGCATGAGCTAGCAAGTTAGCAGGCCAATTTCAGCAACTAAATGAGAACAATACAATTAGGAACTAATATGTACCACGGAGTGAGTGGTGATGCTCAGCACAATAAAGACACATTTGAGTTGAGATGCTGTTACAAGACAGATCAGACTGCACGATTAGTAGCTTTCAGATTACATTTAGCAGTCACAAATCCAGCTCCTCAACAGTCTCAGGTACCAAATGATCACTTTATGACCTTGTTTGTGTGTTTTATAACTGTAGTCTTTCCTTCAAAAGCGTGATGTATTTTGTATAGGTGTTGGTCTTTTACAAATGGAGGTTTCCCGGTATCCGGTACTACTGTATTATTGTCCAGTCACCTCACATGTGGTTAGTCACACTGCGATTGACAGCTCACACATTTGCACCAATACCTTTTTAAAAACTATCCCCTGAAAGTTCTTGAGATGTAAACAAACCACACTCATCTCAGTCCTCACAGTTTAGATATAATTAGTCTCGGTCACCCGGAATGAGCACAGTTCATGTGTATGGGTGGAGTCCCACTAGCATTGTCCGATTCCTATTCCGGTTCTGTTGAACCGATCACAAAAACATTTCGAACGATTCATTTACAATTTGGGCTTTTAATCAACAACTGATTGACTGCTTAAAAATACTTTAAGAGTATTTGGAGGACGGAAAAATACATTACTTTAATCAAACAGCAAAAATTTGACCTTTTTATCATCACATAGCATTAAAATGGTGCAAAACCTTTTTCATCCAATATGTACATTTTTTAGCATTGTCTAATGTAAATGCTAATTTATATTTAGGTACCGATTGACTTGGTTCTTTTTGAGAGTGATTTATGAGCATATTTTTACTACACCATGTTTTAAAAGGATCATTTAATCATCTGAACGAACCGATTTGTAAAAATGAGTAAGACTTCCTATCTCTACCACAAAGACTTCCTGATAAGTTTTAGTGGAGTTTTTAATAACATTTAGATTATTAATAGTTTATTGTGCATTAACTCTTTATTACACATTACTTTTCAATAGTCATCTGACGTCTGTGAATGTTTTATCAGGTTTTTGTAGACACCCCACAGTTTGACAATCACACATGGTTTGTGTGTCAAAACCTAGTGAGCTGTCTGCCTAGACAGCATTTGGGCTTCACATTCACAAGCATGTTCGAACTTTTAGCCACAGTGCTGTCAAGGAACCACTTCCTGTTTTATCTCCTGTCAGCATGTGTACTCGGACACATTTATATATAGATCATACAGAAGTCTATGAGAGACCTTAGTGTAAGAGGAAATAGTGGTAACCTGTTCCTTTACACTGTATATACACTAAACTAGATCTGTAAAGTCTAGTGCAGCCTATCATATCACTGTTGTTTACACCTGTATAATGTACATTCATTAAGACCTTTTTTGAAACAATTCACCATTGTCTTTACCAAACAATTGAAATTTTTCCTCTGGTCTGAATGTGTCTTACTCTAGGATATGCTTAAATACAATGCGTCATGTCACAAGTTTTTACCCTTTATTTATTTTAGTTTCAAATTTAGATATAGACCAAGGAATTTCACTATTAAAGTGACTGTGTTTACTGTTTAGTGATATAACTTTCACACAAATTGCTGTATATCTCCTCTTCATCTTCAGCCTAAATGGTTAGAAGTACATTTAATTGAAATCTTCATGTTTTCTTAAATACATTTTTTTTTTTGAGGAAAAAAAATGGCACTATTAATTTGAATGTGAAAGTGACACTACCGATCAAAATTTGAGTTAGTACATTATTTTATTTTGTGAAGAAGGGAATATTAATTAATCTAAACCAATTAGGGCTGCACAATATATAGAAATTATCGAAATATCGCAAATGTACATATCGCGATATGCATATCGCAACTGCGCGCAATATCTGAATGATTTTAATAGGCTGCTTCAACATTGTGAAAAGTGTACGTTTTAGGTCGACGCATATAGCAGAGAATAGACAGGGCACACGACTGTTACTTATGTGACTTGCTAGATGTGAAAAAGAGTTATTAAACGCAATAACTCGCGAAAAACCACTCCTTGCAGTCTCGCGCTGTCTGACACACACACCGAAACATGCGCACAAGCCGCCTCTCTGAAAGTGTGTGATCCAAAGTGGCAGTAAAGACATTTAAATGTAGGGCTGCAGCTAACGATTCTTTTTGTAATCGATTAATCTAGCACTTAATCGATCGATTCATCGGATTAAAAAAATTCCCCGTGTTTTTAAACAACCACAACAAATAATACAATAAAGAGGAAAAGCTATTTAATTTATTAATATGCACAACAGGTTTCATGCTGTAATCTAGCCCTGACATCAAAGTAAATATCTTTTATGTAGATTTCTACACCTGCAGCATTTACCATTAGGCTACTAACAAATAATGTATCATTTCTGGGGTGAGCCTATTTGCTATGATAACCTAGCAACCTGTGTGTGTGTGTGTGTGTGTGTGTGTGTGTGTGTGTGTGCACGCACGCGCCGTGTGTGAGGCTTCATTGCAGTTTGGTACAGCAGAAATGCATACATTCATTCATCTTTAATACATACTATTAAAGTTGGAATTTTTCCAACAAATGCAAAAAGTGCATTTCTTTGATTTTTAAAATACTTGAAGGAAACGGTTCACTTTATTTATGTTTGTTTTCCATCAGATAGGCTACAGATAAATGAACACAGTAGGCCTACATTACATTTATTTGAATGCATTAATGAGAGAGAGATTGTGTGTGTGAATTACTTATACCGTCTCTATTCATTATGAAGCTGTGGTTTGTACTTACTTCAAAGGTATTCAAACATACGGTATGCCTATAACGGGCGAGTTGAGTTTCTAAGCTACTTTAGTGACTTTACTTGAGTCACAGGACAGTATTGACACTGCGTTTCTACGCTGCTCTCTGCGCGCGATCTTCACGTGAAAAGAGGTCTGCCTTCAGGGCACGTGCGCACGTTGTCAAAAACGCGACACGGCTCGGCTCTCTGTGTCACAGAAAAAAGCTTAGCACTGAACGGATAAGTTTTCCGTATTGTTGTTTTTGAATGGTGCACAATCGCTTCAATGTTCAAACAGGCAAGGCTTTAAACGCATTTACTTGACAAACTTTATGAGGACGAAAGTGAAAGCGATCTGGCTTCGGGGCTTGCCCGCACCGTGTGTGTGTGTGTGTGTGTGGCAGCTATAAGAACAGCAATCAACTAGAATCTAAACTAAATTCAAAATGTATCACGCGCTATGGTGTGCTTCCTGAACATTGAACAGCGGTCCGTGTGAATCAGATCCCTGCGCGTATAGTGCGCGTCATAGGAATTTAACGAGGCTTCGAGGCAGAATTTTTGCCTCGAGGAATTTTTGTAATCGAGTTAATCGAGTAACTCGATGAATCGTTTCAGTCCTATTTAAATGTTAAAAAATATTTATTTCTCGGGACAAAAAAATACTACTTTTTTTTACATTGTTTCACTGTATTGTTTTAACTGGTTTTACTGTATAAAATAATTAAACTGTATCAAATAGGCAATCTATATGTAGCCTTGGTGAGCATAAGAGGCTTATTTCAAAAGCATTTCAAAAAAGTTTTTTTGAATGGTAGTGTGCAGTCTGGGTTAAATAAATACACATAGTTAAATACACTCTCAAGTTAAGCATGTTGTCAATTGCTACATAATTTTTTTTGTTTGTTTAAATTTTATAAGATATTATATTTCAGTATAGTTTTCCCCCTTATTTATTTTAACTGATAAGAAATAATAATATCTGACTTGTGATTATTGTGAGTCACAGAGTGCACAGAGATTAGTTTAACACCTTTTAGGTGTGTATGTTAGGTGTGTAGGTGAAAAAAAGGAAAAATTGTTTCTCTGAAGAGCTGTGATATGAGACATGCTCATAGAATTTCACAGAAGATTTATTTGGTACAGGATTTATTTTATTTTATACGTTAATGTTTTCTCTCTTTTCCTGCCAACTGAGAGTATTAGTCACATTTAAACACCTGCCTCATTGCAGCCATTCAATTCTCAGACCAAAAGGGGCGTACACTATTAATGAAATGACGGTGTTTGTTTTTATTCTTGTATTTCAAGGAATAATAATCACTGACTCTGGTTTTGTCTCTCTTTTGATCAGCTGTATCATTGAGGAGCAGCTATGGCTGAAATCTCCGCCCTTACCCCCTCCCCTCCGAGTATGGGCGACCAATCAGTGCCTGCTCCCTCCAGCCCACAGCCTCTTCCTTCAGAAACTCCCATCCCAAAGTCAACACTCTACGGGAACCGAGCCGTAATGGGAAACCCAACATTACAGGCAGGTGGAAAAAACTCTTCATCTTGGGAGACCACACTTGGCGAAAACAATGCAGATGCCTCTTCAACAGCAACAAAGAGCACTGTCGGCCCACCAGTAGAGGTAATAGTTGCTACAGATGGAGAGTATAATGGGGAAAATTATTTAATCCAAATGGAACAGCACACTGAAGCACAGGACTCAGAACAGGAACAGCAGATGCCTCCATCGCCTGAACTTAATCCCAGTCCTAATCTGTATCCCATCGTTCAAGTGAGCCAGAATTCCAGTCCTACTCCCCCCATGGACATTCCTCCTCAGTTTACCCCTCCTCCCATTCCCGTCTCCAACCCGGCCCCCTCTTCACAAGACTCCAGGCAAACAGAAGCACAAACAGTCCCCCAGCCCGAGCCTACCCAAAATCCAGAACCCAACAGCCCCAGCATCGATAAAATGATCCCTGAGCTCCCCTGCACACCCTCCAAGGCCGAACTCCCAGCCGTACTGGTGCAGGAGTCTGGTGGCTCTGTGATTCTGCCCTCCACTTACACACGTCCAGCCCCGGACACGCTCAGCTACCTGGAGTCGGCCAGCCTGATGTCAGGCACTCTGGAGTCTCTGTCAGGGCTCGGTGAGGACGGCAGCTCGGTGGGATCAGACTCCGAGATCAATGGTCCAGTGAGGCGTACTGATAAATATGGCTTCCTGGGAGGAGCACAGTACAGTGAGGGAAGGTGGGTGCCAACTGAATGACAAAATAAACACATTCTCACATTATTTTTATGTTTTATGTTATAAGCACAGAGAGCAAAGTATAACCACTTCAGTTTATAAGAACATGTTACATATTTCAGCATTTAATGTGTTCAGAGTATTTTGCAATGTATAAATTCTTCCCTTTCCTGCTTATTGCCTCCATATGCTTTTCGACTGTCAGCTGCATGCTTGTCAAATTAATTCTGAAGTAAATATAATAATATTTTAATATAATATTACTTATTATAATCAATATTACTTGTATATAATTATATTTAAAGTTAACTTTAAACAAAACTGGGCAATTCCACGCAAAAATGTCACATCCATAACGCCAACTAAATACCATGGCATTGTGTTGGTGTTATGGATGTGACAGTTTTCCGCGGAATTGCCCAACTATTTTACTTTTATTATCTAATGGGTTTTCTGTTGTGGATTCTGCTTGGCTTTCAGTGTCTTTATCGTTCATCAGCTGGAAAAAATCATTCTAAAAGTGATTCCAATGATATCAATCCTCTTTGTTGTTATTGTTGATAAAGTTGTGGTGTGGGCTTAAGCGCATTTTATACTTCTGCGTCGAGTTTACGCCGTAGCTACGTCGTAAGCTGTGTGTTGCACGCATAGCCTACGACGTACCCTGACATGCACCTCTCCAAAAATGTAATAACGCGTAAATTCTAGGCGGACCGCAAGCGCTGTGATTGGTCTGCCAGAACCCCTCCCTCAGGGGTATCATGCTCCCTCTGCATGTGTAAATGCAGGTCAACGCGGAGGCCACGGTGTAGAGGCTACGGCGCAGGTCCGACGCAGAAGTATAAATCAGCCTTTAGTGTGAATAGGCCTTAAGAGTTGGTATGTTTGATTCTTTTTTTGAATCAGTTCAAACTATCAGTACAAAGAATCTATGGACCCTTTTCACTGACTGTGATGACGCGTTTTAACGGTCATCAATATCGTAAATCCTGCAAAGTTTTTTTGTATTTTAATTCTTTTAAATTCATGTACATTTATAACACTAATACTTTGTATTTTATTACTTTTGCATCAAATTACAAAAAACAAGTTATCGCTGCTGTAAGGGTGTTTCTAACAGCGCCTATGGGAGTGATGGTAAAATTAACATACTTCTCTCTTTACACTGCCGTTGTCAATCTCACTATATATTTCCCTCTTTTTGAAAGTTGTGAAATCACTATTGTGGAGGGTTTTTTTTTGCTATTTGAGCAAATGAGCACACAAAAATATATATTTAATGCATTCTCTCATTCACCGCTATAAAAGTTAACCCAACCATGACGACTTCCACTTATGAGAAACCTGGAAATGTGAAAAGGGTCTATTTAAAACTGGTTCAAGGATTCATTTTACATTTGAAAGCAGGTGTTAATGATTTTAAACTAGTGTTTTACTGTTTCTATATATATATTGAATATTGTCAAAGGCAGAAAAATATTGAGATTTTTTTTTTAATATCGCACAACCCCAGCACAATAAGACCATGAAATACATTAAGAAAGTATTTGATTTCATGTTGAAATTCATTATTTGTATATACTAGTTGAAATGTTCTAATGTAATTTGTAATATTTCATTATTTTCATTCTTCTGTTTGGCTGTAATTTAAATCAGATTACGCATTTATAATGAATGAGAATGATCGGGTAATTGCCAGCACCTGACGTGAAGTGTGCTGCTGGGATATTAATAATTTATGCCTACAGCCGAGAGCAGGATGAGCATTTGGTGCGTTTTTCCTGTGTCTGTCTCTTTCGCTGCTTCTCTGTGTCCTTCATGTGTTTGTTGTAAGTGACTCAGATTGTGCTGAGAGCGCTCGTCTGAGTCAGAGTGCACTGACTGTCTCACTTTTTGTCTCTCTCTTCCCCTGACTGTCTCTGCTTTATCTCTAGTACTGACTAATTCAGCTAAAACGGGCACTAACACTGTTCTTCTTTACATTTTAATGTTTCCTTTTTTTATTCCTGTTCAGCATTAACTTATTAACCGCCACATGCTTTTTCAGCTATTTAAAAATGGTCAGTGTAGGTTAGTCTTAAATTAGATTTTCTCATATGGTCAGCGTGCTGTCTGTCAGATTTATTTCTCTGCTATTTTTGTTTACAAGTTATTGTCACAGTCAGACGGTCAGACCTGAATTAGTGTCTAGTCAAGTTTCAAGGTTAAAAAAAACCTCAGTCTGTTTATTAAAAGCCACATATTTTCTACAGATTAAATGTTAAAAACAAATTTTGTACTTTTAATAAAATGATACTTTGAGGTATTTAGTAGTAGTAAATGATATATACATATTATTTAATTATAAGTAAATTATAAAAAAAAAAGTACATTTTTGTATTAATTTTCAATGGTATTATTAACCTCAACATTTAATAAATCTAAAAGGTGTTGTTCTGAGATGTTATTTCTTGTCTGTAAGCTACTGACTTGTTCACTATGTTCACAAATTTCTACTTTAGAGTCCAAGTGAAGGCTGAAGCTAAGTAAGTTTAAACAATTTTTTGTTTTTTACTAGATGCTTTCCTGAATAGTGTAAATATTGGCTCTGTGCTGCTGTCGTGTGTCTGAGCATCTCGACAAGCCCAAAATAGCATAATTTGTTCAATCAGTGGTGTGAGTTTTTTTTTTTTTTGGACCAATGACAAACAGAAAGAATGTCTGTCATTATAAAACTATCATTATTTTTGCAATTCCGTTTAGTGCAGCAGAAATTGCACACTTTGACTAAGTAAGTTCTATCTGTCTGGCATCACTACTACTACTAGGCTTGTTCATTTGGTAGATGAAATGTCTTTACAAAGCTACAAAAACAACACTTTATTTTAAGACGATGTAGTTACACGTTACTACATGTACTTACTATAGTAATAACGGCAAATTATGCATAATTACAAGTAACTAACCAACCCTAAACCAAGCCCTAAACCTAACCCTAAACCTAACCAAACTCTATAGTAAATACATGTAGTTACTCAAAAATTACTCAGTACTTATTTGAGTAAGTACAATGTAACTACGTCACCTTAAAATAAAGTGTAACCCAAAAATGTATTGATTCACCAATAACACAGAAGATTTCAGGGCTTTCTAATTAGTTTTGAGATATTCAAAAGCAGCAGTTGTCTGTATATTAGATGAATCTGTTCGCTCGGATTCAGTGTAAACCCTTTTTGACTTTGAACCATTTGTCAAAAGCTCAACAATATCTCGGCTTGTGTGGGCGCTTGTAGCTTTATGCGTTGTATGTGTTTTATGTGTTTGTGAATCCCTCTCTGACTTGTAGTGAGGCGGAAATCGCTGTGGCTGTGGCGAGACAGAGAGAGATGAAATGGCTGGACATGTTCAGAAACTGGGACAAATGGGTGTCCCGGCGCTTTCAAAAGGTCTGTTTCTTATTTAGAGGTTCAGAGAAGGCATTCCTGACTGGATTAGAAAATACTGTGCTTATGAATGTTGATACATGCTGTGTTATGTGTTCTTTCTGATGCAGGTAAAAATTCGCTGCAGGAAAGGAATCCCTTCCTCACTCAGAGCTAAAGCTTGGCAGCTGCTTTCCAGCAGCCAGGAGCTCCTTGAGTCCAATCCTGGAAAGTTTGAGGTATGGTCAGGTTTGATACACCTTCTGTTGGAACATTCATGGCCCTAAATCAACTTCTCCCAAGTTCATATGCTATTGCTGTTGTTAACTATATAGGTTTTACTCTTCAGGGGCTCCTGACTAACATTAAACAATTAGAAGACAGACACATCGGATTATATTTTTACTGTATTACACCATTAATTGCATCTGCTAATCATATTGCATATTTGTTCCAGTTCACATTGGACAGTAAAGCTGTGACCACTAACAACATTTTGTTAAACGGGCAAGAAAAATTGTCACAATTTTAGTCACAATTTAGCAGCAAAAACACTCGTTTTTATGTACACACTTTTTTTATTATAGACATATTTGTTCACCTTCCTTTTTTGCCTCTCAGGAGTTGGAGCAAGAACAGGGAGATCCAAAGTGGTTGGACATCATAGAGAAGGACTTGCACAGGCAGTTCCCGTTTCATGAGATGTTTGCTGCTCGGGGAGGACATGGGTAAGTTCAGATGAGGGTTTTAACAAGAGAAAGAGTGATGTAAGGCTTTTATTTAGATCATTACAAAATCCTGGAAACTGAAGGAAGGACTTTTTTTCCCCCTTTGTGTTTTTGGTCTTTTAGTCTTTATTCACTGCATAGTGCACATATTGATACTAGCACTGACCCTCTTAAGCCCAAAGTATACTTCAGTTTTTATGCCAATTTCATAAATGCTGCCTGAATTTCGTAACCAAAACCACTGAAGGCAAGCCTGTAAACTTAGCCAAAAAAAGTGTAATGCCTGCTAACGCTGTGGTAGGCAGGTAAGAAGAGGCAATTTTTTTAATGGATGTCAATGGAGAAGAAGCTTCACTATGCTGAATAAACCACTTTTGTGAGGAAATAGCTTATATAATGAATCGTCAGCTTATTGGCTAATCTTCAACATGTTTGCTCTTAAACATTTGTTTTAGAGAAGTTACATACAATTGCGAGACAGGTATGATTCCGTTTACGGCATTTCTCATTCATTTCTAAGATATCCGCAAACAGTGAATTTCGTTCAGAGTTCTGTGACAGTCAGTCAATGACGTAATGTGATTGGTTATCAAGGCACGTGATCCAAGTTAGCTGTTAGCTATTCTCCATTAGTAGAGCCACAGACCCTCATATTTCCCAAGAATAAGACCATTGCTGTGTCAGAAATCGACTACTTCCCTAATATATAGTATGCGAAAAACAGTATGCCAACAGAGTAGTGTGTCCGAATTCATAGTATTCGAAGTAGGCGAAAAGTACCTGAATGATTTACTACTTCTGGCGAGAGATTCTGAAGTGCAAATGGACACTTTACTATCCCATGAAGCCATGGGAGAGGATTTATGAACTTTGGGCTTCAGTTTTATACTTCCCCACACTTTCACATCACTCTACTCTGCTCTGTTGTTTCTCATTTTATCTATTATATGTTGCGGAATATATCTATGCCAAGCTGATAATATCTTGCCCAATACAAACAGTACACTTTACTACACTTTAGGGGGAAGAAAGGATTATTATTAATTTATTATAATATATACAATAAGTAAGGAATAATTGACGACGGGCCGTTGAATTATTAGAAAAATAATGCGTGGTGTGCATTATTTTTCTAATAATTCAACGCCCCAGAGTTCATTATTCCGCTTATACTACGGTTACCACACCTCAAGACATCGATCCAATTATATATTTAAAGGGATTCATCCGGTTTTTGTACTTAAATCGCTATTGTGAGTAGGACTATTTCTTCCGCATCTCATCCAGAGAGAGAGAGAGAGAGAGAGAGAGAGAGAGAGAGAGAGAGCGCTTGTGTGAATTTGGCTACCTCTGCGTCTCTAAACAGCGCTGTTATTACCTCGCTAGTGAAAAAAGGTCATGTGTTGCTACACTATATAGGCTAACTGATTAAATCGTCAGGGCAGCGCTGACAACACCTTTTTGTGCAAACTGTAGTGTACGTGTGCAAGCACGTGTGATTGCAGTAATGAGACAGAGAAGCTTGCGTTTGATGTCCGTTTCCGTTTATGTTTGTTTTTCATCTGGACTGTCTAATACTGCTGCCGCTTTATAACGTTTTATATTCACCGCAAATATTAAGATTTACTTTAGGAAAATCGTCTGTCATGTTGTTTTTTTTAGTCCTGTAATTTCCATTATTACAGTTAAAGTGATAGCTCACCCAAAAATTAAAATTGTCATCATTTACTCACCCTCGTGATGTTCCAAACCTGTATGTTTCTTTGTTCTGCTGAACACAAAAGAAGATATTTTGAAGAATGTTTGTAACCAAGCAGATAGAGCAACCATTGACTACCATAGTAGGGACAAAAATACTATAAATGATGACAGAATTTTCATTTTTGGGTGAACTATCCCTTTAACTATGCAAAGTGATATGGAACTGTAATGCGGTCAAGAGAGCTGCCTGGAACTGCGTTCACTGTGTACTTCCCAGAAAATAATTGCACACCTCAGAACGTTCATCAGCCAATCAGATTCAAGCATTCAACGGCCCCCGTAGTATAATGTGATTTAAGCATGTTGTGTTTTGATTGTTTATGCATCAATAATAATAATTATTATTATTATTTATTATTTTACAAAATAACAAAGCAAAACACCATAATTTCATAAAATGATTGTCCATACCACAAAAATAAATATCAGCAATTCTTATTGTCCAAAATGTTTTTCTTCACTTCCATTTATTTTGAACCTTTCTCTGTGTGTTTGTGTGTATTCAGGCAGCAGGACCTGTACCGTATACTGAAGGCCTATACAATCTATCGGCCGGACGAAGGCTATTGTCAGGCCCAGGCACCAGTGGCAGCAGTGCTGCTCATGCACATGCCTGCTGAGGTAAGACAGAGTTGAACAAAGCTCGAAAGTCTAGGTTGCTTTGCTGGGCTGATTTTCTTTTTAAAAAAGAAATAGGATGAAGAAAATGTATGTCAGAGTATTATAACAGGATATAACCCTGTCACCATTTTCACTGTTATTTTCTTCTAGCAAGCCTTCTGGTGTCTTGTGCAAATCTGTGAGAAATTTTTGCCAGGCTACTACAGTGCTGGGTTGGTGAGTAACCCAAAGAGACTTACTAGGACCACAGAGGAGAGTGATTATTTTTATAAACTCCTCTTTCTTCTCCCCTCCTGTCCATCAGGAGGCTATCCAGCTAGACGGAGAGATTTTTTTCTCTCTTCTGAGGAGAGTGTGTCCCATGGCTTACCGTCACCTGAAGAAATTTAAGATCGACCCCATCTTGTACATGACGGAATGGTTTATGTGCATTTTCTCCCGTACGCTGCCTTGGTCTTGTGTCCTTCGTGTCTGGGACATGTTCTTCTGTGAAGGTCAGTCATATACATTAGTGAATATAAGCATCTGCATTTTGTGATGTTTTTACTGTGTTCTGTTTGTTCAGATTATATGTTTAAAGTTTAGTTTGTTTGTTTAAAGTTGTGCTGTCAAATCGATAAATCGTGATTAATCGCATCCAAAATAAAAGTTTGTTTACAACATATGTGCATGTACTGTGTATAATTATGTATATTTGAATACACACACATACATGTATATATTTTGTATACCGTAAATAACAACATTTTCTTAAATATATGCATGCATGTGTGTGTATTTATATATATATATATATATATATATATATTAGGGCTGCACGATTAATCGAAATCGAACTGCAATCGCAATTTGGCTTGTGCGATTATGAAAGCGCAAAGGCTGCGATTTTAATGAAATAAATAAATGCCCAGTGTGTCAGTGAAACGCGGCTCTGTGATCAGGAGTAAACGCTGCTCCGTCTGAAAGACTGCGAGTTTGAGTCGCTTATAACGTTCGTTTGAAAAAGCAACACGTGTCAAACATCTTCACAAACTAGTAATGTGAAGCGTCCAAGTTGTCCAACAAAATACGTTTAGTAAATTTTTTTAACTCACTTCATATCGTCAGTCGAGCTGATGTGGCCTTATCACAGAATGTCAATCAGCACTGCATACTTTATTATTATGAAAATACCCGAGAAGGCTTGAAGAACTCAATACACCATATCTTGTTGCAGAAGTATTATCTTCATGTTTAATCAATCAAAGCGTTTCTATCTTTGTTTTATTCAGCCTACAGAGTGAGCTTCAGATTAGGGATTTCCTGAAAACGAACGATTACTTCTCTGAGGAAAATGTGGAGTTTCTGTTCGAGGGTGCCCTCTGTCTTCCAGTATGAATTAAACTTTTGGGTAGAAAATAAGAAATAATAATACTTCTAAATAAATGTATATGACAATCCGTATGTTTTTCTTTAATGTACAGGAGTTTTAATCCCCACAGTGAATGCATAAGAGGCTCATATTTCATATTAAAGACATAAACTTTAAGAAATTGATATCACAGATAAAAAGCACAGATTTTTATAATAATATAATTTGTTTTACAATAAATCCTTAGACCTTTCTAATGATTTTTAGTCATAGGCTGTCTGCATACTAACAGGTAATTAAATGCTATTTAAAAATTGTAATAATGAAATGTTATTGTAATAGTAATATTTATTATTTTTATTTAGCAATAATAATAATCATAATAATAATGATTAGCCATATTAATATATAAACTATTATATACACACTTTTCATTTGTAAAAATAAAAAATAATAATAATCGCATTTTAAATCGCAAATTTAACCAGAATAATCGCAATTAGAAATTTCCCCCAAATCGTGCAGCCCTAATATATATTTATTTTGTAAACACAAACTTTTATTTTGGATGTGATTAATCGCGATTAATCAATTTGACAGCACTAGTTTAAAGTCAAAAGTTTAGTATTGGTAAGATTGTTTTATGATTTTGAAGAAAGACTCTTCACCAAGGATGCATTTATTTGATAAAAATACAGTAAATCAGTAATATATTTTAAAATGCCATTTGTTTTTTTTTATGACAGCTGAATTTTCAGCATCATTACTCTTCAGTGTCACATGATCCTTCATAAATCATTCTAATGTGCTGATATGCTGCTCAAGAAACTGATATTATTATCAGTAGCTATGTTTACATGGACACTTTTTGTTTCAATCGGAATTAAATCATTCTGAATCAAAACGTAGTGTTTACATGAACGCTAAATAAAGGGATCAGGTAGATGTAAGCGTTTATATGTCATAAGCTTCAAATCGCATTTAATCTTTTGACATACGCACACTGCACAAAAAAGTTTCCCGCTGTTTGCGCACACTGGCCATCCTCCTTTTTTTTGTTTTAAAAAGCAGACTTAATATTGATCTATTTTGGGTCCTAATTAGGACACGACGAACACATAAACGAAAATGCCCCTTCCCGCTCCCAAAAACAAGCCGTCTGTGGATGAGAGTCCAAAGCAAGCACTGGTGGGAAAACGTTGTCCTGCACAACTTCACAATACACTTCACATTGAGTTGAAGGAGAATTTTAGATAGACGGTCACTTTATGACACTATATTAATCAAAAACAACAGCTTGATCCACGCGTCATACGTCATTACACTATTTCTACGTCATTGCACATGCACAGAACTTGCCAGTTTCAATTTTCAGTCCAATCAAGTGTTCATATCGAATGAATCAGAAAAGGTTTAAACTTCCCCTTACAATCCGAATTAAATATTAATTGGATTTGGCCATTTTTATTCCCGTTGATGTGGTTACGTGGGACTTTTTTTTTATTCCAGCTGTCCTACTAGTCCGATTGCAAACGGATTATTAGGGTCTGTGTATACGTCATATGCTAATGTTTAAAACAGTTGTGCAGCTTTAAAACATTTTTCCCCCCAGTATTTTTTGATGAAAACAAAGTTTAAAATAATGTATTTATTTAAAATAGAAATATTTTGTAACATTCTAACATTTTAAGATCTGATAGGTACTTCAGTATATGAATTACATAGGTAATTCAGTGATGTTTAATTCCTTTTTTATGTTGTTTGTCAGGAGTGAAGATTGTGTTCCGGGTGGGTTTGGTGCTACTTAAGCAGATGTTGGGGTCTGTGGATAAGCTCCGTGAGGTGCAGGGCATGTACGAGACCATGGAGCGACTAAGGAACATCCCCCCTGAAAGCATCAAGGAGGAAGTTCTGGTGCAAGAGGTGTGCGCACAAACTCACTCTAACAAGAGAACACACAATATAGAGAAGTGGCAGTGCAGTATGCTGTATCCTTTCTCATACTCTGCTCTGTTTTCAGGTGGTCTCTCTGTCTGTAACAGAGGCCCTGATCGAGAGGGAGTGCAGTATTCAGGTGCGTAAGTGGCGGGAATCTCGTGGGGAGTTGACTCACCAACCGATTCGCCGTTTGCACGGCACACGGGCCATCTACGAGCAGAAACACCGGGCTGCTGCAATCAGCTCTGGCGGCAGCCTCTCATTCCTGGGTGGCCATGTACCTGCCCCCGGACCCTTGCGTGCGTCATCAAGCCTCCTGTCACTTCCTGGTCTTAGAAAGTCCAAGATGCCATTTCATTCACAGAATAAGAAGAGCTCCACCACTGGCAGCTTGGGCCAGGATATCGTCCCATTGCAGCCACTTGGGGGCGGCGCCAGTGTAGTAGCCTCAAAACCTCCAGTGCCGCCTGCCTCTAATGCTGGAGCTGGTGGGCGTCCACCGGCACCTCATGGGCCCAGTCCGCTAGCTACAACATCTTCTACTATCACGCCACCGGCTCCAACCGCACACACGTCCAGTGCGACCATGCTCCAGCCATCGCCTAAAGTCATCTCTGAATACATCACCCCCACCATCCCATCACCCACCGCAAACAATGCACCATTACCTCCTTGCCCAGATACTGCAAAAACAGCAGTAGAGGAAGATGGCAAAAAGAAAAAGAAAACCAAGGAGGACAAGAAGCGGGAGAAAGAGGAGGAGAAGCAAAAATCGCGGGACAAGAAAGACAAGGAGAAGAATGAGAAGGAAAGGCTGAAGAAGGAGAAGGAGAAAGCTGAGAAGGACAAGAAAAAGGAGAAAGGGGGTAAGAAAAAAGACAAAGGGGGAGGAGGAGAGACAGAGGAGAAGAATGGAGCCGCAGCAGCGAGAGATTTGGCCTAAATTTCTTCAACAAGAAGAGGACAAGGAACCGAAATGGAGGCAGACTGGTGAAAAGAGACAGAGAGGGAAGGCGAACAACCTTCTGTAATGTCCATTTCATCTCAAGTACTCATTTCACAAGGATAACTGGATCACTGCATCTGCCCCATGTTTCTCATCTCGTCCGCACAGTGCTTTCACCCAGTGCTGCAACAGGAAGCGGTTATTACTTTACTTTTTGAAGGTGATTGATGAGATCAGCTGTATAATTAGTAGTCAATTCTAGTGTACTGGGTGCCATGGTGTACATACAGTAGACCTCTAGCGCCGTCTGTGCCAGTCCAACCCCACAGTCCCCCTCTAATATTACTCAACCAGAATACCTAAATAAAACAGTCCTGCGGCGTGAAAAGTGCGGCAGTGTCTAGTAATAACTTATGTTTTTAGTGTTCTGGAGGACCTATTTATTCATCGTACTGTTGCTTGTTAGTGTGTGTTCTTGTATGTCTGTGCCTTGGCAGTGTAGTGAATCGTGTCAGTCTCGTGCAGCACACGGGTCTTGTCTTTCTTCTCTTTCAGTCTTCTTTCAAAAGAGCTCGTCTTTCCTGTTGTGCACTCGTAGGAGGAATTCATTGGTGTTGGGTAAGTGAAGGAGCAAAATTGAACTGTGGGAAACGGTATGTTCTCTTACAAAACTGGAAAGAGACACTTTTAACTATCCATTTAAAAAAGTTTGACTATCCAAATTAGCATAATTACTAAGAGAAAATCCAACCCGTTCTTGATGAGTGTACTTGTCTATCTCCACTCAAAGACTGCAAACCTGTTAGAGCTCAATCCATTGTTTAATCAGCCTCACCTAGCATTGCCGCAGGAGAGCTTATTTATTTATTTTTTTCTCTTTTCGAACAAATTGCACCACATAAAATGCAGCAAACGTTCAACATTCTGCCAAGCGTGTAGATCACTCCAGATATCTGTGTGGTTCGATGTTAATTCTCTTGATGTTGATATGGATGTAGAGTTCAGACAGCGATTTTAATAAATGTATGCACTGAGGACTGTTGAATTTCAGCACTAACCTTGATCGGTTCATTAATGTAGGGCATAATCCAGTTCACATGACTCCTTTAGTCTGCGCCTTGTTGGATGGGAAGGTTTTGGTGCAGCACTGTAGCATTAACCTTTGACCTTTGAAGTTCTTGCCTTCAGGCTGTAATGTTTTGATGTATAAACTATTAATTTAATTGGATGAAACCATGTAATATCTATTACAGCTATTATTAGTCTTATTTTGGATTAGATTTTTTATTTTTCTATGCAAGTGAATGGAGGCCTGGTAGACTGGAATGGCAGTGAGCTTTGTTTTAAAAGAGTGTTGTATTTAATCACAGGATTTATTTTATTTTTAAGCGCTGAAAATTATTTTTGCACATTTTTTCCCCAACATCCTGGAGAACAAAACCAACCAGTTGTTATTTATTTTGGACATTTTATAATCACTAGCATGTCTAATATTACTGCAGTATTTGTGTTGTGGGAGATGGTGATTTCATGCTGATTATTATTTCATTCTGATCTTTTTTTTTTATTTAATTTTTATTATTATTATTATTATTATTATTATTATATGTCCCATTGAAGGGGGAAAGGATCCCAAAGAGGTGTGAAAGAAAAGGAATGGATTAATAAAATGTGAGCTATTTGTGGCAATTAAATGTTAAATATCGTCCTTAACAAAACTTTCACCCGAAAAGTGTTACTCTTGATGTGAATTGAACACTGACAAATTGAACTCCGCAGTAATCCACTGACCCCTCAGTATTATGAATTATTCTGATACATTCACCAGGTAATTGGACCATACTTATGCTTTTAGGACTCCTCGGTATATAGTATTTTCTGAAGTCTGAAGAGACCTGAAGTGGTTTTTAGTTTTCAATATGGTAGCCAATACTCAATGTTTTAATGGTGTCTCCTTTGTTTACTGGACTTATTGCATCGTTCAGTTCCAACTGCAGGGGATCAAACCTCCTCCTCACCTATCCGTGGTGCCCTTACTGACCTCAGTGGTCATTGCTTCCTCTAAAGGCACTACTGTTCAAATGGAAAGCAAGCAAATTATGTCTATGCAAACTTTGTTCCTAACTGTATACACAATGTATATGTTGACATGTATGTTGTGGCCACCAGGGGCCTCACACTCCTTTCACTGTTGAGCACTGGATCTGCTGAAGGAATAGTGGATCGGGATGTCCAAGGCCTGATCGCCTGTTAAGGTGTTTTATTATTCTTAAGAATTGCTCTAAGTTCCAAGCACTGGCATAAACCTGGTTTTGATCCTGTCAGCCCACCTTCACTAACACCATCTTGTCTGTATTGCCAACCAAAAAGTAAGACTAAAAATGGTTTGGACAATGTGCTCAAAAATAATTAACGCAAGGCCACCCAGTGTTTTTTTTCCTAACACTCTTAGACAGCTGAGACTAGGTGTAAAATAGTTTGACTTGTCTTATGGATTTCTGCATTTGGTAAATACAACAAGTGTATGTTGTAAAATTAATTTTAAATCTTTTAATTTTCTTGTTTGTTTAGGTTAGTTGCTACTCTCATTCTGTCCTTTGTATGTCTCATGCTTGTTTTTATGTTTACATGAAACCATTTACAGTTGAGAATGAAATAAATTCATAGATGAAGACAGCTGTTCTAAAACTGCAGAAGAGGAAGCTCACAGTGTATTTAATAATTACAGGTGTGATGAATAATAAATCATAATATATTAAAATCTCTCTCGAGTGTTTTTTTTTTTTTACAATTATGTAACGAATTATTTCAAGTGTCATTTAACTAATTAATTAGTCACCGGTAGACGAAATTTTAATCCAAAATTTGGCGTTCGGTCTTTGGGTTTTTGTTGTTGTCACGGTTACATGATTTACGGCACGTGGTTCGGGTTACATCTACAAATGATTTTCTGTTTTTGTTTTGTTTTTCAAATGAGGGTGGTGGGCGGCTGTTTAATCGAAAACCTCAGTTTGTTCAATGAGAAATGTATTGCAATTTCTTGTGAATGTTAACCTTACGTGGAAATGTACCTATAGATGTACTTTTGCTCAGATCGCACTTGACTCCAAGAAGCTCGCGCACGAAAGTGTAGGGATGGCGCGCAATTTTTGAGGTGAGGCATTTTTACCTCTTGATAGTGTTTTATTTATTTTTTACTTTTTGCAAAGTTATTCGTATTCTATTATCATTTTCTTACCCTTATGTTGTTCAAAACTTTATTTTTTTAACTTCTTAATCCTTTTTGTAGGAGAAGGAGATATCGGTCAACTGAGGGACGGGTAAGAGATAAAGATTCCAAAAAGAATCGATTACAAACGCTAATAATTGACTTTATGCACAGCTGCACTACTTCCTGAACTTCAGCCAGCTCCTTTGTTTCCTGTCTGCCATTATTGGACAAACTGATTAATCCAGGTGTGTCGGATTATTGTTGTTGTGACTACAGAGGTCAGGCACACCAGGAAGTAGTGCAGCTGTGCATAAAGCCAATTGTGAAAGAAAAGGCACAGATAATCTATGTAGCCTATGCCAGTGGTTCCCAACCACGTTCCTGGAGGACCCCCAACAGTGCACATTTTGGATGTGTCCTTTGTCTGACACACCCACATCAGATCTTGGAGTAGCTACTAATGAGCTGATGACCTGAATCAGGTGTGTTTGATTGAGGAGACATGCAAAATGTGCACTGTTGGGGGTCCTCCAGGAACGTGGTTGGGAACCACTGGCCTATGCGTATATAGGCCTATAGTTAAAAAAAAAAAAAAAAAAAAAAGCAAATACCAGGCTACTTACTACCTTTATACTGGTCACCAAGAGATTAGTTGAACAAGTTCGTTCAATCTTTCTTTAATAGTAAAACAAAGAATCGAAAACCGAATTGAACAGCCGTAGATAGCTGAATCCGAAATCGCTCCCTATACCTACCCTCACGTATTTTTATGTCGTAGAATAAGACGTGAAAGTGTCTTTAGTGTTCACTACAGTCTTATTTCAGCCATTTAAACAAAAACAACAACAAAAATCCAGTTTTGTTATGGATTAAATGTTAAATTGGGCATTCACAGTTTTAAACCAAAGCACGTGCTCTTCAGCAAGATGCAGTTTTCTGCCTTTTTTCGGTTGTACACATTTGAAAATGTGCACTTGATGCTTAAAACATTTGAAACTTTTCTGATTTATGTGGAGGCGAATGTGACGGAGCAGCTCTTTTATCATTGGCGTTGTAGTACCAGCAGGTGGCGCTGTTCACATACTGCTTGTCATCCCTTTCAATTTACTGCATCATAATCCTGCGGCATTCCCTTCCCTACCTTACACTTTGATCTTTATGCTCTGTTATTGCACCTAAAACAGACTTGTCTGGTTTCATCCCACCTATCACACACAGCCAGCAGACATAGCAGTACAAAAAGGTGTTTTATTCACAGTTTGTGTCTTTTATTGTTTACAGAAGAGTTTCTGACAGAGCAAAGCAGGCCCAGATGCAGAAAGCAAAAGGGTAGATAAAAAAAAAATACACTGACAGAGAAATAGTGAAGAGGAGGGGAGAGGGGGAGTGAAGAGGATATGTTTTCTTTCAGTCCCCGCTCTCCACTCTTCCTTGGACGGTCTGTCTCTCTTGCTCCCTCCGTGATAAGCTCGGCATCACTTTTAGGAAGCCCAACTCTCGGTTCAAAACCCTCATTTTCTCTTTCGTTTTAGTCAACCATCAGGGGAAGAAACGAGAATGATGATTGGTTACTCTATTATAGAGCGAGATCACTTCAACTTGCTTCTTTTCCCCCCAGAGTGAGCTATCTTCCACATTTATCTAGAGAGGTATTTCAGCCTAAAGCTATAGATGCCTTCATTTCAACCCTCCAGACAGCAGCATAAGATGCAGCAACTTTCATGCATGCTTGATTGTAATGAAAGAGAGGTGGTCATAGGTAATGAGTGAGAAACAGAGAGAAAGAGAGAGTATGTGAGAGATATAGAAATGATGTTCATTTTATTGACAACAATCTCATGTCCCCACTTGACAGACACTGTGGTCATGAGCCTCTCCACCCTCCCAATTCAGTCTCTGCGAGACAAGTCTTTGGAGAGATGGAGAGAATAAGTGCTTGAAAGTAACAAAGATGATGGAAAGGAAGAAAGGGAGGAAGAAACACAAAGTAAGAGAAGGAGGACAAAGAACAGCCCGGGAGAGTAAAGCAGTGAGGGATACACGTTCATCTCTTCATTTTCTGTCTTGTCTCCACAGCCGTTTACTCCTCCTTCTCCTCTCCGTGTGTGATGACGTAGCAGATGTTCTTGTAGTCAACATTGCCAGCCACATCTGGGGGGAAGGCGGCAAACAGATTCTTCATCTAAAGGAGGAAGAAAAAACTGGGATTAATCAAACAATAAACTGCTTTTAGAAACAAGTAGCAACAGATCATATTTTTTCCCCTTATTGTGACGTACATCCAATTGAAACAGATTGTAAAAAAAGAAGAAATTGCAGGACGGGACCTACGTATGTCATCAGAGAGAATTATATTTTGATTAAAAATTATGAGTTAAAAAAGAGCTTTAAAAAATAAGATCTTCACATTTTCTTCTCATGCTGAATTTAAACTTCTAGAGAGCAACATCCGATCTCACCTCTTCAGCAGAGAACCTGTCGCACTGAGTGGTCAGAAGCTCCTCAAGGCTGGAATGAAAGAGAAAGAGTAGCAGTCAGATATGGAAACGTTCTTTTTTTTCACATTAGAATAAAATGTCAGTGAATATAGACTCACAATTCCTTCTTGATAGTGCCAGTGGCCTCTGGGTCCAGCACCTTGAAGGCAGCCACAATGACGTCTTCGGGGTCAGCACCTTTCAGAGACACGGAGAGAGAATTACTCTAACTGAATATACAATAATGATTGGAAAACCAGGGAAGATGGAAAGAAAAAAGGACTTTTGCATACCCTTCAGCTTCTCTCCGAACATGGTAAGGAAAACGGTGAAGTTGATTGGGCCACTGGCTTCCTTGATCATGGCCTCCAGCTCCTCATTCTTCACGTTCAACTGACCTACAGAGACAGACGAGGACGGTCGGCACAGATTCATGGATGTATTTACAAAGTACACAACTGCCACAAAACATAAACGCACCCATTGAGGCCAACACGTCCCTAAGGTCATCTTTGCTGATGATGCCGTCTCTGTTCTGGTCAATGATTGTGAAAGCCTATGTGTGCAGGGCAGAAAAAGACGAGAACATTGTTACAGGAGTAAGGGGTGGTGACGGAAAATGAGGCTTCTGACAGTTGCAAACCAAAGACTAAAGAGTTGTATGAGGAAATCTTTTTTCTTTCTTGCCTGACAGAAGTAAAATGTCCTTCTCATTCACATGAAACTCAAGAAGGCATTAATACTTGACAGCAGCTGCTGCTCCCACCCAGCCCCCACATAGACCCTTACTGATCCTTCTTTCCATCTGGGAGACGTGTTAAGTCAATCCCAACTATAATGTCAGACATTCCTGAAGAGGCACTTGAGGAGGCTGTATCAGTTACTAATAAACTACTCAAACCATTTCATATCCTTACTTAGCTCTGTCGCACACTAGCCTGATGCTAATTCCAGCTCTTAGCATGTGTGCTCATAATTACTTATCATGCTAATTCAGATTAATCATGATGTTTAAGAATCATAACTAGGGACAACATCTGTTCATTTCCTCTAGGTTTTTATTTAATTTATATGTAATCTCTGGGCTCACATTCTGCTTTTTTTCCCCCTTTCAACCATTTCAAGCGCCCTAAAACACAAACCTCATTAGCACCATTACACTTTTTTTTGAGTCCAAGATAGAGGCCTGTTATTGGTTACTTTAATCCATTAATCTTTTTCTCTTTTATCTTGTTCAATATTTCGCATTTAATCATTTAGCAGACGCTTTTATCCAAAGCCCATCAGTATACAAGTGCTGTAGCAAGTCTCAGTCTAGCATAGCACACATTGCAAGTTTTTTTTTTTTAAGAAAAAGACAAATACAATAGGTAAGTGCTAGAATTATTTGTTCAGGTGTTTATGAAAAAGATGCATCTTTAGACGTTTTTTGAAACTGGCTAAAGACTCTGCTCGATTTGAGCTAGGCAGGTTGTTCCACCAGCTGGGAACAGTCCAGGAAAAGGTCTGTGAGAATGATTTTGTGCCTCTTTGGGATGGCACCACGAGGCGTCGTTCACTTGCTCAGAGAGAAAGCTTCTACATTATTTCACATTATTATTTTCTTTCTTTCTGCCTCTCTGGCATGCACTGTGATCTTCAGCTGTTGTCCCATTGGGACCAGAACAGGAGTGTCTGACAGATGGGAGGGCAGTGGAGAGCCGGCTATTTTTTTTTAGCAGGCAAGACAAAAATGAACTAGATTAAGATGATCTGTTGACTCAGTCCAGCTGCTATACTGTACAAACCTTAATATAGACATGGTTCGACCTATCTCTTTGTGGGTATTAAAATTATAATACCTTCCTGATAACAGGATTTGATCTTATTGGCATCAAAAGGCCAGTTCTAAAGCAGCCTCTGTGACAAAACACAGTGGTCATTTATTGCATTGAACTGATTTATGCTAACAAAACCCCCTATCCAACTCATTAGACTTTGATAATCCACAATAAAGTGAAAAAATGCAACTTCTAAAATGCATATATACAACATATAATGATCGCAAAATATGATGTCTGTTAAGTACCAATGTATCTGATACGGTTGAATTAGCGTGCGTGTTGTATTGACAAGAAGATCTGAAAAAATATTTACCTCTTTGTACTCCTGAATCTGGCTCTGCTCAAACATGGAGAAGACGTTGGAGGAACCCTCTCCTCCTCCTGCCCTCCTCTTAGCCTTCTTGGGTGCCTACATATGCAAATAAATAACGTTTTTAGCATTTAACACAGCTTTGCATGCAAATAGAGTAGATGTAGTGCTAATGTTCTGTGTGTGGACTAATACATATCTACATAATTTGAAAATCAGAAAATTTGTGCCACACAGAGCTTAGATACACCAGGCTCTGATTTGTTAGACACTTTAACACATTTATTGATAATAAAACAGTATGAACAGCTAACGAAACACACATTTATATGTGTGAGTGATATGCATCAAAAAAATGTATTTGCATAACAGGTTGTTCTACAATGATTATTGACACTGTATTCAGTATTTTTTGTAGCTTCAACTGCATCATTATAGTAAGCTACTGGAAACTGTTGTATTGGATTTTGTATTGCATTTTAACCAAAGTACCTTTATATTTGTAGCATTATGCTTTCTAGTGAAACTTACAACTTTTTTTAAACAAACATATAATCTTTATCCACTCACAGTTTTTAATAAATTACAAAAAAAAAACAACTGCATGTTATGGAAAGTGAAAGCAAAACCACTTAGTTTTGCAGATTTAGCACTAACTTCCTGGTTCCAGTAACGCAGGTTCAGAAAAAAAAAATCCTGTTAAAGGTATTGTAAGTCCACAGTTCAATTATTATCCACGCTGATTCAATAAGCGAGCTCTCCTCCATGTGACCCTGCTGAGAGTGAGGCATTATGTCCTTGGTTCCTATGTGTCCACCTAGATGGTGTGGCCAGGTAACAGCTAAGGCACAGGTTACTCACCATGCTGGGACGGTGTAAGGTCTAAGAAGCTCAAGAAGTGAAGACTGAAGCCGCGTAGTGGCATGTTCTCGAGAGGCTTATATACTGCTGAAGGCCTCTTCCTAATTATAGATCCAACCTTAAGTGTGGCTTGGGAAATAGCAGACAGAAAGAGGGAAACTATGAAAGGGGAGAGAGATGAGGTAGGGGGAAAGTGATGAAGGAACACAGGGTGGGATGCACTATCATCTTACAGTGCTTAGAAATAGCTATTGGAGTCTTGGAATGGGATGAATCTGATACTAATGGCAGCAGTCTGCGTGTTTCATGTAGACTAATAAGGACATGGAGACGTAAGGGACTGTTTGAGCTTCGCACAATCACATAACTCAGTTTGAAATGAATGAGCTGTAACCATAGACACTTGAGGAGGACACGACTCACACCCCTATGTTTAGATTAGTGGTGGGTCAATATTGTGTTTTCAGTAGAATATTCTGACACTATTACAGGAAATTCTGTTTGTGATGGGAGGGGGGGTGCAATAATATATACTGATTGATTTAAATCCTAAGATATTTTTGAGCCAATGATTATCTTGTATACACGCCCCCATCTGATATATATAAGAGGCTGTTCTGGCGTCATATCATAACCCTTGCCATCACCTCTTTTCAAGTCAGCTCTAATTGAAAATAGGGTTTTAATGCCTTTCCTAGTATAGCGATGCCATGAGATTTGGGCCCAAGTCCCCCCCTGCCTCACCCTGCCACATGGCCATGCCTATATTCAGCTCTCTCTCTCCTTGGCGGTCTTTGACCTCGCTTGGTCACTCTACAGTCACTGTGAGGTGCAATTTGTGATGGCACATGGGACGCTACTCTGTGTATGGACATGTAATTATCCTCTTTTCTTTTAGTTTGAAATGATCAGCACAATGCTGTCTAGTGAGTGGTCACATTAGGGGACACATGAAGAAAGGCTTAAAACAGGTTCTTTTGGGAAGGCGGGGGCAATGGACAGCTGAGAGCGACCAAAATAGCACAACAGACTTGTCTGCTCCTTGTGCTTGCCTTTTCTTCTCTGTTTAATCCATCAGTCATTTCCTCGTCCTCTTCTAGAAACCCCACCGTTTGTTGTGCGTTCCTTTCCTCTTTTAGGTTCACTTGATATCTTGCAAGTCTGTCATTTACTTGTTTTGTTCCCGTATCTAGATCTTTCATTGTTCGATTTCAGCAATCTTTTCCTATAGAATAGCTCAGCTGTAATTATTTCTGCAGCATTTTTAAGAAGTGAATTTTAAAATCAGAAAGTCATGCAAGTAGTGCATCTCTGTATCCTATATCTATTTGATCAAATGTTTTACTATTGATTACCAATTAGCTTAAATATATATATAATTTAAAATGGATAATATTGTTCATTAATAATGATCTTGAAAAGGAAATGCATACATATACACAAAGCATTTTATTTTCCTGCATTTCCTGTAAATAACTATATATATTGTATTCATTAGTAATGGCGTTTGAGGTAACATTGATAACTCTTGCAATCATTGATGCAGCTTAATGATCAGACATGTTCTCAAATTAGATATGGTATATGCTTAACACACCCCTAATCTAACTATATATGGTGGAACAGCTTTCGAAGTGTGTGTGTGTGTGTGTGTGTGTGTGTGTGAGAGAGAGAGAGAGCGACAGGGAGGGAAGGAGGTTTCTGGGTCAGAGGATGTGTAAGCCTTGTTTTGAGATATTTTATGTCACAGTGGAATGATTTCCTTAAAAAAGATTTAGGTCTTCAGTTTAGGCCTCTTCCAAGTATGTTCGATTCATGACTGATTGTATACATCTGTGATTTAGTATCTTCAGGCTGCCCTTTAGGCCACTGAGTTACTCATCTTTGTTTTGTTTATAGCCTGTCAAAGTGTACATGTCTATACGTACAGTATGTGTAACGGGATCTCTGATATGTTTCTTCAAAGCTGTTTATCACAGCAGAGATGACTGGAATCCGGATGAGGTGAAAAAGGCCACAGCGTCGCTATAGGGGTTGGGCATACCTCAGGTCTGCAGTGTGCAGAGGTTATAGTTGAAATGAGGATCTTCATGTTGCATCCAACACTGAAGGCGTTGAAAAATTTTTTGTTCTCTAATGTATGCTAGAGAATCTCCATAAATCTTCATAAACAGTTGTGAATTTATTAATCATTACACTGTAAAAAAAAAAAGAAATCAGGTCTCCAAATTTTCTAGTGACCGTTCACATCTAAATTTTTCAGTTGGCCAAATTTAATTTCTGTGAATTGATGCAAAACAATTCACCGAAATTCAATTTGGCCAACAAATTTTTTTAGATGTGAACGGTCACTAGAAATTTTTCAATTGGAGACCTGATTTTTATTTTTTACAGTGTACATTAACCACAATATCTGCCTATACTGAATGTTTGTATTACATCTACTAATGATACTAAAAGATTAATATATATATTAGAACTTAAAATTAAGATCTTAAAAATATTTTTGGGACTTTTATAATTTTATAACTATTATAATTTGATTGATATAATAAAACAATAAATGTTCACAATAAAAGTTGAATAAAGTACAATAAAATGTATACTGAACCAAACAACTACTGATATAAAAAAAAAAAAATCTTATTGCTGCTGTGCAATATGGCGTGTTGAAATGCACACAAAATGTTCAAACAAAACTTATTTATTCAGAGGATTAATACTAAATAAAACATTGCATTAAATTAATATGTCAACAAATTATGATCAAAATAAATATAACACGAAATGGATCTGTATTAAGACAATGTGAGGATGCTGTTCATACAAACTGTAAATATATAAAATATGTATACATCTAAATAAAACATCTAAATTTACTTCTATCATCTATATATAATTATATATAACTCAGGGCATTATATAATAAAATATCAGTTTTCTCATGGCTAAATATACAGTAGGTAGTACTGTTGTTGAGTTGCAGTGCCCTCTGGTAACCCTATAAGGAGCTGCATCTCAGAAAAGATGAATTCATACAAACTGTATAGCTTATTTTAATATTTACTGATATGACTGTCACACCTATAAAAACTTTAACTTTTAAATGTGTTGACTGTTTCAGATGTGTAAACTAAAAACTAAAAGAAAAAAGGCACATCTACATCTCCAGATAATTGAGGTTTTGAGAAAGAGGAAGAGCAGACAGGGGGTGTATTTCAGTTTGTTTGTGAAACCTCATGAACTTTGTAAGGCAGGATTTAACAGTCAATTATTCTTTACAAAATCACATTTTGTTCATTTACATCCTTCTGTCAGATAAAAGACTATTGAGTATAATTCTGACCTATTAACATACACAGTTATTTTCATTTAGGCTCCCTAAGTGCAGAAGATGAAACAATAAATATTAATCATATTAGTAGCATATAATCTTAAAAAAGCAAATACTCAATCACTTCACTAAACATGCATGACATCTGAACTCAATTGAATTGCTTTGAATGCAATATGAATTTTTGCAATTATGTCCGCAGATAAATGCTGGGTGTAAAACGACTTATGGTTCGGGTCTGTTTTATGACAGTTCAAGCAAGAAGGAACTGATACGTACAGGGGACTGAGACGTATAGGCTGACCACAAAGAGGAAATGAGAAACCTTTTACCAGAAATGCCATCAAGATTAGAAGTCAGTGCCAATCTTCATAAAATTAAACAGACAGCAGGATTATACTAGTACAGTAATACATTTCCTGAATCCACAATACATTCATTAATCCATTGTTTTAGAACAGGATTTACTATTTTGATGACAACATAAACACATGCATATGAATATGCATATGCTCAAACCACCAGAGGTCACTCTAGCCAAGATCAATGAGATCCTCCTCAACGTATCCCACTTCCTCACGCTTCTTCTTCAGCCAGTCGGCTCTTAGTTGCTTTATCTCATTTCCATAGTACTCATGCAGTTTACTAAATTCTTCTAAAGGATCAAAGCCCACAATTGGCCACTCCCCGTAAGATGGTGCCGGACCATTTAAGGGGGTGACGTGGGCATTTCTCTTGGGCCAGAGCTTTGGAGATCGCTTACTGGTAGTTTTTAATTGAATGGGAGGGGCATGAAGACTATAGCTAATGGGTCTGTTCGGCATAGATGGAGGGGGTGCTGAACTAGCGCTGTAGCTTCGCCCATCTCTGGGCACTATGGAGGTCCCGTGTACGAAATAGGGTTGTCCTGTATTCCAGGAAGCCATGATCTTATTGGGTGTAGAAGTCACTGCAGAGGTCTGGATGGAATCACAGAGGCCTTTGTCCCTTCTAGCTTCTGTTTTATTGAGAGCATGAACAAATATAATCAGACAAGATGATTGCATTCAAGCCAATACAGACACACAAAACATACAGTGCACAAGCACATAAACGCACCTTCGTAGCGTCTCTCCAGGTCTCTGACAATCATAGAAAGGTAGATGTGGCTAGCGCAGAACAGAGCGCCAATCCAGCTCTCCTGGCTGTTATGATCATCAGCGGCCAGTCTATAAGTGCGGAGGCCTGGTCCAGTGAACACCAAAGAGAAACAGAACTGACCGTCCGTCTCACATGCCTGCACCATGCAGCCCTCCAGAACAATCACACCCAACAGGTTACGATCGCCGGGACGCTCCTGATAAAACAACAGATTCCCCTTCAACACAAACCAGCGGCGCAGGTAAGTTGTGTTCCTCTCTCTCTGCGGAAAAGAAAGGCGGTTATAGTTCAAACACAGAGACGAGGAAATTCTTTCAATTACAACTCGTAAGAAAGAGAAAATGATTCCACAGTGAACAGGACAGAGAAACGCTGGAGATGTGAAAAACAGTATGTTTGTAATGCACAGAAGACTGATTATCAGTCTTGATATCAAATGAAAAGTGTAATAGCCTTGTTTCTCCAGTGGTAGCCATTTACAGATAGGGAGGTGGTTTCTTTTTAGTCTGTTCAGAAATATTGCCATTTGAACAATATTATTATTATTAGAGATATTTTACAATAACTATTTCCTTATCAAATCCTTGCCACCATCATTTTTACTTTAACCATTGGAGGAAATTTGTTTTACAGCAGTATCTGTTCTTGCTAAAGGGACTCTATATTAAGGATCCTCCTGAAGGTAAAGTCTGAAATGTATCATGAAGAGGATCAGATGTGTCAGATATAATGTAGTTCACTTTCCCAAGCATCCACGTAGTAAAGAAATTTGACAGCCTAGGCAGTTTCAATCGCAACACTTTGTTACAAGTAGTTACAGCACTCACTGTTTAAAAAACCTTTATTGAAATATAACAAAGTTATGTTAGATAGATTCCGCTTTTTAAAACAGCATTCTAGATTAATTCAATAATATCTTGGTGAATTGACAAAGCCAGGTCCTTACCTTTTTGTACAGGTATCCCTCCTTATCTACAGGTGTAGTGCAGGACAGGTAATGGGTAAGAATCTTCTCATGGATCTTCATTACAACGCCACCTGGCGTTCAGCCGTGTCCAGCGTGAGCACAGGGAGCGAGCTTTACAGCAACAGAAATGACAGCCCATGGACAAATCGAATTAGCTATTGTCATTCTTTATTTTTTTTATAAACAGAATAAAATTAAAAATAAATAAATTATATAATTTTTAGGGAAAGGAAACGTGCAAATCTAATTATAAGTAAGCATGAAATCATTCGTGAATAACTTGTCTATCCGGTTCACGTTGAGTCTGCCAGACAACCACAAAGCACTGCACTGCCACGTAAATATTATCTAGCTATCCATCTTAAAGCATTGTTTGCAAAAGGATAGTCAAGGAAAACGGTGACCAGAATTGTGACCGGAACTGTGACAGAGCGCCTCAATGTTTGTCAGGTGCACTTACTTCTGTCAATGCCTTTCCGTTGATTTATCGAGGGTATCCATACGACCTTAGTGGCAAAACATATCTTAAGGCAAAGCGCCTCAATCCCGCCTCATCAAAGACCAATATTATAAGTTTCGTATTACCAGCGCGCGCTCTCGCGCCGCCGGTCTTCTAGTGTTGAAATATAAATAACGCGACCCACTTCCTGGTAACAAAAGCCGATGCCCTATTCTCTTTCGACTTAATGATGAAACGGCAGTGGCATGTGCGCTTTCACATCCACAACCGATATTAATGATGGGCAAATAATGGGGGGGAGTAACTAATAAAGTAATAAACAATAAAAACAGACACACTAGCATATTATTGATTCATGTTTCTAATTCAGGCTCTCGTTAAATATTTACTAGATAGATTATGTCAGAACTGTGCCTTTGCATAGTGATGGCTTTTGCACACTGCACTGCTGTTCTGCATCTCTAATTCCTGTATTAAGTTTTCATAGACGCATCATATTTACAACCGAGTTTTTTCTCTGTCCAAAAGAGTTCCCACAAAGGATACAAGCCAAAATCCCAGACACTCATTCGAAAATAACAGAACAATAATTTCTCATGTGGAAACGTAAATCAGGAGGTTATGAAGCAGATCAAGTGATGGGCGTGAGGTCACACAGAAGTGATCGCAACGGACGTCATTCAACCGGTTCTCCTGTAGGTGGCGATAGAGATTCGGCCAGAACCACACGAATGACGTTGTTCCGGTTTTAGTTTAGCTTGAATGGCGCAGCGGGGAGAATAACATAAGGTAACTATTATTTTACTGTGTGTTTTACACTTTAGTAGTACTGGTTTATAGCTGATAAGCAACCTTACACGTGTGTCTAAGTCGAGTTAAAATTGATTTTACATGACTTTTGAATACATTAGCTAACTGACGCCCGCAGCATTAGCTCATGCACTGTACAGCAGTATTGAACATGTTAAACAATTACTTGATCAAATGTTGTTTGCAAGAATCCCATATGATCACCAATCCAATGCATCCCATACATGTTTGTGTAAGATTTAGTAGATAATAAAGAATTAGGCATATACTTTTACACACCTCTTTAGATGTAGTCTATTTGTAGTAGGAGGCTAATTTAGTGTCCTCTTGTCAACTGCAGTAAGTTTAACTAGTTGTCTATGAAGTGCCTTTTTTATTGACTTTTGAATCTTAAACAATATGTACAGGTTTCATTAATTCAGTCTGTTATGGAGTCCCAGCATTATGTTTAAGGGATAGTTTGCCACAAAATGAATCATTGTCTTGCCCTCAAGTTGTTCCAAACCTGTATGAATGTCTTTGTTCTACTGAACACAAAGTAAGATATACCACACTACTACCATAGTGGGGGAAAATATACTATGGTACTCAATGGCTGCCGAGATGATCTTGGTTACAACAATTCTTCCAAATATTTCCCTTTGTGTTCAGCAGAAGAAGGAAATTCATACAGATTTGGAACAACTTGAGGGTGAGTAAAAATTATGACAGAATTTTCATTTTTGGGTGAACTATCCCCTTAAGAGTATATAATATTCACTGTGTATACTAGATGTGTGCACACAACAAAACCCAATGTTGGCTCATGTAGTGATGTAGTGTCTTGTCTCTTTTAGCATGTCAAAAAGGAAAGTGACCTTTGAGGATGGAGAAGGGGAGATCACTTTGGAAGATGTTCCAAAGAAAAAGGTTGGCGTCATAAAACTCTTTTATCTGTGTCGTGTTATTCCCATGCATATTGTTATGGTGATTAAATGGATTGTATAGTATTGTGATTTAGCCATTGTCTTTTTACAGATTGTAGATGGTGTGAGTGGTCCAGGATCCAGATTTAAGGAGAAACACTCTTTGGACAGTGATGAGGAAGATGAAGGAGAGGATGGAGAAAATACAAGCAAATATGACATCCTTGTCAATGACGACGTGGAAGGTCTGTGAACAACTTTTTTCTCATGTAGATTATGAAATAAACTTTAAGCACATTGCAGAATGATTTATCTCCTTCCTGTTGACCTTTGTAATGGCTTCCTGTTAAATTGTTTATGTATAAATTTATATTTTTTATGTAATGAATGGAGCAAAAGGTTGACAAATGTCAGTGTTTTGAAGCACCAGGTTGCTTGTATTTTAGTTAGGATTTATAGTTAACAATATTAATATTTGTCTTTCACAGGTCAGGAAATGGCAACCATTGACTATGATGAGGGGGTACGCATCACCCCATTTAACCTCGATGAGGAAATGCAGGAGGGTTACTTTGATTCAGAGGGAAACTATTTTGTCAACAAAGAGAAAGATATCAGGGATAACTGGCTGGACAATATTGACTGGGTACATTTTTTCCCCCAATAAATTCTGATAAATAATTGAGAATAAAAACTCAAGCTTAAAGTTCAAACTTTTTCCTCACACAGGTGAAGATAAAAGAGCAACCTATGAAAAAGAAGAAAGGCCTTGCAGCAAAGCGTAAGAGAAGGGTTGGTGATGAAGATGAAGCAGAGGAGGAGATAAAACGAGAGGAGCAGCAGAAAGACGATGAGGACGAGGAGGAGAAAGAGCCAGCAGAAGACCCTCTGGCTGCATACAGCCATTATCAACTCACAGAAGCCATCCTTCAGCTGCTGCTTCCTGGTGAAACAGTGGCTGCTGCTTTGAGAAGACTTGGCGGTCTTGGAGGACAGAAGAAGAAAGGAAAACTGAGAGGAGGAGAGGAGGAAAAAAAAGAGACTTTGAACAGAGACGCTGATAAACTAGACAAACTGACAGCATTGGCAGATAGACTGGTGGGGATTGGGGAATTTGAAATTTATCAGCAGACGTATGAAAAACTGGCCTACAAGCTGAAGGGGTTGACTCAAGGAAAGGCAGCCAAAACGCTTGAGGAGAAAAAAGAGGAAGAAGAAGAAGATCTAGACATGTTCGCTGATAAGTTTGATGAAAAGCATGGCGCAGAAAAAGATGAGGATAAAGACAACAGCATAGGTCAGTGATTGGATGAGTGGTTTGTGTGTGTGTGTGTGTGTGTGTGTGTGTGTGTGTGTGTGTGTGTGTGTGTGTGTGTGTGATTAGATGCATCTTAAATGAACGTTTATTTTAAGTAGTAACTTTTTTTGTCACGGTCGGTCACAAATAATCCAGTCTAGTTCAGATGCAAACAAATGAACTTGATCCAACATCAGTGAAACTGTACCTTATAAATGTGTTAGTAAATTTATCCTCACTCTTCATGTATGATTATATGATTCATGGCTAATCCCTCAGTAATAGCAGTGTTTCTCTCCAGTGAGTGATGAGGTCATGTGGGAGTACAAGTGGGACAATGAGGAAAACTCTGAGCTCTATGGACCCTTCAGCAGCCAACAGATGCAGGTAAGCAAACACAGACGCACCAGAACATGCACATTTTCCTTTATTTCTGTATTGAAATTGCTTTTAAAATGTAAAAACTGTGGCAGATGCAGTATTGCTATGTTTTTTTAGAGCGCCTGACATTGGCTTAAGCAATGACATGAACGGCCAAGTAGACAGGCTGTGAAACCTGTTTGAAAACGGTCATTATTTTCGCATTTCTGTTTTGTGCCCGTGGTGGCAAAAAATGACATGCATGTCCATTGAGAAATATTCAGTATTACATACATTTGTTATAATGTCACAATGATTTATATTAAAGACAGCCACTTTTTTGTGAAAGTTTAGTAATTATAAACAAAAGTATTATATATTGCTGTATGTTTTATTCCAGGACTGGGTGGACGAGGGCTACTTCAAGGATGGAGTATACTGTAGAAAGATTGACCAAGGAGGTGCCCAATTCTACAACTCAAAGAGAATAGACTTTGAACTTTACACATGATCTGTCTATGAATCATTTTACTGATTTTGATTTCTTCCGCCCTTCTGAAAGGGCTTCTCTGAATAATTGTTTACTTTTCAATAATTGTCTTTGTCTTATGCGCACACACACACACACACACACACACAGACACACTAGTATGTACACGTGTTTGTTTGATACATGATGTGTTTTAAAATAAAGACTTTTTTTCTGGCTGGATCCAACCTAATGTTCTGGTTAATATTATATAGCTATTCTGACTCGTGCACTGTTATAACAGCAAGTTTATTGTATTTTCAATTTACAATTTTACAAAGCACTGCTATTTTGCAACAATTCAAGCAGGACTCTACATAAACCAATGAAAGCTTTTAAGTTTACATCGGGACAAAGACGACTGTTTATGCCGACGCAATTGGTTGCATTTCTCCCTCCTGAAACCCAATTGGCCAGTACTTTGACGCCACACATTTTTAATTGGCCACGATGTTAGAGTCTACCTGAAGGGCGGGACATGTTTTACTATGCAAGATTCTGATTGGCTCGTCGACTGACCGGGAACACGCTCGCACCGAATGATAGGTCTGAACCGTAAGCGCAATGGTGAAACTAGGGCGCCGTCCGGCATGGAAATGTCACACAAATATCGGTGTTTTAGAAACAACGCCTAAAGATGTTTTCACTGCACGTTTTGCCTCAAACGATTTTAGGTTAGTGTCCAGTTTGTTTGCATCATTTACACCTGTGTTTGAAGGACGAGATGGTAAAATACTCTTTTAATACAATGTAACTGACTGGTTTATGCGTAGATAGCAGCATAGCTCAGTTAGCCGCAATATACGTCGACGACGTACACAAAACCACACCGGTGTCTGGAAACTAGTATATTTTTTTCTCATTATGCCGCTGCTGAAAAACTAATGACCGTAACCACAGACGAATTAATATAGTTTAATCTTTTGTGTTTTTAAATTGTATGTGGATATCTGTTTGACTGCGGGTATGGTATATATTATTCCGCTGAAGTGAATGTTTGCGAAATGAAACTGCTGTTTCTGTTTGATCTGTTCTCGGTAACGTTACACTATTGCTGAATGTCGAGTCGTTTAGCCGCATAGCTAACGTTACTATTACACATTACAACGACGAGGACATTTATAATAATCGTGTCTAAAAATATTTGTAAATCCATATTGACTCTGGTCTCCAGACAAAATATTAGGAAACCGAATTGTATGAACGCAGCGGAGACCTTAATAAGCTCCACGGTATGATTGGGAAGTTAATGATTTAACGTTACGTATTTATTTTTATGAAAGTGTAGCGTAAGCACGTCTACATTGACAACAGAATTGTGTTTAATGAAATACAGACAATAATATTGTCTGTATTTCACAGTAATGATGAGCAATAGAACACACTAATGATGTGTACGGGGAGAATATAGTATTATTATCATTATTATTATTATTATTATTAATGATATGTATCAGTCACATCATCAGTGTGTTCTTGCTCATCATTACTGTGATGAAAATGAGAAATGTGATCTTTGCAACTAGCTCAACGTTACGCTCAACGTTTTCTTATATTTTATTTCATTTAGCGTTTTAGATAACTATAATAATCCTATAATTATCCAGTTTTGATCTTATTGTGACTTGTCCTTTGTTTTTATTTGAAGCTGTACTGAACTAAAGATAAGGGTCTGCATCACAGTGTGGACTTTAAATTAATAATTCACAATGTTGTTATTTGCTCATCCTCATATTGTTCCAAGTCTTTATGACTTTCATAAATTAAGATGTTTGGTTTTTTTGTCCTTCCTGCTAGAGGACTGCAGTTGAAGTGACAGTTACTGAATAAAATGTATTAAAGTCACCATTAAATCAAAATTGACAATTCATATTTTTATGGAATATTGCAGTATTTATTATACATGATTTATCTATGCACATCATCTTTTTTAATGTGCCCCTGTAATCTGTAATCAAACTTCCCCTCCCTCTTGCTACTACACATTTTTTCTTCTCTGATGAAGTGTTAACTGGCGTGAGGGCGGGACAACCTGTCACTCGCATCACAGCAATTCCAAACAACCATCCAGCGATCCAATCATTTTCTGATGAACAAATTAAGTATTGGACTAAACGTTGTCTTGTTCAAGAAGTTGTTTCACTTATACGTCACAATATAGAGTAACAGACAATTGCAACTCCCGTTTTATGCTGACTTTAAAATGATTTTAAAATGTTTTGTTTTGTTCATCCTTAGTGAATTCTAATGACCATAAATTGTGGTTATGTATGTATTGAATGAGTGCTTGATAATAACTTGGTAAAGGCATTAGTGTAAACTAAAATAGGAGTGAAATTGGCTAACCAACCAGTGACTGCTTGTTCCACAGTTGTGATGACTTGGGAATAAGGTTGGCAAACAGGAAAAAGTGGACTGCACCACGGGACCAGGAAAGCGACTCAAAGATGAGGTTCGGTCATCACAACCTCAACACTTGAACTCATCCCCATGTGAGAGACAAAAACAGCATGGTAATGTCATGTTGCTTTTGTCATCCCTCAGATATTTCACATTTCTTCTTTTTCATTGCAATGTAATTAGCTGACAACTTCTTCCAGACAACTTCCAGACATAAGTCACAACTTAATGAATTCACACAAGCTGATACAAGTAATAGGGATGCAGTCGAGAATAGGTTGCTCACAGCGTACAGTTTACAAAACCATCCAAGGCATTACTCATCATACTCATGAGGTGTTACCAGGGCCGGTTCTAGGGGTGGGCTAAGCCCACCCAAACGTCTGCCTTGCTCACCCAATCAGAATTTAGGAACTGATGTTAACTGTGATTAACTGTGTTAATCTGATTTTACGAATTGTATATTCATTAAAAACAATCTGAGGTGGGCTCTGTGTTGAAAGGCTGTAGAATGCCCCAACAATCACAAAAATAACACCACAAATGTGCAGCGTTTTTTCCTTTATTAACGTCGTAGCGTGCTAATCGCATCTGTAATGCATCTGGATGATGTTTACATTAAAAAAACGATAGAACAGTAGCGCAATGGAATGAGAAAACAACACGCTGTGTAGCAATTAAAATTGCATTCGTTGCTATAGTATTAACATGTAGGGTTCCATTCTGTTTTCTTTACAAATGATAAAAAAGTTAAAATGTTATAAATAAATAGTTAATAATATAAGAATATAATAATAAGAATATCTATATAATATAATATCTATATACACCTCCGAACACCTCAAAAGAAAAGAAAAGCCCACCAAGGGTATCTGCCAGCCCACCCTTCTATAGGTGCCTAGAACCGTGCCTGGGTGTTACTGTTGTAAGAGTCACTAAGGTGTCAGGGAGGGAAGACAGACACAATGAAAATGACAGTAGCACACCTTTGAGAGCCATGCAGAGGAAGAAAAGTGTAGATAGTGATGTGTGAAGCCAAAAGAGCCATTGTGTAGGTTTTGCACTAACAATTCATTTAGTTCTGCCACAGTCAACGCACTGGTTCAGTGAATCACGTGACTTCAGTTATGCTTGTTCTCTACATGTTTATCTGCTTGTCATTTATGTTGTCTATGTCTAATAACCTCTAACACAACTTAATTTATTTGAAATTGCACAAAAGTAAACCCAGATACGAGCAATGTAAGTTTAGTTATGCATATTCAGAGTAAAGTCAGATGTTATTGGCTGTTGTTTTTGTTATTGTGATATTGTGTGCATGTGCAACAGTCGGGTGACGGAAGTAAAACTCCCATTCAGTTTAACCATGAACTCAGAGATGTATGCTTCTGTCTTTTCTTTTTCTCCAACTTATTTAAATAAAACTGTGTTATAGTTCAATTCCTGGGGCCTGTTGCATGAAGCTAACTGAACAAACTCTTGAGTTTCAGAGTAGGGGTAGAGTTGACAAATCCAGATAAATCCAACCTGGTTTAGATCAAGTTCAACGGTCTCTCAAAGCTTGGTATAAACATTCTCTGTCAACTCAGGTTTAATCCAGAGTTTGCGATCAACTCTGAAGCTCATGCACCTGAAAGTGTGACATGTACGACAAACAGCCAATCACAGTGTCCGTTTGATTCACTTCTCGCAATTCATTGCGCAATTCACATCTCTGGAATAAACAGCAGGAATAAACACTGCTGCTGCAGCGAAGGCGGCTAAAAGAATATCTGACTATATCATCAATGCATAATGTAAATCAAAGAAATATGCCTAATAATTATAGGTTCACAAAGAGCTCAATTGAATACACGTTGTTTAAAAGAATATTATTATATTTATATTAATATTTGGCTACTTGTCAATTAATATAATAATTATATGAATGTATTGTATGAATTAAAAGTAATTATAATTCATATTATAGCCTAATATAAATATAATAAATAATTAGCACCAAAAGATGAGCAATTTTTTCTCTAAAGTTTTTTCACTATAAAGTGCTTTAATTTTGAACGAGAGATACAGGGGGTGTGGCTTTATTGCATCTTTACTTGCAGCTGATTGGTCCAGTTTGGGTTTGCGACCTCTAACCCAGAATAAAACCTGCTCCAGAGCAGGTTGGCCATGTAGTGTAAGTTACTATAGTGATGAACACTGCTAAAAACCAATCCACCTTCATAAGCCAGAGTTTGCTCAATCTAACCGCAAACTTACCTGGGTTAACACCTAAACCGGCTTTGTGCAACAGGCCACTGGTGAATTACTACACTACCTATAGCAGCAACTCCACTCCAGTGACGCTCTGCATGTGGTGTGACTTATCAGTTACTATAAGACAGTACTTTTACAGCGTGTTTTTTGTTTTGTCTTAACCTACTTTTTTTTTCTTGTTTTCAGACAAGCTCTGGAGTTGAAGCTGAGATGGAGAAGCAATATTCAGAGTGAGTGTTACTGGGTCAGATGGACAATAAGGATCTGTAACCCTTATCCAGCAAACATGTTTTAAATATGTCTTTTGTCTCTTTATTTTAGAGGTGAAAGCCACACATCGGTATCACCCTGTGTAATCTCACAGTTAGGAAATGGCAGCCCAGCAAAGGAGCAAAGCCATGACCGGAAGCCAATGGAGGAGTCCCCAGAGAGCCCTTCAGCAATAAAACGATGGGAGATCGGTCCGCTTCTACAGTCATTCAAATCCAAGATGGCTAGCTTCACTGAGATCGTCATGAGCCCTGTTCGGCTTTTTAAGCCCAGTGACACTCTGTCCTCAATCGTACTTCCTGAACAGCGTGAACCATTGATAACAGAGTCAAATGTTGAAAATTCAACCCGGACAGAAGAGGGCGAGACTGATGATAAATGTAGAAATGGATTGTTTCCAAAAAGGCCTTCTTCAGAAAAGTTGCAGTGCAACATTGCTCCAAAACGCCACAGGGTTGCACAGAGACTGAATTTTGGTACAAGAAACAACCACGAACCAGTATTGGGTCATATTCAAATGCACAACGAGGTTGCACAAAATGAAGAAAATCAGACAGACTGTCCCTCAAGCCAGTCACAACAAGCCGTCCAACAGGATGTAACTTGTGTTGCCAGTCTTTGTACAGCACGGAGTCCTATCCTCAGGACTAGACCAAATCTGTCCACAGACAAACCTTTAAATTCTGCAAGTGCCATGCATGTGTCTAGTCAAGCAAATTTTCAAGCGGATGCGGTTATTGTTCTGCATCGGCTGTCAGGTGAGAGACAGACCCGGAGCAGTGACATAGCCTGTGGACATAAGTCCTGCTTTTTGGAAGAGGGCTCAAACCTGTTGAAACCAAATGCTGAGTCAAACAGCAGCACAAACAAAACTCACTTAAACAAGCCTGATCCTGAAGCCTCCTCTTTTAGCACTTCCTCTAATTTTAACTTGGTAGATAAAGAGACAAGCACAGGTGGTTCGTTTGGCAATGAAGGATCCTATACATGGGTGGCCACCAGAAAAAGCCCTAGAAAGAAACATCTGTTATGGGCTGCTGCGCCCACCTCCAGTGAATTGGCTACTTTTCTGACAGGATCAAAGCCTTTGGATGTGGAGATGAAGGAATCACAGTCTGAAAACGTTTTGAAATGGACACACCACTCGGGTGAAGTATCAGACCCTCCGATGAGCACTACTGTCAGGGAAGTGAGGGCAAACAGAAGCAGAGAAGCTCCTCGAAGGAAATGGGACATGCAGAACGCTAAAGAAGGAAGACCTGCGAGGAATAAACAGTTCAAAGACAATGGCATCACTCTGGAAACAAACCAAGAGGATGAAACATGTATTCAGGTTAAGAAAAAGAGGAAAGGTGTTTCTATGACGCACCCGCTCCAAGACTCAGATGAGATGAGAAATTCTGAAATGGGACAGGACAAGACAATGAGAAGTCGGTTGAGAAAAAATGTCAAATGTAGGACATCACTGACCCCTAGCAATGAAGGTGATGCCACTGATGCCACATCCTCTCAAAACTGCACGCAAAATGTCTTAATTAACAAGAGTGTGCACGGCAACTATATAAATATCATAAATGGTCCTTCAGAATCTCCAGGATTTCAGCTCCGTACACAGCCACAAGAGCCTGAGCAGACCATTGAAGCTCGAAAAACAAGACGGCATCTTAAAGGTTCAGGTGATGCTTTGCAGAAGAGAAACCTTCGTCCACCCAAGCATAAGTTTGAAGACTACAGCGTGACTTCAGTGGTTGATCTAGCAGGACCAAGTAAACCTTCAAAAATAACACTACTGCACCACCAACAGTCTGTTACTGTGGCTGAGGAGCAGGTGACATCTCTTTCTGGTCTTGAATCAAGAGAAGAAATAAAGGAACTTTTGTCACCTGATTCAACAGCCCCAGTGCATTTAGAAATAAAACTAAGCAGACCCCTGAAGAATGTAAACCGTCCAAGAAGAAAAGATGTTTCCGTTGCAAAAAGAAAAGGCGCTATTGGAGGCGAGGATGAAGCAAAGAGCCTAGTAAAGGCGACAGAAGACGTTCCAGTTGTGTCGTTGTCAGGTAGCGGCTCCTACCGCCTCCTGCGCAGCTTCTCCTGCCCTGAAATCCCGTCCTTAGTATCCAGTGACTGTCATTTACCCCGGTCCCACACGCACGACAACAGCACTACCTCACCCAGCAGAAAGAGCTCACCCACTCAGCTTCCCATCCACCATCACTCTCCATCCAAGCGCACTCGCCGGCACACCGTCTGCAGTGTGGAGATTGAGCGAGAAATTGCCCCTTTGTGTCTCCGTAAGGAGGTGTACCCTGCTAGTCGGGGTAGCCCTTTGTGCCCCTCTTCCCCTTATTCTCCCTCCACCTCTCTCACAGCCCTCGCCTCCTGTTTTTTGTCCAGTCCTTTAGCGTTCTTGTCTAAAAGCTCAAGCCAAGGGCGTAGTCATGCTAGTGATGCCAGCACTGGCAGCATTTCAGCTGCCTCCAGTTTTGTTGCATCATCATCATCATCATTGTCCTCCTTCAGTTCCCCTTATACTTCCACCCTCACGTCCTGTCATGCTTTAACCGGCCTCTCCTCTGTTGTCACTCCCAGCCCTGAGACACCTTCTGCCTCTGTGTCATCACTCTGCAGGTAATTTATCAGATTCCCACCCACCCTATCCGAGTATACTTGCTTTTTATTACCCATTATTATGTATGTGTTATGTATGTACATTATTATATAATGTAGCATGTTGATGATTAAGGGTGCTCTGATCGATTGGATACCAAATTGCTATCGGACGATAATTGCTTCTTATGACTTTATCAGTGATCTCTCAATTTTTCTCATAAACCGATCTCATGCTGACGTCGCAAAAAGACATGGAGGGGTATGGCACATAGCTTGCAGCGGTGCCATCTCAATCACTTTCCGGTGCGGGTAAAAAAATAAAATAATGCTGATTACTTAGTGAGCTACAATTCATACATCTTTATTAAATAACTTGAACTCTTCTGTCACAACAGCACGTTCCCCTCAATAAAGCTCCAGGCCAGTGTTGCCAAGATTTTAATAGAAAAGTACAACATTTGGGAGACTGTATAAGGGAAAATTTGCCTCCCAAAAACACAATAAAATAAGCAGACATGGCAACAACACACCAGAGAAATTAATTCAAATTAAACATATCAACGTCCAACAAATTAAGAAGCCAGGAGTTGTAATTAATTATAAATAAAAAAACTCAATGTTAGATATTTAGATATTATAATTGGTGGATAAAATTATAACAAATAAAATGACAATAAATATTAATAATTAACAAACCCCTGGGTTATAATTAACATCAATCTTGCAATAAAGATCGGTCTTTCCTCGGTCTTAATACGGATCAAGACTCGCTTTTTAAAAATATTTATATTATCTACCATTCAAAAGTTTGGAATTTATACGTTGCATATATTTGATCATAAATACTGTAAAAATAGTACTATTGTGAAATATTATTACATTTGAAAAATTAATATATTTTAAAATGAAAATTTTTGCATTTTAATGCATCCTTGCTGAATGTAGTTGTATGCAATGTAATGCATTAATGTCTGGAAAAAATCCTCAGCATTTCTGTAAATAATTCATGTTAAAAAGAAGGTTTCAAATAGACCCTGTGATCGATGATCGGTATCGGCTGATACTGCTTCCAGCAATCGCCCCCAAAAATCTTGATCCGAGCACCGTATTTATGATCTCAGACATTATCCCCATAAGAAGCAAGACCTTTAAAAAATGCATGTCAGATTGTCAGTAGTTAAAATCCAACTTTTTCTTCCCTCAAGTGCGTTTTCACAGAGTTCTTTGGAGGGAACCCATGGTGTGCTTCAGATGGACTGTGAGGAGGCAATAGATAAAGAAGAGAGATCCAACTTTGACCTTAAACTCTCTGCAGCCATCTCAGAGGAGAAAGCATTATCAGACTCTGAAATCAAGGTGCGAGTTTTCTCTTAACTTTGGTTTGTGGTTTAAATTTTGTATTATTCCTTATTGCATCTTCTCTTTCTGTGTGAACAGACAGACATAAAGGATGGTCAGCGAGGAAAGGTGTCCTCTATTCGGATACGTAAAAAGATTCCAAAGCCTCAGAATAATCTCACCCCTATGGGCCTTCCTAAGGTCATCAGGTGTGTACGCATAGAGAAGGTTATGGTCCTATTTATATTTTCTCTTACTTCCTAGCTGAAGCTAATGTGCGTTTAAATTTACCTCATCACAGCAAAGATGCATTTCTTGTTTGTTTTGCAGAATAAAGAAGAAGGATTTTAGCTTGGAGGAAATCTATACAAACAAAAACTTCAGCAAACCTCCTGATGGGTGAGACATTTTCCAAATGCGTTTTATTTGCTGGGCAGTTGAGCTTAATAACCCATTTATCGACTTAATTGGTTCTCAAAGTTTTTTGGCCACATCTGATCAAATCCGACCATCCAAATACCACCTGTATTTATCAACATCGCTCAGATCTCACTGAGCGCAAGCTTAAGGACATTAACATTAGGACAGCAATGCAATTACAGTGTATATAGCAAATTATGTAGTTAAAAAAGCATTTCAAACGCATGAAAACGAAATATGTTTTGAAATCATTTCTATGTAAAAACACCCATCAGACTGGTTGCATTTATTTATAAAAAAAAATTCTGTCACTCTTTTAACTCACTTTCTGGATTTCTAGCACTCACATACTTGCAGGGCAGACAGAATATTTAATTAGCCGGGTTTTAGTACCTTTTAGTGCAACTTTAAATCTCAAAGTGTTCTTGTACCGCCAAAGAAAGAACACGGGCTAGTGCATTTTTTTTTATATTCCATTGTTGTATTTCATATCATAGTTTGCTATCCACTCAAGTAATGTTTATCAACTACAAATACAAATTACTAGGGCTGTAATCGACTAAAAGAAAATCTTGGTGGACTGAAGTCCTGAAATTTTCGACTAAAAATTACGTTAGGAAAAAAAAGTTAAATTAATTAGCTGCGCACTGTGCGCAGTACTTGGTAGCCTTGTTGTCTGCATAAATGAATTCTAAATAAAAATAAACTAGTAGGCTATTTGCAGTATTTTAAATAGTTTTTGACCTGATTATTTTGCACTGAAATTAATCTGATGCACAAGTCTGTCGGATCTGACAGAAAATATAGTACTATGTTGTCAGCTAGTGATATCATCACAAGAACTTTTGAGGAATATGCAACATAATTTAGACCAGTGTTTCCCAACCGGGGTGCCGTGTAAAAGTCCTTCAAATCAAATTTCAAATGTCAAAATCAATCATTTTCGCCGTCATCACCCGGGTGTAGTAGTGCCAAAGACGCAAATGAGAAGTCTCGCGCGCTGTGAGAAAATGTTGTCTCTGTGCACTCATCCGAAAGCGCGCACACGTCTCACAGCGCGCAAATATTGAGTTCTCTTGCAAGTTTTGCTCTTGAACGGACAAACTCACACAAAAAGTATGTCCATCTTGATGAGTATTCTAGCAGACATAGTCTGTATATGCCTTAAGTAAACTTTATACAGCCGAGAAAGACGACGCATATCCATGCATTAAGTCTTAAAGGGGCAGTAGCCTTTACTGCTGTCTGTTTAATGGCAAACAACAAAAGACAAGGACATCACTCACTGCTCTTGAATAGCTTTTGTAAGTTTAATAGGATTAATCTTTAATTTATACAGTCAAATATGAAATGTTATTTTACATTTGATCAATTTCTGTACCTGAAAACTAATGTTAGATGTACCTGAAAAACCTGAAAAGCATAGTTTATTTTATTAGTAGGCCTATCTTTGCTCACTCAATAGTATTTATTTGTGCTGCTTTAAATTATTTGTTCTTATTATTTTCTTTATTTTTATTTGACAGTAGTCCTTTTTTCCCTCAACATAGCAAATACTGAACGTACCGAAACGGTGAACCTAAAACCGTGATACAAACCGAACCGTGAGCAATCTGCACCGTTACACCCCTAGCGTAATGTATGCGAGGGGGTGCCACAAAATGGAGAACATCTTCAAAGGGTGCCATGACTGAAAAAAGGTTGGGAAAAACTGATTTAGACAATTGTTTATGTCATATGTATTATAATAACTGACAGACACTATCATTTCTGCTGCTCTGTGGAGCTTGCTTCGCGGCTGAGACTTAAAGCTTTTACTCTTAAACACAAAAGGCACGTCCACTTTAATAAAAAGGGAATATTTATTAAACAAGCCAGATCAAGAGCAGAAAAAATGCTCTCACAATTAAATAAATATTATACTGCAAAGTTATCCGTCTCTCTTCGCCAGTGGGTTGGGCTAAGGGGGGTGTTCTGAAGACAGACTGTTACCTGTGAAACAGGGGTGCTCTGAAAACACCCCCATTAGCAATAAGTGCTTTCCACCTGATGAAATGAACTCGTCAAAACTGATGAAATGAATGCGGAAAAAAATCGACCAATCAGAATTTTGGTCGAGCCAGAACATATCGACTAATAAATGACTAGTCGACTGGGAGATTACAGCCCTACAAATTACTAAGTAGAATAATTGTATGTAGCATATTGTATGTATACATTTTGAGATTTTCGTGAGGTGTTTTAGTTCTTTCCATTTTAACATCTGGTCAATGAAGCTACTATTGCAATTTTTTTTCAGACGTTTGGAAACCATATTTGAGGTGCCTCTTAACCGGCGAGATGGCTCTCAGACTGTTGTGGGCCAAAAAAAGGTAAAGCGCTTTGTCGAATTCCCTGAACTGGGTGTTACCAGGAAGCCCAAGAAACCTCTGGTGGGTGTTATGGCGGGGGGTGGAGCCCAGAGGAAGGCAGGAGGGAACTCTGGGAGCTGTAGAACCAGACGAGGTGTCGGGGTCTCTTCTAAAGTGGAGGATGGCCTCACCTTGCAGGAACTGGAGTCACTCCTTTGCTCCAAGCTTGAGGAGCTAGACACCTGGATGGCACTTCAGCAGGTAGCAGGCTGAAGCAGAGGTCTTGTTTGATCTGTACCAAACGATGAGCTTTGTGTGTATTATGTTCAGATTTGGTGTAAATGAATCAAAGCAACCATAAATAGATTTGCAAAGCTGTAAAATCTGTTTTTGATTACTGGAAAGATCGTACAAATACATCACATTCTTTATATATTTTGCAAGGTGTTTTGTACATTGGTCTGATAAACAAGAAACACCCTTCAGAAGGAGTAACTGTGTGTCGTTTTGTTCATTTGTAACTGTTCAGAGGAAGAGCACTTGTTTACATTAATGTGTGACGTGTATATATATCGAATTCCTGTTTGCCACATCTCCGTATCAAAAAGTGTTTCAAAGTAAGAGTCAGCAGATCACTCACAAACCATAACTCTCTCATATCTTCCACATTTTAAACATTTAAACATCTTCGGTTCAGTTGAATGCCTTATTAATAGACGTTCTGTGTGACCTGTGTGTGTTTCGTTATAAAGGAGACGGCACAAAGGCTTTTATAAGTTGTGGTGGCTTTAAATCCTTTATGCTTCTTTATAGAAGCATAAAGGATTTAAAGGTTTCAATGCATTCTGTGCTTTTACTCAGGTACTCTAAATACGGTCCATTCACTTAATTTAGACTTTAGTTCCTCTTTGATGTAGTGACTTTATAATACTGCTTATGGTGTTTGAACATGTTGAATGGTTTGTGTGTAAAATTGTTTGATATGTATATATGTCTGGGTTCTGTAGTTCTAACAGACTACGATTGAGCTGTGTTTTGTATATTAGTCTCCCTTCCGTTCCCACCCCCCCGAGTTGTTTGTATAGAAGTTCACAAAGAACAGGTGTATTTTGACTGTTACACATTTTATTACAAATCCTGAAAGACATGCAATGTACAAAAACATCAGAAGCACAACGTTGACATATTTACAAGAACAAAGTTAATAATGTAACCACATCTCAACATTTGACTGCCATGCTCTCTGTGAGTGTCTCAGTGTTTAATTTCCTGTTTTCATTAAGAAGAGCATAAATAATAATAAAAAAAAAACATTTTGCTGAAATGTAAAAGTAGTTTTTGTCTGGATAGTGTTGGTTTTGTGTGTGTGCGTTGCTCCGTCTGCTGCATGTAACAAATTCCAGAAAGTTTCTGGACCATTTTTTGAACTGCATTCAAAAATTGCATTGGTTTAATTGCAGTGAATTATTTTTACTCATAGGATCCAATATGTTTTGTAACTACTATAAGCATTAAAATGTTTAGCAAAGGTTGAGCTGTTGAATCCTGTTTTGGACTTTTGATCCAGACTAATGGCAAGCACCATTCGAAACCCACAATACATTTAATTAAGGACCAACCAATTTTTATCAGGTCAAATCTTTTGTACTGTCTATGCACGGTGTAATGTGAGCAATGGGACTTTTGCTCTTCTGCGCTCTTACAGTTCATTTAGTTGTTGAAAAGCTTCTGTGGTGTCAATCTATGAAGGTTATAATATAGGACAGAAATCCTATCAGTAATGGAAAGATGAGAATTAAAACCACCCAGGCCACAATGGACCCAATTGCCCATTTACAAGCTTTTTGGGAGTATGTCTTAACCTTATCCCGTGTTTCCTGACAATCTTCATTTTGAAGTCTTTTTCTTGTCTCTCGAGCCTTGAAAAAAAATGAGGAAAGAGGTGTCAGGTTTCCAGGTATTTTTTTGATTCTAAGGTTCTATTCATGTATGGATACGTTTCTTTCATCACTGCCTACATGTCTTAAGTTTCAAGGTACTCTTGTGTGTGTGTGTGTGTGTGTGTGTGTGTGTGTGTGTGTGTGTGTGTGTGTGTGTACGTCTCTGCCAACAGTATCTATGTTATTGGCAACAGATCTTTTTACATAAACTTAATAATGAAATAATGTCACATCATTTTACATAGAGATTAGTCATGCTTATTACAATGGTATAGTGCTGTAATACAATGATACATTTCTGACATTTCAATAATACTGTATTAAATAGCTAGTTAGTTACCTTGACAGAGTACATAAGGGACATAATTCCAAAGCAGGAAAGGCCACATATGATACTGCATATGGCTAATTTCCGGTGGTCTGTGTTGTTACAGATATCATGTAGACCATGATGGTCAGCCCTCCGCTCAGGCTGGTCAAGTAAAGGTTCGCCAACCTTCACTTCTACTAGTCCGTTCGTACCCATCTCTGTTCAGAGTAACAAAGTGTAAATGTAGTAGAAGTAATGGCACGTTACTGTATTTGTACTATAATACACAGTTAAAAGCTTGCATGTAAACAATAAGCCAAGCAGTGATTTAAAACAAGAGGAACAGGTTCTTGACACTGATTTTTTGCTTTCAGATTTAATAGTTGGTAATTTAAATACATCTATATGTATATATTCATAAAAGTCAGATACCCAGAGTGAGACGAAGAATAAATGTATATTAGAAAAATTGATCGTTTTTTAAAAGCATTTAAGATGAATTTAGTTTTTAGTATCTCTTGTCCTCGGGCTTGAAAAACAGGTATGGACAGAGAATGGTATGACAGAAACTGGCATCAGTATTGTATGAAAACGATGACAGATCTTACTGTTAGTTGTGGTTATGATTATAACAGGCATTATTACTTGGCAATCGCTGTTGTTTATTATTTTGACTGTATGAAAAGCCATTTCTTTATCACTTTCAAAGTTTCTGAATAACAAATCCATGGACTGAATAGCCTGCCATGATGAACCTAAAATCTTATCAATCTAAAGTCTGCCTCTAAAAAAGATGATAATATTTGAAGGAAGCAGCAAATGAAAAGCATGCCATTGAAACGGTTGCTGAAATAAAATATCTCAGTACTTACAGACTCGCCCAGACTTGATCTTGAGGGAAGAAGGGTCTAAAATTCCTCAAGTCGACCAGAGATCCAAAGGTATTTAATAACTAACTCTGGTGTTTTTGCTTTGATAAAATATCTGGTGACCAATGCTCTGCTAATTATTCTTTCCGTTTGTGTAGAAGTTCTAGTGTCCTGTGACAATACTGTCACGTCTATGTCACAACTTGATGAAATACAGATGACTTCCCATCAAAACTTCCTCTTATTGTCAGTTATATGTGTGAAATATTGAACACTGCTTCTTTAGTTCCAGTTTCGACCTCTTGAGGAGATTGTGAGAAAAACTTTTTAGTATCTAGTACCATAGAATAAAGCACCACACCTCCTTTGCTTTGCTGTTCCCTCCTACTTTGTCTGATTCACTCCCACACAGCTTGAAATACTTCTTCCCCTCACATTCTTAAAGTGTTACGTTTATCAGTCTGTTTACCACACCTTGTTTCTCCAGTGAATCATGAGTAGCTCCTGCAGACTTTGTAACAGAGAAGCTTTGACTTCATGACACGCTGTTACTCATTCTTGTTCACTTTTTCTTTCTCTTTACACAGCCTCACAAGATTTAGGTTCCTGACATGTAAGTTGAGGTCCATATGTTCTGTGTCATATCTCTTAATTCTATAAACGTTGGACAGCTGCATGATTTATAGCCTGTCATGTTTCATGATCATTCTTTTATGTATTTAAGTAATGTTTCTAAACAGGATTTTAAGTCTGCATATTTCAGGTGCCTTGTTCAAGACCAGGCATGCAGGTACATCACTTGATACATTAACTCATCCCATCTGTCCAAATATGACATTGACCTCACTCGTAGGTTTTTTCCTAGAATCTAGAAAAAGATTGATTTGCATTAGTCAAGTCAAGTCAACTTTATTTATATAGCGCTTTTAACAATGCAGATTGTTTCAAAGCAGCTTTACAGTGTTAAACAGGAAAATAATGCAACATAATTTTATTCAGCCGTATAGCCATTCTGGAGAAAACGGTGATGTCATCAGTTCATTTCAATTATCATACAGTGACAGTGTGGGCTTATGATCAGTAATTAGATCAGTAATTTAGTTTATATGGTTAATTTTGTTTAATAATTAGATTTATTTCGATATTTAGTTGCAAAATTTAGTGTCCCCAACTGAGCACGCCAAGCCAGAGGCAACAGTGGCAAGAAAACCAAAACCCCATCAGAAAACCTAATGGAGAAAAATAAACCTTGGGAGAAACCAGGCTAAGTCGGGGTGCCAGTTCTCCTCTGGCCAATTAACAAACAGCGTATGATTATTATTCTGGCAACTTTACAGGTCAGAGGTCATAATAGATCGGAATATTCGAAAGATCGGAGGCAACACGCTGGAGACGGGTTTATTGAGGATGACATATCGATTTAAGAATTATTCAATTGTAATATTCAAACAATCGGAGTCATCACGCCGGAGACGGGTTTATTGAGGATGCCGTGTCGACGATGCAATTTCAGGGGAGTCTAATTGACACAGTCTCTGCAGACACTTCAGGGTCCTGCGTTGGTCTTCTCTGTGCCCAGGTCCACCATCTGATCTGGATATGGCCCGGATCCGGCTGACTGCAGTAAACCTCGGGATAAAACAGAGAGACTATCATTAGCGTAGATGCCATTCTTCTGATGATGTAACCAGTACATCAGGTGTTATGGGAAGTGTTCCCGGTTCCGGCTGACCTAGTTAATGCAGCCTAATAATCAATTAATTGAAAAAGTGTTTTATGTGTATGCCACAGAAAAGAGATGTGTTTTTAGTCTAGATTTAAACTGACAGAGTGTGTCTGCTTCCCGTACAATGTTAGGAAGACTGTTCCAGAGTTTAGGTGCTAAATAGGAAAAGGATCGACTGCCTGCAGTTGATTTGGATATTCTCAGTATTATCAACTGGCCAGAATTTTGAGACCGTAGTAGACGTGATGGAGTATAATATGTTAAGAGCTCGCTCAAGTATTGGGGAACTAAACCATTTAATGCTTTGTAAGTAATAAGCAAGATTTTAAAATGTATGCAATGTTTAATAGGCAGCCAGTGTAGTGTTGACAGAACAGAGCAGCGGTCCTAGCACTGAGCCCTGCAGTACTCCATACTGAACTTGTGATCGGTGTGACATCTCTTCATTTATTGCTACAAACTGATAACGGTCGCATAGGTATGATTTAAACCATGACAAGGCAATTCCACTAATGCCTACATAATTTTCGAGTCTATTCAAAAGAATGTTGTGGTCGATAGTATCAAATGCAGCGCTAAGATCGAGTAACACTAATAGAGAGATACAGCCACGATCGGATGATAAGAGTAAATAATTTGTAACTCTGATGAGAGCAGTCTCAGTGCTATGATATGGTCTAAATCCTGACTGGAAATCCTCACAGATACCATTTCTTTCTAAAAAGGAACATAATTGTGAAGACACTGCCTTTTCAAGTATTTTTGACAGAAAGGGTAGATTTGAGATTGGCCTATAATTGATTAATTCTGTTGGATCAAGTTGCGGTTTTTTTAATAAGTGGTTTAATAATAGCCAGCTTAAAAGTTTTTGTGAGTTTTCCTAATGACAGAGATGAATTAATGATATTAAGAAGAGGATCTATGACCTCTGGTAGCATCTCTTTTAATAGCCTAGTCGGTACAGGGTCAAGTATACATGTTGTTGATTTTGATGATTTAACGAGTTTAGTCAATTCTTCTTCTGCTATAGCAGTGAATGAGTGTCATTTTTCCTCAGTGACACTACACTGTAAAATTTTTAAATTAAATTGCATCAATTCACAGAAATTCAATTCGGCCAACTGAAAAATGTAGATGTGATCGGTCACTAGAACATTTTCAATTGGAGACCTGAATTTTGTTCACAGCAAAATTCAATGGTCCCATGACTTTTCCAGCTATTTGTGATTAACTTGATAAAGATTTTTGTAAAATATTTGGCATAACTAAAAACATGTACACTACCGATTTTTTTATGTTTTTAAAATCTGCTCAACAAGGCTGCATTCATTTGATCCAAAATACAGCAAAAACAGTAATATAGTGGAATATTTGTACAATTTAAAATAAGTGTTTTCAATTTTGTATTCCTTTGATGACAAAGCTGAATTTTCAATTTTCAGCCTCATTACTCCAGTCTTCAGTGTCACATGATCCTTCAGAAATCACTCTAATATGATGATTTGCTGCTCAAGAAACATTTATCATTATTATTAATGTCGGAAACAGTTGTGTACATTATGTCAAGGTTTTTTTAATTCATAGAAAATTCAAAAGAACAGCATTTATCTGAAATAGAAAGCTTTTATAACACCTCCTATTTGAGACCGCAGCTTTAAAAGATTGTTTTGAACTCTAATAAAAGTAGCAGTAATAAATAGTAAAATCGTGTTTGTGCTGTGGAGATCTTGCGACAAAACCATATGTCGCACTGTAAATGACATCAGCTACACTGGCTCTGTTTTGGTGTGCTTGTGAAGGTCGACTGTTCTGGGTTGAGCTGACACATTAACAAAGAGACAGATACTGAGGTCAGGAGAGGCCAGACAGCTTAAAAACAAACACTGATTCATTTTTTCCCTTATTTTCCCCCTTGTTAAGTTAATTAAAAGAAAGAGAAAATGAAAATAAAAATGTAATATACAGCTGCACAATTTTATTCAGAACACATTAATTTACAAACAAAATTAAATCAATTATATTATGTGAGACAACCACACAAATGGAGAAATTAAGTAAACAAAACTACTATACAGCTTTTACTGGCAGTCATTATTCATTACTTTTTAATGCCTTTTTTATTGCAAAAGAAAGGTTACAGATAGTAACAGTAAGAAAGGGTGGACATTCTGTTGGGGTAACAGCTTAGGACCCAGGACCAGTAGTCAAAAATGAAGACCAAGAGTCAGGGGTGTAATTAATTAAAGAAAAATTTACTGAAGAATAGTTTGCAGTTTCATCAGCAGAAGCCAGCTTCAAGTCTCACAATGGGTTCGTAGGCCGCGCTCCCTCTACCAGCTTCCCCTCCTCCGCCTATCGTACATACAATTTATGAACAGTTATACTGTTTTCAAGGTCTAACCACGTCATTACTGCAATTAGAATTATTCTGATTGGCTCAGACAAAATGGACAGTCTTGGTAAATTTCCACACAAGGATAGCAGAGCATCACTAGACTAGACTAGTTGTCGCCCCATCACTAGAATTAGAATTAGAGAATTAGATGTTGACCTTGGAGGTTGCTGAAAGGGTCTTCAGGTCTGGTGTCGTGTGCAGAAAATGTCCACCTTCAATATTGGGCCTGCACAGATCATGCAACGCACACACACAAAAGCTCCCTAGATTCACAGCTCTCCCAAGGTTGGAGAGATTTAACTAACTATCAACAAAACACTTCACCAAAACATGCTGATACTATGTGCTTCTCTCTCAGTGAGAGGTACAGACAGGCCAATTCTTTAGTGTTTCAGTAAAAGGAAATATAAAATAAAATGAAAGACAAATCTATATTTCATCTCTGGAAGCCGGGCTAAATGAGCAATCACTGTTACCACTCAGAGACCAAATACAAACTTTAGAAAATATAAAGGAAGAAACAATCATTGGTCCTCTTGATTAATCAAAATCATAACTGGAAAGAATCATTAAAATCATAATAATTATATAGGAGGATGAATATTGATTGAGGCTTTGATTATGAATTTAAGTAGGATATATATATAAATATATATCACATGGCAGTTGCTTCAATGCATTTAGGGGTGTGGTCCTGGTCAAGACAATCTCCTGAACTCCAAACTGAATGTCAGAATGGGAAAGAAAGGTGATTTAAGCAATTTTGAGCGTGGCATGGTTGTTGGTGCCAGACGGGCCGGTCTGAGTATTTCACAATCTGCTCAGTTACTGGGATTTTCACGCACAACCATTTCTAGGGTTTACAAAGAATTATGTGAAAAGGGAAAAACATCCAGTATGCGGCAGTCCTGTGGGCGAAAATACCTTGTTGATGCTAGAGGTCAGAGGAGAATGGGCCGACTGATTCAAGCTGATAGAAGAGCAACTTTGACTGAAATAACCACTCGTTACAACAGAGGTATGCAGCAAAGCATTTGTGAAGCCACAACACGCACAACCTTGAGGCGGATGGGCTACAACAGCAGAAGACCCCACCGGGTACCACTCATCTCCACTACAAATAGGAAAAAGAGGCTACAATTTGCACAAGCTCACCAAAATTGGACAGTTGAAGACTGGAAAAATGTTGCCTGGTCTGATGAGTCTCGATTTCTGTTGAGACATTCAGATGGTAGAGTCAGAATTTGGCGTAAACAGAATGAGAACGGATCCATCATGCCTTGTTACCACTGTGCAGGCTGCTGGTGGTGGTGTAATGGTGTGGGGGATGTTTTCTTGGCACACTTTAGGCCCCTTAGTGCCAATTGGGCATGGTTTAAATGCCACAGCCTACCTGAGCATTGTTTCTGACCATGTCCATCCCTTTATGACCACCATGTACCCATTCTCTGATGGCTACTTCCAGCAGGATAATGCACCATGTCACAAAGCTCGAATAATTTCAAATTGGTTTCTTGAACATGACAATGAGTTCAGTGTACTAAAATGGCCCAATAGAGCATCTTTGGGATGTGGTGGAACGGGAGCTTCGTGCCATGGATGTGCATCCCACAAATCTCCATCAATCTCCTATCAATATGGGCCAACATTTCTAAAGAATGCTTTCAGCACCTTGTTGAATCAATGCCACGTAGAATTAAGGCAGTTCTGAAGGTGAAAGGGGGTCAAACACAGTATTAGTATGGTGTTCCTAATAATCCTTTAGGTGAGTGTGTATATATATATGTATATATATATATATATATATATATATATATATATATATATATATATATATATATATATATATATATATATATATATATATATATATATATATATATATATATATATATATATATATATATATATAAATACAAAATTATATTGAAGTGGCGGTAGATTCCAGCATCTTTCAATAAGGACATAATCACAAGAGGTTATAAGAATTACATAAATCAACACAATAAGTGACCCTGGACCACAAAGCCAGTCATAAGTTGCACGGGTATAATTGTGGCAATGGCCAATATATTTTTTACATTTCCATATATATATTTTAAAAAATATTAATAGTAGTAATATGCATTGCTAAGGACTTAATTTGGACAACTTTAAAGGTGATTTTCTCAATATTTAGATTTTTTTGAACCCTTAGATTCCAGATTTTCAAATAGTTGTATGCCAAATATTGTCCTATAACAAACAGTACATCAATGGAGATAGAAAGCATATTTATTCAGCTTTCAGATGATGTATAAATATCTCAATTTCAAAAAATTTACCCCTAAGACTGGTTTTGTGGGTCACGTATAACATGCGGTCAACATGGAAATGTAAAGGTTGCTTACAACAGACTCAAGGATGCTATATGTTTTCGAAGCATTTGAGGTTAAAGGTTTTGACATTTTCTTAAAGGAAGTGAAAAGGGACTTTATGTCAGAGGAGAACATTCTAAAATTGGGATTGCAGTGAATGGTTCTGGCTGTGTGAAGATTACATTTACCCAGAAGACAAAGTAATAGGCTAATACAGTATAATCCAGATTAGCACCCGTAGAATGAAAATCTGACAAAAACAATTATAGATTTTGTCGTTTGTACCAATCTGTTACAGCAGGAGATAGAAGAGAATCTCACCGTTTTTCTATAGTTTTTCTTTGCGCCTACGTAAGATTCCACGAGCCAATCAGATGCCGCGACATACTCATGACGTGGCGATACAATCTAAACACGGAAGAATGAGACTTGGGTGAGGTGGGCGATTCTAATAAATCTCAACTCAAACGCAAGGAGAAACTCCTTTAAATGTTATTGCAATTTTAGTCCTTAGCATGTTAAACTGCTCAGCGTGCCAACATATAGAAAGCACCATTGTATTCAACCATATAACTTGATACATTATGTGTATGAACTGCAATGCGTGAGACTGGTTACAGCTGAGTGTGAAGTTCAAAGTAAAAGACTTTTGTTTCTTAATAGACACGTGCTAACTGATGTGCAGATGGCAGAGATGGAGGACCGTGAAGGGGTGATTGCGACAGAGCGTTATGGCTCACAGGAGTCTTGGAAATACCTGTTGAAGGATAGGAGGATGAAGAGACAGAAGGATGCAGTGGACGGCAGACTAGTGGGAAATTCCATATCTGGCGTGTTTAAAGTGCGTGACTCATTCAGGAAAGTCTTTCAGAACCTATAAATAAATCACTAACTAAGTCACTAACTGATATCTCCTCTCCTAGAGTGTTTTCCTGCCACAGGGATATCCTGAGAGTGTCAGTGAGGATTACTTACAGTATCAGCTCTGGGATACTGTGCAGGTACATGTCCCATAGATCTTTCCATAAGCCAAACATCGAATCATACAAACATGTTCAATATCAACCCTTTACATGGTCAGTTACATGAAAAATACCTTGCACAGATAATATACATCCATGTTTTTCTTTAAAATATTGCTTTTATTTTCAAATGTACAGCTTTAGTTTCCATTTAAAGTAACATGTAATACACTTGGAAAAAATTTGATATTTGTTGAAAGATAATCTCTCAGGTTTTTATAATATCTGGCAACCCTTCATAGACTTCTTACAATCAGTATCTGTATAAACTCTTATTTTACTTGCTACAAAATTGTATTCTACTTCCGCTTTGTTTTTTTCTGTCTTGTTCTGGTTTACGTGTACACTTATACAAAAATATTTAAGCCTCTCTTATATTGTTGATTGAAAACTGTATAATATATATATGCTCAATACATTTTTTTTAACAAATAAAGATAGCAACATTCACCTTGATGTAGCTGTCTTCTCATGGCATGCTACTCTGATCCCAGAATGATCAAGCTACTTGACATTTAAAATATATCATATCAGTCCTTTGTTTTCGCAGGCATTTTCCAGCTCTCTGTCTGGCACACTTGCCACTCAGGCTTCACTGAGGGGTGTTGGGGTTGGAAACCAAGAAGCAACGGTTGCAGCAGCTACAATAACATGGCTGCTTCGGGGTATGTGCATGAATTACTGATGTTTATTTCTCAAAAGCATACTTTTCTAACCATCTTCTCTCTCATTCTTCAGATGGAACAGGGATGCTGGGAAGAATACTTTTTGCCTGGCTCAAAGGGTAATATTTCTCCAGGCATTTCAGATTGTGATTGTTTTGTTTTATAGTATTTAATTGTTACCCTGTGTTTCAGGAACAAGTTAGATTCCGAAGCCAAAAAATGGAGGTACAATATACCAAGGAATTTAAAGTTTTAGTTTGAATGACTGTTTTATTGTAATACTTTTCTTAAACTTTTTTATTAAATGTTTGTCTTTTCAGGCTCTTTGCTGACATTCTTAATGATGTGGCAATGTTCATGGAGATTGCAGCCCCTCATTTCCCTCCTTTTTTTATTCTGATCATCTGCATTGCTGGCATATTTAAGGTAGAATTGTTAACAGCTTCATCCTCTAAACATTAACACGACTGTGCTTAAATATTATCATCTGTTTGATAATAGATATCTAGGGTTAGTCTTCTATTTTCTGTCACCCCAGTCCATTGTAGGAGTTGCTGGTGGAGCAACAAGAGCTGCATTAACTGTCCATCAAGCTCGTAGAAACAACATGGCTGATATCTCCGCCAAAGATGGGAGCCAGGTTATTATTTACTTTCTCTCATATGCTAAATAATTATTTGCTCATTTCTTTCTTGGTTTTCCCAGCAAAAGCCCCTTTTAGTCTGGGAAATTGATGTCATTGTGTGTCAGTGGTGTCATGTATCAAGTGTACCATTTTCTTTTCTTTCCTCGTAAGGAAACCCTGGTGAACCTGGCAGGACTGCTAGTCAGCCTGGCACTCATCCCAATTGTAACAGATAACCCATTGTGAGTAAGCGTTATCTAAGCCAAACTGTAAATGAAGTGTGTGCCAGATACTGTACTGATTTGTGCTCTTTCATGCAGGTTGACATTCATCCTGTTCTTCCTGTTCACTGTTCTCCACCTGTTTGCCAATTACAAAGCTGTTCGTTCTGTTGTTATGGAAACCCTTAATGAGGCTCGCTTGTCCATAGTCCTCTATCAGTACTTGCAGAATGGTCAACTGCTCAGTCCAGTGGAGGCCAATCAGAGGGAGCCTGTGTTCTTGTGTATGGCCTTAACCTAATCACCTTTCTTGTTCATTAATGTGATTCGGGTCTATTATTACGCTTGTAATCAACAAAATGCTCTTCGTCTTTGCAGCGCTTGGAAGGACAGTTCCCATCAAGTTGGGTGTGAGGCTTGGAGATATTGTTCAAGAGTGTGTTCATCTACTTTTAAACCCAGTTTTATATTCATTCAATGAATAAAACAAATATTGTTGTGAAAACACAAATGGCTGTTAAAAGTATGTCTTTATGACTTTAGGCCTGGAGAACTACAGCTGACGTTGAAGAACAACAGCAAACCGTATCTCATTGGAATCAAAAATGGTACAAAAAAACTCCCTGTTTTGCTATACAAGTAGAGGTATCAAAAATGACATTAGGCAATTTAAGCTGAACTGTTACTCAGGCAAAACAATGACAGATTTTCTCGTCAGGTACCGTCTGTGTTTGTCTGGGAAGTGACGCGTCTGTGCATGATGAAATAATGGCAGCATGTCAGGCCTTGTGTCTCCGTAATGTGCTACTCACCGATTCCTCTCTGGGTGGTGCACTCAAACAGCTCTCAAACATTAAGGGTGAGTACTGTGATCTGTCCCTGAATAGCGCTTTCTGTTTGAGTGAGTAATGGTTGCCTCTTTTCTATGACACTGGGTTTTATTTTTCAGACCCATGGGAGTTAGTATCACAGAGTCATAAGATGATTGATCAAGTATTCCACACATTTCTAAAAGGTAAGAGCATGTAATAAGGAACGTTTTATTTGCATTCAGAGACAAAATTAATATTATGGGAAATTATTAATCCTCTGTTCTGCTTCTCTCTATTAGAACTGGATCAAGCGAAGTGGCAGACAGACCGGACACTATTGGACTGGAACGAGTGGCGTGTGGAATGGAGGAAAAAGAGAAGCTGAAGCAAATTATTATAAAAGAAATGGAAAATGTTTTTGTTTCCACTGATATTCACTTTGAAACAATTTTTTTTAATCACTTGCCAGAGCTCAGCTGCAGAACTGAGAAATTTATATCAGTGTCTTAAAAATATACTATACAAATAAAAACAATGAGAACAGGGGTCCGTTCTTCGTACCTCGCTTAATACATCTGAAATGATTTGACAGATCCCAGATCTTTTAATCATGATAACTGATGTCTGGCTAATTTGGTTCTTCAAATGTATTTGCGGATTGGATTTAAATTTCTGGATTAAATGATCTAAGATCACTGCGCGTTCTTGTTTTCCCTGCAGATGCATCGATACTCGAAACCATGATCAGCAATGCAGCGATTGGCTGGCGTCAAGACAGCAACGTAATGACATCATATAATAAAAAAGCCACCTGGCAAAAAACTTGGCAAATTACACAAAAAAAAAAAAAAACATGAATATCTGGACCTTTATAAGGAAACACCTAAACGACCAAACCAACATAAAAGTTATAATAGATCAAAGATAAATGTTTTTTATTTATTTTTTTACATGATTACCAATTATTTATATTCACGATTTTATACAGTATTTGTACACCCTTTACATTTTTATTTCAATGTTGTAATTCAATTTTTAATTCAATTTGAAGCAGATTTGTAACGTGACAGTATTAAAGTTTCTTAAGGGTCAAGATCAAATTCGCTGCATCAAGCCATCCCATAATATCCGTCATCACTTAAATTAATGCACGGCTCAGATTAACTGTACAACATGTGTGCAAACCTCCAATAAAATTATAAAGTAATTATTCCATCACAAATAAATCGCTCAATCAAGTGGCTGTGTCTATAGTATTATACACAACATTATAATATTATATACATTCTCATATACATATACAATTTAAAATTTGTATATTATTATTATTTAAAATGATTATTATTGCCCCTGGTTCAGTAATGAACTCTTGTAATAAAGTAGCAGTGGCTGGGACAGATTTTAAGGATCACCTCAAGATGCAATCTAATCCTGTTTACATGAAATAAGCTAATGGACCTGTTGCTATGACAGCAAGTCCAGGATGAGCGTCGAAGAACCAAAATGCCAAATCAAATCGACATGCCAAATCGTCAACAATCAAATCCAGCTAACTGAGTTAGCGAGGTATGAAGAACGGGCCCCTGGGTTGGAGTAGCGATCATGTATTCATTTAGTCAACAACGACGCCTCACCAACCCATGGGGGAAAACAAAACCATATGTAAGAAAATTCTAAGTTATTGGAAAGAGAAAAAAAATAGACGTCTGAGGTCAGTAAAATAGTTGTGTCTTTGAAAGATATACTTTTATTCAGCAAAGTTGATTTAAATTGATCAAATATGACAGTAAAGACATTTCAAATAAATGCTGTTTTTTTTAATACTCAAAGAACACTGAAAAATGTATTACATTTGTCCACAAAAATATTTTTCCAACATTGAAGACACTTAAGCAGCAAATCATCATATTAAAATGATTTCTGAAGGATCATGTGACACTGAAGACTAGAGTATTAATGAAATTGAGCTTTGCCATCACAGGAATGCATTTTATACATTTGTATATTCAAATAGAAAAGTTATTTTGAAAATATTACTTTTTTTTTTTTTTACTGTATTTTGATCAAATAAATGCAGACTTGGTGAGAATGAGACTTCTTTAAAAAAAAAAAAAAAAACAAATCCAGTGTTTCCACCACATGTCATGTATTGTCCTTTGGTGTTGTTTTATCATTATAAATGTATCAATTTATCATAGTTCAGCCACTGTTAATGATTTGATATTAATATGTTATTGGCAATGTTAATGTGGGAGAAAATCTTATTGGTGTAACTGTCATTTTGAGATATGAATGTTGTGATCCACCGTCAGCATGTGAAGTTATACAAATGCCCTTATCGTCCTGTGGCCCGCAAATATGCATGCTGTGAATTTAAAGCTCACAGCGCTGCTCCATAATGAACCTTCCTCAAGTGTCTTCTGAGATTCTCTGTTCGGTTGAATCGCCGTCCACAGAGAGAACAGTTATATGGCCTTTCTCCTGTATGAATGCGCTCGTGCTTTTTCAGATCAGCTAAACGACTGAACCTGAACTTACAGCAATTGCAAACAAAAGGTCTCTCATTTGAATGGCATACAAAGTGCGCTCCGAGGCTGGAGGGCGTCGCAAATGTCTTACTGCACACGTGGCAGCTGTGCAGAAGCTCTCTGCTCTCATTCACGCTGGGAGCGCTGTGAACATCCCCTGTATGGACTGTATTCTCTACCCGTGATGTAAGAATGTGCTTAGAAGTAGAATTTAGTGATTTAAAAGTTTGGTTATAGTGGACAATGTTGTTGGAAAAGGTGCAGACAGGCTGCTGGTTATGTTCATTTGCTAGAGGAGCATCCTGCATGGGAACAACAGGAGCTTGTGTTGTCGCATTGTCCGTCTCCTCCATAACAGGACATTCCAGAAGCTCTGATTTAGATTCCACCTTGATTTTGTTTGAGCCTGATGAGGTCTCTCTGCTGCCAGGTGAAGGGTTGAGGATTCGTCTCAGAGGGCTACTCTTAACCATGGAGAGGGGCCTTTGATTCGTCAAGTCGCAGGTCCCTTGCAGAAAATGATGTTGGTCGTTTACAGTAATATCATCTAAAAGTAGCTTTATATGAACAGGATTGTCACTCAGAATCTCCTCGCTCGCTACTGAATCTCCACAATGAACGAGATCTTCCTGCACATGATCCTCCCCTGAATGAGGCTCATCTCTGGGAAAAGAGACTTTCAGGACTTCATCTAAAATATAAAAGAAGTTGACTGAGAATTTTCACATGACAGTTAATAGAAAAGTTAACTGAGCAACTATAAGCTCTTCATAATCTCACCTGAAGCCCCATCCGTCCTCTCCAGGAGTTCTTTCAGCTTCTGCTGGAGGTTTTGATTCTCCAGGTGTGTTCTGGCAGACTCCTTCTGATACTCTAACACAGCCTGACCCATGAGCTGCAGCACCTCCTGTACAGCAGCAGTGAGGAGCTCAGCTACATTTGTGACGAGGAGATCCATCTGTGACATTTTGTTAGGACCTGCTCAGAGAGAAAATAAGCTAAAGGGATGGTTCACCCAAAAATGAACAAATTCTGTCATCGCTTAACCACCCTCATGCCATTCCAAACATGTATGAATTTCTTTTGTGAAACATAAAAATCTCGCTGATTTTGTTTGTTCATAATTGAACAAAACTGTTCGGTGACCAATATTCTTAAAATTCAAAATATATTTTTATGTTCAGCAGAAGAAAATAAGTCATACAGGATTGGAACGACTTGAGGACGAGGAAATTATGACAGAAATTACATTTTTGGGTGAACTATCCCTTTAATGAATTGCTAGTTTGTTCACGGGTCTACCTTTAACCGTAACAATGAATATAATAATACAATAATAACAATGTGTTGCATTCAAATTTGGTACTGTATTTTATTATTTACATACAAATTAAAATGACACATAACACCTACCTCTGTTCTCAAGAGCAATAACAGACTATAATTGAAGCTTCAGACTGTCAGCGAGCAAAACCGTGAACTAACGTCCGAAATCATGATATCATGTCTTTCATGATATTTATATCTTCATACGATACCGTATGTAGTTTTTTTTTTCTTCAAGAGAGCGTCGAGACGGACTGTGATTACATTGACGTTTCTAGTGTCTGTGTTGTGAAGACGCTGGTTGGTGACGTACTACTTCCTTTACTACGAGCCCGTTTCCTGTGTATGTTGCCAAATATTCGATATCTCGTTACCTGTTTCTATGGCTACAACCAATGAACTGTAACCCTTTCCCTTTAAAGGGACCAAAAACGGGCGAGCTGTCATCATTTACTCACTTATGTCGCTTCTACCTTTTCTTCTGAGAAATATACATTTTCTTTTTTAAATAAAAAGTCAGGTTTTTTTTGTCCAGACAATGGCAGTCTCATTTTTCAAAATATCTTCTTTTGTGATTTGTGTGGGGTGAGTAAATGAGAGATTTTTCTCCATTGTTTATTACCGTAATATTTATACCCAATTAACTCACAGAGCTTCATCGATTTAAACAGTGACTAAATTTATTTTAGAGGAGACATAGAAAATCAAGTGCAACACATGCTATTGACATAGTATAGTCAGTGTTAAATCCACTATGTGGAGTTTACAAGTGCATCATGGTAATTCTATGAGCTAAATTAAGCTATTCTGGCTGCTCACAAATTACACACTTGCTGCAATATATAGCCAAGACATGCTATAAACTAAGCTTCCACTTAATAGTTTTAGTTGTAGACTTTTGAAAAAAATAATACTTGGCAATGAAGGGTAAATATATCATATTTACTGCAATGTGTCTGTTCCAAAATACAAGTTAGTCTCACTTGAGCTAATAAAATATTATTTTTACTTAGTGCAGTGACTTTGGCTAATGTCATATGGACTGGAAATACATATCCGGTTAAGAGAACTAAAAAAAGGGAAAGAAACAAGAACCCAATTAGAAGAGACAAGCTCTTCAGCTCACAAAATCATTAAATGGTAGAAACTTTTTTCCCACATAAATATATAACAGTCAAATACGGTAGTTCTCTAAAATGAAGAGATGCAATAGATTTTTTTCCTGTGACTAAAAACAATTGCCATTTGAGTATCAAACACTTGTACTCAACGCAAAATAAGTTAGGTGACAGGATCTCACAAGCCGCAGTTCTACAATGCATGTTGAAATGCGTTAACCATGTTTCAAAAAACTAGAATAGGGCGGTTAAGGTAACTCGAAATGTTCTGGCTGCATCATGTGACAAACCCGATAGAGTTAGAATTGCAGCCTTACTTGTAACTTATTGTAACAAGAAAATGCTTTCCTATTTGTTAAGCTTTTCTAACAGTGACCAAGGAAACTACAGCAAACAGTGCAGAGCATGCATATTATTGTCTTATGTTCCTTTGGGTGGGCTCCACTTCAAGGCCGTAGGGTCAATAGTCTTGCTGCTTCCACGTTTTGCCTCTTTGGTTTTCCAATCATCAATCAGATCCTGAAGATCATTCAATCATTTAGATGCATTAAAAGCCACTAAATAAGATTAAAATAATAAACCTACAAGTCACATAAACAGTTTTTTTTTTTATTTTTTTTTTTACTAAAATCACTACATACATTACATTACAATTACCTGTCTTTTTAAGATCAGGTGCTTCCCTTTCCAGTACTTCAGCATCTGGAGTGACTGTAAAGTGCTGACAATGTCTACTGGATTGACAGCTGTTTCTTGGCTGATTTCTGTGTTCATTCATGAGAAAGAAAGAAAAAAAAAATCACTATTCAGTATTAAATGTTTATGATATCCATAAAGCAAGAAAATACATTGCTGTTCAAACGTTTTTGAAAGGAGTCTCATACGTTCACCAAGGCTTCATTTATTTGATCAAAAATACAGTAAATGCAATATATTCTTCTGATGTCAAAGCTGAATTTTCAGCATCTTTACTCTTCAGCGTCACATAATCCTTCAGATATCATAATAATATGATGATTTGCTGCTCAAGAAACATTTCTTATTATTATCAATGTTGAAAACAGTTGTGCTGCTTAATATTTTTGTGCAACAGCAAAAAAACTGCATTTATTTGAAAAATAAATATTTTGGGTAACACTTTACAATAAGGTTCATTAGTTAACTACATTAGTTAACATGAACTAATAATGAACTGCACTTATAAAGCATTTATTTATCTTTGTTAATTTCAACATTTACTTATTAAAATCTTGTTAACATTAGTTAATGCACTGTGAACTAACATGAACAAACCATGAACAGCTGTATTTTTGTTAACCAACGTCAACAAAGATTAACTAATGCTGAACAGAGGTGTTGTTCATGGTTAGTTCATGTTAACTAATGCATTAACTAATTTGAACTAATACAACCTTATTGTAAGGCGTTACCATCTTTTGTAACATAATGTCTTTACTATCTCTTTTAATCAATTTAATGCATCCTTGCTGAATACAACTAATAATGTCTTTCTTTCTGACCCTCCAATTTTTGAACAGTCGTGCATTTAACATGAAGTACCTTTAATGGAGATTTCTTTTCCCTGGAAGTTGTGCAGGTAGCGCAGGAGCACTTCTTTCCAGTAGCTCCTGTAACTGATGAGGCCGAGATCAGAGAGAGGCCGCTCAGGAGAGCCAACCTTCTCCTCTACTTTGGACAGCAGGTAACCTGTGCAGACACCAGCCATTCACACACTAACATGTTCATCTCTTCCATTAATTACAGCATCCAAAAGTGCACTTGATCACACAGCAAAGCAGCTATTTTAACACATTCTTTGCCTTTAAAAAAAATAACAACATCAATTACGTAATCTATGGTTGCAGTTGTAACTTTAAAATCACCTATTTGCAAGACCAATCTTAAACACAGGAATGACAAAACGTAGATATAAAAAGTCTAGATCTACTGCACTCACTGAAATCAATCAGCATCTTTCCATAACCCTGCCTCATATACTGTGGCATGGTCAGGATGCAGGAGACATTGTAGTTCAGGAATGAATTCTTTTCCTAAATCCAAATACGTATTTTGATTACCACAAAACCATCGCTTGCAAGGTAACTAAAGTTTGTGGTGCGCAGGATTCCCTAACAGAGTACCTTGGAGAAGTATCCTACAAGATGGCAGCCGGTATTGTCAGCTTCAGTCATCACATAAAAGAGAAACGGCTCCACATCGTAGTACAGGGTTTTGTGGTCCAGGAAGAGTTTGGCAAGCAGACACAGGTTTTGGCAATAAATCTGCAAATGGAAAATGGCAGTGTCAGTGAGACAGAATCACAAATTAATATATGGCCTGAGCTGACTGATAGCTAATGTAAAGTTGTCAAATAAAATCAAGAGTCCTGGTGGAACCGGTCTACCTTGTTCTTCTTGCCGTCCACTTCAAAAACAGATATAGCCCCTTTTCTGTAAATCTCATCGCCTGGTGGATGTTTCCACACACATTTGGCCTGATCGCAGGTGAAATAAGAGAGATAATTGAAGAGTCTCTTATGAGTTCAAATTTAAACTGTTATTAAATGAACATGTGAAAAAAGTTACCATGTGACGTCGCAGAATAGTCTGACTCTTCATGTATTTTAGGCAGAACTCGCACATGTAGAGACGCCCGAGGCGGGCGTACTCTTCGGGGTACGGCGAGTGGTACCAGGTGTCCAATTCGTAGCGGCCGAACACAATGGCCTTTATCATGTTGCCCCCCTCGGTGACCTGCCCCTCGAGCCGGAGTTTTTCCTGCAAGGACCAATGAAGGGTGAGAGAAGCACAGGTCTGACTAGAGCGAATGACCACACTGAGTAAGATGGAAAAACCCTGAGGCCTGCCACAGAATATTTGCATGTGAATGAGGAGGTTAAGGATGATTTGAGATATGCACTACCATTCAAAAGCTTGGGATTTTTTTTTAAGAAGGATGGATTCAGCAAGGATGCATTCAATCAATCAGAAGTGACAGTAAAGACATTTATATTGTTACAAAAGATTTCAATGTCAACTAAATTCTGTTCTTTTGAACTTTTGTATTAATCAAAGAAACCATTTTTTTTTTATTACAGTTTCCACAAAAATATTAAGCAGCAAAACTGTTTTCAACATTAATAATAATAATAATAATAATAATAATAATAATAATAAATGTTTCATGTTTCTTGAGCCTCAAATTATATTAGGATGATTTCTGAAGGATCATGTGACACTGATGACTGGAGTAATGATGCTGAAAATTCAGCTTTGCATCAGATACATAAATTACATTTTAAAATACATATAAAAAATAAAAAAACTGTTATTTTAAATTGCAATAATATATGACTGTTTTGCTGTTTTTTTATTTTTTTATTTATTTAAATCAGATCACCAAGATCATCCTTGGTGAGCATAAAAGACTTCTTTTAATAACATTTAAGAAATGGTACCAACCCATAAACTTGTGAACGGAAGTGTGCATTTTCAGAGACTGTCCTAATTAATAAACTAATAATTAATAAAAGGAAATGTAGAAAATAAAGTTATGATAGAAATCAACAGGAGAAAATAAGAAAGTGCATGTAATGTCAACTCAAGTTAAGATTATTCTTTTCTCTTAAAGGAAAAGTTCAACCAAAAATAACAATTTTGTCATTAGTTACACACCTTCTTGTTGTTCTAAATGTTTTTTTTTTCAGTCAAGCTTTGCAATATAACACCATAGAGGTTTGAAATGTCATGGTGGTTAGAAAATGACAGAATTTTCATTTTTGGAGTTGTCCATTTAAGGAAAGGTGGTCTTGGCAGGACAGGTAAAGTATTGGGTCCTAAAACTTTGAGTGACACTCCATGCTACAGATGAGAGAATGGCAGCAGTGTGGAGGCTACAGTGGAAGAGAGTCCAGCATGGGCCCATTGCATATCCCAGAATTCAGTGGTGCGAAGGCTCATCCCACCTGCGAGCTTTACAGATTCATGAAAATGAGAAGGGAGAGGAGAAAACAAGAGGGCGAAAATGTAATGGGTCTTCTCTCTTACAAGATCATCCGAAGCACATGCCTGGGCTTTTCTAAACAGATCCAGGTCATAGTCACTTGTGATGTTCTCCAGCAGAGGCTCACGACTGCTGCCATGGGACGGTCTGTGCTCCTGGAAAGTCAAACAAAAGCTCAGAGATTGATACATATGAGAGCATTTCTTCATATATGGAGCATGTGACACCCACCATGTACTTGTCTTTTTGTGAAACGGAGTTTCTCTTCCTCCTCATCTCTGTCACCTTTTCCTTATAGCGCAGATGTCTCTCTGACTGGGCCTGAAGTGGCGGTAAACTCAGAGAATGTGAGTGCTAGAAACTATTTCATTAACATGTAAAATTCACAGCACATAAAACCTGAAATTAGCTCTTAAAGACTGCATACAATGGGGATCATTACTAGGGCACATACCGGTTCACGAGTGAGGACATTAAATACTTGGTGTGCTGCTTTACCTGTTGCCGAGTGGAATGACGGTTTTCATCCTGCCGCTGTGACAGCATCCTCTCCTCCACATGTTTGTCTCGAGAGCTTGCCTTCACCTGAGTAAAATGCTTGATTTTTAGGCTTCAGCTAAATATAACCTGACTAAAGGTTTAGTCCAAAAGATGGAAATAACACTTACCTTACACTCGTCTGCTGAAAGGTTATGGTACAGTGGACATCCAGATATTGCAAAGTGCCTTTCATGTTTCCCTGTCAAATGTCCTGAAAGAGGTTGAATTGAAATATTTTAGTGTTTAAATACTGCATTAAAAAAGTTCATACACAAAACATAAAAAAAATAGAACCACTATTAATACACAAATGAATAACACAAATACACTACCGTTCAAAAGTTTGGAGTCGGTGAGAATTAAAAAAAAAAGAAATTAATACTTTTATTCAGCTAGGACACATTAGATTGATCAAAATAGACAGTAAACACATGTATAATGTTAAAAAAGGTTTCTATTTAAGATATTCATCAGAGAATCCTGAATTTTTTTTATCACAGTTTCCACAAACATATCAAGCATCACTGTTTTCAACACTGATGATTATAATAATAAATGTTTCTTGAGCTGCAAATCATCATATTAGAATGATTTCTGAAGGATCATGTGACTGGAGTAATGATGCTGAAAATTCAGCGTTTACATCACAGTAATAAATTACATTTTAAAATATATTAAAGAAGTTATTTCAAATGGTAAATTATTTCACAATACTCCTGTTACTGTAGTTTGGATCAAATAAATGCAGCCTTGGTGAGCATTACAGATTTATTTTTAAAAAACTTAAAGAAAATAACTAACTTCGACCCCAAACTTTTGAATGGTATTGTAAATATTCTTAAAAATTAAAATAGAGGACCTGGAATGCAATTACCAAGTGAATTACAACCAGGTGTGGGGCACTTCATGTTAAAGTTGTAGCTCTCATGAAAGCGCCGTCTTTTGGGTCGGTGTGCAAGGCCGGATTCTTTCAGTGACAGTTCCTTTGCCAGGCTCTCATCATGAGACACATTTGGGCTGGACATGTCAATGTCAGACTCAGAGGAAGGAGCGTTGCCTGTGGGTGTCCTGGGTGGGGACTCGTCATGGTCTGCGCTTTGCTTAATGTCTGGATGACCAACACAACAGAAAACCGGACCGTATAAAGTCTAGGAATGTGATGAGGTATATTCTAATCACATGACAACTAAATATAAATGAAAACTGCAATAACTGTAAACAACTACAGAGGAAAGGGAGAATAAAACAATACCATCACAAGAGGAGGTTAAAGTGAAGGTACAGCTAACCACATCTCTTGAAAGTTGGGATTACTATATCAATCATATTTATCAGTAATCTACCATATAAAAATGTTTCAATATATAATGATCAATCTTGTTAAAATAACTGGATTTAATAATTATAAAATGTTGATTGTTGTTGTCCTAGCATAATTTTAATGACAATATTAGCAAAAAGACAAGTTTACCATTTTTTTTTTACTTTCTCCAGAGAAATTTTAATACATTTTTCAACTAAATTTTAAAACGAAGCCAAATTTAACTAATTTCAAAAAGCAAGACGCCTTTGGAATGCAACATAGGGTAGTTGTATTGATGTTTGAGCAAAAGTTTTTAGTTTATTTGTTTGTTTATTTATTAGTTAACAAAATTAAACAAATGGAGAGTGGTGCATATGAATTCAAATTATAGCAAATGACAACAGAAAAAGTAGGCAAAAGCCACAGAATAACATGAAATGAGATATAAAGAAAGTTCAAAGCATTACTTTAAATTATTACATTTGCACAGATTAAAGAATTATGAAAATAAACTACTGTTCAAAAGTCTGGGGTCGCTAAGATTTGTAATGTTTTTGAAAGAAGCCTCTCATGGCATATAAAGGCTTTAATTATTTGATTAAAAATACAGTAAAAAACAGGAATCTTGTTAAATATTATTAAAATTTAGAATAATGGTTTTCTATTTGAAAACATTTTTAAATGTAATTTATTACTGTGATGTAAAAGCTGAATTTTCAGCATCACTACTCGAGTCTTCAGTGTCACATGATCCTTCAAAAATCAGTCTAATATGATGATATGCTGCCCAAGAAACATTTCTTACTATTATCATCGTTGATATGATCAATTATCAAATGATATCAAAATATTTGCACTACTTAATATTTTTGTGGAAACCGTGAGACATTTTTCAGGATTATTTGATGAAGCTTCGATAGAACAGCATTTAGTTAAACATTATAAATGTCACTTCTGATCAATTTGTAATTCATCCTTGCCAAATAATTTTTTTTATTTCTTTTTAATAAAAATTTAATCTAACTGACCCCCAACTTTTGAAAACTCATGAGAAAGCTAATGTTGTGTGAAGTTAACATGTTGTATGAACTCTGTGAATTGTCGTAATAAAAAAATAATTAAAAAAATGAACAAATGAAGAGAAGCACATGTGAGCATGTGAGCTGAGCATGGAGATACTCAAATGAGGGAAGGCATGAGTGAAGAACCATGCGGTTTTCTCCTCCTACCCCTCTCTGAGATTTCCCCATGCTGCTCCGTGTCTGAGCCAGAAGAGCGACTCTGCCGCAAGGGGTATTTCTTGGGCGAGACTGTCACCCCCTGCTGTTGACTACGAGTCACACGACGGGTGGAATAGTTCAACACGTCCTCTGAAACCGGGGCAGAAGGATTCCCCACAGGACTGGAATCTAGAAACAAAGCTCTCAGGTTTGTTCGTTCATTCTTTTTTTTTTTGTTCTCCACCCATCAAGCGTTCTACCTATCAACCCATCACCTATTGGTGCAAGATTACAATTTTTATTTCATTTTGGGGAAGTAAAAATCACATGATAATTACATACTTCCTACAGCCTAATGACAAAGTAAATCATACTTTAACAGAAGAGCTCTTAGTAAGTCATGTATAGCAATGCCTTCTCGTATCAGCATAACGTCTCGTGTCCTACCTTGCGAGTTGTGACTGAGTCTCAGAGAGGATCGAGTGAGGCGGGTGTTTCTAACCGTGTGGGTGTCACTCTCTGAGCTGTCTGTGTGCTCAGCGGAGAAATCGGAATCCTCTGTACCTTCAGAGCTACTGCCCGCATTTCTCTAAGAGTCAGAAACATCAAGAACCTTTTGGTCACTGAATACAAATGTGATATTTTTATTGTTATACCGACACTGATTCAAATGAGATAAATGACCTTTAAAAATTGACGACAAGCACTTAAAAAAGAATACTATTAATTAGGGTAACAAATAAAAAGGGTTAACTGTAACAAATAACCAAAGAGTTCCAATTGACCTGTGAAAATGACCCAGGTGAATTTCTCAATTTAATTACACAGACCCCCGTTCATCTTCGGAACACAAATTAAGATATTTTTGTTAAAATCTGAAGGCTCAGTGAGGCCTCCATAGGGAGCAAAGCAATTTACACTCTCAAGATCCATTAATGTGCTAAAAACATATTTAAATCAGTCCATGTGAGTACAGTGGTTGAATATTAATATTATAAAGCGGCAAGAATATTTTTGGTGCGCCAAAAAAAAACTAAATAACGACTTATATAGTGATAACTGATTTCAAAACACTGCTTCATGAAGCTTCGGAGTGTATGATTCGGATCGCGTGTCAAACCGCCAAACTGCTGAAATCACGTGACTTCGGTGATCCGAACCACTGAATCGTCTCGCTGATTCGATACGAGGCTTCATGAAGCAGTGTTTTGAAATCGGTTATCACTATAAGTCCTTATTTCGGGGTTTTTTGCCGCATCAAAAATGTTATCGTATATATACACTCACCTAAAGGATTATTAGGAACACCTGTTCAATTTCTCATTAATGCAATTATCTAATCAATCAATCAATCACATGGCAGTTGCTTCAATGCATTTAGGGGCGTGGTCCTGGTCAAGACAATCTCCTGAACTCCAAACTGAATGTCAGAATGGGAAAGAAAGGTGATTTAAGCAATTTTGAGCGTGGCATGGTTGTTGGTGCCAGACGGGCCGGTCTGAGTATTTCACAATCTGCTCAGTTACTGGGATTTTCACGCACAACCATTTCTAGGGTTTACAAAGAATGGTGTGAAAAGGGAAAAACATCCAGTATGCGGCAGTCCTGTGGGCGAAAATGCCTTGTTGATGCTAGAGGTCAGAGGAGAATGGGCCGACTGATTCAAGCTGATAGAAGAGCAACTTTGACTGAAATAACCACTCGTTACAACCGAGGTATGAAGCAAAGCATTTGTGAAGCCACAACACGCACAACCTTGAGGCGGATGGGCTACAACAGCAGAAGACCCCACCGGGTACCACTCATCTCCACTACAAATAGGAAAAAGAGGCTACAATTTGCACAAGCTCACCAAAATTGGACAGTTGAAGACTGGAAAAATGTTGCCTGGTCTGATGAGTCTCGATTTCTGTTGAGACATTCAGATGGTAGAGTCAGAATTTGGCGTAAACAGAATGAGAACGGATCCATCATGCCTTGTTACCACTGTGCAGGCTGGTGGTGGTGGTGTAATGGTGTGGGGGATGTTTTCTTGGTACACTTTAGGCCCCTTAGTGCCAATTGGGCATGGTTTAAATGCCACGGCCTACCTGAGCATTGTTTCTGACCATATCCATCCCTTTATGACCACCATGTACCCATCCTCTGATGGCTACTTCCAGCAGGATAATGCACCATGTCACAAAGCTCAAATAATTTCAAATTGGTTTCTTGAACATGACAATGAGTTCACTGTACTAAAATGGCCCCCACAGTCACCAGATCTCAACCCAATAGAGCATCTTTGGGATGTGGTGGAACGGGAGCTTCGTGCCCTGGATGTGCATCCCACAAATCTCCATCACCTGCAAGATGCTATCCTATCAATATGGGCCAACATTTCTAAAGAATGCTTTCAGCACCTTGTTGAATCAATGCCACGTAGAATTAAGGCAGTTCTGAAGGCGAAAGGGGGTCAAACACAGTATTAGTATGGTGTTTCTAATAATCCTCTAGGTGAGTGTATATATATATATATATATATATATATATATATATATATATATATATATATATATATATATATATATATATATATATATATATGGTATAATATTACATAGCCTTCAGATTTCAACAACAATATCTTCATTTGTGTTCAGAAGATGAACGGACGTCTTACGGGTGTGGAACGGCATGAGGGTGAGCAATAAATTACATCATTTTCATTTTTGGGTGAACTAAACCTTTAATAAAACTTAAGAATATTAACTTTATTATATTATCTTCAATAACAGAAAACTATACAAATAAAGTGTTACTGGGCTTTTTTACACTGGGGTCCCTGGCTTGACAGAATCAAAATATTTTAAGTAGATTAATATAAAGATCGGAGTACAATTAATAAAAGCCATGGGCTCTGATGCTAGTTTTAAGTCAAGTTAAGTCACCTTTATTTATACAGCACTTTATACAATACAGATTGTTTCAAAGCAACTTTCCAGTGATAACAGGAAAACAATGCATTTTCGGCTGTTGTTCAGCTGAAGTAAGTTCAGTGTTGATTCAGTTCAGTTGTAAACATCATAAATTATTAAATGAGTTAATTTCATCTATAAAGCAGTTCTGCAGAAAACAGTGATGTCATCGTCCAGCTCAGTTCAGTTGTCACTCATTGCAGTCAAATCAGTAATATTGCTCTGAACTGATGGTACAATACATATCAATTATGTGTGACTGTATTTTATTGATACTAAGCTTAAAATAAAATATATAAACCTTTATTTTGTATTTTTATAAAGTGTTTGTGCTTAGTAAAGATGGGGAAACATCGTTTTATGTAATCACACAGATTCGTTTTAATTAACTGGTACATTTCGAGCCTAAACTTTATAGTTTTGGCTACCATCTACACATTCCCCACACAAACAAATGAACTAGAAAAAGATGACAGTCGTTTTCTAGGGCGCCCATGTAAACTGCTGGGTCTCGTTTAAGTCTGAAAGGAGCCGATTACACATGAACACACACACAGGTGAGTGATGCGAGCGCTAAGTAAGCATGTACGCAGTAGCTGGCCTGCAGGACTCAAGTCATACCTTCCGCCGCGGCATAGCGCTTCTCCACGACTCTCCCTCACTGCAGCCGATGCACACGGGTTAATGTGGTGCTTGATTTCTTAGAGCGAATAAACTTGGCCGCATAAGTCGTGCATTCCAGTGGAAGTAAGGGAAACATTAATTAGGTATAAGGAAACACTGTTTCATCACTGACAGTCACAGGTCATGACTGCGCGCGTCTGTTGTTTACACTCTCCACTTCCGGTAAAAAAATGATAATGTAAAGGTCTCACGGAAAATGATAAACATGAGGAATGAGCTATTATTTTTAATAGACATGGACGATTTATTTATAGGTATTCCATTTTTTAAACTGATTCTAAACGTGTATCAAGTAAAAACAAAGAAAAGTGATGTCTTACAGTTGTGCAGTTCCTCTGTACTACACTAGATGGCGATGCTGAGTCGTAATGTAACTGACGAAGACATTCAGTATTTATGGTTTTTCATCGTTGAGTTTGATTTTCTAAAAGTTTCTGTAACTAGACATCAGTTTTCATACATTTTAATACACTTGCCTATTATAAGCTAAATTTAAACAGTAAAACAATTATAAAACGCAAAATAATTCATGTGAGTGAAAATATAAAAAGTAGGCTAATACACAAACATATCAAACGATTGTTGAATATGTAGCCTAATATATTGTACAATAATTGTACATATACATTTTGACTGAACATTGTATAGCTACAGATATAGCCATTTGATCTCTTTACTTCGTGACATGTTATTTATATACTATTTAAATATTATAAGTAGGATATTCCTGGTGATATCTCTGCTTAATTTCTATACATTAAACTCAAAGCATATCAAGTCATATTTTGTTTTCTAGAATAATACAAAACAGACAAAGTGAGGAAAATAGTAAATACAGACTTAATTATATATATATATATATATATATATATATATATATATATATATATATATATATATATATATATATATATATATATATATATATATATATATATATATATGTATATATATATATATATATATGTATATGTATATATATATATATATATATGTATATGTATATATATATATATATATATATATATATATATATATATATATATATATATAAAAGTTTAATATGCTTTCATTCTGTAGTATACTTTTGCTAATGTACTAATACAGTAAGGTACAAAACTTATTGTAGTTAGAGGCACAGTGGCGCTCTTACAGAAAGACAGCACATAGAAGAGAGCATGAGTGCTAGTTGGTGGTCTGAATGAGTCTAAGAGGCTCAGGAGTGGCAGTGTTGCTGCTGTGCAGGTCAGTCTGTAAATGGCGCTGTTTCCACAGCTCTTGTTTTTTTCCAGATCACCATGAATAGGCAAATGGAGGCTCAGCCCTAGGCCGAATAGGGCCCCGGTGTTGCGGAGGAGGCCAGCGAAAGGTGTGGTGTCCAGATGGACCCATTCAGACTGAATGCACCACTTCCGTGCCTTCATTATGCTCCAGCAGGGGTCTATTGAAGCCGCATCCAACAGAGCATAAGTCCCCAGCGCAACAAACACGAGACAGAGGATGGTGTGCACATAACCCTTCAAGCTTGCTGAATAGATCCAGGACACTCTATTAAAAGCCTTGGCCACTGCAATTCCTGTATAGTGAAAGTGAACAACCACTTAAGAGACTGTATGCTGAAACCAAGAGAAGGAAGAGGTCTTGTATTAGGCAGGCTAATATAAAAAATGTGCAACACATTTTGCAACTGACCCGAAACAACTCCAGCAAGGACCTGATGTGGGAAATGAGCTGCAATGAAGACTCGAGAAAGACTGACACACACCTGCACAGCCCAGAAAAGAGCCCAAAGAATACCCTGCAAGCACCTAGTATATGGCACAAATGCAAAGGACGAAGAAAGTGTATTATTAATATTAAACATCAAAACACTGACATGAAGACCATGATTATTCTTCAAAAAAAATTATCTTTGTGTGAGTAATGGGCCCATTGTCTAATCAAAATGAACTGCACATTTGCAATATATAAAAAAACAGCTGCTAAGATAAATGAGTTTTCAAGCTATTTCCATCTGACTGGAAGCCAGGGAATCTACTGTAGATTGTGAAATGTTGTGCTAGTCTCCAGAAAAAGTCCTCCGATTTACTTTCCTTCCTCTTTATCTCAATTGAAAAACATGCCTTAATCTGGTATAAATTAAGTTTTACTGAGTACTTTATCAAAAAGGGGAAGGAAGATAAACAGAACAGAATTCCTCACCATCTTTTGAGGGGGTCACATCCCTGCAAAATCGGCAGCAGTGATGTGATCATGGCGTAGTAAACCCCTGCAGCTCCCATCGCATGGCCAGAGGGACTTCCTAGAAGAGCGGACAGAAACCGCTGTGAAATCTGCTTTTAATTTAGTGTGTTGGTTGGTCTATAAAATGAGAACCATCAGGAGACACTCACCAGGGCCAGTCTCGCAGGTCATGGGGAACTGTTTGATTTGTGGTAGAGTTAAGTTGCCATAATAAAAAGTTTCTTTAACCCACCAATAAGGACGCTCGCCAAACATGAGCCTATTCAATGATTTAATAAATTTGATCCGATTAGAAGAAAATTCATGAAGATAAATTCATTACATTACAAACAGATGTTCAATATTGAGAGATTGCTTTATTTGTGACCCTTTCAATCAGGCAATTTGTTTTTCATTTAACATATTCTAAAAGGGTATTCCTGGATATCTACAGAAACCACATCATTTAACACTTACCACTTGAGGACTAAGTTGAGCCAGTCTCCCACAACAGCAACCCAGACCAGCTTCACTCCTACTGCTGATTGTAGGTGGAACCAGATTGGAAAAAAGAATAAAAAGGTTGTACGCAGGTCTGCCACAGTAGACACAAACGTAAACCAGTTTTGGGCATGCCCATAATGCGTCTGCAGGTATAACGTACTGCTTATCCCATACCCATACAAAACTTCCATTACTACTGTCGATCTGCTATAAAACAAAAGTATTGTGGATCTTCATTCTCAGTCTTTGGAGAACGTTGTCAGTCTCAGCGGGCACATTTCACTATTTGTAAAATCTCATCTTGTTTTCAGTGACTTGAATCCAGAATGTCATCCCAGCGACGAGCTGCATGAATTCAGTCTGCTCCTTTTATCCATCCTCTCAGTTGCCTGGTCACTGGGCACCACCTGAGCTTTGGACTCTCTGGAGTAAATAGAGGAAAAATTGTCTCCAAACATTAAACGCCGGTCATTAAAGGGGGCCTGTGTTGTGCATGTGTGTAAAGTGGCAGGTTTTGGGTGCTAAATTTAGCTCTCAATTAAGAGAAAGACACTCGCTAGTTGAATGCGGTGATGACATTCATGTCCATGGACACGTATAGGGCTCCTGACTCTTTGTCCTCTGTGGTTGTTTTGTTACTACAAAATAATATGTGTGTATACAAGTTACATATAAAGGTTGGGGTCTGTAAGATTTTTTTAAATGTTTTTGCTCACCAAAACAATGAACATTAAACAAATTAAAATGTAATTTATCCCTGTGTTAAATTAGATGCTGAAATCTAGTCTTCAGAAACACATGATCTTTCAGAAACCACTCTAATATGCGTTTTTTCTTGAAACATTTATTATTATTATTACCAATGTAATAAACAGTTGTTTCTTAAAACAGAAACCGTGATACATTTTCTCAGGAGTCTTTGATGAAAGAAAATTCAAAAGAATATAAACAGAAATCTTTTGCAACATCTTTAACGTCTCTTTTGAGCAATTTTATGCATCCTTGCTGAATAAAAGCTTAATTTTTTCCCCAAAAAACAAACAACAGAAAAACGTACTGACCCCAAACTTTTGAACGGTAGTGAATATGCAATATGTAATGTGTATTGTATTGAAATGTAGGGGGAAATGATGTGCTATGTGCTAATGTGTATACCTTAGGTCAGTTCTAGGTCACTTGTGTGGCCATCAAATGAAGAACAACTAGCAGGATATTATTAGAGTTTGACTTTCACGTGACATTGTTTACCTTGACTTGACATGAGGGCTAATTCCCAGCAAGGAGGCCTGTTCATGCGAAGACTCACGACTTTGTGAGATGACAAATTTTCCATAGAACTTCTGAGAGCAGTTGCTAGAACTACTCAACCATGTGGAAAAACAAAGATGGAACATGTCCAGAGCAGGCTGTAAACAAGAACACTACCTGCAGGGTGTTAAGAGCTCCACAATGTTTACAGATGCCATCTCTACGGAGACCTATTAGCCTAGTCAATGTACAACATATACAGTATGTTTCTGATGGACATTGTACTACCATAATAAAATGGCTCATTTGTGTTGCTTTTTGATTTCTGCTGTTAAACATGCATTTTACATCTACTGCAGTCAACAGTTTTGTTCAAACGAACCTAATGGAGCTCCCATACCCAGAAAGACATACAGGAAGTGAACAGTTCAACAAAGGGCAGCACAATCACACGCCACCGGGTCATGTCCAATCTCTGAAGTCTTTCCCCCCGAAACAGAGTGTAACCAAAAAAACAATGGTCAGTTCCTGTGGGCATTCAGCTTTGAAAATAAATACTGTATGCTGTCCACCACGTGTTCTTTTGGATTTTGTACATTTACATTATGTATATGCTGGTCTGATAAAGCAGATGTTCCAGTGAGAAAGAAGATCATAAATGTAAAAGGGAGTAGATCAACGGTATGGCTAAGGAGACGAAACAGCTATTTTCTTAACATTAGTCAGAAGTACTTGCTTTGCTTTCACTCTATGTGGTAATATTTTGCATGGTAATATACATATTTGATTGTGACAGCATTTAAACAATATGTTTAGTTTGTTTGCTTATTTGTTGGGCTTGCATATCATCATCGAGCATGAAATTAAAATAATGTTTTATGTTTATTTTTTCCATTATCTACAATCATTTTAATTACATTTGAATTCACATTATTGTTTCTCATTTAACTTTTTCTTTTCCGAGTCTATGTGTAACGGAGGCCAGCTAGTAGTCGCTGTGTGAGTAAACCTCACTCCTCTGATCTCAAGAGACGCTCTAGCGCTTGGAGCGGGGGCGGTTCGAACAGGAGGGGTTACATATGCAGGCAGCCTTTGCATTTGATTCACCACTGAACTAATAGTAAAATCGTGATCTATACTCCCACTGGGAGTGCTGAGAAAGTTATTTCAGCAGCTGTAGAGCTTGTGCAACCTTTGGAACCTATGGAATTTTAAGAACAAGCCAGAAGACATTACTCTTTCTGGGATTTCTTGGAATTCTTGCAATACATGCACAAACACTTATCATTCCCTCCTGTGAAACTATGGGGAACGCAGGAGAGCTTGGATGAGTTGATTCTGTGCTCTGCAGAATCAGGTCTTAATGCAGTAATATTTATTTAATATTTTGCATTGTGTGCTGGATAAAATCTTCAAATAAAACGTTTAAAAATGATCTACAGTGCCAAAGTATTATTTCTGCTATTTGCTACCCTTAACTGAATTACAAATACTACATTGTTTTTCTAAGCTGTGAATATAAGCCAGTTTCCCACAGTCCATACCAATCTTTTTGTGTGTGTGACATTGTTTATAGTTTGAAAACAGATTGATGGAGCTGCAGAGTTCATTGGCAGGGAATGATGTAAAGAAATCTACTTTAGATCTACTAAAGGAGTGTTCTAGAAATATAATTACTCAAAGAAAAACATGTAAAAGCATGAAAAAATGTAAGCACATCTGGAGCTAAACTGTTGTATGGTGCAATTGGCCGTCTTCTTAGAGAAGAAAGTACAAATTTAACTTGCAAATTACAAAATGGTAAAGCTGCTATTGTTTCAATAGAAAAAAGTTCTACAAAATATTAAAACTTTAATATGAATCCAGAAGCATATTTCATATTCCCCCCTTTTTGTTTAAACAAAATATAATTTATAATGGCCTTTTTAAACCCTGTCATATGTGTGAGTACCATAACAGAACCATGACATTTGTTTGTTTTTCTTCAGGTCTCTCTGGATATTGACAGAACTGTCTGTTCTTTGTCAGCAACTCCTTATTTATCACTCTGACAGTCCACTTTGAGTTCACCCCAGCATGTAACAAACACAGCAGATACTCTAATGAAATAGTCTCAGTGTTTGTTCAGAACACCAGTTTGTCAGCTTATATATAAACTGTTGTTATTGTTTGTAACTGTTTGAAATGACATGTGAGACACGTCATTTAAATCTGAGAGATTGCAGGACAGACACATTCTTTTACCTTATAGGGGAGAAGGGGCTTGTTGTTACACAGGTAGGTTTAGTTGCAGCTCTCACTATAACTATAAAGAGTCAAATAACTATTACACAAATGTGTTGTACAGTTTGGGGCAAACTGTTACATTTTATTAGGGCAGCGTGTCATGTTTTTAAATGTATGCAATTAATTAATTACAATATTTCATAGCCAAGCTCTGCACTGTAAACCCTAACACTCAAAATACTTAATTGGTTTGAGTAGGACAAACTTAAATGAAACAAATTAGTTCAGTTAATTTGACTGTTATGAATATTTAGAACTTTCTTTTTCTTTTGAGTTCACAGCACTGACATATTTCAATATTTCACATGAACTAATTTCCTTGCCTAGAAATCTAGACGCACCTTAGCAGCAGAAAATGTCGCTGCGAGTGTATTCTAGCAACTCTCGGTAGACCTGAGAGCTGGAAAACCCAAACTCTGGTCAGGCCAATCACAGCGTGTGTAGAGTTGGTGGGCGGGCTTAACATAATGCTGCATACTGCATGCTACCAGGGGCGTAAAATCGCGGGGGGGGACAGGACCCCCCCAATCTGAGGGCTGTCCCCCCCTAAAAACCATGCTGAGCATTGTAAATAATATAACAATATATACTTAAAATAAAAGTGTAAGTAGTAAAACAATACAAACGCAAACGGGGCAAAAAAATGTGTTTTACGTTGAGAAACATTTTGAGTCCCCCCTTGCTTCACATTGGTTTGATCCACCGTGCACCTCAACTAACGTAGAAAACTACCACACAAGTTTGGGGAGAGAACAAGGCTCTTCAGACAGCAGTTGTGAAACACCAGTAAGTAGCTGTCAAGGCTATTTTATTCACTTTAAACGTCAGATGATTCTTTTCTCTTTAATACAGATTAGGCAAAACACTGTTAACATCACTTGCCCACCGCCGCACCGCCCCGCTCCGCTGTACAGTAATACCATCATTTAGTTCAGTTAGAGAACTGACAAAACGAGATTATCGAAGATTTGGTTTCAAAGCGTAAAAGCGCCTATTTAAGGGAGTGTGTACTGTTTTGTTGTTGTGTTTTTCATTATGAATAATCGGCTAATGAACCCAAAATTCAAGCAACCCGCCACCAAATTCTAAAAATTGGCTAATTCTAAACTGACAGTTCAGTCAGTCAGATCTGTGTAGGGTTTAGCTCAATATGATAATAAGTGGCAGATCAGAGGCTTCTGCAGTTGAATATCTAAATATCTGAATATCATAGTATAAAATACTATGTGGAGGACGCAAGATAATGTAATAATTATAATATGACTGCGTGGTGAACCTTAATCGTATTTAAACTACTATCGCTTTGTGTTGTTGGTCAGATAAAATGACAGAGAAAAGAAAAACGGACATTAGATAATTTTTCAGTACACCAAAACGCCAAATAAGTACGAAATGTTTTTTTTTTTTTTTTTTTTTGTGGTAAAAAACATATCCTTACAAGTACGATTTTGGCTGTATTATTTGAGTCCCCTTCAAAAATTGCTCTTGAGAAATTTAATGTTTATCCCCCCCCCCCCCCCCCCAACTTTTAGATTAAATTTACGCCCCTGCATGCTACTCGTAAACAAAGAAGCTGATGAACAGTGGTCTTTTGAATCGGCTTTGGCCACGACTCTGGAAGACTTGGAGTTAAGCTTTTCTTTGAGAAAAGAACAAAGAACGGCACTGAAGTCATTCTTAAGAAAAGAAGATGTGTTCTGAGTTTTGCAGACCAGATACAGCGAAAGTCTATCAACTAACGTTAGCTCGGCTTCACCTTCTTCTTTGCTTTGGTTGGTTGAGGCGCTCATGGCGCTATCCAATTGCGTGCAGAGGGAATTTGAAAGAAAACCATTTATCCCGCCCCTCGGATTGAGCCCTGTCAATGGTGAGTTTCCAGACCCAACATCTTGATGTGGGCTTGTGTGGCTGGGATTTTTTATGCTTTGCCCATTGCACTCAAAAGGGAGAGTAAATGCTAAAATGAAGTGTTATATAATGCTTTTTTTGTGTACAAGATTAGTGGTAAGGGAGATTTAGTAGTGATATTTAATGTTTTGTTATGCTAATTTAGAATAGTTTCTGTTAGTGTGGGTTTTTGGAGTTACCATGGTGACAAGTGGCACATGCTGCTTGGTTTGAGAGCAGGTAAGTCACATGTAAATTGCTGTACTCCTTCAGTGCTAAACCATGCTATTGTTAGCAAATTAGCAAGTTGAAAATCTGAATTAGTTTGTTATAGCAAACTATTTATGTTGAGATAAAATTATCAGGTTAAGTTAAAAGTAAAAAATTAGTGTACACAAATATTTCAAGTTAAGAGCAATAAAAATGTATGCGTACAAAATAAAATCTTACTTAGTTTCTTAACTTCTTCAACTTTTTTGAGTTCTGGCAACTTTTGGGCTTACAGTGAAGAAAATAACTCATTTGATTTGCAAAAAAAAAAAAAAAAAAAGTTTATTCAATCTTGTATCTTAATTGCTATCAAAATGTATCAGTTAGCTTACTCAGTACTTCAAGTTAGGAGCAATTAACACACATGAGTACTACAAACTCAAAACTTCACAGTTCTGCTTACTCATAGGTGTAAATCCCAGTGGGGTCGAGGGGGTCAGGACACCCCCCCCCCCAAAAAAAAAAAAAACAAAAAACAAAAAAAACAAAAACATTATTAAAACGACATTGTGTATTGTAAATAATATAATTATATACTTAAAATAATTGTGTAAGTAGTAAAACAATACAAACGCAAATGGGGCAAAAACTTGTTTTTCTTTCCATTCATGTGTGGTTTATTAGGATAGGACAATATTTGGCCGAGATACAACTATTTGAAAATCTGGAATCTGAAGGTGCAAAAAAGTCTAAATATTGAGAAAATCCCTGTTGTTCAAATTAAGTCCTTAGCAATGCATATTTCTAACATAAATTTTTATATATATATATATATATTTACAAAATATCTTCATGGAACATGATCTTTACTTAAAGGGTTAGTTCACCCAAAAATGAAAATTATGTCATTAATTACTCACCCTCATGTTGTTCGACACCCGTAAGACATTCGTTCACAAATGAAGATATTTTTGTTGAAAGCTGATGCTGAGAAAGGCTTGAGAAAGGCCTCCATTGACACTTGTACATTCACACTCACAAGACCCATAAAAGGCACTAAAAACGCCGTTACAAAGTCCATCTCACTACAGTGGCTCTACAATAATTTTATGAAGCGATGACAATAGTTTGTGAAAATAAATCAAAATAACGACTTTATTCCACAAGTTTTTGTCTTCCTCGTCTGCCTCGGCGTGAATTCACGAAGCACCACGACGCATGCGTGAGAATATGACGTAGCGTCGGCGTTCGGGAATCCATGAAATCCACACTTTAGTCCCATTTTGAGCCCTGCGCCGAGACCTAAAGCACGATCAATGTAGAATTCAACAGCTTAGATACGGCGCGTCTTCCTCTGCTCGTTGTAAACAAATCTCCTCGCTTCTGGGTCACGTGTCCGAACGCCGGTTCTGCGTCATATTCTCACCACGTCGTGGTGCTTCGTGAGTTCACGGCCCAGGCCTACACAGAAGACAAGAACTTGTGGAATAAAGTCGTTATTTTGATTTATTTTTTCCGCACATAAACTATTGTCATCGCTTCATAAAATGATTGTAGAGCCACTGTAGTGAGATGGACTTTGTAACGACGTTTTTAGTGCCTTTTATGGGTCTTGAGAGTGTGAATGTACAAGTGTCAATGGAGGCCTTTCTCAAGCCTTTCTCAGCATCAGCTTTCAACAAAAATATCTTCATTTGTGTTCCGAAGATGAACGAATGTCTTACGGGTGTCGAACGACATGAGGGTGAGTAATTAATGACATAATTTCCATTTTTGGGTGAACTAACCCTTTAATACAGTATTAATCTTTACTTATATTAAATGATGGCTTCATAGAGTTCATATCTCATGAGACGTAACCTAAAGGAAGAGAGTAAAGTATGTATAAACTAAGATGACATGGACATAACTGACACGGCTTTTGCTCTCCAAATGTACCATCTGGAATTCATTGACTGCTGAGATCTTGAATATGTATATGTGGGGGAGGGATTCTGTTTGAGACAGAAAGAGAGAAAAAAAAGATTTGGAATTTGTTTAATATATACATACATTAGTCTTCACTTGCATGTATATACCTTGAAACAATAAGCAGCTGGGAGCGAAATAATCCTTATTCCTGGAAGAAGGTTCTTGTACATCGTCAGTTCTTATAATTTATAGCCTTTGACAGGTCATGCTCTTAATGGGCTTGGATTCCTTATCTGTTCAGCTGTAAAACCAGGCCTGTTTTATATGCATCTGCTGATAGCTAATAAGGAATCTGAGGCTTTGCTTCAATAGAACAGAACAGTCTCCTACAAGAAGAGAAGACATGTATGCGAAACAGGCCAAACAAATATTCCAAGGAGGAAGAATGCGCTAATTAATGATTGCAGCTGCACTGGTAGAGCATGGAGATAGCAATGCTAAGGTCACAGGTTAAATTCCCAAGGTATGTATCTTGAACGCATTGTCACAATGTCAAACCTGCGGCATATGTCATTTAAATTGTTGAAGGTTTTCAGTTAATAACAACACATTTCAGTATGTTCTTCAATGCTATCATATTCTGAAGACTTTGAATATAGTGCATTTTTTCATACGTTTTTTATTTTGTTTTTGTTCTTGTTGGAACAATTGAATGGAAAACACCTGCATGAAGATTTTTCAAAACTCTCCTTTTGTAGTCCACAGAAAAGGTAATATGAGTGTGATTATGAGTAAATGGTTTCTGCAAGTTGCTTTGATGCAAATTATTATTTTAAAAACATAAGTAACATGTGAATGTCATTTCTGTGCTTGACATGCTCAAATCATTATAGTTATTGTTTTTAGTGCGAACTTGGTGTTGAAATTACAGCCTTGGTATACTATTATTTCATTTAGAAATGAAAGCATGATGATTGTGAGAAAAAAGTATGACCAAAATAACCAATATATAGACACCCTTTACATTTTATTGCATGGATGAACATTTTTACAAAAATAAAAGTGAGCTTAGTGAGGTGTTTTATCAGTCTATTTCATTTGTATAAATCTCTTTTTAGAAATAGTTTAGAAACTGTTAGAAAATGTCCCTACAATGCCTGAAGAAAGGAAGGCAGCATATGATTCGCTAATTGAATAGTCTAAATTGAATCAAAGAAAAGAAGCATCAGCTAGGCAAACACCAAAAATGGTCATCCGTCAGATCACATGCACAATAAGTTTGCTACAGACGAATGGAGAGAACATCCATAATATTTACAAAAACAGCTACAAAAACAGGAAACAACTTGACAAAACAACTATAGTGTGAAGCGAGTATGAAGAATATACCACTGCAAATGTTTTAGCAAGACTGTAACAGCATACATATCTGAATTAAGATCTTTACTCAAACTTCATGACACCTTCAAAGCCGTGGTAAGTGAACGGCTCCAGTGTGGAACTGCATTGATCCTTTTCCAGACACGCCATTTTGTTGTACTCACAGTCACTCTCAGAGCCCGGACCAAAATACACACCATCAGGTGAGTTGATGGACGGATCTTCATTGAAATAGTTATGCGGTCTAAGGATGACACCACCACCATTGCCCACTGTAACTGTGTTAGGGATGTCTTCGGCATGCGGAATGTGCAGGAAACCAGCGGTCACCCAGGCTACCAAGTCCTTAAGAAGACATAATAAAGATTAGGTCATTATTTTAATGAATTAAAAACATCGGCTAAATAAACCTATTCTGACGAAGCTGTCCATTATTACCTCATTGTCGATCACCTCATTATCTTCAATATATTTGCTGAAGTCAACAAATGGGGACCACATGTAATTCTGATTGTATAGACTGCTACTAGTCTGCTCTTCATCTTTATGCTTGGTTATAGCAACTTTATACCTAAAAGAAAGAAAGTGAATGAGAGAGAAGCTAAAGCTAGAAACAGCACTTCTAAAACATGCATGTGTCTCAGTATTGTGTGCATGACTCAAGACACTGAGGCCTTACCGTGCCCAGGACATGGACCTCTCTACAGACTCACTTTCAGGGAGGTGATCTCCAGCAAAGCTCACCACCTGAAGCCTGTAAGAGCGCTGGTGGCCCCAGCGATTAGTCTGATTACTGGCTATATGAAGGTAACGGGGCGTTTTGGCACTATGGAGCATCGCTGCTTCTCTCTCTGTCCTGATTTGCTGCTCCACCAATCGTGGTATCTTTGCTTTCTCTGAGGGCATCCATGGCAATGGCACCTCCTCATATATCATGTCTTTAGTCTGAAATATATTCTTCACACCTTCAAAAAAGAAAGACAAGTTTTTAAACTTAAACTTTCAACAGTATTCTTGTGGTATTAACATAATTAACGTTTCTATATATCTCTGTGAGATAAGTTTTAGTATGACCAACATGCAGGAAGCTACAGCAGCCAGACACCTGTAGACCCTTGTGAGCTTTTTAAAGAAGTCCCCCCAAATAAACATTCTGTCATCATTTACTCACCTGTATGTTGTTCCAGACCTGTATGAAGTTCTTTAATAAAATATGAATGAAACAATATCTGTTTTTGTCCATAAATTGACTATCTTTTGTTTTTAAATATATATATTTAGGGCAAGATATATACATATATTTAGGCATTTAATATTAATATTTTGGTTCCCTTTGATAGTATGAGCATTCTATTTATATATCCTCCTGGGACCCAGGAATAGACTTTTGTCCACTGTAATGGACATTATATTTTAGTGAATTTCTCTGACATCATACATGTCACATGTCATAGCAGAGATACCAAATGTTTGGAGGTTTCACCAGGACAACAACTTCTTGGTCTTTAAAAACGGCTGACATTAATGTTTAGCACTCTTATGGAAATATGACAATATTTTGTCATTATAATGTAAATCAGATTAATATTTTTTTGTTGTTGTTATAAATCAACATCTCAGGAAAATGTTATGGAATTTCTAATCAAAATATGACTTTCTGTTACAAAACAGGGCATTGATTTCATTAATGTCCACTGTAGTGGACACCAGGACTTAAACCATGTTTATCAGGCATTCTGGGAGACACAACAAGTGAATGGGGAAAGAAATTACATATCAATATTCCTATGAAATATTAGATATTATTATGAAAATGTTGCCAATTATTTCTCCCATTATTACACTTCTATTTTCATTACGTTGCGCTAAGAATACATTAATATGCAAATTCCTGGTGTCCTGGTGTCAACTACAGAGGACCTATCATAACTTATTGATAAAATATAATTTTTCAAAAAAAAAAAAAATGTTTTCCCCATTTGTTTCTTATGCTTTCAACAATGTAATGACATGAAAAAAAAAAAAAAAAAAAAAATCTGGGTCCCAGGAGATATACATATTAAAAAATGGTTGTACCATTATGTTTGACCATTAAAAAAAAAACAGATTATGATTAAGAACTTGATGAATGAAAACATCATTAATATAACTTATTTGTCATCTTTAAATATTGGAACACCTGGCTGTGAGCCAAACAAAAGGTGCGCGTGGCATTTCTAGGACTTGTGCATATTTTACAATTAGCTCTAATCTATTAATGCCCACAGAAAAGCTGAGCAACATACAGACAAAAGACATCTGATATATTAAAGCAACAATTTGGATCTTATCTAAACTGCATATGATGCAAGATTGGGCAAGTTAGGCAACGAGCAACTATTAGCCTAATTGTTTGATTTTTTTACTTTTAAGATTTTTTTATGAACTGTTTTAGTGCCCAAAGTTTGCTTAACAAGCCTATAATATGCTGTTTAATGGCAGGTTCCTTTGTTACAAATCCACCATTATGTGACAACTCGCTATTGGGGCATGTTGTCACAAAATGTCGACATGTAGGTAGGCTATTAAACAGCATAGTTTTTTTTCCTTTCTTTTCCCCCCTAAATGTTCAATAGCGTTTCGTAATAACCATTTATAAATGCAATCCGTGTGTCTGTAATAATTAAATATGATTCTATGTAATTGCAACCCTCAACTAAATGTGCTCGATTATTTTATGTAGCTACTTTTTATTATTTATTATGTTATGCACTTACCTAAGATATCCAGGTCGACTTTAAAGTTAATAAAATGTGTGTGGATATTTCCAAGGACATTCTCTGCAACCTGGTGCCCGTACTTCAGATTTCCATCAACCTTAAAGGAGGATGATATGTAGCCCGTGGCGTGAACTCTCGCCTCCACGGAGCCGCTTTGATAGAAAATGAAGTCCCATACGTAATCGTAGTTCCCTATAGCAGTAATTGTACGGAAAACCAGAGCGCTGTTTGCCATCCCACCGAAACCATTATGAAAGAAATCTGAGAAGTGTCGTCGCAGAGGTCGCCCAATGTCATGCTCAAAAACACAGATGGAGTTTCTGTAACGCTGCGTGACGTTTGTGTCAATATAGCGGTACGTGTCTACATAGGTGGCAGCGTACGGACAGTCGATCCCACGCACGAGCTCGTGAGCGAAGCGGCCGATTCCGATGCTGGAGTCGAGGAACTTCGTGAGCATCATCCCAGGCGTTGCAGAACCGTAGACAGACATCGCCTCTTGCACGCTGAGTTCGTACGCAATCCTTTCTCCTTTAAAACGAATATCAAACACCCTCATCCCAGTCAGAGAGCTCAAGCCAAACGCAAAGCTCCAGTCCAGATAAATCACCTGGTTGTTTTTAACGCTGAAACGTTTACCTTTAAGATAATACTGCTGTGGTCCCAAGCCAGACGGTTTTCCCCTCGGCTTCAGCGATGCGTAGTTTCCGATTTCTTTGTAGACTATCTTTTTTAATTGGTTCGCACCGTAAGCTTTAATAAATGCGTCAATGCTTTCGAAATACTGGCCGTTGTACAACAACCTGTCAATCGTCCAATCAGATGTGTTGGCGCTTTCGTGATTGATCAGCATCTCGAAGCCCACAGGATGGATGTACATGCCACTGAAATCGCGAAAAAAAGAAATCCAGGTCATGCGTTCGCCAGTTCTGATGCCCCTCGGCATACCCTCAAACGGCAGGAGTTCCCTTTGTTTTGGGATATAACCAAAACTTTCGCGCAGAGGTTTTTCAAGTTTTTTGAAAACTTTATGAAGCAGTGTGAAAAGCTGCACATACTCCCCAATTGTCACTGTTCGGGCTGCGAAGGGCAACGTCGGCGTTTTGTACTTCTCCTGAGTAACATCTCGATGCCGCAGTGGACCAGGTAACGGTCCCACCACATATTCCTTCAGGTGACCGCTTTTGCCAAAAAACACCACGACGCTCGCTTTGCGCGCGGGCTTCTGTCCGTTGGCATCCAAGTAGCGCAGCACTTCAGCTTTCCTTGGGAGCGAGAGGTCAATTAAAAAGATAAAATTCTCCGAGGGCTCTGCTGTCAACGATTTGGAGATCTTTAAGTCTTGTTGTCCCCACATATAGTCGCGAACAGACTTGTACTCCTCTGCTGTCAGGTCCGCAAAAACCAGACTTTTATCTGAATGATTAACTCGTAGGTGGGACATAGGGCTACATTTCGGAAACCTATTCGAATTGAAGCATATCAACACAATGTTGGTGATCACTGAGATAAGTCCCAGAAGTATCAATAAGTATTTTAACAGAGAATTCATTATTGTAGCGATCACCGTGCCTGAGGGCAACACTCGTGTCTCGAGCGTGAGAGTGCGGAATGGAATCTCATACTACAGTATAGGGTATTAAGTTTAGAACCACACCCCTATAGAGTGCTCCCCTAAAATTCACACACAACCCAGTGTTATAATTCTATCAGCCTATGTGTATTCATTTGATATCGGGTACTTTTTTAATGCGTTGTATTTCTATCAGCCTAATGAAGTTATAGTCCCAATTTGTGCGTATTTAGCCATTCTTCCATATTTCAGCAACGTTCTAAATTTAATCTGCACCTTTTTTTAAAGCATGTCAGAAGTACATTTTTTATTTAAACACCATTTGACAGATATCTAGAATCTAATATACCAGTAATGGAATAATCCTTACGCTAACAGATACAAAGGGTGCATTTTATACATCACTAAATTGGTACAAAGTCTAAGTGTCTAAGCAATGTTAACTGAATCTAAAAATGTTACTGCTTAAAATATTTGTGGAGCCAGTATAGCATTCCATATTTTCATCTAATTAATCAAACTTCATTTCAATTGAGGGGAGGAACAATTCCTCAACAGTTCTGAGGTATGCTGCATTTGTGCTTCAGGAAAATAAGTAGATTTCTTGATAAGGTGTAAGTATGCAGAAGTCATACCCCGCCACCCAAACGCCCCACCACACCCTGCCCTTTTTTTAAATTCCCTTTTTAAACAATAATTGCTCTGATTTGGCCAGTAGTTCTTAGAAACACATTTGAATGGCGGGAAAACAGGATACAGGAAATGCCTTTGTGTAGAAAGAAAATGAATGCGACAATTCCAGAGTTTGCCTTATTGAAGGGTAATAATATAATGCAAATACGCTCTCACGCAGACAATTTTCATATAAAACTAGTAAGTTACTATAGTATTTGTATGTATTTTGGATTCATGATATCTGCCAACCGAGTTCCTACACCTTCTCAAAACCTTCCTAAAACAAGACATTGAAGAACTCTTTTAAGATAATGTTTAAAGTTCATCTTACTTATTTGTGAGTAAACCTCATTAAATTTGGTTTTGGAATGGTAATAACATCCCCAAGGTCAAAATCCCCAAGGAGTTTGATTCCCAGGAGATCCTGATAAGACAAAAATGTAGTAACAAATGCACTGTACTTCATAAAAGCAATCACAAATGTGGTAGAACAGAATTAAGATTCCTTGATAATCTTGATAGATTTCTGATACTATTGCCTTCTTGAAGATGCCACATTGTGTAGAAGCAGCCCTGTAAGGATGGAAATGCCATCCTTTCTGTTTCTGTATACTATTTATCTTCATAAATTGTATACATCAGGAAACGATTTCTGTATACTATTTATCTTCATAAATTGTATACATCAGGAAACATTTCTTTTAAAATCATAGTCAAGGTAGGGACTGTTGAAATTAGAATATGTTTTTCATTATTAACTGAATAGTGGTCAGCCCTAGCACTAGCCAGCCTTGTTTATTGCCAGCAGGAAAAGGTTCCTCTTTCTGAATCTGCTTTTTATTTGCAACTTAATTACTCCATCCTCTAATGCCCCAGGGCTTTCTACAACAATACTTTTTTATGAAGACCTATTACTGTCCACTTGCAGCTCGAGCAGACTTAAGGTTAAACTCACAAGCTCAGATGTACTGTGTGCGAACCGCATCACAGAGTCACCTTTCCTGAGACGTGTCTGATTGCAAAACAAATGTTTAGTATTCATTTTTAAACATCTCTTGTGTGAACTCTTTGTCAATGGGCTGTGTTGTTTCCCCCATCTTAAGGGGGAGGAGGAAAGAGCAGGAAATCTTGTTAGGTAAAAAAGCATATTCCTTGGCTCTGTCCTGAGTTCATCAACAAATACAGCCGTAAAAAGTACAGAAAATATCAGAACAAAATTATATTCACATCTTAAATTAAATTCAAATCCTGTTCTCCTGATGTGCAGTTTATGACTGTGAAATGCAGACCTTCTTATTTACCATGTGAACAGTAAAGCAGGCGCTGGGAGAACAGCTACAACAGCTACAACAGCTACAACACTCTGAGTCAGTTACAGATTGCCCATCCTGATGCAGTTCACATCGTTGCTGGGGACCTTAACAAGGCTAACCTAAAGTCTGTTCTACCTTATTTCTACCAGCATGTTACATATGCAACAAGAGGGAATAATACACTGGATCATTTATACACAAATATCAAGAATGCTTACACTGCAGCCCCTTTACCTCACATGGCAGTTCTGATCACCTGACTATCCTGCTGAAGCCTGCCTACAGGCCCAGAGTGAGACAAGAGCCACAAGTGGTCAAGGACATTAGAGCGTGTCCACAGGAGGCATTTCCATCCTTACAGGGCTGCTTTGAGTGTACGCAATGTGGCATCTTCAAGAAGGCAGCAACGTCTGGGGACTGTATAGACCTTGAGGAATATACAGAGACTGTGTTGGGATTTATTAGCAGATGCATTGGTGATGTTACTGTTACAAAAACTGTCAAGGTGCATCCCACTGATAAGTATTGGCTTGCATCAAAGTTTTGCTTCTGCATCTCTTCCTGGTAGAGGAGAGAAATAAACTGAAGTGAGAACCACTGAAAAAATAATTGAGAACCACTGAAAAAATAATTGGTGCCGTGTCTGCAGGACATCTACACCGAGCGCTGCTTGCGCAGAGCAAATGGCATCATAATGGGGCCAAGGGTATTCTGATGGTGGTTTGGAAAGTGAGAAATGCATTGGTAAACTTTAAAGACATATTAAAGTCTTCTAACTGTGTACAGTATGCAAATGAGTTCCACAGGGGAAAGAAGGGCCACATGTGAGATGGTGGTCCAGTGGGTTAAACCATGGAACTGATTTGCAGAAGGCTGCTGGTTCGATCCCAGCGGTCACCACCAGTGTGTCCTTGAGCAAGGCACTTTACTCCATGTTGCTCCAGGGGGATTGTCCCTGTAATAAGGGCACTGTAAGTCGCTTTGGATAAAAGTGTCTGCCAAATTCATAAATATAAATATAATGGACTTCACTCATTTCTCTCAAGGCATGTTCACACACTTCTGCAGTCCGGTAAAAGATATATATCATATCAAGAATGACTCAGCTGTTAAACAGCTTCTTTCCCACAGCTATTGGACTTCTCAATCAGAGAGTGTTGAACTGCACTTAAGAGACTTGTAATGGACAGCACATTCCAGGGCCCAGTTTATGGCCGGGTCATAAACAAGGTGGAAAAAGGTTTGCTACATTTTGATTGGATCTTGGTGAACTAATACAAACAAACTGTCCAACGCCCATCAGATAAAGATGCTAGGACAACAGCCAGACACCTCTTAGAGGGCAAGAAGAAGGCCTCTGGTACCAAGCCCAGGAAGGTCAGGACTTCTCATTGGTCCACATGTAGTTTCTGCCCTTCACCCACCTAGAGACTAATCCCTAATGTCCTGGTCTGTGAATGCCATAAAAATTCCTTAGGACCTCAGCAGTAGTGGGTGAAACAAAGAAAGACCACAATGATCCATCCAAATTCATTCATAACTATGTTTGGGAACCTTAAGACTGATGTAAACTACACACATCCATTACTTATTCAGAGAAATAAGTATTCTCAGTGACAGCTATTTGTAATGCAACATCTTACACAGATTCAGCTGTTAATGAATAAATGAATGAACGCATGACAGTTTAATCTTTTTCCATTATGTTTGGTTTCTATTTGTTTAGAATATTGCCAAGGGTATTCTGATGGTGGTTTGGAAAGTGAGAATTGCATTGGTAAACTTTAAAGACATATTAAAGTATTCTAACTGTGTACAGTTCTTAATCTGTATTCCAGATTAAGAACCTTCCGCACCTACTTCAGGGCCTCATCTGCGTGTTCCAGATTAAGAACCTTCCGCACCTACTTCAGGGCCTCATCTGTGTGTTCCAGATTAAGAAACTTCTGCACCTACTTCAGGGTCTCATCTGCGTGTTCCAGATTAAGAACCTTCCGCACCTACTTCAGGGCCTCATCTGCGTGTTCCAGATTAAGAACCTTCCGCACCTACTTCAGGGCCTCATCTGCGTGTTCCAGATTAAGAACCTTCCGCACCTACTTCAGGGCCTCATCTGCGTATTCCAGATTTAGAACCTTCTGCACCTACTTCAGGGTCTCATCTGCGTGATCCAGATTAAGAACCTTCCGCACCTACTTCAGGGTCTCATCTGTGTATTCCAGATTAAGAACCTTCCACACCTACTTCAGGGCCTCATCTGCGTGTTCCAGATTAAGAACCTTCCGCACCTACTTCAGGGCCTCATCTGCGTATTCCAGATTAAGAACCTTCTGCACCTACTTCAGGGTCTCATCTGCGTGTTCCAGATTAAGAACCTTCCGCACCTACTTCAGGGCATCATCTGTGTGTTCCAGATTAAGAACCTTCCGCACCTACTTCAGGGCCTCATCTGCGTGTTCCAGATTAAGAACCTTCCGCACCTACTTCAGGGCCTCATCTGCGTGTTCCAGATTAAGAACCTTCCGCACCTACTTCAGGGCCTCATCTGCGTGTTCCAGATTAAGAACCTTCCGCACCTACTTCAGGGCCTCATCTGCGTATTCCAGATTTTGAACCTTCTGCACCTACTTCAGGGTCTCATCTGCGTGTTCCAGATTAAGAACCTTCCACACCTACTTCAGGGCCTCATCTGCGTGTTCCAGATTAAGAACCTTCCGCACCTACTTCAGGGCATCATCTGTGTGTTCCAGATTAAGAACCTTCTGCACCTACTTCAGGGTCTCATCTGCGTGTTCCAGATTAAGAACCTTCCGCACCTACTTCAGGGCCTCATCTGCGTGTTCCAGATTAAGAACCTTCCGCACCTACTTCAGGGCCTCATCTGCGTGTTCCAGATTAAGAACCTTCCGCACCTACTTCAGGGCATCATCTGTGTGTTCCAGATTAAGAACCTTCTGCACCTACTTCAGGGTCTCATCTGCGTGTTCCAGATTAAGAACCTTCCGCACCTACTTCAGGGCCTCATCTGCGTGTTCCAGATTAAGAACCTTCCGCACCTACTTCAGGGCCTCATCTGCGTGTTCCAGATTAAGAACCTTCCGCACCTACTTCAGGGCCTCATCTGCGTATTCCAGATTTTGAACCTTCTGCACCTACTTCAGGGTCTCATCTGCGTGTTCCAGATTAAGAACCTTCCGCACCTACTTCAGGGTCTCATCTGCGTGTTCCAGATTAAGAACCTTCCACACCTACTTCAGGGCCTCATCTGTGTGTTCCAGATTAAGAACCTTCCGCACCTACTTCAGGGCCTCATCTGCGTGTTCCAGATTAAGAACCTTCCGCACCTACTTCAGGGCCTCATCTGCGTATTCCAGATTAAGAACCTTCTGCACCTACTTCAGGGTCTCATCTGCGTGTTCCAGATTAAGAACCTTCCACACCTACTTCAGGGCCTCATCTGTGTGTTCCATATTAAGAACCTTCCGCACCTACTTCAGGGCCTCATCTGCGTGTTCCAGATTAAGAACCTTCCGCACCTACTTCAGGGCCTCATCTGCGTATTCCAGATTAAGAACCTTCCGCACCTACTTCAGGGTCTCATCTGTGTGTTCCAGATTAAGAACCTTCCGCACCTACTTCAGGGCCTCATCTGCGTGTTCCAGATTAAGAACCTTCTGCACCTACTTCAGGGCCTCATCTGCGTGTTCCAGATTAAGAACCTTCCGCACCTACTTCAGGGCCTCATCTGCGTGTTCCAGATTAAGAACCTTCCGCACCTACTTCAGGGCCTCATCTGCGTGTTCCAGATTTTAGGACCCTTTGGTGCTCCAGGAGATCAGCATCCCACAGATCTACATTTTCAAGGCTGTTGAAACGGATTCCAGCTCTTTTCCCACTGCATTGTCATCCAGCACAACCAGTGGAAGAAGTCACCGCCACGTCCAACTACGTGGAACGTAAATATCACTTAACCAAACCTCTTTCTAGAGACCTTGGCATTGTTGTATATTATCAGTATATGATTTTCTAATTTACATTAGAGGTAATTTAACTGATGCTAGTAATAACAAATAATCTTTTGTTTATTTGATTGATGCATAATAAGGTTCTTAACCTTAGTTTCAGAGAAACAACTGTTTATCTTTCTATAAGATTTCGCAACTCTTCCATAGCCATTTTATGCACTTTATTCCTTTATCATTCATTGTATTAATTTAGTAGTTGTGTTCTTGTTTATCTTTGTTAATACAATTTATTTTATTACAATTGTGTCTCCCTTGTGCTGATAATACAGAAAAGGCTCTACAAGTTCGAAATCTCACCATCTTTCAGATAAATCAGCTGACCAATTCTCCCCACTTTACATTCAACCTAAAATGATTGAACAGCCTCCTGTTTGGAGTGTACTCATAGAGCCAAGGTAAAAAGACCTTGACTAGTGTCCCAAACTAAGAGAGGGGGAAGGTGGTCATCTGATGTACTCATCATAACCACACCTTAAGTGACGGGTGATCCAAAAATCACAACGTCAGCGGTGACCAATTTCGTTTTAATGTGGAGCATAAAAATGACAAATCTGAAATATATTAATTTACAAAACACAAAATTTTGCAATCAGAAAAATCCAACCAAAGAGCCAATGGAAATGGTGCCCCCTGCAGGTCAGAGAATTTATGTCCATGGAATTTACTTGGGGGGGGGGGGGGGGGGGGGGGGAGTCTAAAATATACACAAATGGGAAAATAAGCATACAGACACAGAGATATACTACATTTACTTAAATTGATTAGATGAATGAATTACTGAATTGATTAGTGATCAACAAAGTAATAAAAACAGGCAGACATTGGTAACACTTTACAATAAGGTTCTCATAAATCCAAGGTAAAAGACCTTGACTAGTGTCCCAAACTAAGAGAGGGGGAAGGTGGTCATCTGATGTACTCATCATAACCACACCTTAAGTGACGTGTGATCCAAAAATCTTAGTTAATTTCAACATTCACTAATACATTATTAAAATCTTGTTAACATTAGTTAATGCACTGTGAACTAACATGAACAAACCATGAACGGCTGTATTTTTATTCACTAACGTTAACAAAGATTAACTAATGCTGAACAGAGGTGTTGTTCATGGTTAGTTCATGTTAACTAGTGCATTAACTAATTTTAACTAACCTTATTGTAAAGTGTTACCAAGATCTTTTACAAAGGGGTAGATAAACTGGATAGATCACATAATTAACCTCTCACATAATAATCTTGCTGACAAAGAGCGAACCAAAAACATTGGTATGCTACTAAAAAGCATTAAATTCCCTGACGTAGATCGTACGTTGCTATGCAACAAAAACAAAAAATCTATGGGTGCTACACAGAGATATGTTCACGTCATAGCTGTTACCATCACTCTGTATTGACCAATCAGAAGCCTGGAAAGGAACTATCCTTTTTAAAATAACTCACTCCTTTCAGACCTAGAAAGTAAATGTATGTAAATATTTCGCGTTAACACAAGTTTGACCTATGCCCATTACAATTCGCTTTGAATGACGTCAGACATTTTCCTGTCAGCTGATGCAGTGGGCGTGTCTACGTCGCTGATGTAAACAAAAAGGACCATTTTGATCAGAGAAATCTAGAAGACAGGGCACACTAACTCACTAACAAAGCTTTTCTGATTTCACCTATGCAACGCCTTAAATAGTACTAGCGCCATGGACTTCTATATCAACCTGAAGGTGAATTTCCGAGGGAATGCGAAGAGTTTCTTGCTGTCTGGCTCAGAGACGAAGAGTTGGGAGTCTATGGAGGCCATGGTAAGCAGAGGAGGATGAGGTGATGTCAGTCTGAACACTCACCTTGATGCCGCGAAGCCTTTCACCCAGAAGTCATCCGATGCCTGGCTCTTGCGATTAGAGTAGACATCTGTCGTGATATTCGCTACTCCGTTTGCTGCTTCGACTAGCGCTTAATCAGAGAGAATGGGCCAAGCGACCATTTTGCCGAAAGACCACGAATTACACAGCAGCCATATTTATATGTAATAAAGAATATTGTGCCTGACGTGCGCAGATCTTCCATCAATTAGACCATAATTACCAAGGTTTTTGGCATACTGTGAGGAAAGGGAACGCATGTCACGTCTGTAACTTATATCCCATCACTAAACTCTTGGTTAATGTTGACTCACTGACTGTATCTCAAAACCTACTAGGCTCCCTTACTAGACAGCATGATAGCCGCGTAGATACCCAGAATGGTATGCTGCTCAGGTTTTGAAACCGACATTGACTGGCCGTGTAATCGTGTCAGTTTGGACAGATGTACAGTCAAGAGTCAGGCCTTCGCCATCGCAATTTAAACCTCGACAGGGCATTCGGGGTAACGTTATACCTATCGCCCTGAGGGGGTTTTCAATACGACTGTACGTTGACCCTTATTACAATGCTACTAAGTACATTATTATTATTACATTATTTGACCCTTATTACAATGCTACTAAGTACATTATTATTATTAAATAATTTGACCCTTATTACAATGCTACTATGTACATTATTATTATTATTAAATTATTTGACCCTTATTACAATGCTACTAAGTACATTATTATTATTAAATTATTTGACCCTTATTACAATGCCACTAAGTACATTATTATTATTAAATTATTTGACCCTTATTACAATGCTACTAAGTACATTATTATTATTACATTATTTGACCCTTATTACAATGCTACTAAGTACATTATTATTATTATTAAATTATTTGACCCTTATTACAATGCTACTAAGTGCATTAGTATTATTAAATTATTTGACCCTTATTACAATGCTACTAAGTGCATTAGTATTATTAAATTATTTGACCCTTATTACAATGCTACTAAGTGCATTAGTATTATTAAATGATGATTTGAGTTGAAATACTTGTGGAGACGGAGATGTGTAGAACAAATGTAGAATAACAAGGGTTCCCGGATGAGAGTTCGTTTATGTAGCCTTGTCGTGGATAACGGTCGTTATGTCACGATTGGCCAATCAGAATCGATCAAATTATTTGCAATTGCAAAGCTGGCATTGTGCTGACTTTATATATTCCCCTTTTCAGGTGAAGAGGTCATTTGGTTTGTGTAATTTACAACTGACTTATTTCGATGAGGAAAATGAAGAGGTGAGAATGAAGTGCATATTTGCAATGTTAATTACTTTACTTTTGTCAAAGAAAACATCTGACATGCATCATAATGAATTATTAATATTATTAGTTAATATTTGTTTGTGTGTGACTTTGTTCCAGGTATCAATCAACAGCCAATGTAAGTAAAAGGTCTTAATCTGAACATAATTATACATTATATTTAAATCATCAAGAAGAGGTAAATGCACAGACACTGACTGGAGCTAGTTTTTTCTTTTTAGTGGAATATGAAGAAGCCCTGAAGGTAAATAATTATTGATTTCTCAATGTTTTTTGTTGTTGCTGTTGTTGTTGCATATAATGTATTTAGGGCAGCGATCCTCAACCAGAGGGCCTCAGCAACCCTTTAAATGTTGATATATGAACACAAACCTAATTTAAATTCTTAAATGCGATACAATAAATAAAGATGTACAACATTATACAGACATTATATTTTGAGTTTATTTTGATTACAACAGAAGTAAGTTGTTGTTGTTTGGAATTGTAGAGTGCAGCACGACAGGGGAACAGACTACAAATGAATGTGTATGAAACAAGGGGCAATAGAGCCACAGTGCCAGGGCCGGGCCCACCACCAGGGTCAGGGGTGGGCTTGGGCCAAGTGAAACCTGGTACTGTTGGAGAACCCAAGAAGGGATTCAGGCCTCCTCAGCACTGCCCTACTTTGGCACAAGTGGTGAGTCGCAAAGTTCAGGCCGCAGTCCCAGAGGAAGGATTGGTAAGATTTTATAACCCAATGGTTTTGCTTAATTACAGACATAGCCACTGTTGTTATTTCAAATTCTAGACTGCAATTTATTAAGAATGGTGCATAATATTATAAATTATTTACTATATATATATATAATTGCATGCAATGTGATATACATCTGTTAACAGTGTCCAGATTGATCACCACAATTTTTCACTATTGTTAAGTTAGTTACTGGTATGCCACATGTTCTATTTTAATATCCTGCCTTTGTTTTAAAGGTAATTGTAAATGAACTCAAAGGTGGAAAAGCAGAGGACAAGACACCTCCAGCTTGGTTCACTTCATATATGGAAAAGGTATGAAAAACAAGACATTAAAGTAGGCATTTCTGCCCCTTTCTTAAAATCAACTGCAAACTCATATTCAGATATACCTCCATCCAATCAACAGCCAATAGACAGAACCAAGTATTTACACCCTATATATACACCCTACTTCATTTAAAAAAAAAAACATGTTTACTATAATCTGTTTCACTCAGATGTATGTCGCAATACAGAAGAAACGATCTGTCGCTACTTTCATTTAGTTGTAAACTGACAAATGTTGTCCTGTGCCATAATATTTAAGTTTCATACTGAAAGTTTTAGCAGTGGAGGCAAATCCTAATATTGCTAAGGAAACATTTGTCTCTCTATTTTTCTTCTTTCAAAAATACCATAACTGCCACAGTTTAAGGACCAGGTGGTTAGGGAGGCAGTAGAGAAGATTTGTAGGGAGTTCTCTGGACAATGCTGCATCCATAAGCCAGTGGGACCAGAAGTTCAGGTTCCTGAGGTCACCTCATCCACTCTGCCAGGAGCCCCAAGTTCAGCTCCAGCCTGCAGCAGCTGCCGGGGCCAGACCGCAGGCGGCGGATACCAATGCAGGTGAGAGAGATCTCTGTGAGGTGGATGTCTGTATAAATATCTGCTCCTGTGGTGCATTTCAAAGGGAAACACACATTATGATTGTATGAAAGATATAATTTATAACTGGATGCCTGGTTTAATGGGCGCCTTTCATTTTGTTGTTTCCCTTTGTATGTTTCATTGTGTTCGGTTTCTTTCTGCACAGTGTGTGTACCTCCTGCACTCTGTGTGAGCCCTGTAGCTTCTCACATGATCCAAGCCACAACCTTGTGAGAGCCAGAACTCCCCTGTCTATTCCTGAGCACGGCTCCCCAGCACCAGACCACAGCAGGTGGGCCTTTGTCCTCTGCTGTTTGGGATGTCTTGCTGTTAAAGTTCAGAATTGGCTAAGTTTTGCTCTCTCTCTCTCTCTTTCGCTCTCTCTGAAGGTTCTACAGAAGGGGTGACCGGAGCTTTCGCAAGGCCGAGAAGCAGCGTCTTAAAGCAGAGAAGCGTCAGCTCAAGGCGGAGGTGAAGGAGATCAGGAAGCAGCTGAGGATGGAGAGGAGAGGGCTGCAGTGGAGCACAGCCGGAGAAGGGAGCTCTTCACCCGTCCTGCTGCAGCCACGTGCCACACAGGCAAACAGCCCCGAGTAAGACCTTGTACTCCTTTACCACCTGAGGAAGAGCATATTAAGGGATAGTTCACCCAGACACCATATGCTGTTATTTATATCTGTGGAACACAATCTTTTATTATTTTGTTTTGGAGCAATCATTTCTGACATGAATTGTGACATCCCAAATGTGAGAACTGATGCTGTTTTGGCAGCGTTTTCCATTTCCCATTAGTCTTATATTAAAAAATCAACTGCATAACATGTTTTTCTGATGTTTGAGAATAATATAATCTATTGTACTGATATCAGAGAGTTCTTTTTATTAAGAATTAATTGCATGTAGTAATTTATTAATAAATAATATGGCAATTAAAAACTTAGTGAGGAAATTAAGTATTTAAACACCCTGCTATTTTGCAAGTTCTCCCACTTAGAAATCATGGAGGGGTCTGAAATTGTCATTGTAGGTGCATGTCCACTGTGAGAGACATAATCTAAAAAACAAAACAAAAAAATCCAGAAATCACAATGTATGATTTTTTTAACTATTTATTTGTATCATACAGCTGCAAATAAGTATTTGAACACATGAGAAAATCAATGTTAATATTTGGTACAGTAGCCTTTGTTTGCAATTACAGAGGTCAAACGTTTCCTGTAGTTTTTCACCAGGTTTGCACACACTGCAGGAGGGATTTTGGCCCACTCCTTCACACAGATCAGTCAGGTTTCTGGCCTGTCGCTGAGAAACACAGCGTTTGAGCTCCCTCCAAAGATTCTCTATTGGGTTTAGGTCTGGAGACTGGCTAGGCCACGCCAGAACCTTGATATGCTTCTTACAGAGCCACTCCTTGGTTATCCTGGCTGTGTGCTTCGGGTCATTGTCATGTTGGAAGACCCAGCCTCGACCCATCTTCAATGCTCTAACTGAGGGAAGGAAGTTGTTCCCCAAAATCTCGCAATACATGGCCCCGGTCATCCTCTCCTTAATACAGTGCAGTTGCCCTGTCCCATGTGCAGAAAAACACCCCCAAAGCATGATGCTACCCATGCTTCACAGTAGGGATGGTGTTCTTGGAATGGTACTCATCATTCTTCTTCATCCAAACACGTTTAGTGGAATTATGACCAAAAAGATCTATTTTGGTTTCATCTGACCACATGACTTTCTCCCATGACTCATCTGGATCATCCAAATGGTCATTGTCAAACTTAAGACGGGCCTTGACATGTGCTGGTTTAAGCAGGGGAACCTTCCGTGCCATGCATGATTTCAAACCATGACGTCTTAGTGTATTACCAACAGTAACCTTGGAAATGGTGGTCCCAGCTCTTTTCAGGTCATTGACCAGCTCCTCCCGTGTAGTTCTGGGATGATTTCTCACCTTTCTTAGGATCATTGAGACCCCACGAGGTGAGATCTTGCATGGAGCCCCAGTCCGAGGGAGATTGACAGTCATGTTTAGCTTCTTCCATTTTCTAATGATTGCTCCAACAGTGGACCTTTTTTCACCTTTTCTTGGCAATTTCCCCGTAGCCCTTTCCAGCCTTGTGGAGGTGTACAATTTTGTCTATATATATATATATATATATATATATATATATATATATATATATATATATATATATATATATATATATATATATATATACATATGTGGTGCGGTGTTATTTCTTTGTGGGACTGACATAGTGGAACAGAGAACAGCATTTTATATATATATATATATATATATATATATATATATATATATATATATATATATATATATATATATATATATATATAAAATGCTGTTCTCTGTTCCACTATGTCAGTCCCACAAAGAAATAACACCGCACCATATTAATTGGCTGAACTGATCAGATCAGTTTAAAATGCAGTTAGTGATGATAAGATGCCATTTAATTTATACTGTCTTGGTTGCAGTCGCCCTAAACGTCCATGCCCGCTGGCTGTGCCAGCTATGACAGCTCTGCTCCTGGATGAAAACTTGCCTGATGGATCACGTCTGCGTCCTGGGACCAAGTTCATTAAATACTGGAAAATGAAGAACAGTGGCAGAGTGTGCTGGGACTCTGAGACCAAGGTACACTTTGACTCTTCAACAGACATACACAAATTCCTAAACGCACACAATAATAATATGAACCTGATTATGTCCCATTTCGTCCACAGTTGAAGTTCATGTGGGGAAACCTGGCAGTGGGCTCGGGTGAAAGATGGCGGGAGGTCGCAGTACCCACACTACAGCCAGGTCAGGTGGGTGTGGTCAGTGTGGCACTTTGTGCTCCAACATTGGAGGGCACCTATACGTCCCACTGGCGCCTCGCACACAGAGGAGAGCAGTTTGGGCCACGTGTTTGGTGCAGCATCGTTGTGGATCCACATGCTCCTACAGCCATCTGTGCTGACGGGCTGCTGGTGTCTCCCTGTGTCACCCCGCAGGTAAGACAATAGTCCAGAGACACCACACAAATCTTTTATATGTGCAGCTATTCTAATGTACAAATATGTAAATGGGTCATAACAGTGGGTCATAACAATAACAGTGTTTTTATTGTTTGCAAAAACCAAATGAAAGCATTTCTGTTAACTGAAATGAAAAACTAATGTAACAGAAGAAACACAAAAACTGCACTAAAATGCATTTTCATGACTCCAATACTAACTAAAATATAAAATGGGCACAAATTAGTAAGTTTGTTTTTGATACGTGATATATTACACCACAACATACAACTTGAAACCTTTGGAAGCCCTGAAGTGATTAAATTACTAAAACTAAAATTACATGAAACTACAAAACTGGCCATTTTCACCCTTGTTGGTCATTTCAGGAGAAGTCTTCACGCACTCTTGAGAGGGAGGAGAAATGCCGGGCCTCAAGGGACCAACTAGTTTTGTCCGTGAACCAGGACTGTGATCAGGAATTCTACATTCCATCTGTGGATCTACTCACAGCTCAGGTATGAGCAATCGGCATGAATCACTAATTCCAACACATTTGTCATGTTTCTCATTCTCTCATTATGTTTCATGAAGAACCTCGCATACTCTCTTTTGCCTTTTACTTAGGACTTACTGTCTTTTGAGCTGCTGGATATCAACATTGTGCAGGAGCTGGAGAGCGTGCCCAACAACACTCCTGCAGGTCACTTTAAAACTGGAATAATTCTATCCAATGTGTTCCTAATAATTAGCATGGATGCCCTTTATTGGTTATGCTTATCAATGTTGAACATTAAAATAAAATATAATGGTTTTATTTAATCTTTAATGTTCTCTCTTTTTGTCTGTAAATGTATAAAGACATTACTCCATGTATATCGCCTTTGCCCCACGATGGACCTCTTCAGGAGAAACCAACATTGGGGCTGATCCAAGAAGAAACAGAAGCCCAAGGAGTCAGCAGCATCCTGGGTAAATTTTACTGCAGAACATTTCTGCACTTTTGTCTGTATGTTTCTGTTGGTGATTTTGTAGCTGTTCACATTTCTGTACTTTCTCTGATGTGCTATTCACAGATGTGGCTCAGGGGACAGAGTTAGAGGGAGTCCCAGCACAAGAGAAAGGGCAGGAGAGCATCATTGGGCCTCAGTTTGTCAGTCCATCTGTTATCCGCTCTCTCACCCTTGAAGTGGCAGAGCATGGGATGCTTTGTGGGAGATTCCCAGCTAAAGGTTGGTGGTGTGAATATTTTCATAATAGCTGCAAACCAGTCAATTTATGCGTGGCTCACTTGAAGTCAGACTTTGATTACAGCACATTTAGTTGAAACTCTGTACAACCAATAATGTAAAAAATATAATTTTTTTCTTTTTTATTTTTACCTGGCAGTACTTTGAATATGTATAGTAGGCAATTTATATTACATTTGACATCTATTACACCAAATCAGCATATTAAAGGGATAGTTCACCCTGAAATGAAAATGGTCATCTTTTTTTCTCATCCTGCTGTTGTTCCAATCTTTTTTGGACCTCAGAATGAGAAATTTTGAAAAACGTCCTGCATGCGCTCCTCCATATAATGGCAGTGAATGGTGACCAGGCTAAAAACTCTACAAAAAGGATACAAAAGTATCACGTAATGATACAGTAAGACACGCGCCATATATGGAAAGGAGGCATACTATAAGGTTTTGCAAGAAAGAGACCTTATTATTCTGTCAAAATACTGAGCTCGGCTGTTACTCTGTCCTGTGAGTGTGTGAGCTGTCAGTCAGCAGCCGCTCATGCTTACTCGCAATGTTGTAATGACAACCGGTACACCACATTCACTTCAGGAGGTTTACCTTATTATTAGTATTATTTCTTATTATTTACCTTATAGAAGAGACGAGAGTCACGTTTGTTTCTATTGAGCCTGATTTCTCAAAATGGTGCGTGTGTGTGTGGAAGCTAGATATTTTACTTTAAGTTTTAAATATGGATATTTTTCTTACACAAACGCATCGCTTCACTTCAAAAGGCCTTTATTAACAAGGCCTTTGTTTCTTTCTCGCAAAACCTTATAGAATGCCTCCTGAACATTTTCCAATAATGGCACACATCTCACTGTATCATTATGTGATACCTTTGTATCCTTTTTGTACATTTTTAGCCTGGTCGCCATTAGGCCTATATGGAGGAGCGCATGCAGGACGTTTTTCAAAATTTCTCCTTTTAAGGTCCGTTCATTTCAGGGTGAACTATCCCTTTAAGGTTCATGTGATTCTGCAAACTGGAGTAATGATGCTGAAAATTCAGCTTTACCATCACATGAATAAATTGCATTTTAAAAGATATAAAAAACAGTTATAGTTAAAATAGTTATTATAAATTGTAATAATATTTCACAATATTACTGTTTTTAGCTGTAGCATAAGAGCATAAAAGACATTTGTTTAAGTTTTTGTGTGAAAATGTATACGATTATTTACCTTTACAATTTTAATGTAATTTTTTTTTTAATATTTATTTTTTGCAATTTTAAGTGGTGCGGCCAGCCCCCCAAGGTTCAATGTCGCTTTGTGAGAGGAAATCCGAAAAAGTTCCAGAAACAGGAAACATGTTAATATCTGCTCCAGCCCCACTGAAAGTAGAGACAACACAAATCGCCGGCCCTGCTTCACCACAGACAGAGAACGTTGAGATGGCTGCTCCCCTGCTGATGCTCCCAACAGAACTCATTATCACAGGTACAAGGCATTGAGAATATTTATTTCTGACCAATGTATAATCAGACAGTGTGTTTGTATTGTCAGATTTTTTCTTTTTTGTGTGTGTGTAAATTTTGTATTTGCTTGAAGGTGATTCAAGTAGTAAATTGTCCAGTCATTAAAGTGATTTATTTTTTCTTTATGATCAGATGAGGGTCACGAGTCTGACATCGAGCAGATCCTGGTGGAACCTGCAGGTGGAGAACTGGTAGAGGAGGGAGAGGAGGAAGTGGATAAGAAAGAGCAAGTTAAGGAGACAGAATCAGCTAAGGAAACTCGCAGCAGGACTTCATCTGCATCTTCAGAAGACTACATCATCATCCTCCCTGATTGCTTTGACACCAGCCGTCCACTAGGAGAGTCCATGTACAGCTCAGCCCTGTCGCAGCCTGAAGAAGAGCCTGCAGAGGGAGACAAACTAGAATCAGTGGAGACCGCAGAGCTTCAGAGCCCTGTTGCTGCGGCTGTTAGTGTGGATGCTAATGACATGCTCTGTGCCTCCCAGACTCTGGATGCTGTGCCGCTCACCCCTGTGATTGTAGTGGCACCCTGGCCCTCGGTCAAATCCTGGTGAGTTTACACTGGGGACGTGTGAGCAGTCTGAGGTCATTTAAACTAAACTAGTGATGCACTGAGATTGAGTAACTAAAAATATTTGGCCGATAATTTGAGGGTGGTCAAAACACTGATGTTTAAGTAGCACTTCTCCAATGATGCGTTTTGACCATGTCAGCGTCTATTTTGTGCCCACAATGAGAATAAGCTACAACAGGTAAACACAAGCAGTGTGGACACACTTCACTGTGACCAAAAAGCATGTTAACATGATAATATGTACAATTTGTTAGGGCTGAAATACTACTTAGCTATGACTGGTTTAATTTCACCTGAGAACGACACTATGAAAACGTGTTCAGTTACTAAAATTGAATTAATCAAACTTTATTTTCAGTTCCATTTTTCAGCAAGATGTAAACTTTAATTTTGTTTCAGGTGTTTCTATATAACATTAATTTCGGTGCTTCACTAATTTAACCTGGAAATAACATTCTTAGCATTTTCAACAAAGAAACGTTATGATGTGAAATGAATAAGATTACGATTCTGCACTATTTCTTCCATTCAATTTGTGACATTGATTATGTGGCCATGTGATCAAGTTCTTGTTTCCAATCGAAGCACACAGATGTAGCTTGTTCCCTCACAATATCCTGCCCTTGAACTCTATATGCACAAATTCCTTCACTAATCCATTTCTGTCTAGATTTCTTTGACCATATTTTATAGTTCAAAACTTAATGTCATTGATGTGTTAAATTTAGCTTTATTAATATGAAATCACTTCAGCACAGAGACACAAAAGCAGACCGATAATGGAGCAGGGGAGCAGGAGGGGAGTAATCCTACGGAGCCAGGAGATGAGGAGAAAGGTGAATGAAACATCATGGGATATTAAAGTAATAATCCACAGGCCATGAATTAGTGAATTTTTTTATGATTATACATGTGTATATTTTTATACATAGTTTCTGAGCCTAATCAACCTGACCCTGAGAACTCATTAGCATCTGCCAAGTCTGAAACAGAAGAGCTCAGGTGAGTTACACAGCACAAAACTACTTTTTCAGTCTTGCAAGACCATGAAAGTGCACCCAGTTCAATCGTTGCATTGTGTGCTTTTCTTTCTATCTATTTTTACTCTCTCATTCATGTCTTTCCTCAGGGCCAATAGCATCACAGGTGGATTGGTGAAGGGCGCCCTGTCCGTGGCAGCATCTGCTTATAAAGCTCTTTTCACTGGTCAGACTGGGTCTGAGAAGGTGAGTTTGAGGGGCCGTTCAACAAGTTGAACTTTTTTTAACTTCACACAGCATTCTTATGATAGCAGTGGCAATGGTGCGCGATGCTTCATATTTAAAATTGTTTTTAGCTTTACTTGATCTAATTTTTACAAGATAAAAGTTTATGAATGATTATGCTCTGCAGGAATGATTTTGTTCAAACTATGATCAACATTAATGAAGCACAAAGAAATAAGAACATTTTATTTCACATAAAAGTTAGAATTTAAAAATATACCATTTATCATACAATTAGTAGACATTGTTGGAGCAGTGCATGTTATTATAATTAAGATAATGAATAAAATGGCATTTTATAGTATAGATAGTGCAAGTAGTGTGTTTTCAACAAGAAAACATGCACTTCAAATACCTGAATGATGCACTTAACAAAGTGTCAACAGTTGCAGCTTTCCTTGTGTAGCGGAGGGGAAGGGGGTATCAGACTCTGATGCTGGATAACAAAATAACCTTATAAAATTCATACACTAGAGTAGCCTACATAGTGCATAGTATACGTGCATACTGTATAATGTGTCATTTGGGACACAAATCATGTGTCGCACTAGTAACAACCTTTTTTTTTTTTTGCTGTGTAGCTCCCAGAAGATGCAGCTTCTCATGACGCCATGATGGCTGTGCTGGTAGAGATGGGCTTTGGTGACCGGCCACTAAATCAACGTCTGCTGCAGAAACACAACCGAAACCTGCTGGATGTGGTAAACGAACTGGTGCAGATGACCGACAACGACTGGTACACAACACGCTACTGAGATGCTGGTCAACTATTTTGGTTCTCTTATATCTGTTTGTTTTTTTGTTTTGTTTGTTTTCTCTTTCTCTGTGCAATCAGCAGCTCATTCCATGATACAGACTCTTTCGTTCCATTTGGGTTGTAAAGATAGTGTGTGTGAATCTGTCTGCTCCAATGTGTAACGGATAATCATTAGAGAAGCAGTTCATCACCATAATAACTGTGCTTGTTAAAGTTTGTTGTTAGTGGGCATTAATGTTTTCACAGAGATGATCATGGGTAGCTAATAAACACTAATATGTAATTATTATTTCCAAACTATCCAAGAAATATGTAATGCTTATAATGAAAACTTAATTTGAAAGAACAGTGTATTTAACTACAAATTATTCTAATAGGCAAATATGAACAGTTCTGCAGTTTGACTGGATATTTTTCATATTTAAAGAGTATTCCCAGGTTTTGGAAAAGTGCAATAGATCTGGCTTTGTGTGGACTGTCTTAATCATCAGCCAAGACCAAATAGAGAAACTTTGAGGATTCTTTAGAGTTTAAAGTAAATAATCATCTTAACATTATTCCTTACTGGAGAAGTCAAAATTAATACATTTAATGTGTGAATGTGTTTTTTTTCCCAGTAATTTTAAGCTGTTATTAAATTATTATTATGTTAAAGACCATTGATTCATTTCTAAAGGTCCAAAAAATAGGGCACATACTGCACTTTGTGAATGCATTGCCATTTACATATCTGATATACAACATCATGGCTTGAAGTAGCAATGCATTTGAATAAATTAAATGGATTGAAATGGGCAGTGTAGAGTGTTTTAATTTATGCTTTAAATCGTTAAAGACCGCAAAGGCAATCATGACATATTTAACTCCAATTTTAAATGTTGAGACACATCATTAGTGCAAGGGAGAAAAAAAAACAGCCTACTGTTCATTCCAAAACAAAATCGAATCATGCAAATGATATATTTTGATAATTAAATAGCTCTTGTATTAAGTGTGATGAAGAATGTATCTCAGCACTTTTCTTCAATGGGAGATTTTGAAACTAAATCCACTCTCACAAGTGGTACATCCATAATTTAACTGAACAATCACCTACCTACCTACTTTTTCTAGAGCTAGGGTTCATCTATATGTTTTATCACATTCCTTAGGAAAGCTGTAGTTGGTCTTGGTGCTCGCAGCGATCAGTGGAGGTTCTGGGTGAAATTGTTTGGATCATGTGATTTGTAAAGCATTATCAGTGGAGACAGATGCGCCTCACTCTGTGTTTGATGCCTGAATGGAGTATTCATAGTGTCTCTGCATCTAATGTACACATCTGTCTGTAATAAATATCCTAATAAGTCTTACTTTTGCTCACTGTCTTCCATAACAGTCGACCACAAATTCCAAAGTAATGGTATAACTTGTTTTATCTGGGTAAAACCATATTAAACACACTATGCTTAATCCATGCTCTATGAATATAGACACTGACATGTGGCTTTTCTTACCAGGGTGTTAATTTAGACAAATAAAATTGTAAAATAAAAAGTAAAATGTCACAGGTTAAGTGCGCCATCTGCATTTTTTGTTGTTGTGATTTTCTAGCAATCCAATGCAGTTTACAGTGGGGGAATTTTTTTTCATCCATTGCCACAAATTAAATTGAAAAATTGTTGAATAACAGACAAAAGCATGTTCAGTGAAACTAAACAGTAAAAGTTATTTTTTTTGTATTTAATTGTTATGTATTAAATGAACTAAAAAAGTTAATCTGTGTATTTTATATTTACCGGTATATATTAATTTTTTATAAAATTCTTTTTTTTTTTTTTTTTTTTTTTGCTAAAATAAAGCTAAATTGTCTTCTTTCAAAAGATACCACAACTATGCACAACTCCAAAGGGTTTAGGAAAAACAACCATTTGAGTTTGATCAAGCATGTTATTTTCCTGTTTTGGGCTCAAGGGGGTGCATTTCAAGGGGTTAAGAATAAAATTCAGCTAAACTGATATTTTTTTCTTCTGTTCTAACTTTCCCCAAAACTTTTCTTAAGAATGAAACCCGTTTATTTATTTATTTATTTATTTTTATTCTTAAGAAAATATTTGAACATGTTTCAAGAATTGCACATTGTTACGAACTTAGAATTTATCTAAAGAATTTTCCTAACTTCTTCCTTAAGAAGATTTTCGAGAATCCGGCCACTGGTTAGTAAGTAGGTATGTGTTCTAAGATGATTTTCAAGTTTTTTTTAGCTGCATAACTGGAGTTTCTTGTTTTGTTCCCCCTTTCTGACTAAAAGACGTTCTTAACAGTCCTGAAGGTACTAACACATGACTCACAGATGGAAGAGATAACCCTTTAGTTCTATTAATGACAGATTGTGATTGAATGTAGTGAACAGGTTTGAGAGCTTGTGTATAACTTTTACTTTTCATTGGTCTCCCTTTAAATTATATTTGTTGTGAGAGCGCACAGCTTTCTTTAGCACACATAACTGGGAATGGCTTCACTAAGGCCTGCAGGCAATTAAAAAAATGTTTTGCATTGCTACTGATTCATTCTTGTACTAATGGGTTAAGAATAAAACTAAAACTAAAAGCTGCTACAGTATTTGCACTTTATAATACCAACTGTCAAACCTCCAGGCTAAAATATGCAAACCTGCATAAATTCCCATTTTGAAAATGATGTACAGTGAGGAAAATAAGTATTTGAACACCCTGCTATTTTGCAAGTTCTCCCATTTGGAAATCATGGAGGGGTCTGAAATTGTCATCGTAGGTGCATGTCCACTGTGAGAGACATAATCTAAAAAGAAATATCCAGAAATCACAATATATGATTTTGTAACTATTTATTTGTATGATACAGCTGCAAATAAGTATTTGAACACCTGTCTATCAGCTAGAATTCTGACCCTCAAAGACCTGTTAGTCTGCCTTTAAAATGTCCACCTCCACTCCATTTATTATCCTAAATTAGATGCACCTGTTTGAGGTCGTTAGCTGCATAAAGACACCTGTCCACCCCATACAATCAGTAAGAATCCAACTACTAACATGGCCAAGACCAAAGAGCTGTCCAAAGACACTAGAGACAAAATTGTACACCTCCACAAGGCTTGAAAGGGCTACGGGGAAATTGCCAAGCAGCTTGGTGAAAAAAGGTCCACTGTTGGAGCAATCATTAGAAAATGGAAGAAGCTAAACATGACTGTCAATCTCCCTCGGACTGGGGCTCCATGCAAGATCTCACCTCGTGGGGTCTCAATGATCCTAAGAAAGGTGAGAAATCAGCCCAGAACTACACGGGAGGAGCTGGTCAATGACCTGAAAAGAGCTGGGACCACTGTTTCCAAGGTTACTGTTGGTAATACAGTAAGACGTCATGGTTTGAAATCACGCAGGCCCGTCTTAAGTTTGCCAATGACCATTTGGATGATCCAGAGGAGTCATGGGAGAAAGTCATGTGGTCAGATGAGACCAAAATAGAACTTTTTGGTCATAATTCCACTAAACGTGTTTGGAGGAAGAAGATGAGTACCATCCCAAGAACACCAACCCTTCTGTGAAGCATGGGGGTGGTAGCATCATGCTTTGGGGGTGTTTTTCTGCACATGGGACAGGGCGACTGCACTGTATTAAGGAGAGGATGACCGGGGCCATGTATTGCGAGATTTTGGGGAACAACCTCCTTCCCTCAGTTAGAGCATTGAAGATGGGTCGAGGGTCGAAAATCCCTGAATTTGTACCTGCGAAAGGCCCCAACACTAATACCCCTTCTTAGGCCTGAAAAACAGCTTCATAGTGAGCATGGACGCAAAGCAAGGCACCTGTTTTTTGCCTATAGCCGAGGGATCCCTGCAGTTTCCAACAATGCGCAAGGAAACTTTGCTGTTGACAAGCGTCAGGATTTCAGTGAACTCCAACGAGGAACCATAACGCCTCAGGATTTCACACAGATCCTGAATGTACCACGAGCCATTTACAGTCTCACGGTGAGAGTAATATCCTTTAAAAGAAGAAGAAAACAATGTCAATGACTGTTTAAAATGACTTTTCTATGAAATCAAGGATGTAAATTCCACCAAAGCCAGTACATAAAAGTACACATTTAGCAAATCTTGGTAAATAAAGCAAAAGTATTCACACTGACCTTCAGCCACTGAGTAGCACATAAGGAAGTCTGCTCCTGCTGGAAGGGTGTAGAGCACCCCTGCATCTACCACCGTGGTATTGACCGCTTGACTGTCCACCACATCCATTGGTGTCACAAGCTCATCATGTTTGTCATCATGACAAAACTTGTGTTTAAAGAAGTTTACATGAGGCATACGATCTGGATTAATACCGCATTACTGTAAATACATGTGGCAATGTGGCGATGTGGCAATTTTCCCCATGACTCAAAAAGATGCAAACGAAACCGTCTGCATCCACATGGTTAGCAGCAGCAGCTGAAATCAAAGGAAAATTGTGGATTAAACAGAACCTAAACTCCATTAGGAGCGTGCTGTGACATACTGCCGATTATCACAGAAAAACCTTTTGACTTTCCCTCGGGTTATAAAAGCACATTGATGCAATTAAATGGTTATTATGTGATTGATGTATATTTTTAATGTTTACTCTGGTGCTGACTTCAGTTGTAAGTATATTAATGGAAATACTTTTTGGTCTTTTCAAATTGTTGAAAGAGTAGACCTCAACAGGTCTGGGGAGTCTGCTATACATTTTCTACTGCACAAGAGGCGTGATAAACGAGCATAATTTAAATGGCTCTGTACGCAATTGGATAGTCCTTCAACCAATCAGACCACAAGAGACGTGATCAACGCATAGACAGTAAAAGAAATGAACACAGCAACCCCATAGGCTTCGACGGGGAAAAATGAAGTCAAGTAGAAGCACTCACTTTCTGATGGCTGAGCGTACTGCGCAGCCTCAGACTGAGCTTGATGATGTAGATGTGACGTGAGCAACCTGTCTGACAGTTGTAAGTCCTCTAGTAGTTGTGCAAAGTGAAATCTGAATCACGTTGTTGAAATATTTTGTCCCATTGCTTTTGGCTCTCTATGGGCTTCTCCCTTGACTTTATCGGACTTAATGCCTCCACGTCCCCCCGATTGCCTCATAGACAAAAGATTGCCTGCGAGCTTCTCCTCCTGTCTATACGATAATTTATCTACTATGCGACAGGGAGTAGCGTGGTTATGATGCAATCATTAGCATTTTTAATAAACATTAAAAAAAATGTAATTTTTTGCAAGAGCACACAGCTTTCTTTAGCACAAATAACTGGGAATGGCCTCAATAAGGCCTGCAGGCAATTCAATATTTTTTTGCATTGCTACTGATATTAAACCTGAAGTTAAAACTACAAACTACTATTTGCACTTTGTAACCCCAACTGTCAAACCCTCAGGCTAAAATATGCAAACCTGCATACATTTCCTTTAAAAAAATAATGCACACCTGAGGTGTAACAGCCACTCCTTTTCGAGTCGTGGCCACATTACTACCTTGAGTGTGCATTTTGTTTATTTTTATATATAATTCAACGGTATGGAGTCACTTATTATGCTTATACTATGGTTACCAAACCTCATGACATTGTTCAGATGTTTTATTTAAAGACATTTGTCAGGTTTTTTTTTTTTTAATTTAAAACGTTTGTGTGTAGGTATTGTGTACATCCTAAGCTTCCGTTGCAAATTTTATTAAGTCAAGTCAACTTTATTTATATAGCGCTATTTACAATGGAGATTGTTTCAAAGCAGCTTCACAGTGTTAAACAGGAAAATAATACAACAGAATTTGATTCGGCTGTACAGCCGCTCCGGAGAAAACGGTGATGTCATGACAATGTGGGCAGATCAGTTATTTAGTTGATGTATTTAATTTTGTTTAGTAATTAAATTTATTTGGATATTTAGTTGAAAATTTTGTGTCCCCAACTGAGCAAGCCAAGCCAAAGGCGACAGTGGCAAGGAACCAAAACTCCATCAGGTGGCACAATGGAGAAAAATAAACCTTGGGAGAAACCAGGCTCTGTCGAGGTGCTAGTTCTCCTCTGGCCAATTAACAAACAGCGTATGATTATTATTCTGGCAACTTTACAGGTCACAGGTCATATTAGATCGGAATATTCAAAAGATCGGAGTCATCACGCCAGAGACGGTTTTATTGAGGATGACGTGTCGATTAAACAATTATTAAATAGGAATATTCGAAAGATCGTAGTCATCACGCCGGAGACGGGTTTATTGAGGATGCCGTGTCGATGAGGCAATTATTAAATAGGAATATTCCAAAGATCGGAGTCATCACGCCGGAGACGGGTTTATTGAGGATGATGTATCGATTAAACAATTATTAAATAGGAATATTCGAAAGATCGGAGTCATCACGCCGGAGACGGGTTTATTGAGGATGCCGTGTCGATGAGGCAATTTCAGGGGGAGTCCAATTGACACAGCCTCTGCAGACACTTCAGGGATGCGTTGGTCATGTCTAGGCGCAGATCCACCATCTGATCTGGATCCGGCCCGGATCCAGTTGACTGCAGTAAATCTCGGGATAAACAGAGAGACTAACATTAGCGTAGATACCATTCTTTTTATGATGTAACGAGTACATCAGGTGTTATAGGAAGTGTTCCCGGTTCCGGCTGACCTAGCTAATGCTGCCTAACAATCATTTAATTGAAAAAGTGTTTTATGTGTATGCCACAGTAAAGAGATGTGTTTGTAGTCTAGATTTAAACTGACAGAGTGTGTCTGCTTCCCGAACAATGCTAGGAAGTCTGTTCCAGAGTTTAGTTGCTAAATAGGAAAAGGATCGACCACCTGCAGTTGATTTCGATATTCTCAATATTATCAACTGGCCAGAATTTTGAGACTGCAGTAGACGTGATGGAGTATAATGTGTTAAAAGCTCGCTCAAGTACTGGGGAGCTAAACCATTTAGTGCTTTGTAAGTAATAAGCAAGATTTTAAAATGTATGCAATGTTTAATAGGGAGCCAGTGCAGTGTTGACAGAACTGGGCTAATATGGTCATACTTCCTGGTTCTAGTAAGAACTCGAGCTGCTGCGTTTTGGACTGGCTGTAGTTTTATTATTAGGCGAGCAGGGCAACCACCCAGTAGAGCATTACAATAATCTAGCCTTGAGGTCATAAACACATGAACTAACTGTTCAGCATTTTGCATTGAGAGCATGTGCTGTAATTTAGATATATTTTTAAGATGGTAGAATGCAGTTTTACAGATGCTAGAAACGTGGCTTTCAAACGAAAGATTGGTATCAAAGAGCACACCCAGGTTCCTCACTGACGACGAGGACTTGACAGAGCAGCCATCAAGTGTTAGACAGTATTCTAGGTTACTACTTGTGGAGTTTTTTTGTCCAATAATTAAAAATTAAAAAATTAAATTGCAGGAAATTACTAATCATCCAATTTTTTATATTAGCAATGCATTCCGTTAATCTTGTGAATTGGTAAGTTTCGTCAGGGTGTGAAGAAATATAGAGCTGAGTATCGTCAGCATAACAATGAAAACTAACGCCATGCTTCCTAATGATATCTCCCAGTGGTAGCATGTATAGGGTGAAAAGCAACAGTCCTAGCACTGAGCCTTGTGGTACTCCGTACTGAACTTGTGATCGGTGTGACATCTCTTCATTTATTGCTACAAACGGATAATGGTCAGATAAGTATGATTTAAAACAAGCCAATGCAATTCCACTAATGCCAACATAATTTTCGAGTCTATTCAAAAGAATGTTGTGGTCGATAGTATCAAATGCAGCGCTAAGATTGAGTAACACTAATAGAGAGATACAGCCACGATCGGATGATAAGAGTTAGGCCTGTCACGATAACACACTTTGCTGGATGATAAATTGGCCAAGAAATTATTGCGATAAATGATAATATTTTCGTTCTGAGACCATTTTCATCTAAAATAATGATAATGGCATAATAATGCAGTACACCTTTTCAAAGATCAATAAACTTTTATTTCTAAAGACTATTTAACACTGAAAATGGAAAACATTTTAAATATCCACAATAAATGAACAAAACAACCAAAAACAATAAAAGCAATGAACTCTCAGTCTGCATCAAGCAATGGACTCTCAGTCTGCATCAAAAAATGCACTTGAATAAATACCAAAAACAATAAATAAAATGGATGAAAACTGCAATGGATGATTGTGTTTTAGGAGCATATGAGGGGTGGCACGGTTCACAAAACCCACGGTTCGTATCCCGGTTATAGGCTCACGGTTTCCGGTTCTGTATGGTTCTTTTGTTTTTTCTTTTAATCATTAACACTCCAGAAATGTACTTCAGTATATGATATTTAGCTTAATTATCCACAATTCAGGATACAGTATTACATTTTTTTTATATCATGTAATCATGCACAAACTGAATTTGACTTGACTTTAAGTACATTATTGGGACCATCTATGAGGAAAGCTAGGTGAGATTTTGATACAGCAAGAGAGAAGACATTGATGACATGCTTTTAATTTATTTGGCAAAAAAGGAGAATATGTATTGCTATCTCTACAGGAACTTATGTGCCTTTTTAGCATACAAATATTGAACTTGAAGCACACAAAGATTAAGCTGAAGAATTAACTTGCATTTATCAAACTGCCAACTTCAGTGTTGCTTTAAGCCTTGTTTAAACTCGACGTGTCCACACGAGCGAGAGGGTGGGTGCGGCAAAAATGACTTCAACGCGGAGCGGGCAGTAGTGCGCGACCCCATTTGAATTTTGAAAAAAGACTTTATTACAACTTTTCACATGAAACACTTATTCAAGCAATCAACATTTACTATTTTACATTTGATCCTTTATACCACAAATAAAAACCTTTCTACATTAGTAGAAGAGAAAAAAATATTTTTCCATCAATTTTTACATGCACAAAGCCTCATTCTTACACCATTTCATTTCAAATGTGACAATATCATCCATGGATCTATAAAAATGAAAATCAATGAGTATTCTGGATTTTACTGTGGAGTATTAATATCCTGATCTATACCCAGTTCTATCTTGTTCTTTCTACTCATATAGATTGCTAACTTTGCTTGACCTATAATAAAATGTAAACCCTGACAAATAAATCTATTTCTTCTAACATATCTAAAACCAACAATAAATACATCCATAGAAAAAGATTCATTAAAACTATAGAATAAATTATGTAATAAACTAAACAACCTTTTCAGTCTGAAACAATCCATACAAGCATGAAACACAGTTTCTCTCTTTGAACAAAAAGGGCATTCTGTAGTGACATCAGGATTTAAAACCGAAATAAAATCATTAACTGCTATTGCACCATTAGCTGCTAAGTCGCCATTGTATGTCCCCAACTCTTTTACTTACAGGTGGCTTATACAGTGATCTCCATTCTGGTTTATCATCATCACACAGATTTAAAACATTACACCATGGTGTGTCAACCATGTTGTGTTAAGCACTTTTTTGTTAAAAACCAGATCACAAGCTTTATAAAAAGATTTTCCAGTACTTGAAAAAAAATTAAGACACATGGATTTTCCAGAGCTTAAAAACATTCCTGAAACATCTAAAACAGGTAAAAGAAAAAAATCAGGTAAGACATCCCTTTCATTAGGAAAAGTTTTGCTTTCACAGTAGTCAAATACAAGTTTCAGTTCATCAGAAGCGAGTCTTTTTTTCCATTTTTCTAATAAATGAAACTTATTGACTTAATCTTCAAATTCAAAGCAACTCTTTCCGTATTCTCAAAGTCTGGTCCAGCCAAATTAACTAGACTCCCCATTGTACATATTTTGGAAGCCACAAGTGTTTCAGTGAGTCCAAGAATTACACAGTCATTTTGTGTCAACTCAAAGCGTGCTCCATATATTAGCGGTTCTTCAAGGAGCCAGTAAAGAGATTTAAAATGTCCTTCTCTTTGTATTTTGAACACATTCCACACTTTAAAAATATTCAGATAAAAAATAGGCATTCCATTAATGTTCAGTTTTGACAAGTCCATAAAGAAAAGATTTCTGTCCATTTCCAAATTTCCAAGCTTTTGTAGTATTTTACATGCGACTACTTTCCATCTTGACATTATTGAGCCATTTAAAAGTCTTTGCAAATACTGTAAACGAAAAGCTGCTGTCCTACTCTGAAGATGTATCAACCCCTGCCCTCCTTCTTCTTTGGGTAAAAACAATACACTCTGAGGAACCCAATGTAATTTGTCCCAGAAAAAATCAACCAAAGTCGCTTGAATCTGTGCTAACAGATGCTGAGGAGGATCTATGCAGGTTAGCTTATGCCATAAAGAGGAAGCTACTAAGTTATTTATAATTAAGGTTCGACCTCTATATGACATATTTGGAAGTAACCACTTCCATTTTTCCAGTCGACCTTTAACTTTTTCAAGAGTTCCTTCCCAATTTTTCCCCTAAATCCCCTAATTCATCCCCTAAAAAACCCCTAGATATTTAAAACCTCCTTTCTTCCATACCAAACCAGGGGGAAGGGAAAACAAATCTATTTTCCAATCCCCTATTAGTAGTGCTTCACTTTTTTCCAAATTAATTTTAGCAGAGGACAATTTTTTAAAATCATCAAGTACACTCATTAAACCTGCACATCACTCTGTTGACTAACAAACACTAAAATGTCATCAGCATATGCAGAGAGACTTATACTATCTCCAGAATTAAGCAAATTAAAACCTTGTACATTTTTCCTCAATTGTTGCAACAAAGGTTCTATTGCTAATGAATATAGCATTCCAGAGAGCGGGCATCCCTGCCTCACACCTCAAAAAACTTTAAAAGGAGTGCATAAGCCACCATTAATTTTGAGTATACTCTCAACATCACTATACAAAACTTTAATTTTGTCTATAAAACTTTTACTAAAACCAAATGCTTTTAATGTTTCCCATAAGTATGTGTGTTCAACTCTGTCAAATGCTTTTTCTTGGTCCAGCGAAATCAATCCAATGTCATTATTTGATAACTTAAGGGACATCATATATATATCCCTAATAAGGGAAATATTATCAAAAATTGACCTTTTGGGGACACAGTAGGTTTGGTCCGGATGGATCACCTTATTCATAATTTGAGATAGTCTGTTTGCTAAAATCTTTGAAAGAAGTTTATAGTCACTACACAGAAGTGAAACAGGTCTCCAGTTTTTGATCTCTGTGAGGTCTCCTTTTTTGGGAAGGAGGGTCAGGACTGCTCTCCGGCAACTCAAAGGCAGAAGACCTTCATCCAAACTACCATTGAGTACTTCTAAGAGATCCTCTCCTAAAACTTCCCTAAAACATTTATAGAAGTCTATTGGTATGCCATCAATTCCAGGGACCTTTCCGGATTCCATGCTCTGAACAGCCTTATGCAGTTCTCCCAAGCTAAGCGCACCTGAAATCTCTGCATTAGCTTCATCAGACACCTTCGGTAAATCCTTGAAAAAGACACTCTCATTGAGATAATAATTCCCTTCTGTACAGTTTCTCATAAAAAACAATTGCCCTCCTTCTAATCACTAGAGGATTGGACAACAGAATTCCTTCTTCAGATCGCAAAGCGTGAATGATTCTTTTTTGTCCATTTTTCCTTTGAAGATTAAAAAAATACTTTGAAGGTGCATCCATCTGGTCAAGACTTACAAATCTTGACCGGTCCAACGCTCCCTGTGTTTTAACCCCTAATAATTCTACCAGTTGATTCTTTTTTTTAGAAAGAATTTTCAAATAACTTTGTTTTGTTGATTCTGCCAATTCCTGTATCTTCAATATGTCAGCCTCTAAGTCTTTCATTGACTGATTTATCATTTTATTTAATTCAAAATAAAAGAGCATTGTACTACACAGTGATCTGAAAAACCAACAGGAAAAATACATTTTTAAAAAAAAATACCAGCATGATGCTTAAACACATAAAATCTATCCAATCTTGCCAGAGATAAGACATTATCACGTGCATGTGTCCAAGTATATTGTCTCTTACCCTCACGAAAAAAACGCCACACATCACTTAACTCATGCTTATTGATTATTTGAACAAGACGTTTTCTTGAAGGCATATGGGGTTCAATATGATTTCTGTCACAATTACTCACTGTACAGTTAAAATCACCCCCCAAAAATAAATAATCATCACTAGAAACATCTTGTAAAACAGAACATAGTGTATCTAAAAGCAACATCCTATCAATTGTTGAGTTGGGGACATACACACAAATAAAAACAAAATTATAATTTTCCACTTGTGCTCTCACTTTTAAAAGTCTACCCTTTAAAAACTCTTCAACTTGATACGAGATTGGATTAAAGGTTTTTGCAAATAATATTGCTACTCCTCCGCTTAATGTGGTGTTATGGCTGAAAAAAGATAAACCTTCCCATTCCTTCATCCAATCATTTACATTTTTCACGTCACTGTGCGTTTCTTGAATCAAAGTAACATCTATTTTTTTCTGCTTGATAATTTCATACAGCTCAGATCTTTTTCTATAATCCCTAGCACCATTAACATTTAAGGATGCAATCCGCACTTCAGCCATACTAAAATAAATAAACAAAAAAACACAAACAAACCTAGGTTACTAATATTCTTAGTCTTTATTTTCATTTAAATCAATGGCAACTTTCCTCACATTTTTTTTTCAAACGGCTTCCTTGTTTGAAAGGCATTCTTCTGCTATTAGGCTTTTGGCTTTGTCATGGAATTGTTTTAGATCAGGGAAATATTCCTTTAGAATCACACCTCTTTTGTTTTTTTGTGGTATTGAGAAACCGTTTTATGTCATCAACATAATAGCTTCTATTTACAACACTGTACTTGAATCAGACATTTCACTTTCACTTTCTGACTCTTCCTGATCATCAAACACTTCTCCTTTTAAACACTTTTCACTACTGATCTTTTCTACATTTCTCCTTTTTTTTGGTACTTTAAACATCCTATTCTCTGTTTCTATCTTGGACACATTATCTTCTACATCACTGTTCAACAACAGTTCTTCTGCATACTATCGGACGAGGATCTATGACCTCCTGTAAGCATCTCTTTTAATAGCCTAGTCGGTACAGGGTCAAGTATACATGTTGTTGATTTTGATGATTTAACAAGTTTAGCCAATTCTTCTTCTGCTATAGCAGTGAATGAGTGTATTTTTTCCTCAGTGACACTACACTGTAAAACATTTTTAATTTCTGTGAATTAAATTGCATCAATTCACAGAAATTCAATTCGGCCAACTGAAAATATAGATGTGATCGGTCACTAGAACATTTTCAATTGGAGACCTGAATTTTTTTTTACAGTGTACAATGCTCTGTCTGATGTAATATTGTAGCAGACGGCTGCATGGTTATCATTTTTTCCCTTATATTATCAATCTTACACATAAAGAAGTTCATAAAGTCATTACTGCTGTGCTGTTTACAAACATCAGAAGTTTAAGCTTTATTTTTGGTTAATTTAGCCACTGTATCAAATAAATACCATGGGTTGTGTTTGTTTTCTTCTAAGAGAGTCAAGAAATAAGCAGATCTAGCAGTTTCATTACTTCATTTTAGAGCTAGTAACTAGTAGAGCTAGTAGAGACTCAGGGGGACATTCACACAAAACACTTTTTAATTCCTCTGCACTACTTTTCCATTGTTTTTCTATCTAAATATGAGCTTTGAAAAAACTGAAATCATTTGCTGTAGTGATGTTGAAGTGTAATGCGGTCAAAACCTACCTGAAACTATTTTAGCTGTGCTTTTACTTGAAAATAATTGCACACCTTAGAACGTTCGTCAACCAATCAGAATCAAGAATTCAACAGCCCGGTAGTATAATTACTTTTATTCTTTATGAAACAAGTGCAACATGTAGCAAAACTCAAGACAAAAAGGCAACAGTTCAAAAGACAGGGCCTATTACACTATAACCAAAATATGCAATACATTAACAAAAGTGTAGTGTATCTTTGTGGCCGGATCTCTGAAAGTCACTCTTTTCAATATTTCAGACAAAAGCATGCAAGATCAACTGTGTAAAAAAACTATAATACCTCATTTAATTATATAATCCCATTTATTTTAATAGAAGTGCATGCAGTCAAAGATACGGCAAAAAGTTCTATTTAAATTCAACACAACATTATCATTGCTAATTATCATTGTCAAGTATAAAAATCTACTAAGACTTGAGTTCCTAAACTTTTAATCAGTTGAACCCCAATAACTTACAGTACATTATTTACCCCCTGTGATCTTAAAATGTTTTCCAGTAATTAATGAATAATTTAATATTTTTTTTTAGTAAATGATTTAAGTCCCTGTTTTAAGCAATCTAACAAAGTTTAGAGAGGTTTATGCTTAAAACAAGAAGGAAAAAAAATCCCTCAATTTACCAGTTTTGGGGGAAAAAAATGCACCTGCACATCCAGCAAAAAAAAGAAAGAAAAAGAAAAGAATCATACGCAGTTAATATTGCTCCCATAGTGGAAATTATTATACATTATATTATGCTGTAAACACTCAATTTCCCAATTATACATGTGCCTTCAGCTCAAAAAAACGTTATAGTCACATAACTAGTAAAGTAACACATTACTTTACAAAGAGGCCATGATTCACATTAAAAAGCTTGTTCAGACATTGAAAGTATAAATTTCATCCCATGTTAACAGAACTGAGTAAAGAATGTATAAAGACGTTCAGTTCAGGTCATCATGGCAAAGGCACCGATGGTGTGGGGACCTACAGGAATTGCTCCGTTTAAATATAATTACTTTAATTATTTACGAAATTACATGTGTAATTTACATGTGCCACATGCAACAAAACTCAACAGGTTAAAAGGCAGATACAAGAACATGTAGTGTATATTTGGGTCCGGACCTCTAAAAGTCACTCATATCAACATTTAAGACAACAGAAACAAAAACCCATAATCCTTCATTTAATTCCATTATCTCAGAATTGTTAAAAAAAATTGTATTGCAAAGCTGGTTAGTAAGAAGTAGGTATGTGTTCTAAGATGATTTTCAAGTTTTTTTTAGCTGTATAACTGGAGTTTCTTGTTTTGTTCCCCCTTTCTGACTAAAAGACGTTCTTAACAGTCCTGAAGGTACTAACACATGACTCACAGATGGAAGAGATAACCCTTTAGTTCTATTAATGACAGATCGTGATTAAATGTAGTGAACAGGTTTGAGATATATTTGTGTATAACTTTTCCCTTTAAATTATATTTGTTGTGAGAGCACACAGCTTTCTTTAGCACAAATAACTGGGAATGGCCTGCAGGCAATTAATTTTTTTTTTGGCATTGCTACTGATTCATTCTTGTACTAATGGGTTAAGAATAAAACTGAAACTAAAAGCTGCTACAGTATTTGCACTTTATAATACCAACTGTCAAACCTCCAGGCTAAAATATGCAAACCTGCATAAATTCCCATTTTGAAAATGATGTATGTAGAAGCACAAAATAAAGTAAATTAAAATAGTGTAATCCCTGAATTTGTACCTTCAAAAGGCCCCAACACTAACACCCCTTCTTAGGCCTGAAAAACAGCTTCATAGTGAGCATGGACGCGAAGCAAGGCACCTGTTTTTTGCCTATAGCTGAGGGATCCCTGCAGTTTCCAACACTGCGCAAGGAAACTTTCCTGTTGACAAGCGTCAGGATTTCAGTGAACTCCAACGAGGAACCATAACGCCTCAGGATTTCACACAGATCCTGAATGTACCACGAGCCATTTACAGTCTCACGGTGAGAGTAATATCCTTTAAAAGAAGAAGAAAACAATGTCAATGACTGTTTAAAATGACATTTCTATGAATGTACACATTTAGCAAATCTTGGTAAATAAAGCAAAAAGTATTCACACTGACCTTCAGCCACTGAGTAGCACATAAGGAAGTCTGCTCCTGCTGGAAGGGTGTAGAGCACCCCTGCATCTACCACCGTGGTATTGACCGCTTGACTGTCCACCACATCCATTGGTGTCACAGGCTCATCATGTTTGTCACCACGACAAGCCTTATGTTTAAAGAAGTTTACATGAGGCATACGATCTGGATTAATACCGCATTACTGTAAATACATAGCAAAAGATATTAAAGGCTAAATTACCTGCAAGATGAAGATCTTTGGTTTCCCTACAAGGCTATGGCACACATCCCCCTTGAACAAATCAGTGATTTCCTGAATTTCAATCTTGTCATCATTGGCATAGATGTGGCCATTTTCCCCATGACTTAAAAAGACGCAAACGAAACCGTCTGCATCCACATGGTTAGCAGCAGCAGCTGAAATCAAAGGAAAATTGTGGATTAAACAGAACCTAAACTCCATTCGGAGCGTGCTGTGACATACTGCCGATTATCACAGAAAAACCTTTTGACTTTCCCTCGGGTTATAAAAGCACATTGATGCAATTACATGGTTATTAAGCGATTGATGTATATTTTTAATGTTTACACCGGTGCTGACTTCAGTTGTAAGCATATTAATGGAAATACTTTTCAAATAGTTGAAAGAGTCCACTTTTTGTGGTAATCAAGAGTAGACCTCTACCAGTATTAATTTTTTTCTTTTTACAACTTATAATAATTGTGTTTGTTTGTATGTCTGACTACCGATATGCAGAACTGTTATTTAATTACAGTTTTATTTTTGCTTTTTTGCATGTTTTGTATGTAAATTAATTAGATGGTGAATGAGATTATACTACAATGAAATTCATTATGCATATTAATAAAAATAAAATAAAAAAACATAACAAAAGAATAATTTAAGTAGTAAAGTGTAAATATTATTAACCATCTTTAATCAACAGAGTTCCAAATATGCTGCTGATAAGCCTCTGTATTTAACCTGGAATATTTAAGTTTGGCTCCATTTCTCAAAACATGTCTGAAAGAGAAAATATTGAGGTACCTTCTTTGATTATGGCTAAAACGTCATCCCGTTTGCAATCATCATACGCCTTCACTTCAAAATCCAGCTCTTGAAATCTTACAGATATGAAAGAAAATGGAATAAGAAGGTTATTTGTTGTTCTGTTACTGTAATCCAAGAAAAAAAACCTTTCTTCATCAATCAACATCATGTTTTGCCAAATACCTTCTAACAAGGTTCTGCTTGTCTGCATTTGTGCCAGAACGGCTGTTCAACTTGAGCTGCCAGTAGAAATTTTCGTGGTTAAAGATCAGAGCCATTCCTCGCTTCTTGTGATTCATCTTATACTCCACGTTAGGATCCAGACTATATACACTGACAAATCAAATGATATACAGAATTATACATTTAAAATGAGAAATATAAATAAATAAATAAATAAATAAATAAACTGTAAAAATGTCTATCTGGTTACAATGTATCTTCATTAAGGTGTTACCTCTGATTAAAGCCATCAGTCTCTGTTATGCTTTCTCCAACTGAAAGAAAAGACAAAATCATAATCAACACAAACACTAACATTTGGTTTGCAAAGCAAGCATATGAAAATGTTAAGAGGACGTATTCAAGCCACAAAGATTTAAACCACTCAGACAAAGATATTGGGCTAACTGTGGTCTAATGTATGTGTTGTAGAAAGAAGATCTAAAGTTCAGTGAACATACACTGAGGTCATGCCTGTATTGTGTATTGAGCACCTGGTCAGGCTGGATTTCAATGGCTTTACAAACAGGTTGTCAAGCATAGCAGAATTAACATAAGCAAATACAATATATTTACACTCTACACACATCCTTCTGTTTTCCTAATTCTGCAACTCGAGTCATACACGAGTTATAAACAAGATTCAGTTCTACCTGTCGGTCCTGCTGAAGCGCTGTCCTTCTCCACAGCTGCTGCTACTAACAACAACAACAACAAAGAAACATTTGTAAGCACTGGGACTTGAACGGCAAGTATGAATTCAGGTCGGCTATTCAACGGTAGTTACTGTTAGTTCGGTTGAAAATCATGTATCCGTGTATGATCCGTGTACACCGCTGTATGATTATGAAACCTTATGATTCATGTTTAGACAAGCACTAATGTTACCTACTTCAGGTGCTGGAATAAGGAAATGGAACCTTCTCATGAGCAACATTCACGGTGTACAAATATTGAAGTTATTTTTCTTCCTGAGTAACCAGATAGAAACCTTACCGGATTCATCGCTCTTGACTTGACTTGCCATCGCTGAATCTGCAGAGCGAATTTGTGTGAAATTGATGAGAGTTTAACGTCAAACTAAAGACAGCAAAAGCAGCCGTGACTGACTTCACCGAAGACCGAGCACAACACTTAACCTATCACAGGGCACTAAAATGTTAACCAATCACAGGCCACTACAACGTTAACCAATCACAGGTTCCTAAAATGTTTACCAATCACAGGCAGTCTGTCGCGGTCGAACCTTTGGTCGGACTGGTTGGACCCTGTGGGTTGGGCTCGGTTAAATTGGTTACAACTTCCGCTTTGAATTCTTTCTTTCTTTCTTTCTTTCTTTCTTTCTTTCTTTCTTTCTTTCTTTCTTTCTTTCTTTCTTTCTTTCTTTCTTTCTTTCTTTCTTTCTTTCTTTCTTTCTTTCTTTCTTTCTTTCTTTCTTTCTTTCTTTCTTTCTTTCTTTCTTTCAAAAATATGTCATTGCAACTTACATTCACAATTATTATATTATATTATATTATATTATATTATATTATATTATATTATATTATATTATATTAATTATATTATATTATATTATATTATATTATATTAATTATATTATATTATATTAATTATATTAATTATATTATATTATATTATATTATATTATATTATATTATATTATATTAATTATATTATATTATATTAATTATATTATATTATATTATATTATATTATATTATATTAATTATATTATATTATATTATATTATATTATATTAATTATATTATATTATATTATATTATATTATATTATATTAATTATATTATATTATATTATATTATATTAATTATATTATATTATATTATATTATATTATATTATATTAATTATATTATATTATATTATATTATATTATATTATATTATATTATATTATATTATATTATATTAATTATATTATATTATATTATATTATATTATATTAATTATATTATATTATATTATATTAATTATATTATATTATACTAGCCTATATTATATTAATTATTATATTATACTTGCTTTTATTATATTAATTATTTTATTATACTATATTATATTATTATATTATATTATATATTATATTATATTAATTATATTATATTTATTATATATTATATGAATTACTATAAGTCACCTTTATTTATACAACACTTTTTACAATACAAATTCAAAGCAGCTTTACAGTGATAACAGGAAAACAATGCAACAAAGTTTGTTTTGGCTGTACAGCAGCTCTCGAAGGAAATAGTCTCATTGTACAGCTTAAGTAAGTTCAGTCTTCATTCATTTCCACTGTAAAAATCATTAGTTATTAATTTAGTTAATTTATCTATACAGCAGCTATGGATAAAACAGTGATGTCATCGTCCAGCTCAGTTCAGTTCTCATACAATGGTGTCAGTGCAGTCAAATCAGTAATATTGCTGAATATTAAGTGTCCACGACTAAGCAAGCCAGAGGTGGCAGCGGCAAGGAACCCAAACTCCATCAGGTGACAGAATGGAGGAGAAAAAACCTTGGGAAAAACCAGGTCAAACGAACACTGTATGATTATGATTCAGGCTGCATCACAGCTCAGAAGTCAGATTGAATTCCAGTTCCATCTGGTTGAAGATTGGATTCATCACGCCGTTATGGGGAAGAGTTTGTTGAGGATATGTGCCACTGGCTGTCGTGTTGATAAAGCCTTCACAGGGGATAGTCTAGTTGACACAATCTCTGCTGACTTTTCAGGACTGCGTTGTGGTCGTGTCTAGCACAGGTCCTCCATTCGATCTGGATACGGCCCTGATCCGGCAGATCCGATTTATGCTGCCTAACAGTCATTTAATTGATTTGGAAAATAGCAATTGATAATGTGTTGTGTGTATGTCAGGTTAAAGAGATTAGTCTACAGTAGATATAAACTGACAGTGTGTCTGCTTACCCAACAATGCTAGGAAGACTGTTCCAATGTTTAGGTGCTAAATAGGAAAAGGATCTAATGCCTGCAGGTTATTTTGATATTATAGGGATTATCAACTGGACAGAATTTTGAGATTAGAGGACTATAATGCGTTACGATCTGGGGAGCTAAACCATTTAGTGCTTTGTAATAAGCACGATTTTTAAAATGTATGCGATGTTTAATAGGAAGCCAATGCAGTGTTGACAGAACCGGGCTAGTCCTCTAGCTCCTGCGTTTTGGACCAGCTGGAGTTTGTTTATTAAGCGTGCAGAGCAACCACCTAGCATTACAATAATCTAGCCTTGACTAACTGGTCTGCATTTGTCATTGAGAGCATGTGTCATAGTTTAGATATATTTTTACGATGGAAGAATGCAGTTTTACAGATGCCATATGTGTCTTTCAAATGAAAGATTGGTATCAAAGAGCACACCCAGGTTCCTCACTGACGATGAGGACTTGAGCAGTCATCAAGTGTTAGACAGTATTATAGGTTATTACGTGCTGAGGTTTTTGGTCCAATAATTAGAATTAGAAGTAGGAAATTACTAGTCATCCAATTTTTTTCATTAGCTATATGCATTCCGTTAAGTTTCGTCAGGGCAAAAAGAAATATAGAGCTGAGTACATCATCAGTATCTCTTCATTTACTGCTATTAACTGATAATGGTCAGATAAGTATGATTTAAACCATGCCAATGCAATTCCACTAATGCCAACATAATTTTCGAGTCTATTCAAAAGAATGTTGTGGTCGATAGTATCAAATGCAGTGCTAAGATCGAGTAACACTAATAGAGAGATACAACCATGATCGAATGATAAGAGCAAATAATTTATGACTCTGATGAGAGCAGTCTCAGTGCTATGATACGGTCTAAATCCTGACTGGAAATCCTCACAAATACCATTTCTTTCTTTCTTTCTTTCTAAAAAAAAAAAAAGGAACATAGTTGTGAGGATACTGCCTTTTCTGTAATTGACATTCTCTAGGATCGAGTTGTGTTTTTTATTAAACGGTTTAATAATAGCCAGCTTTAAAGATTTTGGTACGTACCCTAATGACAAAGATGAATTAATGACATAAAGAAGAGAATCTATGACCTCTGGAAGCATCTCTTTCTGTAGCTTAGTCGGTATAGGGTCTAACGTGTGCTGTTGATTTTGATGAATTAACGAGTTTAGACAATTCTTCCTCTCCTTTAGCAATGAATGAATGGAATTTTTCCTCAGGGACACTACAATTCACTGTCTAATGCTATACTGTATGGTTATAATTTTCTCTCTAATTTGATCAATCTTGCAAGTAAAGATGTTCATAAAATCATTACTGCTGTGCTGTTTGGAAACTGCAGATCTAGTCGCTTTTAAGGCATTTCAATAATGCTTTTTGTTTTCTTCCAGCTGCACTCCATTTTTATGGCTGCTCTCTTAAGGGCCCAAGTGTGCTGGACGTAGGGACACTACGTCCAGCACACTTGGGCCCTTAAGAGAGCAGCCAGAAAAATGGAGTGACGTCACCCATAGGATTCTGATGAGCAGTTTTGAAGCGTAAAGTAGGGTCGAGCTGGCTGTTGCCATCTTGGCAGCGCGTCATAGCGCGTCACTCCCGGATAACAGAAAATGGGCAAAAAGGCGGGACGTGGGTGGAGCTGAAGTGACGCGATGACTAACAGACAGCAGATAAATGGCTATCCACCTGTCACTCAAAGTGGCCACGCCCTTAATTATGCAGAACTCTAATGCTTTATATAATGTAAATGAATGAGTTAAAAAAAAATCACCCCCCTCACAGTTGTCATGAAGGGCAAAATTAGCCGTATAGACCAAAACCACAATTTGTACCAGGCTGTAAACATGTTTTTTTCTGCTGTAAATTTGGGCATTTTAACATGGAGCTCAAAGAGATTGCATGTCCCTAGTGGCCAGTCTATGAATTGCAGTATATGTCACTTCCGTATTGGCTTCAAAAGATACTGCGGGAGGTTGAATCTTATATTATATTATAGCCCATTATATTATATTATATTATATTATATTATATTATATTATATTATATATTATATTATATTATATAGGCCTATATTATTTAGTATGCTAATTATGTTTGGATGTCTTATTTGGGGTTGAAAATGGAGGTAAAGGACTTTTAACAAAAAAGAATGAAAATGAACAAAAAACATTGAACCCTACATTCTATAATCAGTCCAATTTCAACCTAAGCAATGTATAGTGAGTTTATCAACACAGACAGGTTCATCAAGAAATTATTTCAGAGAGTGTAATAAAGTACAGTAAAATAATACAAAAAGCACTCTCTACATTTATTATCATTTAAAAATATATATAATTTATGATTATATTATTGGTATAGCCTATAAAATCTTATTTTAAACGATTTTTGTTTTTGTGTAATTGTCCATTTGAGTTAAATTAGCATAATTTAAAGAAATTAAATTAAAAGATTTAAGGGAATGAAAAAAAAGAAGAAAAACAATACAATGAATGTGAAGTAATCCATTTTAAACATTTGCTAATTATTTTATTTTTCTGAAAGGCTTCAAATAAAGCCAGGTAACCACGTTTGCAATTTATGAACTATTTTGCAGTGTGCCCAAGAGCCTAATAATTGAACATATTGCTATTTAGCTCTGACAAATGTATTCATTATTTACAGTCCCCCTGCAGTACCTCAGTGGCCCACTAGGGGTTTAGCGCACAGGTTGAAAACTGGCAACAAAACTGAAAATGAAAGCACTTAAACTCCTACTAGCAGTAGTATTAAACAACGCCCTGTTGAGTTTGTTCCTTTTTTTTTTTTTTACATTTGACTCATATATGTCATAAAATAGCATGTTTCTTTATTGTATTGTCTGAAAACAATCCTCATTAGTAAAAAATCAGTGAGACCAAACAAAGATTTGACTATCATTCAATGTCAACTACTCGGCTGCCATATTTCATCTGTTTGGAGACTCATTAATTATAGTATTTTGGGTTCACTCAGTGGGCCTATTTATAGCTTTCATAAATGTTATCATTAGATTTGTCTACCACACTTTTATTCTCCGTAACATTCATATTGACATAGTCCTCTTCAGAATCATCCATGTCCACATTGACATAGTCCTCTTCAGAGTCACCATGAGATTTATCATTCAATTCTACATTTTCATAATCAGCCTCATCATCATCATCATCATCATCATCTTCATTTTTGTTGTCATAGGATGTACCGGCATACATATTAGCTGGACCTAAAAACATTGCCGAGATGAAGGGACATACAGTAATTATTAAAGGAATTGATAATAAAATGAAAATTGATGTGTCAATGAAAATAAAATAAAAAACATAATCTGATACAATACCTTTTTTAAAAGAGCACTTAAGATGAGTTTCCTTATTCCTTTGCTTTTGTCTTCTCTTGACCAGGAGGATGATTACGAGGACAGACGATAAGAGCAGCACAGCTGACACCGAAGCACCAATAACAGGAAGCAGGGAGGCTGAGACAGACACATGTCTTTGAGTTAAACTTTCATTACCAGCAGTCCAGCTTGTTTTTAGACTCTTACACATGAATACCTGTGATAGTAATGACCAGCAGTTCAGAGGCAGATGAACGGAAGGTGCGTGAGGACAATCTGACTTCATAAACACAGCTGTAGTTTCCCTCGTGTGAATAATCTGCCTCAGGAAAGGAGAAGGAGGCAGAGATATCGACAGCTGACTCAATGCTGGTAATATTTGATTCCCTGAACAGGTAGAAGGATCCTCCAGGATACTGAGATTCAGTGGAACAGATGATAGTGAAACTGTGGCCCCTGGGGATCAATGGCCCCTGAGGCCCCATGTCAAATCCTCCATCAGGAGCAATGCGAGGAATGCTGGGCTGCTGCAAGTGTACTAGAAAACAAAAATAATACATGAATACATTTATATGGTTACAGAGCCTTAAGCATTCAATTCAAACCGCTTTAAATAAAAATGGCTTGCTCTCATCAAAATGTAATTCACACCCCTTTTGCAAATCAGCAGCACAAACACACACAAAAAACATCAATACAGATTGAATTCACTTTCATGCAATGCATTTATATGATGAGACCAGATTAAACACACTCACCCACAGTGACTTTAACAGTATTACTCGAAGGCGACTTTAAAGTCCCGGTTTGGTAGGAGTAATCACAGCTGTAGCTGCCCTGATGAGAGACGTCTACATTATCAAGGTCAAAAGTCACACTAGATACATGTGTCTGGGAGGATTTAGATCGTCTGTTTATGAAGAGGTGGAATTCAGCATTAGCACGGCATCTTGGCTTAGGTGTTGTGCATCTGAACTGAATGTTTTCTCCAGGAGAAACGACTGCATGTGTGGAGATCAGGGAAAGAGTGGGCTTCTGCAGGTCACCTGCAAAATAAACATTAATCTATTTAAAATGACATGTTAAGATGTGATGAAATACATAAAGCTTCGTGTCATTTCTATTGCTCACTTCTCCCAAAAATAATGTCAAGATTCAAAAGATTTGACTTACCTGAACAAACAACACCAGCATCTTCACCATGATTACAGTCGTGAGTTCCCAGTCCTCTGTGTGAACATTGTGTGAGGGCTCCTTCACCTCCTGAACATTCAACATCATCCAGCCAGATCGATCCACTGCCTTGACCAAAGGCGGCACTTTGAGGTGCACTGATGGCTGAGCCACACTGTAACTGTCTGCACACCACAGCAGCATCGTTCATGTCCCAGTTATCATCACACACGGTTCCCCACTGGCCATCATGATGGATCTCCACTCTTCCACAGCATGAATCAGACCCACTGACCAATCTTATGACTGGTAGCTTGTCTTAAAAATGTAAGTACAATGTAATTAAAAACAAATTTGTATTTGTATATATTCCATGTGTTTGACATTGTTATGAGCAAAGCAACAAACTTTGACCAATCTTATGTCTGGGAAGATATAAAAATGTAAGTATGTGATTAAAAACTATGTTGTAAGTATTTGTATATTGGATGTGTTTGACATTGTTATGAGCCAAGAACCAAATGTGCATTGTGCCTTTGCTTTCTCTCGTTTTTAAAAAGATATATAATTATCATTTGGGGCCAACCACCATAGGTTTACATTGTTTTTAATCACTATTCTTTTCATCACAAGCAAAACTGCAAATACAATGCCATTTTGGATCTGGGGAAACCATATATAATTTTTACCCTTTAAGCAGACGACACCTGCATCTTCTGAATGACCGCAGTTATGTACTCCAAAACCAGGGTGTGAGCACTGTGAGAGGGATGATTCACTTCCTGAACATTCCACTTCATCCAACCAGATCCGATCACTTCCCGGGCCAAACTTAGCCTCTGAGTTTGCACTAACAGCTCCTCCACATCCCAACTGTCTGCACACCACAGCAGCATCTTTACTGTCCCAGGAATCATCACACACTGTTCCCCAGGTGCCATTATAAAGGATCTCAACTCTCCCAGAGCAGTTATTATTACCATTCACCAGCCTGATACTATATCCCCCTAAAAAAATCCATTAAAATACAAACATCTTGTAACATGCTAAACTTGCAGGCTAGCCAAAACAGTCATCATGTCTTGTGAAGCAACTATAGTTTTAAAAGAGTCTGTTACTTACCAGTTCCAGAAATAAGAGCACTGGCTGTTGAGATAAAAAATAGCAACATTTAAAAACATTGTAGACTTACAACTAGATTTTATGACTGACAGGCAAATTCAGGTTAGTTAGGACACATTTCCCTATTTATCTCAGTGGCAAAAAGTGTCCAAATTAACCTGAATCCACCCATGACAGATAATAATTTAAATAAAAACTTTGTTGCATATAAATGGTAAATATGTTAGAATGTTGTCTATGTAAATATACAGTAAACACTGAATTAGTTCCATGTGTGCCATAGCAGAACTGCTGTGACTGTCAGGAAAGGCCCATTAAGACTCTGTGGCTGGATGTAGTACTTCCTCTTAATGATCTCTTAAAAAAACTCTGGTGTGTTGAAATAATGACGTACAAAACAAAGGAATGCATATTTCTGTCTGAGCCCTGTTATATAATTTTTGTCCATTTAACAGGTTATTTTCATGAGCAGTCAGTGACAGGGAATTTTAATCAAATTTATGTTGGTTAATCAAAAATTAATTACAAAGAAACAGCAAGTAACAATTGAAACAAACATGAATTTTTAAAGTGAAAACATACTCCAATAATCTTTGTTTTATTTACAACTGCAAAAAATACTTTTTAAAGTGCATAAGCCACTAGTTTCAGTTTAGTTTCAGAAAGTGGTAAAGACAATGATAAAACCTGAATGATGACTGAGAAACATACTTTACTCAAATGTGTAAGACCCCCAACATCTTACACAGTTAATAAACTTTAACTAAAGAGTTTAAAGGATGAAGTACTATTGTAATATTAATATTGACATACATAAATCCATCATGAAATTGTAAACTTTAAACTCCATCTGTAATAAGAAAACGGGAAATGCAAAGACTGAAAATTTAATTTACCCAATATCAAAGTGAGAAGAGAAGGTCTTGGCATCCTTGTGTTGTTTCAAAATGCACTTAAGATGTGTAGCTATATCTCTGCTTCTTTCAAGACATACTAAACCAAAACTGCAGTCACTTCCCCTTTTAACCATAAAATCCTTTTCTTGATCCAGCCTCTTCCGAAAATGTCTATTCACCAATTTTGCCTTTAAGACATTCTATGTTCACAATGACATGACAAGCTGAGCAGTATCTATGTTCTTTTACCTAAAATTACATTGACCTCCCCGCAAGCAATTTTGCATTTAAAAGACATCTAATAGCCATCTAAACACAGTCCTGACGTCTAGGCTAAAACAAGGCTGAATTTGGGCTGTCAGTGAAAATTTAATAGGCGTCTACACTTAGCCCAAGAATAGAGTCATCAATTAGACCACTACTGAACGACTATCATACGTCTAAAACAGTGAATATGGGTCTAGGTTAAAACAAGGCTAAATTTGGGCTGTCAGTAAAAAGTCATCTAACACCCAAGAGAGTCGTCAATTAGAGTTAGACCACTATAGAAATACTAAATCTATACATCTAATAGACAACAAAATAATGTTTTTTTTTTTTTTAGATAGGATTTCAGTTATAGGCTAATCGATTTTAATAACACAAGGCCTACAGTATAAACCTCAGAAGAGTATGTGACTCTGTTGTGCTCAGGTCTTCAGACAGGCAGAATTACAGTTCTTGCGTGAACTTTAGAGCAAATAATGTATAGGCCTATACAGGCTACCCAAATAAATGTATAATTATTTTATTTTTGTAATAGTATTAAAATGATTTAATTTGCAACTAATTTAATAATCAAAATAACAAAGCATTATAAATAAAATTCATCAATTAGCACTTGAGTATGGCAAGGTATGGCTGTCACAGTTCTATGAGAGAGGACTCAAATGCAGGAATGCGTGATCAGGGGTTTATTGACAAACAGCTGACAAGACAAGAAATGGTGAGGAGGTGAACAGTCCAAACAGTAGGCAGGTGAGGAGCACAATCACAGGCAGGAAGAGCAGCCACAATAACTAACTCCAGAAGGTGGTAGACAGAGAAGCATGAGACCAGAGGATACCAGTGATGTCCAGGCAGGAATCATAGGGCAATGCAGTCAGGTCTTGTCAGGAAACTCACCAAGCTTGCAGCTAGGCAAGGAGAGCAAGCTGCCAGGGAAGCTCTACTTGCAGGACAGGAACTAGAGACACAGAAAACAAGACCGAAAGGCAGCACAAACACTTAGCAAAACTAGCATAACACACATAGGTACAACGTATATAACAAACCAGCCACCACATGAGAAAAAGAACACACTTTATAAAGGGAGCAGAAAACATGAGGAACAGGTGAACACACTCAGACAAACAAGGAGCAGAAAACATGAGGAAAGGGTGAGCACACTCAGACAAGGAACAGGTGAGCACACAATCAGTTAATCAATGAGGACTAGACAAGGACTAAACAAGGGGGCGTGGTAACAGGAAACAAGGAGGCAGGACACAGGGAGCACATGGCAAACACAAACCAAGACAGAGCCATGTGTTCATGCACAACACAAACAAAGACACATTAAACAATGACAAAACATACAGAGCTGTCAGAGAACCCTGATAATGGCTGCCTGCTCGGCACAAACACCCATGGCTTACAGGGTTTGTTGGGAGATCTAGCGTGCAGTAGTTTTGGAGAGAGCGCGTGGGCAGCTGTCGGGTAAGTGACGGAAGTCTGTTTCCTCATCCGACAGATCTGCCAGCTCGAGACTCCTTTAAACTTAGTTTGGGCTTCCCATAAAAGTCAGAAATGCGTTTTTGCGCCATTTGCATGTTTGTTGTTGGGTTAACGCTTGTGTTAACGCTTGACTATACTGACGAGTGAGCGCTGTCACGTCATGAGACAATGCCGCTTGTTTTCATTGCGCTACTTTCATTGGCTTAGGCTACTTACTTTCATGTTTCAAATTAAATTTAATGAATAGACTAATTAATAAAATGAATTTACATGACTTAAATTTATTTTTGTCTTTTTTTGTCAGAACATTGTATTTATTTTTTACCGCACCTCCATTTTTTTCGGGGGGTCAACACCAGGGGGTTCTGCACAGGCCTGGTTCTACGGGGGTGCTAGAGCTAAGCACCCTCAAACGCAAGCAAAAGCACCCTCAGTTGATACTGTAATAATATTGGCGAAACAGATTTGGCAGATTTGCATATTTGTGTCCGAGTTCTGGAGAGCATCAAATGCATCTATTTACAGCGTGTTTTTGCAGCGGTGAGTAATGCAGCCAATCACAGATATAGTCGTTGATCTCTCGAACTCGATCAGAATCTGAAAAAAACTGAGTTTTTATTCAGTGCTGAGTTAATGCAGGCTCGCGAAACCTCTCTAACAAACAAAGTCAAGACACAATGTGAGTAAGAGATTTATTGTTGATGAGACGACTTCATTTCTATAAAGGAACTTTGTGAGATCACGATGAACTGACAAAGCAACAGCATTTTAGTGATCGCAGCGATCTTGGCTCACTTTCGAGGCTACAGTCATTTATTGAACAAACTATTATTGCTAAGAGGACCGACGGCCAATTGCATGCTACAAAGTTTCGGAAATGACATCTAAATATAAATGCAACTCTGCTCAAGACAGAAATATCCTCCTGAGACCCAGATTAGAGGTTTTCCCTCTGTAGAGGACATTATTTAACGAATTTCTCTGACAACATACACAGTTTTAAGTCTGGATATTCTCATGAAATACAAGACATTCTTATGAAAATGTTATTTCACGTCTTTTTACATTACAACACATTAATAAATAAATTAATAAATTAATACACGACTGATTAACTTTTTCGAACATTATTCTTTAACATTGTCTTTCTAACATTTTTACTGTTCATCTATGAAATGCACTTTCTGTAAAGCTGCTTTGAAACAATGTGTATTGTGAAAAGCGCTATACAAATAAATTTGAATTGAATTGAATTGAATTAATATGCAAATTAGATATAGATGCATTGCCTATAGAATGGGAGTGGCATTTATGGTCATGTTAACACACATATTGCATAAAGTAAAATGGTATATCAAATTATTCTGTATCTTTCATAACATTGAGAATAATCTTTATACAAAGTTTGGATTAAAAAAAAAACTTGAAGCAATTGTTTGGTAAATGACAAAAAAAAATCCCAATCCCAATTCATGTCTTTTAATTTTCCCAATAAAGGGGGTCTTGTGTCCTCTACAGAGCAGAGGATATAGCATAGCCTATAACATAGGAATAAATAATAAAAAAAGTTTTTTATGCTCCAAACAATAAAAAAAAAATTCACAAAACCTTTTTTTCTGGTTCTCAGGAAGATTACATGTTAAAATACTAGCAACGCATTAAAGCAATGTAAAGGCAGACTAATAGATTAATAGACAATGTGTAGCTAAATATTTTTGAAATTCCAATTATTGGTAAATGACTTGTAAATAAAAAATCATACATTTCTCACTGTACACTGCTATGGTGGAGCCGCTTATCTGCACTTCACTAGAGCACCCTTAGCAATTTCAGAAGCACCCTCGGTGATTTGATTCTGGAACCGGGCCCGTGGTCTTACCCTGAATCATTATTTATTTTGTTTGTTATTATTAGCTCAATTACAGATAAGTACAAAACAAATATAAGAGATTGTGGTACAGTTCAGTGAATGTAGGCCTAATAACAACAACTAAATGATGGAATGAACATAGTCTAGGCTATGTAAAAAACAAAAAACAAAACAAAAAAAAAACTTCTTGCGGTTATGCTCATAAGATCTCAAGATCTGCGTGCTCTGCCTCATAAATCTCTAACAAGATCTGTCCATCAATTTGTTTTTCACTGAATTGAAGATTGTATCCCTAAACTAAGCAAATTATTTTTGTTGTGTTTGAGTGTGTAAATCAAAACATTTTTTTTTTTTTTTTACCGATTATATTTTTGTGGGCTCAACTGTGATAGCTAGGCCTATACTATTATTCTACTGAACTGTGGTATAACATTAACAGTTTGTATAAAAGCACCTTTTGTGATGTATTTGTCCAAAACACTTAGTGACACTTATTGCTAAATTTGAGTAATATTTGGCTTTTTAAACCATCGTCTGACTCTCGCCGATTTCATTTCATTTGTTGGGTTGTCATGATCCCCTGCTGGTAGATGCTGTAACTACACCATGATGGTGGTGAAATCCATCCAATTGTACGTTGACAGCAAATGCGATATAAAGCCAATGTTTTATGCAAAATGTTTGTTTATTAAAAACAAAACAAAAAATGATAAAGAGATATATATAAAGAGAAATGGCATATTCAAAATCTCAAATGATCTCTGCAAAGAAGTTAAATGAGCTGTTTAGCTATAGGCTACATGTGAGAGAATTACTGTGATTAGTGTGATTTGGAAGGATCCAAAAAATAGCTCTGTTTTCAGAAAATACAAGTTAACACACTGATAAAGCTGTGAAGCGAATTTGAGGAAGTATGCTTTTGGACATGAAGAGCACAGTCAGTGTGAAACATGGTGTCAGCATGTTCATCATTTCCTTGAATAGAACACAGAACTACTGAACTTACACTGCACTCTAAAAAAAAAAAAAGGTTCTATATGGCACCAAAAATGGTTCTTGGCTCGTAATCATAGGGGAACCTTTTTTAGTGCTATATAGCACCAATTTTGGTGCTTCAGTGGTTCTTCAGAGGTTCTTCACCGGTTCTTTGACTAAGGTGCTATATAGCACCGCTACCATATACATAACATGTTAAGATATGGTGCTATATAGCACCAAAAGTGGTTCCTCTATGATTACGACGAAGAACCATTTTTGGTGCCATATAGAACCTTTTTTTTTTTAGAGTGTGTATTTGCAGTAATTTTATAACATGACTATATATTCAGAGGAAACCTAAATTATCATTGTGCAGAATACAAGCATATATTAGACTATGAACTGTATTTTAATTAAAATGTATGGTTTATTTAACAAGTGAGCATCATGATACAAGGCAGACAGCACACAGTAACAGTAACTTATTGGCGGGTGACACAAGCAATAACAGAGAGAGGAAGACACGCACTAGAGCGGCAGTGGGTAAATGTGTCACACTTTAAATGGATACAGCTACTCTCTACTCTCTCTCTCTCTGAGGTTCCTTATTGGTTGCTTCTTTAGAGAACACACCATGCTGACAAAAACCTGTCAAAAAACTATATTATTCACAATTGCTAAATTGTTTGTGCCTCAATTTTCAGGGAAGTAGACAAACGTGCTTTGAATAGCGAATCTGCACTCACAATTCCAGAGATTTATCATTCTCTGTAAATCACAAATAACAAGTATGGCTAAAGACAAGTCTGCAGTATTTTAATATTTAGGCCACAATTTAAATTTAAATTTAGTCATTGCTCCTTTCATTTACAAAGAATAATTCATACTGGGCATTGTTTGTGAGATGAATTAATTCACTGCTAATTGTGCTTGTTCCTTGTGTGGCGACTTCTGGCTCCATTCTGGCTTCATACTCAGTAAGTATAGGTCCTGGTTCCTTTGAAAAAACATTGAAAATCAGTAATACCTTTCATCAAATAACTTTCACAAGTCTTCATAGTTATTGTCCAGCATACTTCTGTGTTCCGTAATATCGACATTGACATAGTCCTGTTCTGAATCGTCTGTTTCTACATTGACATAGTCCTGTTCAGAGTCCTCCTGATCTACATTTACATAGTCTTGGTCAGAGCCAGAGTTGGCATCTTCATGATCTCCATCATCCATATCTACAGTCTCATAGTCATCATCATCATTCCCTTCATTTTGGTCTCCATGGAGCACATTTTGCATATTAACAGCATCTTGGGAGAACATTAAAAAAAGGTGTTATAATAATATTAGCAGGATCCCAAAATAAACGTAAAGGACATCACGGAAATCCTTCTCACCTTTTGAACAGGAGCATATTTGGATATTCCTTCGTTTTTTTCTCCTCCATACCAGGAAAATAATCAGCAGTGCAGACGATATGAGCAGTACAGCTGTTACCACAGCACCGATGATAACAACTGAAGAAGCTGTAAGAGAGATTAAACATTAACAACAGTCTTCCCTATGGTATGTTCAGAATGGCATACTATTACATTTATGCTGAACTAATCAGTATTTTTGAACAAATCGGCTGAATGAATTATTCAACTCTTTCATAAATCATTTATCATTAATTGGAAATTAATGACGTGGAAAAATACTGAAAAACCTCCACCACTAATACACAGACTAACAGTGTCTGAAACGTGCAAACACAGACAAGTGGAGTGATACAAACAGAAACAAATCCCAGTGCTGTTGTTATAAGCATACTTGCAAATAAACATTTTGATCAAGCCAGGTAAAACTGGAGTTCTCATACCTGAACACACGACTCCAACATCTTTATTGTGATCACAATCAGTTCCACTCATATGAGAGCATTGTGCGATGGATGACTCATTTCCCAAACAATTGACCAGCCATACATGGCCACTCCCTATCCCAAAAAGAGCCTGGCCATGTGCACTAATAGCTCGTCCACATTCCAGCTGTCTGCACACCAAAACGGCATTATTCATGTCCCACAAGTTATCACACACTGTTCCCCACCGGCCATTATACAAGACCTGAACTGTCCCAAAGCAGCTGTCTAAACCATTGACCAGTTTGACGTCTTGACCGCCTGTAAATGAAGCAAATTTTCAACTCGTGTAAATGTATAGAGGACAATCTTTATTTCTGTATGTGATCCTCAAATTCAAACAGCTGTTGTTTGCTTTAAGGGGATAGTTCACTCAAAATGAACATTCTGTCATTATTCATTTCACATATCCTAATGAAAATCTCCAGGCCGTTGTGTTTAAAAATTTAGAAGTGAATGAAGACAGGCTGTCAAGCACCATAAAGGTATCAAAAAAACCCATACATCTTGTGCACCATTATTCCAAGTCTTCTGAAGTCATATGATATAGCTTTCATGAGATTTCATGTGAGAGGTAGAGATTTGGGAATTATATGTCTTTGGAGTCTAATCATTTCAATGAATCGATTGATTCACAAAACCGATTTGAATGATTCATTCACAAATCTGACTGATGATCCAGTTCTCAAGTTCTGACAGCAGTTAATAGCTCACTGGAAGTCAATGATATCAGTGGATAATGACTTACATTTCAGTATGTTCCACACACAAATGTATCATATGGTTCCAGACTTGGACTACAGCACACAAGTTGTATGGACCACTTTTATGAAATTAAGCTTGAAAACTTCAGTCCCCTTTCATTGTAATTGCATGTAAAAAGCAACCAGCACAGTCTTCAAAATGTCTTCTTTTGTATTCCACAGAGGAAAATTATTTTAGGTTGGGAACATGATGTTTAATTGCTATGAAGAATTTTTTGAGTGAACTACAGCTTTAAAAACAGAGTAGAAATAGTCAAGTTTAGCAAAGCTTGTGCCGTATAACTTACCAATAAACAGGTAATTGTTTAAAACCACAGCTGTCAAAGAGAAAACATAGGGAGCTGCGTTATTACAATTTATCACAAAGATTTTATGTAAACAAGTAGTTTAGTGGTAGCTTACACTTTCCTTGGTGACCTAAATAAAAACGGCTTTTTATGTCTGAGCATATGTTGTGAAAAGCCAAAATGGGAACCCTTTTAACTATTATTAATGATTATTTAATCACTTTAAACAGCAAAATATCAATCAATATTATAATAAATACATTTAAACGAGTTTACCTAATGTGAAATCAAGCAGTGGTCTCAGCATTTTGGTTCGTTCATTGATTGATGTGTGTGAGATGTGCATCTCCGCTGCTCTTCACATGTCTATATAAGAGTCTATGAGTCACACAGACACTGGTTCCGTTTTTCACTGCTACAACACTACAGCTTCTGATAAAGAAAATCAGAGGAAATGGCTTAGTATAATTTTGTTTATTTAGAAATAATCCTCAGTATGTAACCACTGAGAGCTGAAATACCTGATACTCTCCTGTACCAAATGTGCAGGACTTGCCCACAGTGTTCTGCCCACTGACATGAACTTTAACATGCTAGTCAGTGTGCACTAGACTTTTTACAAATAATTAATTCTGTCAGCTTTTGTTGTTCTTTATAATGCTAACACAACTCGTTTCCTCAAATGTGAGTGCTTGAAATGTCTTTGAGGACTCTGAAATGCTCTTAATGGGTTGCTGCACTTTGACATCTGCACATGGTTCACACATTTAGAGTTAATAAAACTTGTGGTTAAATGTGTATAAATGTGTTGAATGTGTGCAGGCCTGTTTAAAAAAAAAAACACACCACACTGGCCACTAAAGACTATTAGAAACTATCAGAAAGTACAGCCAATTTTACTCTTATTGTTCAGCAGAACTGTATTGTCAGTCCAACTCAGTCTACTTTTAAGTAAAAAACTCAGATTTGTAACCATTAGGCCACACCACTGTACATGGAGGAGCCATCAGAAAACTGTTGAGCTGCTGTTGTATTGAAATCCTGACATAAATAGTCCCTGATGCTACTCACTAGTACTCACCTAATAATGCTATGTATTGTTGTATATATATACACTCACTTAAAGGATTGTTAGGAACACCATACTAATACTGTGTTTGACCCCCTTTCGCCTTCAGAACTGCCTTAATTCTACGTGGCATTGATTCAACAAGGTGCTGAAAGCATTCTTTAGAAATGTTGGCCCATACTGATAGGATAGCATCTTGCAGTTGATGGAGATTTGTGGGATGCACATCCAGGCCACGAAGCTCCCGTTCCACCACATCCCAAAGATGCTCTATTGGGTTGAGATCTGGTGACTGTGGGGGCCATTTTAGTACAGTGAACTCATTGTCATGTTCAAGAAACCAATTTGAAATGATTCGAGCTTTGTGACATGGTGCATTATCCTGCTGGAAGTAGCCATCAGAGGATGGGTACATGGTGGTCATAAAGGGATGGACATGGTCAGAAACAATGCTCAGGTAGGCTGTGGCATTTAAACAATGCCCAATTGGCACTAAGGGGCCTAAAGTGTGCCAAGAAAACATCCCCCACACCATTACACCACCACCACCGGCCTGCACAGTGGTAACAAGGCATGATGGATCCGTTCTCATTCTGTTTACGCCCAATTCTGACTCTACCATCTGAATGTCTCAACAGAAATCGAGACTCATCAGACCAGGCAACATTTTTCCAGTCTTCAACTGTCCAATTTTGGTCACACTCACCTAAAGGATTATTAGGAACACTTGTTCAATTTCTCATATATATATATATATATATATAATGTATGAGTAAAATGTATGATTTTTATTTTATTTAAAGCAGAATCAAATGAAACAGACAGTACTGAGCAACTGGATGGGGCTTGAGATTTTCTCAACAGATAGAAGTGAATAGACTTGAGCTCTCTGCATGTCGTGTGAAACCGTTCACACCTCACTCTCAGGCGAACATGTTAAGGAGGAAGTCATTTCGGCCAACCGCACCCAAAGGTTAAGCAGACGTGATGCAGAGGCAGAGCTGTTGTAAACTGGTACAATTAGTGATGGGTGACCTCCTACCATTCTGAAATGAATTATAGAAACAAATTAAAATTGTTTATTTTCCATTCAATTCATCACCCATGGTGTTGCAGATGCCTTGTGTCCCTGTGAATTGTGGTGTTTTCTTGCATATTTGTTCTATTATTCAGTACCATCACTCAATTCATGCTGTATGCCTGTTAATTGTGATATTCTGTGCATTGACTCTGAGGCTAGCTTCTAACATATGGAACCAAAATATGCCAAGGCACTCACGTGGTGAAGTAAACAGCCTTTAATAAACTAGGCTAAATCAATTTTTAGTTGTGTTATGCTACCAAGAGGCTTGTCTTATAGCCACACCCATATACCTACCAGCTGTCTTTGATGATCCATTAATCACCACTAGTTTAGGAATACCTGTTTGAGCAATTGATATGTGTCCTGAAGAAGGCTTTGTTGCCGAATCACTTTCAGAATATCCATCAGTTAAACCTATGAATATACTCCATTACAACAATTTGGTGAGTATTGTAGCCTTTTTTGTGCCCTATATAACTGTTGGGTTTTGATAGAGGCCTGTTAGTGCTAGGTATGTTTGCGTACTGGTGCGTGGCTTGATTTACCCTTCACTGCTGTTTGCAGTCTGTGGGATTGAGTGTGGCCTTACCATTGCTGCGTTCCACTCCAGTTTTAGACACGCACTTGCAAACTTTCCTAAGCACTTTCCCTCGGGGGAATCCCCACCGCCATTTTAAAGTGTGTTCCACTTAGTGAAGTGGACGAGGGAAGTTTATACAGACCTTGCTCCCTCGATTTTGGCCTGTGACCTTTGATTTTCTACTACATATGTACACACGGGCAGCTTCATATCCCCTTAAACCCGAAGTGTACCGCTTGTGGTACACTAAGCAACCACTGAATGTAATAACATAAAATAGGTATCATTTTAAAGCCTAGAATCTCAGCTGTACAATGCATCTATTTTGTGATACTCTAAACAAGCGCTGAGTTATTCATCTAAAACGGGGTGTACCATCCGTGGGCGCCACCTAGCTGTGAAAAAATGAATTGTCATATTTTTCAAAACTACTGCGTTGATCAAAACAGAATAGGTGTCATTTAAAAGCTTAGTCTAAACTTTAAAATGAATGTAGCCATTATTACCCCTTTTCCACCAGAATGAACCGGATGCTAGTTCAGAGCCAGTGCTAATCCCAGTTCATAGTTGGTTCGACTGAGGAGCCTTCTAAGAACCATTTGCTTTTTCCCGCGGAATTGGGCTACTTCATCACTGTTGCCACGGGCTGTTTTTCATGTACGCGGGTTGAAGCGACCCCAATTATGTAATATTTAGCCCCGGGAATGCAAATTTTAGTAGGCAACCATGCCAAAAAACCCCACATATTTTACCCCCAAATGTGATTTTTACCGGGGAAGCCCCCCTGAAACGCGTTTGGGCTTGTTTTGAGTAGCAATTGGGCGGGTTTTGTTGTGAAAACCTGGCAACCCTGGGCAGCAGGAAACACAAACACACCAGGCTCGTTCGAGATGCATCGGTGCTGCACAGACGATCAGCGTATGATATTAAAAAAAACGCATGAGTGAATCAAAAGCATAAGGAGTCGTGTGCTCTCGCTGGACTCATACGGCGATTGGTCTCTGCACAGCACCGCTGCGAACAAGCCTTCCATGTCAACAATGCAAACGTTGCGTTACTATTGATTCACATGGCTTTACGATCCTACATCGGCATTAAAACACAACGAAAACACGGCGAATTCAACGCATTCGTGCAGTTCGCCGTAATTTGTATAGACGGAGATTACAAACGAGCAGCAGCTGTTAGCTCCATTAGCTGCTATTTCAAAAATGGCGGATCTCAAGTTTGTTGTTTGTGTTCGTCTTGTTGACCCCGCCCCCAGCGCCTGACGTAATCGGTTCTTACTTCTAGCCCTGTTCTAGCCCCACTGTTCTAGAACCACTTTTCCTGGCTCGGAGCTGGGGCTTTGGGTGAACCGATTTGAAACTAGAAACGATTTGAAACTAGGCTCTGGCTCCGATCTAGCTCTAGCACTGCCTTGGTGGAAAAGGGGTGTATGAGTATCTCCAAAGTAGTGATGAGTTATTTGCTGATAAAAAAAAAACAAAAAACAAAAAAAAACATAATTTATGGAAGGGGGAGGGGGGGTGAATTATTATGTTCTGCAATGTGTCAATAGCATCATACAGCTCAGATAGTCATGTGTCATATGTCATTTGAAAGGTCTCATGGAGCAGAATACAACAAGCCTAATTGTTTTGGGCTTTGACTAAATTTTTAGCGAGTTTTTGTAAGTGAAGTCCTGCAAGACCCATATGTAAATAATATACTGATGCAGAATTCACGTGGCGTTTTTCACTTGTAACTTCATGAAACGTGGAAAACGGCAGATTCTCACCATAAAAAAAGAGCCCAAAGTCACCATAATCTGTCTTTTAGATCTATAGATATTCCTCGTTGAAGTATGACACAAAAAACAGCACAGAAGCACACGAGCGGAGTACAAAAATAACAGTTGCTTAGACTTGGCGTTTTTGCTGATAACTTCATGAAACAAGCTCCGATCGTTAAAAATGGCATTTAGAGCAGATTCACACGATTAAAAAGAGACCAAGAACACCATAATCCGTCACTCGTATCAAAAGTTATTACTCAGGCTAAATAAGCTATCGTTGTGCTAAAGTCGCGTTTATGCTTGTAACTTTGTAACTTCTAACTTGATAACTTCATGAAACAAGCTCCGATCGTTAAAAATGGCATTTAGAGCAGATTCTCCTGATTAAAACGAGACCAAGGACACCATAATCTGTCACTCGGATCATAAGTTATCACTTATGGAGTTATGTACATGCAACCTGACAGGAGCACATGCTATTTTTGCACTAAAGTCACGTTTATGCTTGTAACTTCATGAAACATTCTCTGACCGTTAAACATGACACATCCTTATTTACAACATATTCTCACGATTAAAAAGAGACCAAGGACACCATAATCCGTCACTCGGAACATAAATGATCACTTATGGAATTAGAACACATTAAAACCTAACAGGCGCACATACTCTAAATAAGCTATTGTTGCACTAATGTAGCGTTTATGCTTGTAACTTCGTGAAACGTTCTCTGATCGTTGAAAATGATCATCAGTATTTACAGCAGATTCTCACGATTAAAAGGAGACCAAGGACACCGTAATCCGTCACTCGGATCAACGAGGCTGACTCCAGCTCCTTTTTCTACAGCTCCTTATTCGCCTATCCATTCCACCTTAAAAAAATGTATGGTTGTCAACCCCACCCTTCATTGCTTTTGGCCTTGTTTTTTTTAAAGGAACAGTAGATACAGACATATGAGGTTGTGAATTGGGCAGCATTTTCATTAAAGTTGTCATTATTTAATTATTTCACAAGTTCTCAAAAAAACCAACAGTGTAGAGGTATAGCTAAGTGTATTATCTAAAGGAATTCTGCATTACAACATTTTCTAATGTGAAATTGTTGAAATATGATCTCTAGAACATGCACCTCCATGCAACTATATGAGCCGACAAAGCATAATGGGGGTGTCATTAATTTATTATTTCACAAGTTCTCAAAAAAACAACAATGTAGAGGTATAGATAAGTGTCTTATCTAAAGGAATTCTACATTACAACATTTTCTGATGTGTAATTTTTTTAATATGATCCCCAGAACATGCACCTCCATGCAAATATATGAGCCGACAAAGCATAATGGGGGTGTCATTAATTTATTATTTATTATTAGGTCTGTGCGGTGCCACGGCTGGGCATGTAACAGAGGGATTATCTCCGCTAGCCATGGTGCTTTGGGCCACCTGGGCGCTATCAGAATGAGAGACAGGCTCCCCTCTCTCACCCTGGCCAGTGTAGGAATTATCAGGCACAGGGGAGGAAAATCATACAACATCACTCTGGGCCATGGGTGGGCCTGTGCATCTAACCCGAGGGGCGTCCAAATCCTTTAGCGAGAAGAACATAGGACAATGGCTGTTTTCGCACGAGGTGAATAGATCTACAAATGCCTGTCCGAATCTCATCCATATCATGTCTACTATCTGAGGATGGAGACGCCAATCTCCGAAGAGCGGATTCCCCCTCGATAGAAGATCCGTGCCTCTGTTCAGAATGCCTGGAACATGAGTTGTGCGTAACGACAGGAAAAATCGCCTGCTCCATACCAAAAGCTTGTAAGCTAGAGCATGAAGTTTCGACGAGCGCACGCCACCTTGATTGTTGGTATAAGCCACTGCCGTGGTATTGTTGCAGTGTACGAGCACATGATGTCCCTGCAGACAAGGAAGAAAATGATTCAAAGCCTTCCAAATGGTTAGAAGCTCTAAATAATTTATGTGCTCTGAACATAGTTTGCTTGGCCACAAATCGTTCACAGTTCTGCCCTCTTGGGTGGCACCCCAGTCTGTTAAGGACTCGTCCGTCGTCACAACTTTCCGGAACATAACCGTCGATAGAGGGGTTCCCTTTAGGGACGGAAAAGTCCACGCTCTTCCAGTATCCCTCTCCTGGTCGGGTAGCCGCTCTGGGTAGCAGCAACTTTAAGGTGGCGTCGCAGGAGTTTCTTAGGCAGCACTAGGCAGTGACTGCAGTTCTCTGGATTCTCTATGGCCTCTTCCGCGTGCTTGAGGCCCAAGCAAACCACGCAGAACGGGTAAAGATCCTTAGCGGCGATAAGAGCACCACACGCGGCCGGGCAGGCCCTTGATAAGTTACTACCGGAAGAAGCAGGAATAGAGAGCGACATACCGGCAGAAAACTCCGAAAAATCTGTGGCGGCAGCCGTGGAACAGGAAAGACGAGCGAGAGCATGGGCAGCTCCGAGAGCAGACACAGAGAAACTGGTAGAATAGAACTTTCACGCCTGGCGGAGACTGATCTGAAGATATTTCCTCCTGCAGACAATAAGTGAGCAGTGCAAATTCAACCGAGCTGTGTCAGTGCAGAGATCGCGAGAAGCTAATGTAAACTGATGTACAGTAGCGCATGCAGACTATTTATGCTCGCAGGTAAGGGGTGGGGCCTTACCGGGCATTGGCTGCGCGCTCCTGCCTGTCTTGTCAGACTTGGTGCAATTGGATGCTTGTCAAGAATGTCTGGCGGACGAGGGATCGCACAAATGCTTCATACGACCCCTAGAGCCTAAGGAAACGTGAGAAAAAAATTTTCTACGATTTTGAAACGCGTTACGGAAACGGTAGGCACGTGACTAATTTTCTTTGCGCAATCACATTCAAAGGGAAGAAATTTACTGCGGAGGGTACCGACTGCATCGCTAAGCTAATCAACCGCTTCAGACAACCCCCGATATAATGGCTACTGCTTCATAGCTCATTACGCCTCCAGATTTGATGCCTTTCTAATTCTCGAGTATTTTTGCAAAGCTGGAAAAGGCTATTTTCCCAATCTTTTCAACAGGGTGGAAAACGAGAACTATGTCGGACCATACCCCGACAAAAATTTATACAACTACGATAACATGTCGGATAAAGACCGCGAAAAGTTTGATGCGTGGTACAGCACGGTTGAGGGCGAGTGGTTTGATTTCAGGAAAGAACTGTACACGTACGGCGTTAACAACGTCGTCTTATTAGTTATCGAAGTATCGATCAGTAAGTACAACCCCAAATCAGAAAAAGTTGGGACAGTATGGAAAACGCAAATAAAAAACAAAAGAAGTGATTTCTAAATTTACTTTGACTTGTATTTCATTGCAGACAATATGAACACAAAATATTTCATGTTTTGTCTGGTCAACTTCATGTCATTTGTATATATGCATCCTTTCCTGTCATTCAGACCTGCAACACATTTAAAAAAAGTTGGGACAGGAGCAATTTAGGGCTAGTAATGAGGTAAAATGGTTAAATAATGATGTGATTTGAAACGTGATGTCAACAGGTGATTGTAATTATGATTTGGTACAAAAGCAGCATCCAAGAAAGGTCTAATCCTTTAGGAGCAAAGATGGGCCGAGGATCGCCAGTTTGCCAACAAATACGTAAGAAAATTATTGAAATGTTTAAAAACAATGTTCCTCAAAGAAAGATAGGAAGAGATTTGGATATTTCACATTCAACAGTGCATAACATAATTAAAAGATTCAAGGAATCTGGAGGAATTTCAGTGCGTAAAGGACAAGGGCGCAAGCCTAAGCTGAACAACCGTGATCTCCGATCCTTCAGGCGGCACTGCATCAAGAATCGTCATTCATCTATAAGCGATATCACCACATGGGCTCAGGACTACTTTGGCAAACCTTTGTCAAGTACCACAATACGTAGTTACATCCACAAATGCCAGTTAAAACTGTACTGTGCCAAAAGGAAGCCCTATGTTAACAGTGTCCAGAAGCGCCGTCGACTTCTCTGGGCTCGGAGGCATCTGGGATGGACCATCACACAGTGGAAACGTGTACTGTGGTCAGATGAATCAGTATTTCAGGTATTTTTTGGGAGGAATGGACGCCGTGTGCTCCGGACCAAAGAAGAAGGATCATCCAGACTGTTACCAGCAACAAGTCCAAAAGCCAGGGTCTGTCATGGTATGGGGTTGTGTCAGTGCCCTTGGCAAAGGTAACTTGCACTTCTGTGAAGGCACCGTTAAGGCTGAAAAGTACATAGAGATTTTGGAGCATAATATGCTGCCTTCAAGAAGACATCTTTTCCATGCATATTTCAACAAGACAATGCAAAACCACATTCTGCACACATTACAAAGTCCTGGCTGCGGAGGAAGAGGGTACGGGTACTTGACTGGCCTGCCTGCAGTCCCGACCTGTCTCCAATAGAGAATGTGTGGTGCATTTTGAAGCGCAAAATGCGACAACGAAGACCCCGTATTTTTGCCCACCTTAAGACTTGTTTGGAGGAAGAATGGGACAAAATTACACCTGAAACACTTCATCACTTGGTGTCTTCAGTCCCTAAACGTCTTTTAAGTGTTGCGAAAAGGAATGGCAACATTACAAAGTGGTAAATGCTTTACTGTCCCAACTCTTTTTTAAATGTGTTGCAGGTCTGAATGACAGGAAAGGATGCATATTTACAAATGACATGACGTTGACCAGACAAAACATGAAATATTTTGTGTTCATATTGTCTGCAATGAAATACAAGTCAAAGTAAATTTAGAAATCACTTCCTTTTTTTTTTTTTTTGCGTTTTCCATACTGTCCCAACTTTTTCTGATTTGGGGTTGTACTTTTTAGACGGCTACTACGAGCAGGACAGTGTGAGACACGGCTTAGAATACGCGGGGTGCATCTTCCACGGACACTGTTGTCACTTTGAACCCCATCAGACGCACCCCTTGTCGGGAGTAACCTATGGGGTTCTCAGGAGACAGTTTGACAGGTTGAAATTCTGCAGAACGCGTACGGTTTGCAAATCTTTGGGAATGCGAATGGAACGACATGAAAAAGACAGATCCCTCTGTGATAGAATTTATGATCGATTATTCTGCCCCACAGAGACTGAAGCCTCGAGACGCCCTGTTTGGCGGACGCACTAACGCTTATAAATTCTATCACAAAATGACCGGAGATGAGAAAATAATGTACCTCGATTTCACCAGTCTCTATCCCTTCTGCCAGGCTAGGAAAAGCTACCCGATCGAACACCCCCAAATAATTTTCAAAGATTTGAACCGATTGAAAATTATTACGGGCTTATCAAAGCGACCGTGTATCCTCCCCGCAAATTACTGCACCCGGTTCTCCCTTACAGATGCCAAGGAAAACTGATGTTCCCATTATGCATAACCTGCGCTCACGATCGAAACCAGACCGTGAGCTGTACCCACACGGATGAGGAAGGATCGCTGTTAGGGTGTTGGGTGTCTATAGAGCTTTTAAAAGCCGCAGAGGTCAGACACGTTGTTTGTCGGATACGTAAAAACGTTTTTGCATTTGAAACAACAAGCATCTGGGTACGCGTCGAATGTTGTCACGGACGCTGAGAAAGAGACTTACATTCATGAGTATTTTGAAAAAGAGGGGATTCAACTCGACCCCGAAAAGATCAAGTACAACGCCGCCCAGAGGGCAATCACTAAATTAATTCTGAATAGTTTGTGGGGCCAAATCTCTTTAAGACAGATCTTACCTCAAATGATTCTGGTGAACGACCCCGCAAATTTCACCAGAATCGTTTTTGGTAATACCGACACGTTGGCGTATTTCTCATTAGTCTCAGACGACGTGGCGCTCGTCCAGCATAAACCCCTCAAAGAGGATGTTTGTAAGGCTTGCGACGTTAACGGGTTTATAGGCGTGTTCACCACGGCTCATGCCCGATTGGAATTGTACGAATTGATGGACAGACTCAGGGACCGTCTGCTATACCCGGACACAGACAGCGTCGTATTCGTGTCTAGGGACGGCGATGGGAGCCGCCTCTGGGCGATCATTTGGGTGAGCTGACAAGCGAAATAGACTATGGGGATTTTATTACAGAGTTTTGTTCTAGCGGCCCTAAATCTTACGGCTATCGTACGGCCAAAGGTAAAATGTGCATGAAAGCTAAGGGCATAACACTGAATGCTAAAAATTCCCAATCCATCTGTCTGGAATCCCTGATTGGTCTGGTTGACAGTTATGTGACGTCGCACGATAGCACCAAATACATCCTGGCTCACACGGAAAACATTGTGAGGAATAAAAAGGCTCTCACGTTGCACAACAAATCAGTCGTTACAAGGTTTAAGGTGGTGTATAATAAACGCAGACTTTTGCCCGATTTCACCATGCTTCCTTATGGCTACTGATCAGATGATGTTGATGCACAGAGGGTCGCTGGATGTTTCTGGATTTGGATTTTGATTTCAAACTTCAATTTCCATTTAGCTGCGTTATCAGCTGACCGTCCAATTCTGGAAAGTCTTATTTTGTAAAACTTTTGTTGGAAAAAGGTTTGAATTTAATTTCCAAGAAAATTGAAAACATTGTTTGGTTGTATGATTGTTGGCAGCCTTTGTACGACGATGCACTTAAATTGTATGACATTAAATTTGTGCAAGGAATACCAGAGAGTCTGAATGATGATGATTTGCTACCTGTCACTAAACCAAATCTTCTCATCATGGATGATTTGATGCAGCAAGCTAGCGCTAATTTGGAGCTTCAAAGGGTTTTTATGCAGTACGTGCACCACCGTAATTTCAGCGCTATTTATATAGTGCAAAATTTATTTGTACAGGGTAAATCCAGCCGAACCATCAGCTTAAACGTCAATTATATGATTCTGTTTAAAAATCCTTGGGACGTCAATCAAGTAGCGATGCTGGGACTCCAAATGTACCCCGGAAACACAAAATACTTTATGGAGTCACGATGCTGTCAACCAACCTTTTGGCTACATAATGATAGACTATAAAGCAAAAACTCCTGAGCAGTACCGCCTCAGAACAGGATTGCTTTCCAACCGTCAAGTGGTTTATATACCCCGAAAAAAAGAAGAAGAACATGATAAAATCACCATGTCCGCCAGACTTTGTAAACATCTGCTGGTGTTAAAACTGCTACATAATGATAGACTATAAAGCAAACATAATGATAGACTATAAAGCAAAAACTCCTGAGCAGTACCGACGTACTAAACAATGACATCTTATTTTGCAATCGCCGTCCGACAAATTCATTTTATCACTGTGTGAGTGGCGCTTAACATCCTCTATGGCACGATCAGTCAACAACAGTACCGAAAACTGAAAAAGAGAAAAGCCAAAATTAAATTTGTAGCCGATTAAAATAAAAAGGCATAGCAGCCAAGAAACGAGTCTTCAACCAGAAGGGTGGATTCCTTTTACCGCTCCTGAGCTTCACCGTACCCTTTCTTTCGAGCTTGATAGCAAATAGATAGGATGGAGTATGCCGAGAAGATGTATTTAGTCCCGCACCATCAGTTGGATGGGGTGAAAACTGAAAATGCTCGCGAGAATATTCAACAGAGCGTGGAAAACGATTTGGACGCTGCCATGAGAAATATTTTACTTCGTGCTGATTTGAACCCGTACGAAAAAGCAAAACTTTACACAAATACCCTGAGCAGGTTTTCGTGAGGCGATCGTGAGAGCTGTGTTTTAACGCTTTCGTTACCCGATCCCGCTCATAAAGATGAACTACCGACCATGGCTAGCGTTGAAGACGATGGTGCTGAGGAGCATGTGGTGGACGAAGTTCTGAAGAATGTACCTTCGAGAAGTGTGAAAAACAGCCGATACATATTAGACAAGATGTCTAAAGCTAAAGGACTAAGCGTGTGGAATGAATCGGCGGAGTTTGTGTTCAGGGGTAAAGCCGTACAAGGTTCACACATGGTCGATTTGTTAAAAAATGTTACGGCCCTGGATGACCGGAGACCTCTAGGATGGCCAGAGTTTCTATGCGCCTTTGCCGAATTAAACATCCCTTTTTCTACAGTGCCGAATCAACAGGTCAAGAGCGCAATTAAATCTCTAAAGAGTAAACCCGACACCCCCACCCCACCCTTTGTTAGACCTTCTAAAAGAGCACGAAGATATTCACACGCCGTGTTTCCAGAGTCCGAAGACTCAGTGTTTAAATCCCTGACTATCGATCGAAGAAAATTGTTGTAATTTTAACGAATCCTTCTATTTTGAGTGTGTACATTAATATGTATCTTATGATTAAATAAAAAAGACGATAAAAAATATAATGGTTTTAAGATTTTTATTTATATGTCAAACATGTTTGCACAGTGAACGCAGGAAAACATTTTATCATTACAAACATATGGCCTTAATCTCTTCACAAATAGGGACACCATTTTATCATTTTTAATATAATCATCAGTGTATAGTTTCATCACATGGTTATAGTCGTATCCTCGGGCTAAATGATATAGAAAAAACACACAGTGCTGACCGCAGGTATCCGATGAATAATCCTGGACTCATCTGTCGGAATATAATACGTCAACGTTGTTGTCCGCTAGAAAGTTATTGATGGTGATTGGAAAGCGGTGGCTTTTGGGTGGATTGCCGAAGCTGTCGAAAAAACAAGCGGGTCCTTCTTCGGGTAAATAAACGGCGATCCAATGTTCCCCCGGTAACTGTGAAGGGTGGGTGTTAATGATTGCCATCGACGGTAAGATCCTTAGGGTTTTTTTGGGTAGTTGATCGCTCGGTAGAACGCCGAGAAAATGAGTCCTGCATGTAATTTTATCCATGATAGCCGTGAGTTGCAGCGTGTTCATCTCAACAGTAGTCAGTACTTGACGGTACAATCAGTACTTGACGGCGGTTAGACACTTTAACGATGGAGTCAAATACGGCGTAAAAGATTAAATTGGTATCTTTTTATTTGGTATTCAGCAGCGGTTGTCTGAAATGAGTTTCGACTCTGATATTGCTGGACTTGATGAGGGAAATATGTTGACCGCACTCTTCGTCAGGGGTGAGGTTAAATGCATAAAGCGTGTATCCGTTCAGGAAATCATTCCTGCCGATACAGAGTGGTTGGTCTTTAAGGTGTCTACCGGTTGCCATCACCAACTGATAATATTCCCGTACTGCCGAACCAGCTTCGAAATTAGGTTGTAGAGGCTTGGAGTAGACCGTCGATGTAAACCGCTAAGAATTCCAGATCAAAGTGACGGAACGCAAATGTATTTTTTGTGTAGGAGCTGGTGAATGCGTTGTTGTCGACCATAGCAATGACGAAAGACTTTGGTAGCGTTCCTTAAAACAGATTTTCTTTATTCAAAAAGCGAGAGCTGGCCGGTATGGAGAGCGATTTTAGACTGACCCTATCGATGGGGTACTTGGCCGTTGTCGAGAGTAACGCCTGGGCATGAGCCAGTCTCACCGGCGGTGATACGGTAACTTTCTTGACAAATAGGGATGCAGCTACTATATTTAATTTGTAAGCCACATCGTCGGACCTTATCAGACAGAATTCATCTTTTGCTCTAATAAGTCGTATCTTAATATCAACCCCATTTATCAAAAGTTTCTCCTGGAAGAATATATCGCTGTGTATGGGTACGAGTAGTTCCCCCTCCTTGCTTTCGCTGGTGTAGTTTATCAGACCTACCTTAAGAGTTAGCAGTTTATGAGGGAAGTGGATCAACGGGGGTTTGAGTTCAGTAAAGAGACAGCTCTGGGGAAAAAACTGTTCTTTAGTCTGCTGGTCCTGGTCCGGAGGATCCTGAAACGCCTGCCGGAGGGCAGGAGAGAAAACAGTCTGTGGGCTGGGTGAGAGGAGTCCTTGAGGATGCTGCGAGCTCGGTGCAGACAGCGTTTCCTCTGGATGTGCTCGACGGCAGGTAGTGGAGTCCCTGTGATGCGCTGGGCAGTTTTCACCACCCGCTGCAGTGCCTTGCGCTCCGCAACAGAGCAGCTCCCATACCATACTGCTACACAGTTGGTCAGGATGCTTTCTATTGCGCAGCGGTAGAAGTTCACCAGGATAGCCGAGGAGAGCTGATTCTTCCTCAGTGTCCTCAGGAAGAAGAGGCGCTGGTGAGCCTTCTTGACCAGGCTGGAGGTGTTGGTCGCGACATGTCCGCCGAGATGTGGATCCCCAGGAACTTGAAACTGGAGACACGCTCAACAGCCATTCCATTGATGTGGATGGTGTCGTGTGTGCCTCTTGACTCCTTCCTGAAGTCCACGATGAGCTCCTTTGTTTTGGTGGTGTTGAGGAGCAGGTTATTATCAGTGCACCATGTGGCCAGGTGCTGGATCTCCTCCCTGTAGGCAGTCTCATCGTTGTTGCTGATGAGACCAATCACCGTAGTGTCGTCCGCAAACTTGACGATGGAATTAGATCCATACACAGGCTTGCAGTCGGAGGTGAAGAGGGAGTAGAGAAACGGACTTAGCACACAGCCCTGTGGTACACCAGTGTTGAGTGTGATGGACGTGGAGCAGGTGGATCCTGATCGAACATTCTGTGGTCTGTCAGTTAGGGAGTCCAAAATCCAGTTACACATTGAAGTGTTGATGCCCAGGTCTCCAAGTTTGGCAATTAACTTGGATGGGATGACAGTGTTGAATGCTGAGCTGAAGTCAACAAACAGCATGCGTGCATAAGTGTTTTTACTGTCCAGATGGGTGAGCACAGAGTGCAGTGCCATGGAAACTGCATCCTCTATTGCTGCGATAGGCAAACTGGTGTGAGTCCAATGTGGATGGTATAGAGTCTTTTAGGTGTTCCAGGACCATAATGATGGGTGTGAGTGCTACAGGGCGGTAGTCATTAGGGCACCTCAGGCTGGAGTGTTTCGGCACTGGCACAATGGAAGTGCGTTTAAAGCATGATGGTACAGCTGCTTGGGCAAGAGACAGGTTGAAAATGTCTGTAAAAACCCCAGCGAGCTGCTCCGCACATGCCCTGAGAACACGACCAGGGATGTTGTCTGGTCCAGCAGCCTTGTGCGCGCTGATCCGGCTCAGTGCCTTGCAGACATCTGTGGAGGAGAGTGTGATTGGTGGGTGGTCAGCTGAGGGTTTGAGCTTGGTGGCAGTTTCTCTGTTGTCTCTTTCAAAGCGAGCATAAAAGTAATTTAGCTCGTTCAGGAAGTTGACATCAGTGGCTGCGGGGGTGGACCGGGTGGGTTTGTCACTGATGGCCTGAATGCCCTGCCACATGCGTCGAGGGTCAGAATTGGAAACGTGTCCCTCTATCTTTAGCTTGTAGCAGTGCTTGGCCTTTTTGATGCCCCTCTTCAGGTTTGCTCTGGATGCGCTGTAGGCTTGTGCATCTCCTGATCTGAAGGCAGTATTGCGTGACTTCAGCAGGAGTCGTACTTCCCTGTTCATCCAAGGCTTCTGATTTGGGTATGTGGTGATCTGTTTCTGGGTTGTAACACTGTCAATGGTGGTATTGATATGATCCAATACTGAGGAGGTGTAGGAGTCAATGTCCGTGTGAGCGCCACTGGTGGCTTGAGAAGCAAACATACTCCAGTCTGTGTTTAGAAACCTTTCCTGGAGTGTGGAGTCTGCCCCCGCAGGCCACACCTTGATTGTCTTCACTGATGGCTTCACACGGTTGATGAGGGGTGCATATTTTGGTGTGAGGAACAAAGAGATGTGGTCTGACTGTCCCAGGTGGGGGAGGGGTGTTGCAACGTAAGCTCCGGCCATGTTTGTGTAAACATGGTCTAAGGTTTTGTTTCCTCTGGTGTGGCAGGAAACATGCTGGTGAAACTTGGGTAGCACTGACTTTAAAGGTGCCCTAGAATGATTTGAAACATTTTAAATTGTTCTCTGGTATCTACAGGGTATATGGCTTATTTAAGGTCAAGAATTGTCCAGATACGGTTTTACAGGTCCATTTACAACCCTAGAAATCTCCCCCAGGATGAAATGGTCTGTTTTTGCCTTATTTGGAAGGGTCATGAATATTAATGCAGAGTTCTGCTCTGATTGGCTGTTTCACTGCGGCTCAATGATAGCAGGCACGTCTATACTGACCGTCATGACGATGGAGATTAGGAATTAGGCATTCAACCTTATATGTTTGACCCTGTTTCTGACGAAAATGCAGATTTTGAGGAACAACAACATGTTTTTAGATTGGAAATGAACGCTTCTGAATGGTAAGTTAAGTCTTTATTTTAATTAGGAACCTGCAAAATCATTACGTCCATACCAGAACTTCAGCCTAAACGATATATAGCATATAGCATTAAATATACACATCAGCAGTCACAACTTTAGCATTGTAAAAATATTTTAATTATTGTAATGTGTCCCTGTATGATTTTACAATGATAGCTTCTTCACTTTGAATCACAAACTGAACTGGGTAGCACTTAAATATGTTGTTTGTACAGTAACGTTTGAGTTTGACAGTAGAGTACTGATTTAAAAGTCGATTTATTTAGCCATTTAGTTATGTAAAATACCTGGATTATACTATTGTTACTAGCATTTTGCGTCAGATCTACAACGGGGATATTATCGTTAATGTTGTCTCTCTAAGAAACTTTCGATTTAATCAGAAATGGTTTAGACAGTCAAGAAGTGGATAAAATCACTTACTGCTTGCAGGAATATGGTTGGAATTGCCCCTTTCTGTCAGACGCTGAGCAAAGCCTGCTTGATATTGTCCCGGGTTTGAACAACTGTCCGTGGTGAATATGGCTTGATATTGTCCCGGGTTTGAACAACTGTCCGTGGTGAAATGGGCTGAGCAAACTAACAACTTTGAAATAAATTGTTGCGGTATCCGATTATAAATAAACATCAGCCATGCCTGTTGACATGTTTTTTATTTGTGGGAAGAGTATGAAACGTCTTCACATCCCCTGCACAGCCTGGAACATAACATTTGACCGAGAACGTGCTGGCATATGCAAATGTTGGGGGGCGTACATATTAATGATCCCATCACTTGCATCACTGCTGGTGTTATGTTGAGATTTGCCTATTTTTCCGTGGTGTTTTTCACAAACGAGATTTACATATGAAGGAGGAGGCAATGGTGTTTGAGACTCAATGTATGTGATTTACATGTACTGAACTCTTGTTATTTAACTATGGCAAGGTTCATTCGTTTTTTCATTCTAGGGCACCTTTAAGTTTGAGTGATTAAAGTCACCTGCAACAATAAACGCAGCTTCCGGGTGATCAGTCTGTTGTTTACTGATGGCTGCGTGAAGTTCTTTCATAGCAAGCTTAGCATCAGCATCCGGTGGAATATAAGCAGCAGTGATAATGGTTGAAGTGAACTCCCGCGGGAGATAAAACGGTCTACATTTAACCATGAGAAACTCAAGGTTAGCTGAACAATGACTCCCAACAATAGCAGAGTTTGTGCACCAAGCTTTGTTAATGTAAATGCACAATCCACCGCCTCTGGTCTTACCGGAGCCATCGAATGTTCTATCTGCCCGGAGTGTGTGGCGTCCCGCTAACTCGATAGCGGTGTCCGGTATTCCGCTGTTTAACCAGGTTTCTGTGAATATTAGGACGTTACAGTTCAAAAGTTTCTTACTGTGTGTGATGCTGAGTCGAATCTCCTCCATTTTGTTCACTAGCGACCGTACATTGGCAAGGAAAATGCTGGGTAAAGAGAGTCGGTGCGGTGATAGCATTAGCTTAGCTCGCAGACCACCACGCTTCCCCCGCCTTTGTTTACGATCTCTCCTCCGCCTTCTTGCACTTCCGCCCGGCCGGGTAGAGTGCAGAGCCACGGGTGTTCTAGCGATCTCAGGAAGGAGTTGTAGATTGTCCATAAAACTGTCGGAAATTCGCAAACCAATATCCAAAAGCTCAGCGCGGGTGTACGTTGTAAAGGCACAACTGTTCTGTACGAACAGACCCAAGAAGAACAGGAAAAATACAGCAAAATTGCAGAATCTGGAGAGACGCTGAGCCTCGCGATCTACTCGCGCCGCCATCTTGGTCCATTGTTTACATTGTTTTTAATCACTACGGTATTCTTTTCATCACAAGCAAAACTGCAAATACAATGCCATTTTGAATCTGGGGAAACCATATATACTTTTTACCCTTTAAGCAGACGACACCTGCAGGGCTGTACAGTGCGACATATATGTTGCACGTGCTACAAAAAAATCGGTCTGTGCGATGAATATATTTACCCCAGTAGCACGCGTGCGATACAGTTCAGCATGTGAGACAGAGCTCGTTTGAGTGAAGGGAGAATTTGTTTTGTGCTCGTGTGAGCTTAATCTAGGGCTGCACAATTGACTGAAATTAAACCAAAATCGAGATTTGTCTTTGTGAAATTATGAAAATCGCTTCCATTTTTTAAATAAATAAATGTGCAGATGAAGTGCAGCACTGTTCAGGGCGGATTGATCGGTTCGCAATAAATGCTGCTCTATCTCTGCATGCACTGTGAGATAGTCATTGGCAATTTAGTTTGGAAAGGGGCATGGTTTGCATGAAAAATTGCTCATGTAAAAGCTGTCAATCGCGGGCTCGGCGCGCACCGGGGTACAGAACCCGAGACTCTGAAGAAGGTGGCACTCGAACTATCCCGCGATTCACGTTGGTGGGGGGCGCCAGGAACAATCACATAAACTCAATATTATAGGTTTTTAAACTATGGTAACTTTTTAATGTAGTGTTAGATAACACCTTCGTCTTACCTAACATTAATGATAAGCTAAATCCTATGAAAATCATCTGCTGAAGTCTATTGCAAACATAGATGTACATAACTACGTATGCAGATGCAAAGTCAACCTTCTCTTGAGTGTTTATGGACCAGCTTTGACCGCTCCAATATGGCGGATGGCTTATGTATATGCTAATGCGGAATCTATGAATATATTCTATGATCCCTGCCTCATTCTATATTGTAACACCAGAAAAGGTGGCGTGTGATGTCAGACTTAACAAGCGGATTGGTTTGAGGTGTTCGGACGCTTTTCACATTTCCGGGGTTCTCAGAAGCTAAAGTCGTCTGTAGGGGCCATTTTAATGCTATTACGCTCTTACATTATACACTCATCTAAAGGATTATTAGGAACACCTGTTCAATTTCTCATTAATGCATTTATCTAATCAACCAATCACATGGCAGTTGCTTCAATGCATTTAGGGGTGTGGTCCTGGTCAAGACAATCTCCTGAACTCCAAACTGAATATTAAATATAAACCTAAATATTAATACCCATAATTCCCTATTGAGCTAAATTTTATTTAATAATATATGTAACCCTAAGATGCTACAGGTGTTCCTAATAATCCTTTAGGTGAGTGTATATTACGGGCATATGGGTAATGAGCAGGGTTGCCAGGTTTTCACAACAAAACCCGCCCAATTGCTACTCAAAACTAGCCCAAAACAGATCCATTGACCAATCTTATGTCTGATAAGATATAAAAATGTAAGTATGTGATTAAAAACTATGTTGTAAGTATTTGTATTGGATGTGTTTGACATTGTTATGAGCCAAGAACCAAATGTGCATAGCCCCTTTGCTTTCTCTCGTTTTTTAATATAATTATTATTTGGGGCCAAACACCATAGGTTTACATTGTTTTTAATCACTTTGGTATTCTTTTCATCACAAGCAAAACTGCAAATACAATGCCATTTTGAATCTGGGGAAACCATATATACTTTTTACCCTTTAAGCAGACGACACCTGCATCTTCTGAATGACCGCAGTTATGTTCTCCAAAACCACGGTGTGAGCACTGTGAGAGGGATGATTCACTTCCTGAACATTCCACATCATCCAACCATATCTCATCACTTCCCTGGCCAAAATTAACCCCTGAGTTTGCACTATGAGCTCCTCCACATCCCAACTGTCTGCACACCACAGCAGCATCTTTACTGTCCCAGGAATCATCACACACTGTTCCCCAACGTCCATTATAAAGGATCTCAACTCTCCCAGAGCAGTCATTATTACCATTCACCAGCCTGATACTATATTCTTGAGTCTCCCAATACTTCAGCTAGATTTTTGTTTGCTGATTTGATTTTTGTTTTGTTCGGACCAGCTGATTCTCTGGTTAATGGACTTTCTGACCAATAGGTCTCAGAGAGTGTTGGTCAACAACATCTTTTCTGACCTTTATACTTCAACTGGCTCTCCACAGGGCTGTGTCCTTTCTCTGCTGCTCTTCATTCTGTATACTGATGATTGTAGGTCCACCCAATCTAATTGTAGTCTAATCAAGTTTGCTGATGACACCGTCTTACTGTCTCTGCTATCAGGCCCTCAACAGCATCACGGCCCAGCTCTTCAGGAATTTATGGAGTGGTGTGACAACTCTTGTTTGGAACTTAACGTAAATAAAACTAAAGAGATGGTGGTAACCTTTTCTAACAAGCAGATGCAGATGGCTATGGCAGTCTCCACTGTTATTCACGGAAAGCCAATAGAGATTGTCGAAGAATACAAGTACCTGGGCACAATTTTTGAAAATATGCTGAAATTCATCTCTAACACAGAGGAGATATTGAGAAAATGCCATCAGCAGTATCTTATAAGGAAGCTCAATTCCTTTGGGGTTAGTAAGAACATCCTTACTATGTTCTACAACTCATACATCGAAAGTGTCATTACATTTTCTATCGTCTGCTGGTTTCATTCCATCAGCCTTCAAAATAGAAGTCTGGAGCACACAGTTAAAGATTATTTTTATCAAAAATTATCTGACTTCCTATTAGGGCTCTTTCCATCATAAGTGACCAGCAAATGCTGAGGTTGTCTGGCAGGATTCTACAAGATCCGTCACATGTACTTTTTTCTGTTTTTAAGTGGCTCCCCTCGGGGCGACGTCTTCGTTGTCTGGGCTGTGGGACACAAAGGAGGAGGGCAACCTTTGTTCCAAAATCGGTGCAGCTTTTAAATTTGCAACCGTCTCTAAGCACCATCATGTTCACCATGGCGTGATTTTTTATTCTCTCTACATACTTTTTTAATTGCACATATATTTACGAATTTATTCCTTTTTATATATGGTTGGACTTGTCTTTAATGTATTATTGCACTTGTGCACATTATGTTATTTGTTTACTGTATGATGCTTGTATGCAACAAACATATTGTTTGTTACTCTACATGGCCTTGTTAATTGCCCCTCGAGGACAAATAAAGTGTTTAATGAATGCATGAACTTTCAGGACACACAAGATTTTTAAAAAGCAGTTTTATTCACTTTCTTTAACAGTAGCCATATCACAATCTTTATATTTCAACATTAAACTTTAAGCCTTGACAATGATTTTAAATCAGTATTTAAAGTTGAGGTTCCCCCCTTGAGGAACCTCCATGACCCACTGCATATACCCACAATACTGTATCTCCTTATATTAAACTTTAAACTTATCTTAAGCTTACCATTAAAAGAACGGTGAGTTTTTGCTAATATTTCAATTTCAAAACAATCCTTATTAATAAAAATACATTGATACAGTGAGACTAAATATGTTCTGTTAAGCTCCCTTTCACCTGTTATTAGATGTGATCATAAGACATCCTGATATCACTGGGAAATCACTTGCATCACTGGATACAATAAACAAAATATAGTCCTATCAGTTGGAACGTGCAGCAGGCTGTGATGAACACTAAAGCCCCAGAATGGATGGACTGTATTAGCATCACTCATATTTAGCACAAAAGCTTTGCAAGATTGAAGTCCTCTGTTGTCTCGCTGTTCAATCATCTGTTTGGAGCCTCATTAACTATAGTATTTTGGGTTCACTCATTATTCATCACTTTCATAAATGTTATCATTAGATTTGCCTACCACACTTTTATTCTCCATAACATTCACATTGACATAGTCCTCTTCATCCGTGTCCACAATGACATGTTCAGACTCTATATTAATATAGTCCTCAGAATCATCATGATCCATGTTTTCATCAAATTGTGCATTTTCATAAACAGCCTCATCATCATCTTCATTTTTGTTGTCATGAGATCCACCTGCATACGTATTAGTTGCACCTAGAGACATTTGAGAGATGAAGGGACATACATTAATTATTAAAGGAAATGATAATAAAGATGGGGGGGGGGGGGGCTGTTTTTATGAAATGCTACAATACCTTTTTTAAAAGAGCACTTAAGATGAGTTTCCTTATTCCTTTGCTTTTGTCTTCTCTTGACCAGGAGGATGATTACGAGGACAGACGATAAGAGCAGCACAGCTGACACCGAAGCACCAATAACAGGAAGCAGGGAGGCTGAGACAGACACATGTCTTTGAGTTAAACTTTCATTACCAGCAGTCCAGCTTGTTTTTAGACTCTTACACATGAATACCTGTGATAGTAATGACCAGCAGTTCAGAGGCAGATGAACGGAAGGTGCGTGAGGACAAACTGACTTCATAAACACAGCTGTAGTTTCCCTCGTGTGAATAATCTGCCTCAGGAAAGGAGAAGGAGGCAGAGAGATTGACAGCTGACTGAATGCTGGTAATATTTGATTCCCTGAACAGGTAGAAGGATCCTCCAGGATACTGAGATTCAGTGGAACAGATGATAGTGAAACTGTGGCCCCTGGTGATCACTGGCCCCTCAGGCCCCACGTCAAACCCTCCATCTGTATCAATGCGGGGAATGCTGGGCTGCTGCAAGTGCACTAGAAAACAAAAAGAATACATGATTACATTTAAATGGTTACAGCCTTCAAGCATTAAAGAGGTCACATGATGCAATTTTAAAAGTTCATTATTTAGTTTGGTTGTTATAGGTTAACATGATTTAATACTCAAAACACACATTTTTCATATACTGTACATTATTGCAGCTCCTCTATTCCCAGTCTGTCTGAAACATGCTGAGTTTTACAAAGCCCCGCATTCTGAAAAGCCCAGTGCATTGTGATTGGCCAAACACCTCAAGCATGTGTCAGAAATTTAAAGGTCCCGTTCTTCGTGATCCCATTGTTCAAACTTTAGTTAGTGTGTAATGTTGCTGTTAGAGCATAAATAATACCTGTAATATTATAAAGCTCAAAGTTCAATGCCAAGCGAGATATTTTATTTAACAGAAGTCCCCTTTCAAAGCCTACAGGCAACGGCCGGCTTGGACTACATCCTGGTACAGCCTGCTTTAATTACGTCAGTAGAACAGTAGAACAGCCTAACCTCCGCCCACAAGAATACGCAAAAAAGGGGGCGTGGTCTTGTTGCTGTCCCACGTGGAGAAGAGGAAGTGTCGCGTGGAGAAAAGGAAGTGTTGCGTTTGACTGTGTTTGTCGCCATGTCGTGTTATTTTCATCCCGGAGTCAAATCACCTTTGTTTGGCTTTCCCAGGGACGCTGTAGAGATCATTAAGCGCATACATCTCCCGTTAAGAGGCGTGACCTTTCCGTGCAAGTTACGTGCGCTAAGCTGCGGTCAAATCACAACACGGGAACCGCTGGCACAATCAGAACTCGTTACGTATTTCTGAAGGAGGGACTTCATAGAACAAGGAACTCATCAGCCGTTTTTAGGACAGTGAAAACAGCGGTATACAGATAAGTAAATTGTGTGAAAAATACGGTGTTTTTTTACACGCGAAACATGAACACATGTTATATTGCACACTGTAAACACAATCAAAGCTTCAAAAAAACACGAAGAACGGGACCTTTAACACTCCTTACCATAATCGCAAGTTTCAGCTTCCAAGGCTTCTAATACAATTGTATACACACAGTTAATAATGTTGTGGCAGTAGTTTAGCGAGGTCTGTGACGGGAGAGAGAGTCGGTAGACAAGTACGCTGTAAGTGGGTCAAGTTCAAATAACAAACACCTGTGTCTTGTTCCAGTGATGGGCGTGGAGAGACCGTTAAAAGCCGCCAGAGAGGAGGCTTAGAGAGAGGGAGAGTGGCTGGAGGCTCGAGATTGACGGACGACAGTGTGTGGAAGCTCAGGAGAGCCTTTGGACTGTGCTTTGTGAAAGTTTGAGTTTACTGTAAACGCCAGTGGACGTGACTTATGTTTAGTGGTGGTGGTGATTTATAGCTGTGAGCACCTATCAGTGAGGAGTATCTCCTATTTAAGAGCTGGTTGGCCATAGCTTGTGATGCGTCATGCCCGTCACGTCCGGCTCCTCCCCTTTCTGTTGTCAACAGTAGCTGCAGCCTGTCTTTTCATCTCCTTTTCCTTCGGCTCGAGGAGCCTCGTTAGTGGATTTTAAGACTGCTCACCTCTCAGTTCCCTGTATCCCAGCTAAACGGCGCGGTGTACCTGTGAAGGGATAGTAGAACACATTGTCCTTTTACAGATTCTCCCTCTCGTCTGTGACGATCATTTTCTCTGCTGTCGCCATAGTTACAGCCCTGTCGTTTGTCCGCGCCCATACAGAGTGAACGTCGTTCCCTTTCGAGAGGTCTCTCGTATTGCGTTATGGGAAAACTCCTTTTCTCTAGAATATGAAGCAAAAACTTTATTATATAAAGTGTCTATGTAAAACGCAGTGCAGCCGCACAGCCGATAGAACAGCGCGAGCTGCACGCTGATTGGCTGTGCCGCGGCAACTGCAGGAGCCTATGGCGAGGCGGCCGAGAGAGCGAACCCAATAGGGGGCACTAGAATTCCAGCCGAACAAGGTCACCTAAATTTGCATATTCGAGGCTATATATAGGACCGTGTTTTGCCATAGGAATCAGATTTAATCTCCTTCAGCGATACCTTCGTTGACCTTCGGAATTGAAGCCCCGCCGTCGAAAAGCACCAAGCGGAACTACCTGCAGCTCTGAGGACGCCGGATTCCTCACCTGGTCTCCGCCTTCAGCCACCTGCCGTTCCAGCTTCGCCATCCGGCGTTATATCCTTTATTCTGTGTCTGTGTGTTTTAGCGCGTGCGTCCGTGCACCCGACGCAAAGCGAGTCAGGCTTTTACAGTCGCTATTCCTCGTCCCGAAAAAGGATGGTGGCCTCAGGCCCATCCTAGATCTCGAGACATCTGAACAAAGCGCTTATGCGCCCGTTCAAGATGCTAACAGTGAAACAAATCCTCGCACACATTCGCCCGGGGGACTGGTTTTTTCACGGTCGACCTGAAAGATGCCTACTTTCACATTCAGATAGCACCTCGTCACAGGCCATTCTTGAGATTCGCCTTCGAGGGTCAAGCTTATCAATATACAGTCATGCCATTCGGGTTATCTCTGGCGCCCCACACTTTCACGAAGTGCATGGACACGACGAGCTGACAAAGGCGTGGAAAGCCCCCCTTCTCAGCTCGCGCCAAATCCTCATTTCCCCCAGTGCTCTCCTCCTTCGACGGCGTTAAGGAAAAAGGATACAAGGGTTTTCCTCCCCTCAAAGAGGCCGTTGCTGCGCACCTCTGCCCGCCCTCCTCCAGGGGATGGCAGGCCAGGGCCCAACACCCCTCCAAACCGTGTCGCTCTACCTAAACTTTCGCCAGTTCAGCATACGCCTCCGCTGGCCAAGCTGCGTCAGCGCTACACACGATGGCTGTCCTTCAAATGTACCAGGTCAAACTCCTCCGTGCTCTGGACGAGTCTGTGCCGGATTCTGAAATCCTGAAGGACCTGCGCAGCGCCACGGACCTTGCTCAGCGACAGCGCTCACGCTCTACGAGCCGCATCAGGCAGTCTGAGTTCCGGGGACCTCGACCCAAAGCCGCGTTGAGACCCGAACCACCGAAGCCGTCCTAGCCGTAAGAGGAAAGAGAAGGTGGCCAGGTCCCGCCTCGGCCGGACCCCCACCACTCTCTCTCAGTCTCCCAGTCCCCTTCAACCAGGTGTCAACGAGCCCAACGAGCCCATTATCAAAAGCGCTCGCCTGCACTCGAACACCGTTCTCACGGCGACCCTAATAAATCTCAAAAAGAGCTTTTTCTCTGTAGATGTTGTGCCCACTTCACAGTATGCACCCCTACACTCAAACACCCCTCTCACAGCTCACACGCTGTCCTGTGCCACAGATGTGAGGTGCGCGCCCGCTACCCAGCGCTCGCCGCCAAGCATACACTAACCCCACAGTGTTACAAGCACAAAGCAACTGGGTAACCGGGTCCCTATCACTAAGCGTCCCGCCCCCGTTACTAATTCAGCCCCTGGCTTCACGGGCACAGGCCTGGCAGGCCATTCCCGGTATATAAAATTGGGTGTTGAACATAATAAAACGAGGTTACTCGCTAAAGTTCGCTCGCAGACCCCTGCGCTTTCGTGCCATGGTCGAGACCTCAGTAAAAGGCAGCGTGAGTCACGTGCTCCGCGCTGAGGTATCGAAACTGTTAGAAAAGGGAGCGTTCGAAGCCGCTGCAACCCCGCTTTCATGAAAGAGCAGCGAGGCGTTGTTGCAAATGCCTCGCCCTTCCTGTGCTTTGTGCAGAGCACCTCTCCCCGGCGGGGACCACCACATTATCTGCGTGGCATACCTCAGACGGGACCACGCCGACTTTGCACTCTCCAAGGGCGGCTGCCCCGAGTGCGACGAGATGGTGCTATAGACCCTCAGGGCTCGTCTCGCCAGTTTTGAAGTCCCCGCCCAGCCTGCGCCTCTCGAACAGTGCAAGAAGAAGCGCCATGACCAGAGGCTACCTGAGCGTTCGAGTGACTGCACGCCGAGTTATTCTCCACGTGCCTTGCTCTCGCCAGTGAGGTTCAACCAGGAGGAACAGTGCCCCTCGCTTGCAGCGGCCGGTTCAGTTTCCTTCGGTGGACCAGTAGCGGAAAAGGAGGAAGAGAGCAGCCTGTCTTTGAACGCGACTGGCAGCGAATGGTCGGACTCTGTCTTGGAGCCCCCCGCTTCGACGCAGACCGCAACAAGCTCTAGGACCAGCGCGGATGCAGAGCTGATCCGCGTGCTCACCGACGCTGAGACTGAAAGGCATGCGGGTACTCAACTACCTAGACGATTGGCTTGTCATAGCCCAATCAGAGGCACAGTTGATGATACACAAGTCCTGGCTCCTCAACCATCTAGAATGTTTGGGTCTCAGGATCAATACCGCCAAGAGCTCAATGTCTCCCACCCAGACGATATCTTTTCTGGGTATGGTCATAGACTTAATACAGATGAGGGCGCGGCTTACGTCACAGCGCGCCCTCTTTATTCAGAGCATGGCGTCGTCGTTCAGAGACGGCATTTGCGTTCCTCTCAAACGTTTCCAGAAGATGCTAGGTCGTATGGCCTCGGCATCGGCAGTACTCAAACTGGGTCTATTACACATGCGCCCCCTTCAACGCTGGTTAAACTCCCACGTCCCGGCCCGCGCATGGCGATCGGGCCAGTTTTCGCATCAAAGTGAACCACAGCTGTCTCAAAGCTCTGGCTCCTTGGAAGGCGACCACCTGGTATCAGACAGGTGTTACTATGGGTACAGTTAGGAAGTGGAAAGTGGTCTCGACAGAGGCATCCAACCTAGGTCGGCGTGCCCTACACGAGGGCAAGCCGGTCTCTGGCCAATGGGCTTTGTCAGAGAAAAAGCTGCACATAAACTGTCTAGAGATGAAAGCGGTCATTTTATCACTGAAAGCTTTCCTTCCGTACATAAAGGGTCACCACGTCCTGGTCCGAATGGACAACATGTCAGTGGTATCCTATATCCCGAAATATAGTGGTATCCCAAAACACCTCCTTATATGGGCAGAGCGCCACCTGCGCTCCCTGAGAGCAGCTCACGTGCCAGGTATCCTGAATCAGGGTCCGGATATGTTATCCAGAGGCGGCATTCCCCCCGGGGACCCCCATATGATTCAGTTGATTTGGAACACCTTCGGCCAAGCAAAAGTAGATCTTTTCGCATCCGAAGACAATGCTCACTGCCCAATATTTTTCTCCAAGCACAGGGACACACTGGCCCATGCCTGGCCCAGACTCCCTCTGTATGCTTTTCCCCCTATCGCGATGTTGCCACAGGCCATCAAGAAGATCAGGGAAACCGAATCCACAGTGCTCTTAATAGGGCCGTTGTGGAAGAGCCAAATATGGGTCTCAGAACTGACTCTCATGTCAGACGCAGCCCCATGACCGATTCCGCCGAGGAAAGACCTCCTCACACAGGCGAGAGGTAAAATCTGGTGTCCCCGTCCCGAGCTGTGGGCTCTCCACGTATGGCTCATCATACCCGCGAACCTCTCTGAAAGAGTTCTGATCACTATTTCCGAAGCTAGAGCCCCCGCAACTAGGCGGCTCTATGCACGGAAATGGTCGGTTTTCTCTAACTGGTGTACAGCACGAAACCTTGACGCACTCTCGTGCGAGGTAACAGTAGTGCTTGCCTTCCTTCAAGAGCTAATGGACGCGGGTCGTACCCCCTCCACGCTCAAAGTAGTTGTCGCCGCCATAGCAGTAAAGGGGCCAGAAGGCTGAACCCGCCTCGCCCCCCCCCCCCTTCAGTCCCGATATGGGATCTTGCTACAGTGTTGGAAGCTATGAAGGGTTCCACCTTTGAACCGCTTCAGTCTGTGAGCATAAAGCACCTCTCACTTAAAACCGCTTTTCTGCTGGCACTGGCCTCAGTCAAGCGAGTGGGTGATTGCACGCGCTCTCCACGAGTGCTTCCTGTCTGGAATTTGGACCTAACGACTCCAGAGTCGTCCTCAAACCTAGACACGGTTATGTTCCTAAAGTGCTTTCTACTCCCTTTAGAGCACAGGTCATTTCTCTCTCGGCCTTGCCCGCGTCACTACACGAAAAGGACGCGAATCTGCTCTGCCCAGTCAGAGCGCTGAGAATGTATCTAGAGCGTTCCACCCCCTTCAGGCAGTCGGAACAGCTCTTTGTATGCTTCGGTGGCCGCACTAAAGGACATGCTGTCACTAAGCAGAGACTTTCTCACTGGGTAGTGGACGCTATCTCTATAGCTTATAAATCTAAAGACCTCATTTGCCCGATAGGCACTAAAGCCCATTCGACTAGAGGCATGGCCTCGTCATGGGCATGGTCATGCGGCATACCGCTAGAAGATATCTGTGCGGCGGCTGGGCCTCTCCGTCCACTTTTATCAGATTCTATAAACTTTGCAAGCTGGTATTCTTACCATTTAATAGGTTTGCCAGTCTTTATTAACAGACTCAATTCGTCCGGTCTCCCTGTTCTATATATCACAGTTCTTCTACAAGCATGTGTCACCATTCTTACTATAGACCCGACTATGTCCGGTCATAGTTTATATATCATACGGCTCGATTCCATCCGGCCGGTATATATATATATATATATATATATATATATATATATATATATATATATACTGTATATATATATATATATATATATATATATATATATATATATATATATATATATATATATATATATATATATATATATATTACTCTTATACTATAAGGCCCGACTATGTCCGGTCATAGTTTATATATTCATATGTCTCGATTCTATCCAGCCTATATATATATATATATATTACTCTTATACTATAAGGCCCGACTATGTCCGGTCATAGTTATATATTCATATGGCTCGATTCTATCCAGCCTATATATATATATATATATATATATATATATATATATATATATTACTCATTATGCCTGCTGGAGGCCCACTCGTTGACCTTCTCGGGCCTCACTGTTACCCATCTGTGCGCCTCAGGCTCTCCTCAGGTCTTTCTGTGGGTCAGTTAAGCATGCACTGCATTTCAAATTGGGTTCCCATAACGCAATACGAGAGACCTCTCGAAAGGGAACGTACTCGGTTACTCGCGTAACCTCGGTTCCCTGAGAGAGGGAACGAGTATTGCGTAACGCGCCGTGCTTATGCTTATCAGGGTATCGCTTCAGTCGATGTTTAAACCTGATTCCTATGGCGAAACACGGTCCTATATATAGCCTCGAATATGCAAATTCAGGTGACCTTGTTCGGCGGGAATTCTAGCGCCCCCTATTGGGTTCGCTCTCTCGGCCGCCTCGCCATAGGCTCCTGCAGTTGCCGCGGCACAGCCAATCAGCTGCACTGCGTTTTACATAGACACTTTATATAATAAAGTTTTTGCTTCATATTCTCGAGAAAAGGAGTTTTCCCATAACGCAATACTCGTTCCCTCTCTCAGGGAACCGAGGTTACGTGAGTAACCGAGTACGTTATCTTCCAACTAATCGAGGGGATTGTTGCTATCTGGTTTTATTGAGTTATAGTTTATATTTATTTGGGGGTTGACGCTCACTGGTCTCTGGAACAGGAGCACAAACGTATTTGCTTCATGCAAGCCTGTCTCCCCTGTCCTTCGAATTGAGTTGATGTGTCTTCTTTATTTCTATTGTTTGAATTATTTTGTCTATTTTATTTATCTTTGATTTTTCCTTTCAGGAGCTGGGGTCCCCCGGGAGAAAGGTCTCCGCTGGTGGTGGTGCTCCTCCAATGTTTGCCGTGTGACACACTTTTTAAAGTGTTGTGTGATCTGAGTGCACAGTGTGTGTGAAACGTGTGCTTTTGGATAACTAGCTTGGTGATCACTCCCCCTGTGGTGAGCCTCAGTAAGTGGTGTGTGTCTCTCTCTCTTTCTTTATTTTTCTCTGGAATCTGTTGTCAGCTGTACACCTCAATACCTCAGAGGTTGCTTTCATCATTGATACTATTTTAATGCGATTTGTCCTTTTTCACTTAACTTTGTATTAATACAATTTTGTACTTTTATATGATACCCACGTTTCTGCCTACCTTATTAAAGAGAATCGAACCTGTGACCTAATGACAATTTGTTAGGTGTCATTCATATTTCCCTGGGTGAAATTCCCAGGGTGGTAGTTGAAATTCCTTTTGTGTCTGAAATCTGTACCGCTCCGTCACATTTGGTAACAAAAAGAGTATAATAAAAGTAACCCGAGTCTCCAACAAGCTGACCCTGTCTTCCTTCCTTACAAAAGTCTGAACTTTACTACAAATGTCATCTGAATTAATGTATCAGTTCGAGTCTGAGTAATATTCTGAAAATGATCAATGAGATCATTCTGGATGATCAAGCAGATAGACCAGAACCAACTTTGCAAGAACGACTTGAGCAAAATGTTTAACAGTGTTAAGGTTTTATTTTATGTAACTCTCTTACCTTTCAGATACAATGTTATAATGGTTTAATTGGGCTTCTTCTCTGTAACAACTTTATGTCCCAACGTGACACATAACAAACATTTGAAAAAAACATACTGAAGAGTACATTTCTAATTTATTGAGGTGTGTATAGCTGCCATTGTACTCTCCCAAATTCAAAAAGTTGTCCTCCATAATATGTGCTGTACACAAGCTAACTTTTGGGTTGTACTGCTTAGGAACTGCGTTATAAATAAATCAACCACTGATTCCTAATTTCATTCATTTGAGTGGCCAATAAAGGGGTTTTGCTTTCGCATCCACAGCGTTTCTGCGACATGACAACACTACAATTAACTGAAGCCTTTTTTCTTGCGTATCTCTTTGATCTCACAATCGCATTATGCTTTCATTTCACATTGTGACGTTGACGGTTGTGGAACTAATATCTGGACTTCGATCGAGACGTTGTAGGCAGGTCTGGATTAGTGTTCTCTGTTAGATATAATAAATCACTTTGTGGGAGACTACGAGCTTTATAAATTAGCAGATTTTATACTTGCACAAACAGATACATTACACACTAAAAGAAAAGGAAATTAAAAAGCATCATATGGTCCCTTTAAATTCAAACAGCTTTAAATAAAAATGGCTTCAAGAACTGCATCTTGTCGGGGTCAAAATTGAATTTCATCCATAGCCATTTTGCAAAGCAGCAGCACAAACACAAAAAGACATGAATACCTGTGATAGTAATGCCCAGCAGTTCAGAGGCAGATGAACGGAAGGTGCGTGAGGACAAACTGACTTCATAAACACAGCTGTAGTTTCCCTCGTGTGAAAAATCTGCTTCAGGAAAAGAGAAGGAGGCAGAGAGATCGACAGCTGGTTGACTCTTGATATTTGATTCCCTAAACAGGTAGAAGGATCCTCCAGGATACTGAGATTCAGTGGAACAGATGATAGTGAAACTGTGGCCCCAGGGGATCAATGGCCCCTGAGGCCCCATGTCAAATCCTCCATCAGGAGCAATGCGGGGAATGCTGGGCTGCTGCAAGTGCACTAGAAAACAAAAAGAATACATGAAGCAATAAATTCAGGCAGCTTTAAAAAATAAAAATGGCTTCAAAAACTGCATCTTCTCAGGATCAAAATTAAATTCACAGTTGATTTACAAATCAGCTAGCCTGGATGCCAGACGAACTTAGCCCCGCCCACAAAAAAACTTGTTCTCCGGGAAAAATGGCATTTGGGGGGTAAAATATGTGTTATTTTGGCTGGACTGCCTGCTAAATTTCGCATTCCTGTGTCTGTATATCACATAATTGGGGTCGCTTCAACCCGCGGACTTGGCAACACAGTGCAGCTGAGTTCTGTTGACATTTGACAACTAACGTTATTCGTTGCTCCGTTGCTCTGATTGGTTGTAGGTCTATCCAATTGAGGTCTTTCCTGGTTCGGTTTAAACATGCCCCATAATCACAGCCCAACGGAGCAGAATCAGACTCAAATTCTGACTAGAATTGAGTATGACGACGTCAGGCTACAAATCAGCAGCACGAACACAAAAAAACATCAATACAGATTGAATTCACTTTCATGCAATGCATTTATATGATGTAGGCGATGAGACCAGATTAAACACACTCACCCACAGTGACTTTAACAGTATTACTCGAAGGCGACTTTAAAGTCCCGGTTTGGTAGGAGTAATCACAGCTGTAGCTGCCCTGATGAGAGACGTTTACATTATCAAGGTCAAAAGTCACACTAGATACATGTGTCTGGGAGGATTTAGATGGTCCGTTTATGAAGAGGTGGAATTCAGCATTAGCACCGCATCTTGGTTTAGGTGTTGTGCATCTGAACTGAATGTTTTCTCCAGGAGAAACGACTGCATGTGTGGAGATCAGGGAAAGAGTGGGCTTCTGCAGGTCACCTGCAAAATAAACATTAATCTATTTAAAATGGCATAAGATGTGATGAAAATAATGAAATGCATGAAACTTGTAATTACTATTGCTCACTTCTCCCAAAATAATGTCAAGATGCAAAAGATTTGACTTACCTGAACAAACAACACCAGCATCTTCACTATGTTTACAGTTGTGAGTTCCCAGTCCTCCGTGTGAACATTGTGTGAGGGCTCCTTCACCTCCTGAACATCCAACATCATCCAGCCAGATCGATCCACTGCCTTGACCAAAGGCGGCACTTTGAGGTGCACTGATGGCTGAGCCACACTGTAACTGTCTGCACACCACAGCAGCATCGTTCATGTCCCAGTTATCATCACACACGGTTCCCCACTGGCCATCATGATGGATCTCCACTCTTCCACAGCATGAATCAGACCCACTGACCAATCTTATGTCTGATAAGATATAAAGATGTAAGTATGTGATTAAAAACTATGTTGTAAGTATTTGTATTGGATGTGTTTGACATTGTTATGAGCCAAGAACACAAATGTGCATAGCCTCTTTGCTTTCTCTCGTTTTTTGAAAAATATAATTATGATTTGGGGCCAAACACCATAGGTTTACATTGTTTTTAATCACTTTGGTATTCTTTTCATCACAAGCAAAACTGCAAATACAATGCCATTTTGAATCTGGGGAAACCATATATACTTTTTACCCTTTAAGCAGACGACACCTGCATCTTCTGAATGACCGCAGTTATGTACTCCAAAACCAGGGTGTGAGCACTGTGAGAGGGATGATTCACTTCCTGAACATTTCACATCATCCAACCAGATCCGATCACTTCCCGGGCCAAACTTAGCCTCTGAGTTTGCACTATGAGCTCCTCCACATCCCAACTGTCTGCACACCACAGCAGCATCTTTACTGTCCCAGGAATCATCACACACTGTTCCCCAATGTCCATTATGAAGGATCTCAACTCTCCCAGAGCAGTCATTATTACCATTCACCAGCCTGATACTATATCCACCTAAAAAAGACAAGAAAAAAACTATATTATGGATCAATTCACATCTTACAACATGGTAAACTTGCAAACTAGCAACAACTTACAGTCTGTTACTTACCAGTTCCAGAAGTTAGAGTACTGGCTGTTGAGATGAAAAACAGCAACATTTAAAAACATTGTAGATTTACAATATTATGATTTACATTACATTTATGCATTTGGCAGACGCTTTCAACCAAAGCGACTTACATTGCATTCAAGATACACATTTAAAAAAATTTCAGTTCTTGCTTTCCCTGGGAATCGAACCCATCATCTTGGCATTGCTAGCACCATGCTCTACTGTTTGAGCTACAGGAAAGCTGACATTGCCATCACCATCACTAAACTTCGACAGTTCTTTCAATCTCTATGTAAAAAAGAGCGTGATTATAAACACAACAAGGCTGTGAAAATAATGACATGACACTAATGACTAGGGCTGTAATCAACCAAAGAAAATCTTGGTCGACTGAAGTCCTGAAATTTTCGACTAAAAATTGACTAAAAATGATGTAAAAAAAGAAAAGAAAAATTAGCTGCGCACTGTGCGCAGTCCTTGGTAGCCTTGTTGTCTGCCTAAATGAATTATAAATAAACATTAAAAAACTAGAAGGCTATTTGCAGTATATTAAATAATTTTTTACCTGATTATTTTGCACTGAAATGAGTCTGACACATGAGTCTGCCGGCTCTGACAGCGTTGCATCACGTGCACCTGCGCAATTTCATAACCTATGATTTCCGAAAATATAGTACTATGTTGTCAACCAGTGATATCACAAGAACTTTTGAGGAATATATAACATAATTTAGACAATTGTTTTTGTCATATGTATTATAATAACTGACAGTAACTATCATTTCAGCCGCTCTGAGAACATAGGAGCTCAGCTCAGCTTCGCGGCTGAGACACGAATAGACTATTAACTTAAAGCTTTTACTCTTTAATGGGGAAGGTCAGATACCTGTGTCTCTTCTTTTATACACATATCCTTCAAGAATGGTTTTATGCTCAATATTAAAAAATAAGAATCAATGATAATCAAGTAATAACCATTTTCTACATTTGATAAATCAGTTCATCTATAACCTCTCTATATTTAATGAGTGATTTTAGTATTATATTTGCTGTGTGCTTTTGTATCCACATTCTACAGTTACTTATCTGATGTCTGTGTCAAGGCGTGCTGACAGGCAACTGTCCTTGGGGTGTAAAACACTCTGAGAGCAAAGAGGCCTCTCTACATGTGTTGAGCTATATGTCATCCTAAAGTGACCTTAAGTCCACATAGGTCGCAGGTCTACGTGACTTTTTGGGGACTCAAGAGAAATGTACCTCTTTTATGTGCCTTTCTTACTAAAAGAATAAATTCACTTCTGTACTAAGATGCAGTATCAGCATGTTTGGAGAAGTGCCTTGTTGATAGTTAGTTAAGATGTTCTCAACCTTGAGGAAGCTGTTATTCGCTGGAGCTTTTGTGTGTATGTGCGTTGTATGATCTTTGCAGATCCAGTGTTGGAGATGGAGTTTCTGCAGACAATGTCAGACCTGGAGACGTCTTTCTGTGACCTCCGAGGTCATTGTGATCTACATCTAGGACTGGGCGACAACGAGAAACATAAAGGGGTATAAGAAGTCGCCCAGGTAACCATAAGGTGGTACCGTGGGTGCAAGCGAGTCCTGCCTAGAGAGAGGAGAGAGCTCAGTGGGGGCTATGGTGACCACACCACTCCTAAAAGAGGCAGGCACACTGGGAGGTTAAACAGTGATCACCGCAAACCTTCTCCGTCTCTTCCAACTCAGACAGGGGATCCCCGAATTTAGGAAAATAGACAGTTAGGGAAGTTATTAGTTAAACAAAATAAAAATAGTATGAACTTTGACTAAAATGATGGCTAACAATTTGAGTGACATGATCATTCCAGATAAAGATTTTGAGACGAAAGAGAGCAAACGCTGTAAGCAGCTCTGCTCTGAAGCCCTGACATCAAAGAAATTTGAAAGAGAATTATTAAGTAAATAGGCAGCAAAGGTTTTAATTCTAAGTGGAAAAGTTAATCAGAAAACTTGACTGGCTAAAAGCTAAAAGACTGGAAAAAATATTTTTAATTCCTAACTGTTTGTGAGATAAATTGGCAGAAATCACTGGAAATGATGTATGATTTGGTCTCTGTAGTCTGAGTAAAGGACTTGAAGTTGTTTTTGAAACAAAACAGGAAAAACAAAACAAAAAGGCCAAGAGATGTGTGAGCAGTCTTATCTGCCCCCTCCCCTCCTGCGCTCTCTTCTCAGAGCAGCAGCAGATATAGTCACGGACACGGAGGGATTTTAACCAGAGGGGCACAGATTGAAAATAATGAAATAAGTAATAAGTTCAATAAATTTAAGTCGTAAGGAATCCCTGTTAAAAGGAAAGATCAATGATAATTTTAATATAAATTATGAGGCAAAATTAAAGACAATGATGATACAATGTGAGCAGAAAATATATATTAGAGACATGGGTTTAAATGATAAAAATGTATAATAAATGTTCCTGTCCCTCTAACTGTTGAAAAGTTCTGATAAAGTTTATTTGACTGGATGTTGGTAAAAACACTGCTCGTGAGACAATAATTGGTGTTAAAAGCTAAAAACCTAGAAGCTGATGTTTTGGTTTCCAAAGATAAGCTCATGATGAGCTGTAATAAAGCAATTCGCTTATCTGAATCTGGCCCACCATGTCATTTCTGGTGCTGTGGCTAAAATTAGAAGAGTAACTTAGACTCAATTTGGATGTTTGAAGTTTAAATGTATTGTTTTGGGCAAAATACAAATATAAAATTATGAATTATTAATCATATAACCCCAATTATATGATATTTAGCCGCGGGAATGCCAATTTTAGTAGGCAACCATGCCAAAAAAACACATATTTAACCCCCCAAATGCGACATTTACTGGAGATGCCCCCCTGAAACGAGATTGGGCTTGTTTTGGGCTAGTTTTGAGTAGCAATTGGGCGGGTTTTGTTGTGAAAACCTGGCAACCCTGCCTCAGCTTTACAGCAGAAAAGTGTCATGAATGAACACAGGGCTCGACCATAGACTGTGAGGGCTGGACAATCAGTTCATGTGCCGTTTGAACTGAGACGCTACAGTGATCTGTGAATGTCACGCCAAATTAGAGCACCAAAAAAGATCGCAACAGCTCGAGAGACGTCTATGGTCTCACTCCAGTCAATGGGAAATTAGCCCATTTCCAATTATTATTGTGAAGTTAACAAATGCTTTCAACTTCACCCCCCCCCCCCCCCCTCACCCTGAAAAAAAATCGAATCTACACGATTCACATAAATGACATATTTTGATTCAAAACGGCGAATTTCGCCGAAAAGCGACTAGTTTGCAGGTATGATCCTTATAATAGTTTAGTTAGATTTGGTATGCCAGGCTACTTACCATGCAGCTTTCTGGTGCAGTCTTGATTTGAATTATTGCCCCGCCCACCATCGCAACCATAAACCAATCAAATCACCTGTTACTTGTCAAGCACAGTTATGACAACAGTTTGAAATCCTTTTCAGTCATTGGCTCTAAATTCCAGAGGGGCTGGGACCCCCAAACCTTAAATGGCCCATTTTACCTGATATCACCCTACGGATTATCCAGCATAGACCACGTGACCTTCCGTTTTTCGTTTATAAACGAAAAACGAATTGACTGAAGTTCAAAGCGAAAAACGGGCCGTTTTTAATTGGTTTTTCGTTTTTGGATTCTGACACCAAAAACGGTTATTTGGTTTTTCGTTTTATAACTCCAAACGAATTACGGATTATCCAGAGATCCCCTGACCGTGACCCCTGCTGGTCAGTGGAACGGGGAACAGTGGAAATGCAACTAGACTAAATCGTCTGGCTTTTAGCAATGCTTATTTATAATAAGCTTAAATATAATAAGCACTGTTCCACAGCATGTGATTAACTGTTCTCTACTGCTGTCACATATAAACTCCTACACTCAAGAAGCCTGAGTTGATAGAGAAAGTTGATGATCAGTGTCATGGTACCAATATGGGTTCAGACCTATGGTTTACACAGATCGCCCTCCAGTGGTGAACCATTGAAATTTCGAAACGTTTCAAAAGAGTTATGGTGTAACAAAGCCTCGTTTACTGAAATCACATTTGAAACAAAAGCCCCCCCCCCCAAACCATTTAGTCAATGACAGTCAGAGAGGAGCACAAACCTAAAGTCAGTCCACGATAAGTGAGTCACGACGGGACATTCTGCCGAACTCAACTGTAAAAGGACTTGTACCGAAACAGATGTCAACAGACAGCCACCACTATTTGTGCTACTTATAACGGTGTACTAAAACCGGAAAGTTTTTTCTTTGTTTTTTGCGTACAGACGACAACTTTGTCAAAAGGATCCCCATTCACACGGATTCGCGAAAACATCTAAAAACACTGTATTCTGCTGCCATGCTATAGACGACGTCAATATGTAAAGAAACACTACGAACATGTAATACGCATGCGCATGACGTCCCCATTTCGCGCTTTTGTTGTTTACACTGAGACAATTATGGTAGGCTATTATTTTCAAAAATTTGGGGTATGTTTACACAACACTGTTTTCAACTGAAAACGCAAAACTTTTTAATGCATTTTGGCTGTTCATTTACACAACAACTGCGTTTTGCGGGTCTTAAAACCCAAGCTTTTGAAAATGGGTTTCAAATAAGGTTTTAAAAATTATGCCTCACATTAAGCAACACAGACAGACCAAAAATAGATGTGTGCGAACTGCAGCATAGCAAGCGTTTCAAAAGTGCAGGGGGTGGATTGTTTGTTAAAAATAAAAACGATGAAAACAATGACAGAATAGCCTACAAGATATTTAAAAGCTTCCCATTTAAATGAGTGATAGCCTACTAGAAAAGTATGAAAACACACTCGGAACACACAGAAACTAAGTCAAAACTCTGTTGTGCAAATACACAACAGTAGACTTGCTAAAGCATCAGAAATACTTGAATAATCCCTGGGGGAAATTTTTTTTTTGTTACTCCAGATATACAAACAACATATATTTGTATATATATATATATATATATATATATATATATATATATATATATATATATATATATATATATATATATATATATATATATATATATATATATATATATATATATATATATATACTATTGTGTATATATATATATATATACAAATGATGTGTTAAAAATGAACACAAAATATGTGTAAAAGGATTCGTAACACATGTTGTGTTACTACAGACACATGATGTGTTATTGTGTTCAACTGTTTACACAATTACTGTGTAAAACATTTAGTAGTACATGTTTATATAAAAGGCATATTTTCTGTTGCAAATACTCAACAGGCTGTGAAAACTTTTACAATTGGATTCATTTGTCATGTTGCAAATGTGAATAAAGCATTTTAACTCGCTGGGAAGAAACAACTACTGTTGGGGCTATGGGAATATCCTTGCTGCGCCTGCGCAGTGGCGTTCTTTTCCAACCGAAGCTTGGCCAGCCCAGGGCTGCATTTCCCGATAACGTTGTCTCTTAGCGCGCTACGAAGACTCTAAAGGTATAACTTAACTAAAGGTATACCATTTCTAGTTGTGTTCCTCTAACTATACCATAGGAGGTTACTTAAGGTAAACCTTCTTAAGTGCGACGTTAGCAGGTGCTGTCCGTGGCGGCGGTGCTGAAGTGGCTTATATCGATGGCTCAAGAATCGATTATTTACTCTATGCAGGGGCTGTTTCACTGCTTTATGCGATTTTTTTTTATTTTTTATTTTATTTTTATAAAAGAAGCACTTCAGAAATAGTTGAACTTGCAAACTAAATTTTATATAATTCTGACATGAGTACGCGAACCAGAAATTTCATGCTCAACTGCATCATGCGTCAACCCGCTACACTAACTGGCAGTATGCCTTCACTGGCATTTGAAAGAGTCATTTATATTATTACAATATATTTTCCATAGTGTGTTAATTTACTCCACAATCAGGGATGATTGCCCAGCAGCTGCATTACATTATTGTGTAAATAACTAATTTCTGTTACTGAATGAACGCACCGCCACCCCGAGGTGTTACTCAGCCCATATCCATTTTGCACAGTGGTGGCCACTAGTGGAATGAACTGTCAATAGTGATAAGGTATAGCTAAGAGTGGTCCAGACCAACCTTACGAATGTAATACTTACAGAAGGTATTCTTAACTAAGATTGTTTCGGGAAACACGTATTAACGTTAAGGTACACCTTAAGGTATAACTTAAGAACGACGTAGTGTTAAGAAGGTTTCGGGAAATGCAGCCCAGAGCCTCTGGGCCAGCCGTCAGTGCGTCTGTCTGCCTCAGATGAGTGAATTTAAATAAACGTGTAAAATAGTAAATATTTCTCCGCCTAACATGAGAAAGATTTGTGTCAATTGTTCAGGAAACATAGTTTGTTTGTTTTGACCGTTGTTAAGCCGTTTTCATGTTCTGTAGCCGGATGTTTAGTGTGTTAAACGTCAATAAGTCCGCGAGCTCTTACGTTTTGCAAAGGTGTTTAACCTTGGTATTTATTGTTTAAAAAAACTTAACGGTTAATATGCATGGCACCTTAAGTTTGAACTCGTAATAGTCATTTTACCAAATACTATGCGGTAGTTTAAACGACGTTGTGGCGACGAGTGTTGTGTAACTTAGTTAAAAAAAACTCGCAACTTTTTGCCACCTGGCTTGTCACTAAGTTATTTAAACTTTTATTGATTACGGGATGAATACATTTAACATGCATTGTGTTAGCTTTCAATAAAGTTGCAATGTTGCATGCAACAACATTTTCTGATGCTTTTCATTTGTTCATTTCTGTAGGCTGGTACCAGTGTGACGTCTTTGCTTATAGAAGGCATACAACTCTCCAAAGTCAACTCAGCCGCAGCTGGTTTCTGATGATTGTTTTGAAATGCTTATTTTTCTATTAACAGTACTTTTTTTTTTTTTTTTACAGTTAATTACATGTTAAAACCAGTAAAAATGCTAAATAAACAGTATGTGAACAGTATTCAATGCTTCAGTGTGATTTCATAAGTGTACATATTGTATTCTAATCTAGCTTTTTCAATATTTTATAGTAAAAAATAAATACATCTATAACACACAGTTGTGTTAGATGTGTACAAAAAGTACACATTAATGTGTTTACTAAAGTAACACATTTGTGTGTGTATTTTCACAACATATTCTGTGTTGTTTTTAACAGTCCCTGAGCACACTCAGAACGTGTTGAAAACAACACATGGTGTGTTCAACACATTTGTTTTAAGAGTGTGTATATATATATATATATATATATATACAAATGCATATAAATTAGGGCTGGGTATTCGATTCAGATGTTCCAATTTGATTAGATTTCAATTCTCGATTCAACTCAATGAATATAGATTTAATACAAATACTATAGGTATTTATAAAAAAGAAGGGTGAACATGTTTACAAGTGGGTAGGCCTAATTAAAAAGAAATGAAGAGCCACACATTTAGTATTATTTATTTTAGGTACACTCAGGGTAGGCTACATTAAAACAGAACCCATCTCTATATTTCAAATGCATACAATTATGTTAAATACAATAAAATTTTTATTCAAAAAAATTTGTCTGAGAAGTATTTTATACAATTTTGTTTTTATGTATATATATATATATATATATATATATATATATATATATATATATATATATATATATATATATATATATATATATATATATATTCTAAAACATCATCAGCCAGTCACACTCAAAGCCGGGCTGCGTTCAGCCCCGACAAAATGCTGCAAAACGTTTTTTAAACGGAAACGCTGCGTTGAACACCCTGTTCTGTTGACGCAAGAGTTGTAACTATGGCAGCTGAGAAGGCCATTCTTTGTGTTCTTTTTGAGGAATTTTCGGAGCCTGATAAAATCGATATAAATATGTGTTTAATACTGAAAAATACATGCAATCACTGCCCTTGCTGTCCAGAATAAATGACATCATCCCAATCCCATTTATTTAACTTTTTTATCTCCTGGTAATCAATTCTAATTTAAATCATTTTATTTCCAGGTCTTACTTTTTTAATAGCTTTTAATTCTCACTTTATGTCAAGCATTTAATTACCATTGGTATATAAATAAACTTGCCTTGCAATAAAGCTAAATAAATAAATACATCATCATGTTGATTATATATATATATATATATATATATATATATATATATATATATATATATATATATATATATATATATATATATATATATATATATATATATATTACTATAAAACTCTTACGACAATCATGTCTTCTAATACCTTCAATTGTTGTGTATACTGAGCTGCTGCGGACACATTTGCAAACATATTTACTTGGACCCATTGTGCGAGCTGTCTCTTTAATACCGCGTGATTTGTATACATGTTGCTACTGATTGGGCTGACATATTTGACACACCCACCAAACGCATCTTTCATTATTTCAGTCAAAGTTGCTCTTCTATCAGCTTGAATCAGTCGGCTCATTCTCCTCTGACCTCTAGCATCAACAAGGCATTTTCACCCACAGGACTGCCGCATACTGGATGTTTTTCCCTTTTCACACCATTCTTTGTAAACCCTAGAAATGGTTGTGTGTGAAAATCCCAGTAATTGAGCAGATTGTGAAATACTCAGACCGGCCCGTCTGGCACCAACAACCATGCCACGCTCCAAATTGCTTAAATCACCTTTCTTTCCCATTCTGACATTCAGTTTGGAGTTCAGGAGATTGTCTGGACCAGGACCACACCCCTAAATGCATTGAAGCAACTGTCATGTGATTGGTGGATTAGATAATTGCATTAATGAGAAATTCAACAGGTGTTCCTAATAATCCTTTAGGTGAGTGTATATATGTGAGGCAAGAAGCCTGATACACTTAGTTTCGGTTCATTTATGAGATGCGCTGCAGACTATGACGAAAGAAAGCGCGCGTCCTGTTTGCTTTCTTTATTTTAAATATTTTTAAAAAAATGTGTTATTGTGAGTTTACACAAATACAAATAAATGATTTATTACTCTTATCTGTATGACCATAAATGAGTATTTTAAGTTGTTTTCGCTGTCAGGAAAAAATGCCATTGACCGTGCTGGTGCCTTAATGCCATGTAAGCGCGCTATAATTCAGATTCTACACTCCACAAAAACACTTGGATATGTGCCGAATAATAACACATATTTATCTAGGTTAACATTAGAGCGAGCGGCCAAGTCAGACTGATAAGTTCTCTTCATGCTTAACAAATCAAATCATGCATTTTCTACAGTTTGAAGAAGGCATTCGAGGCGAGGTGGCGAAAGCACCAGCGTAACGAGAGAGGGGGCCCCACTAAGGGGGATGCAGAGATGTTGCTCCATGTTTATATTACCATTTCTGATTGTTTAAATGATCAGCCCTTGAGGGCCCCCCAAAATGCGGCGCCCCAGGCAAGTGTTTGCCTTGCCTGCCCTATTGCGATGCTTCTGAGTGTTATTATAGTAAACAAAAACTATTAAAAATGTATTTACTTGAAATAAATAAAATGCTTTGAAATCACCCTCTTATTTTTACCCGATTTGCTTCAAACTTCATCAGTATAATGTCAAAACATGGCAGATGTAGGCCTGTGAAAGCATTCTTGATATCTAAAACACTGTTTTCATGGTAACACGTCAAACTTTAATAATATTCTTGGGTGTTTTTGAAGCTCAAGCTTCAAATTGCATGACACTCAAACACATTAGAGTTGTCTTCCAGTAGACATGGGCAAAGCCTTAGAAACGGGTGTGGAGGATATACATTTATAAATTGTGAATGGATATTGGATATACATTATGTTTTAATCTTGACTACAACATGCCCCATTGACTGAATATGTTCTGATTCTTTATTATTCAGTCACTTTACAATAAGGCTCCATTATTTAACATAAGTTAATTCATTAGTTAACATAAACTGACAATGAAAAATACTTCTAGAGCATTTATTAATCTTAGTTCATGTTCATGTGAACAGATAATTGTCATGAAGAATTTACAAGTTATTTAGAGCAGTTAAGTTGTTGTTGAATGTCTTTTCAAAATCAATCATGTCAACTCAAACATAACTATAATCAGCTGTTTTCAAGTTACTTTCTGGTATTAGCCACCTGTTTCAGTTCAGTTAAAAACAAGTGAAAAGTTCAGAAAAATATGAGTTGGCTATTGAGTATTAACCTATTGCAAGACTTATAATCTTTAAGTAGACCGATTTATCAAGGATGAAATATTACATTGTGACATGCAGTAGGCCTACTATAAGAAGAATATTTAAATCTATAATAAAAAAGTAAAAATTGTAATTTTAAATTATATTTACCCAATATCAAAATGAGAAGATAAGGTCTTGGCATTGCAGTCCTTGTGTTGTTTCAAAGTGCCTGAATTTAAGAGGTTATTTCCTGGCTCATGAGAAGCACTGATGGTGCTTTGATAAGAACTGAAACTAACAGTCTGTGTGTGTTAGGAAGTGATCTGTCCATCAGGAACTGGTATGGCTGTGCCCCTAAAGGAGACGCAACACAAATAACATTGGTAATTGGTGAAGTTTAAAATATATAGGCCCATATATTGATAATATTGGTGTGACCGTTACAGTTCCCTTTCAGTCCAAGTATAGGTCAATCAGTCACTCCCGCAGTGTTTCCAGATTGGGTTGACGATTTCCAGCCCAAAAGCTCATCAAAACCCGCCCACTCCAAGAAAAAACTGCCAAAATAATGTAATATAACTTTTCCATGTCAACCAAGGTTGATAAGCAAAATTTGTATCTCTTTAAAACTAAATAATGATGACAAAATAAAATTAAAACAAACCAATTTCCCAAGAAAACGGATCAAAACAGGGCAAATGCGTTAAAGAGAATTAAGAGAATTTGACTAAAATGTCCAGGCGGAAACTTTAAAAATGGTAAACAAGAAATTTTAATGACGACTTTAACCCTCAGAAAAACACATGCATAATTTCTAATGTCAGTAAGAATAAGCCACTGTAAGGGCAAAAAGTGCCCAATATACAGTGAGGAAAATTAGTTTTTGAACACCCTGCTATTTTGCAAGTTCTCCCACTTAGAAATCATGGAGGGGTCTGAAATTGTCATCGTAGGTGCATGTCCACTGTGAGAGACATAATCTAAAAAAAAATCCAGAAATCACAATGTATGATTTTTTAACTATTTATTTGTATGATACAGCTGCAAATAAGTATTTGAACACCTGAGAAAATCAATGCTAATATTTGGTACAGTAGCCTTTGTTTGCAATTACAGAGGTCAAACGTTTCCTGTAGTTTTTCACCAGGTTTGCACACACTGCAGGAGGGATCTTGGCCCACTCCTCCACACAGATCTTCTCTAGATCAGTCAGGTTTCTGGCCTGTCACTGAGAAACACAGAGTTTGAGCTCCCTCCAAAGATTCTCTATTGGGTTTAGGTCTGGAGACTGGCTAGGCCACGCCAGAACCTTGATATGCTTCTTACAGAGCCACTCCTTGGTTATCCTGGCTGTGTGCTTCGGGTCATTGTCATGTTGGAAGACCCAGCCTCGACCCATCTTCAATGCTCTAACTGAGGGAAGGAGGTTGTTCCCCAAAATCTCGCAATACATGGCCAACCTATCCTCTCCTTAATACAGTGCAGTCGCCCTGTCCCATGTGCAGATGCTACCACCCCCATGCTTCACAGTAGGGATGGTGTTCTTGGGATGGTACTCATCATTCTTCTTCCTCCAAACACGTTTAGTGGAATTATGACCAAAAAGTTCGATTTTGGTCTCATCTGACCACATGACTTTCTCCCATGACTCCTCTGGATCATCCAAATGGCCATTGTCAAACTTAAGACGGGCCTTGACATGTGCTGGTTTAAGCAGGGGAACCTTCCGTGCCATGCATGATTTCAAACCATGACGTCTTAGTGTATTACCAACAGTAACCTTGGAAACGGTGATCCCAGCTCTTTTCAGGTCATTGATCAGCTCCTCCCGTGTAGTTCTGGACTGATTTCTCACCTTTCTTAGGATCATTGAGACCCCACGAGGTGAGATCTTGCATGGAGCCCCAGTCCGAGGGAGATTGACAGTCATGTTTAACTTCTTCCATTTTCTAATGATTGCTCCAACAGTGGACCTTTTTTCACCAAGCTGCTTGGCAATTTCCCTGTAGCCCTTTCCAGCCTTGTGGAGGTGTACAATTTTGTCTCTAGTGTCTTTGGACAGCTCTTTGGTCTTGGCCATGTTAGTAGTTGGATTCCATTGATTGTATGGGGTGGACAGGTGTCTTTATGCAGCTAACAACCTCAAACAGGTGCATCTAATTTAGGATAATAAATGGAGTGGAGGTGGACATTTTAAAGGAAGACTAACAGGTCTTTGAGGGTCAGAATTCTAGCTGATACACAGGTGTTCAAATACTTATTTGCAGCTGTATCATACAAATAAATAGTTAAAAAATAATATATTGTGATTTCTGGATTTTTTTTTTAGATTATGTCTCTCACAGTGGACATGCACCTACGATGACAATTTCAGACCCCTCCATGAATTCCAAGTGGGAGAACTTGCAAAATAGCAGGGTGTTCAAATACTTATTTTCCTCACTGTAAGTGATTTGGCTAAAACGCTAGGGTTGTTATGCTAGTTCTGAGCCGGGGTTGATGCAGGAACTGCGCACGGTGACTGACAATGATTAAAGTCACAGCACAGGCCCTCAGCCAGACGATGTCCACCCTGGTGGTCCAGAAGCGCCCCCTGGCTAAACCTTGCAGAGGTGTGAGATGTCGTCAAAGCGCACTTTCTCGATGCCATCTCACAAGGTGGCCGTTTCACTCTCATCCGTCATCCCCCTCCTCAGTTGACAGCGGGCAGCAGAGTGTGGCTCGAGAAGAGCCACCAAGCCTTCTCACGCACCCTCTGCCCAAGCGTGGAACCAGGTAAGTGTTGCACCGCACACTTGCTATGGGATGCTATGCCTCTCGAGTCAGGTCCCTGCATTCCACCTCGCTGCCCCACTGTGGGTACGTCTGTCGTTCCGTTGGTCCCGCTGGTACGGTCTCTGGGAGCGTGGCTAGCGCTCAACCACATCATCAGACTCAGCTATGCGATTCAGTTCACCTGGCGGGAGTCACCCCCCAAGTACATTCAGTTCACCTCTGTGCGAACCAGTGATGCTCCTGTCTTACGGACAGAGATCAAAGTCCTACTGGCGAAGGACGCAATTTAGCCAGTCTCTCCAGCCGATATGAAGACGGGGTTTTACAGCCCCTACTTCATTGTACCCAAGAAAGGCGGTGGATTACGGCAAATCTTGGACCTGCGAGAATTGAACCCTTAACAAGCTCCCGTTCAAAATGCTAAAACAGAAATGCATTTTTGAATCCATCTGTCCCCGAGATTGGTTATATCTCATATTGGAGATATGTATTCTTCCACGGTATGGCTACCTTATTGGCTAGCCCGTGTCTTTCCTTTGGCAGAGCCCGCTCTGCTGTTTCTGCTGGTGTCGTTCTCCTCTCTAACTAGGCTGGAGCCACCCTAGAGACATTCCATATGTTGTACTGCCCTAGTTGGCCAGACCATACAACGTGACGTTGAGAGTGACCAAATAAAAGGGAACGTCTCGTCCCGTCCTGGCCCGTCGCCATGGTTACTGTACCACCGCTGGGCGGCTGGGTCAGCGACTCGGCTCCTCAGCGAAAACCAAATATGCAATGCTTCCGTATTTATACCCGCATGGCGGGGCGGAGCATCAGGTGCAAATCTCACATGCCAATGTGCATTGGCTTGTTTAGTTACACTCAAAGTGGATTGGTCTCTCAAGCAAGATCCCAATTTGTCAGCTCACTGATCTGACGTGATATCTGGGTTACCTCCTTCAGGGAATGAGACTGATTTTTATTTTCCAGGTGTAGCCCTGCTAATCAAAGTATTTAGAATTACATAAAAATACCAGGGTGGTGTGTTGGAGCAGGGCTGGAACATATTTTCTTCAAAATCTGCAACATAAAGGGAAATGGCACTACATATGAAAATTCTTGAATGATTTCTGCAACAGAAGTGAAACTGTTTAACTTTAAACTATATACTCCGATACGCAGTACTGGGAAATGGAGTTGAAGTTTAGCATTCTGTGTGACCAAATAACGCTGAATTAGCAGAGAATAGTTCTGTTCTCAGAAGAAAAAGTTAACACACTGATAAAGCTGTGAAGCAGATTTGAGGAAGTAAACACAGATGAAACTTAAACCATCATTATGCAGAGTACAAGCAAATAAGCTTTTTGTTAAAGCTATATGTTATTTTAAATGAAGTCAGAGTCAGAGTTGATCTTCATGATCATCATCCATATCTGCAATCTCATAATCATCATCAGCATTATCTTCACTTTGGTCTCCATGGACCACATCTGCATATTAACTGCAGGATACAAAGTACATTGCTTTACTATGGTGGTAAGATGCTTAAGCACTGCAAACGCTGCATGTTGCCTCAGGTCATGCTCAGCTGTCCCTCTCCCTGTCTGTGGTCCCCACATGCTTCAAAATGTCCACCATTGTGCCTGTACCGAAGCAGTCAAAAACCACCTGCTTAAACGACTGGCGTCCTGTTGCTCTGACCCCAGGGGCGGATTGGCAATCGGGAATACCGGGAACAATCCCGAACGGCCGGTCCATTTCAGGCCGAGCCGGCCGCTGGTCAAAACGTTTATTTTTTATTTTTTATATGATACGTAACGCTACCGTACCAGCCTGTGGCTGGCCGCTCAGCTGCAGCGGAACGCAGCTGTGTGTGTGTGTGTTTCAGACCGGGCCAAATCAATACTTCCAATCTTGAGGGGGGATACGAGCGGCCCCTCCCAACTTGAACTGATCCTCGTATTTCCTGACATCCGATTGGCTCAAAGGAGTTTACTTAGTTAGGTTTGGGTTTGTGTGAATGCAACAGAGACTGACGGTAAAAATGGCGAAAAGAAGGAAAGAAGAGAAAGAAATGGGTGGGGCCGAAAAAACAAGAATGAAAAAGAAAAAAATGTTGGCACAAGAGGCAGCTAAATGTGCCAAATTAACAGACCTTTTCCGCACTGAAAAGGGTGCTGTGGCAGGAGGTGCAGATGAGGAAGCACCCAGCAGCATGGACAGGATAGGTGCACGATTAGGCCGGCGAGCGGCTGGCTGCCTGTGCGTGAGCGTGGCGTTTCTGTTGAGTGTCACCTGCGTGGCGTTTTCCATGTCTTTGCACACCAGAAACGAGTCTGACGCGGCGCTGCTGCTAGGTGTCATGATAAGCCTACAAAGACAAACATCTTTTCCTATTCTATTTTGCTTGGAAACGCTTACAACACGCCTGCGTGTCACGTGAAAAATAGACGTCTGTTCTATTTCTAGCATGCGCCCGTTTTCCGCGCGCGTCCTGTCACGCAGCTCTAACCTGTTAACATGGGAGCTGAAATAAAAACGGACATGCCACGCATCCAGTCTGTCGCCGGCCTTAGTGATAAATGACACAAAATATTGATTTGAAAAGGAGTTTATTGATTTAAAAACGATTGTATTGGTACCGCTAAGAAAATAGTCCATTCCGGTGTGGTGAACAAATGAGTCCTATTGAAGAGATGAGTTCGAGCTTAGGACCCTATTAGTATGCCTGATCCGTCAGGAGGAGAAGAGAGGAAGAGGAGCAGTAGGAGGAGGAGGAGCAGCAGGAGAGAGAAGGAGGAGAAGAGAGGAAGAGGAGCAGCAGGAGGAGAGAGAATGAGGAGGAGCAGCAGGAGGAGAGAGGAGCAGGAGGAGAAGAGAGGAAGAGCAGGAACCAGGAAACAGACAGGTAGAGGGGCAGTGTGCAGGGCTGGGAAGGCAATCATATTAGGCATATCAATCAATCAATCAATCAATCAAAGCTTTATTAAGGACACGCACATAAAAATAGAAAAATACAGCACAGTGTTACATATGTTACATATTTACATATAGGATAAAATGCCAATAGTTCCACATACTAGATAATAACCTGACTGAAGCACAGATTGAATTAGAAAATATATTATTCTTTGCCATGTTTATTACTCATGTTCTTCTCATGCATATGTTATGTAGCTGTACAATCAGTAAGCAGAGGCAGGGTCCAGCACAGGGGAAGCCGAGGCAGGGAGAGTTGAAAGTGAGTACACACACACACACACACACACACACACACACACACACACACACACACACACACACACACACACACACACACACACACACACACACACACACACACACACACACACACACACACACACACACACACACACACACACACACACACACACACACACACACACACACACACACACAATCTCTATTGTATGGGACTGCATTGTAGTTTTTGAGTATGAGTGGGTGTGAGTATTTGTAACTATTTTAACACTCCGACTGACTATACACATGACATGATGGTAGTTAGCAGTATACTGTGTGACTTATGTGTTTGAGATTAGGTTTTGCTGACCTGGTTGTTTTCAGTGCAGTGGTGACTTGCTTATACAACCTGATGAGGCAGGTGTTATCCTAAAGTTTCTAGAAGGTCTTCAGCGTAATCTGATTGTCTTTATACCATAAAAACACTATTAGAATGAAAATAACTGCAAAAAATCCTGCTTGTGTACCAAGGGCACTCGCGTAAATGGCCTCTCCGTCTTAAAGTCCCGGGCTGAATTTCAGTCCCAGTACGTCCCTGTCTGACCCCCATCATCAGCAAATGCTTTGAGAGACTAATCAGAAACCACATCTGCTCTGTTCTCCCCCCCTTACTGGACCCACTGCAGTTTGCATACCGCAAAAACCGCTCCACTGATGATGCCATTTCATCAACAATACACACTGCTCTCTCCCACCTGGAAAAGAGGAACACATATGTGAGAATGCTGTTTGTAGACTACAGCTCAGCATTCAACACCATTGTGCCCTCCATACTTGACATGAAACTCCGGGCTCTAGGCTTAAACAGCTTGTTATGCAGCTGGATCCTGGACTTCCTGTCAAACAGACGCCAGGTGGTCAGAATGGGCAGTAACATCTCCTCATCACTGACTCTCAACACTGGAGCCCCTCAGGGCTGTGTTCTCAGCCCACTCCTGTACTCTTTGTACACACATGACTGTGTGGCAACCCACAGCTCCAACACCATCATCAAGTTTGCTGACGATACGACGGTGGTAGGTCTCATCACTGACAATGATGAAACGGCCTACAGAGAGGAGGTGCACACTCTGACACGATGGTGTCAGGAGCTCAACCTCTCCCTCAACGTCAGCAAGACCAAGGAGCTGGTGGTCGACTTCAGGAGGAATGAGAGAGAACACCGCCCCATCACCATCAATGGAGCACCGGTGGAGAGAGTCAGCAGCTTCAAGTTCCTCGGTGTCCACATCACAGAGGAACTCTCATGGTCCGAGGCCGTTGTGAAGAAGGCTCATCAGCGCCTTTTCTTCCTGCGACGGCTGAGGAGGTTTGGAATGAACCGCCACATCCTCACACGCTTCTACAGCAGCACCATAGAGAGCCTGCTGACTGGCTGCATCACCACCTGGTACGACAACAGTACCGCCCGCAGCCGCAAAGCCCTGCAAAGGGTAGTGCGCACGGCCAGCTGCATCATCGGTGGTGAGCTTACCTCCCTCCAGGACATTTATGCCAGGCGGTGTGTGAAGAGAGCTCAGAGGATCATCAGAGACTCTAGCCACCCGAGCCATGGGCTGCTCTCACTGCTGCCATCAGGCAGGCGGTACCGCAGCATCAGAACACGCACCAGCCGACTCCAGAACAGCTTCTTCCCACAAGCAATTAGACTCCTCAACTCCTGATCCATCAGTATCATAACACACACTGGACAGAATATCACTCAGCACAACCCACTGTAGATACACACACATTATATACACATTTATTTATCATATAGCATCTATTGTACATTGGATCTCTATTGTGATTAATATTGTATACTGTACATTGTATATTATTATTATAGCTTAATGTATATTGTTTAATGTATGTTTAGTGTATATTGTTTAAAGTATATGTATATTGTAAGTATGTGTATATTGTTTAAAGCTGTGAGAACTACACTCACATTGTGTAAATTATTTATTGTTTATTGTAGAGTTTGCTGTGCTGTGAGTAATTGTGGGCGCATCAGATGTGTAATCTGATGTTGCTTTAAATGTTGTACATGTCATGTCATGACTGCTATGTTGCTCGGTACTGCACCTAAGAATTTCACCTACTGTTGCACTTGTGTATATGGTTGTGTGACAATAAAGTGATTTGATTTGATTTGATTTGATTTGATGACATGTACCAAGATTGGTTTGAATACGATAAAGCGTTGCAGAGATATAGCCTTAAGTGTATTTTCGCAACCGCTACGTAAAATTTGTTTGTATGTTTATTGAAAACGATTTGACAAATCAACTTGAATTCCATGTTTTTTTGTCAGCATGGTCTGAAGATGATCTGGTTCCATTTTTGTGAAAATTGGAGCAACGGCCTAGGTGGAGTTTGCAAAAGTAGGTTTTTCGGTTTATTGAAAATGGCGGGAAAATTTCCATGACGGAAAATGACGTCATAGGGTGCAATCGAATCGGTTTTTGTTTCTAGCTCTTAGGATTCAACTTTGGACAGGTGGTGGCGCTAGAGGGATTGAGTTAGAGACTCCAAAATTGGTGTGCTTTCTTTTTTTTCTTTTTTTTCTTTTTATTGACAAAAAACAGCAAAATACAAAACTCTCGTAGGAGAAAGAGAATATACACATACATGTAATTACAAATGTTGTCAAAATACAAAAGTTAATAACTAAACAGAAAACAACAACAAAACAAAAACAAAACCAAAACAAGAAAGAAATGGGCTATTTAAAAACACAAGTCAATGTCAAAAGGCTATTTTCAAATAGTCCTTTTTTCTCTTTTGATCTTATACACACAATTCTGACTTTATACACACAATTCTGACTTTATACCACACATTTCAAATCTGACTATCACACAATTCTGATTTTATACACACAATTTGGACTTTATACACGCAATTCTGACTTTATATACGCAATGCTGACTTTATACATGCAATTCTGACTTTATACACACAATTCTGAGTTTATACACACAATTCGCAATTCTGACTTTATACACACAATTCGCAATTCTGACTTTATACACACAATTCTGACTTTATACACACAATTCTGACTTTATACACACAATTCGCAATTCTGACTTTATACACACAATTTGGACTTTATACACGCAATTCTGACTTTATATACGCAATGCTGACTTTATACATGCAATTCTGACTTTATACACACAATTCTGACTTTATACACACAATTCGCAATTCTGACTTTATACACGCAATTCTGACTTTATACACACAATTCTGACTTTATACACACAATTCGCAATTCTGACTTTATACACGCAATTCTGACTTTATACACACAATTCTGACTTTATACACGCAATTCTGACTTTACACACACAATTCTGACTTTACACACACAATTCTGACTTTATACACACAATTCGCAATTCTGACTTTATACACGCAATTCTGACTTTATACACACAATTCTGACTTTATACACGCAATTCTGACTTTACACACACAATTCTGACTTTACACACACACAATTCTGACTTTACACACACAATTCTGACTTTATACACACACAATTCTGACTTTATACACACAATTCTGACTTTATACATACAATTCGCAATTCTGACTTTATACACGCAATTCTGACTTTATACACACAATTCTGACTTTATACACGCAATTCTGACTTTACACACACAATTCTGACTTTACACACACACAATTCTGACTTTATACACACAATTCTGACTTTATACACACAATTCGCAATTCTGACTTTATACACGCAATTCTGACTTTATACACACAATTTTGACTTTATACACACAATTCTGACTTTATACACACAATTCGCAATTCTGACTTTATACACGCAATTCTGACTTTATACACGCAATTCTGACTTTACACACAATTCTGACTTTACACACACACAATTCTGACTTTACACACACAATTCTGACTTTATACACACAATTCTGACTTTATACACACAATTCTTTTTTTTTTTCTCTTTTTCCTTTTTTCTTTAACAGACAAAAAACCCCGTCCAATTCGGCAAGCGGTTGGCATGAAAAACCCTGCCAACACCCTGGAACTGGTGGAGGCGATTGAGCTGGTGGATGCCATCCATCACCGTGAGGCAGGGGATCGAGTGCTGCCGTTTCCCCGGAGGGTGGTCCAGGAGCGGCGCCCGCTCGAAGGCACCCCGCGACCAGTTAGCAGGCCGACGGTTCCCCCGCCGCGAGACGAGCCCATGCCCAGCGCCGAACCCATAACACCTCCGCGTGAGTGGCTGGCAGGCTGCATCGTCCACCAGCGTGTACCATCGGGAACCCCTGAAGTGGACGTGGTCGTGGAGGGGAAACGGTTCAGGGCCCTGCTAGTGTGCCCCCCGAAGAGGCAAAAAGAGCTTCCTACCGATTACACACTTTATACTTTAGACTTTAGACTTTATACACACAATTCTGACTTTATACACACAATTCGCAATTCTGACTTTATACACACAATTTGGACTTTATACACGCAATTCTGACTTTATATACGCAATGCTGACTTTATACATGCAATTCTGACTTTATACACACAATTCTGACTTTATACACACAATTCGCAATTCTGACTTTATACACGCAATTCTGACTTTATACACACAATTCTGACTTTATACACACAATTCGCAATTCTGACTTTATACACGCAATTCTGACTTTATACACACAATTCTGACTTTATACACGCAATTCTGACTTTACTCACACAATTCTGACTTTACACACACAATTCTGACTTTATACACACAATTCGCAATTCTGACTTTATACACGCAATTCTGACTTTATACACACAATTCTGACTTTATACACGCAATTCTGACTTTACACACACAATTCTGACTTTACACACACACAATTCTGACTTTACACACACAATTCTGACTTTATACACACACAATTCTGACTTTATACACACAATTCTGACTTTATACACACAATTCGCAATTCTGACTTTATACACGCAATTCTGACTTTATACACACAATTCTGACTTTATACACGCAATTCTGACTTTACACACACAATTCTGACTTTACACACACACAATTCTGACTTTACACACACAATTCTGACTTTATACACACAATTCTGACTTTATACACACAATTCGCAATTCTGACTTTATACACGCAATTCTGACTTTATACACACAATTTTGACTTTATACAAGCAATTCTGACTTTATACACGCAATTCTGACTTTACACACAATTCTGACTTTACACACACACAATTCTGACTTTACACACACAATTCTGACTTTATACACACAATTCTGACTTTATACACACAATTCTTTTTTTTTTTCTCTTTTTCCTTTTTTCTTTAACAGACAAAAAACCCCGTCCAATTCGGCAAGTGGTTGGCATGAAAAACCCTGCCAACACCCTGGAACTGGTGGAGGCGATTGAGCTGGTGGATGCCATCCATCACCGTGAGGCAGGGGATCGAGTGCTGCCGTTTCCCCGGAGGGTGGTCCAGGAGCGGCGCCCGCTCGAAGGCACCCCGCGACCAGTTAGCAGGCCGACGGTTCCCCCGCCGCGAGACGAGCCCATGCCCAGCGCCGAACCCATAACACCTCCGCGTGAGTGGCTGGCAGGCTGCATCGTCCACCAGCGTGTACCATCGGGAACCCCTGAAGTGGACGTGGTCGTGGAGGGGAAACGGTTCAGGGCCCTGCTAGTGTGCCCCCCGAAGAGGCAAAAAGAGCTTCCTAACGATTACATGTGTGCACGGAGACACTCGCCAAGTACCGGCCCGTAGAGTCACCATATCGTCACCCCAAGGCACCTGGCCGGTGGAGGCTGGCTTGGTAAAGGACCTACCGGTGGCCGTACTGCTTGGGAGAGACTGGCCGGGCTTCGACAACCTTCTCACTGCCGCTACTCAGCCTGCCAGCCGGGAGGGGAACCGTCGAAGACGGAGACGGCCGCGTGGACCCCGCCGCAGACCAGCCCTACTTGCCTCTGACAGCGGGAGAGATGGTGAGTCCCCCTCCCAGTCTAATAATCCTTTCTTTGATGTTTACCAACAGGCTGCAGGAGGGGGCTCGTTCGCCAAGGAACAACGGGAGGACGATCGCCTGAAGCACTGTTGGTCCCAGGTGCGGGTCGTCGACGGAAAAGACGTCCTCCCACGGCCCCATCCTCTCCCGCATTTTGTCGTTGAGAATGGCCTGCTATACTGTGTCGCACAGCGGAGGGGGGAGGAGAAAAAATTATTAGTTGTTCCCCGGGCCAAGACCGAAACTATCCTGGAGCTGGCCCATTCCCATCCCATGGCAGGTCACCTCGGGGCAGCCAACACTACCCAGCGCATCCGCGACCGGTTCCTCTGGCCGGGCCTGGAGGCCGAAGTAAAGAGGTTATGCCAAGCCTGCCCGACCTGCCAGGTCACGTCGCCCAGGACTCCTCCCCCCAGCCCACTCATCCCGCTGCCCATCATCGAGGTGCCCTTCAAGCGGATTGGGATGGACATAGTGGGGCCGGTGCCAAAGTCTGCCCGTGGACACGAACACATCCTGGTCATCGTTGACTGCGCCACCCGGTACCCAGAAGCAGTTCCCCTCCGCAAGGCCACCGTGAAGTCCATCGCCCAGGAGCTGTTTCTGCTGGCCAACCGAGTCGGCATCCCCTCGGAGATACTGACTGACCAGGGAACACCGTTCATGTCCCGGCTAATGGCAGATCTCTGCAGGCTGCTGCGGGTGAAGCAGTTGAGGACCACGGTTTACCACCCTCAGACGGACGGACTCGTGGAGAGATTCAACCAGACCCTCAAGCAGATGCTGAGACGCGTGGTGGCGGAGGATAAGCGGGATTGGGACCTCATGATTCCGTACGTGCTCTTCGGGATCTGCGAAGTACCCCAGGCCTCAACTGGCTTCACCCCCTTTGAGCTCCTGTTCGGCCGCCAACCACGTGGGCTCCTTGACATCGCCAGGGAAGCTTGGGAGCAGCAGCCTGCCCCTCATCGCACCCTCATTGAACATGTTCGACAGATGAGAGAACGGATCAATCGAGTGATGCCATTAGTCCGGGAACACCTCAGCAAAGCCCAACAAGCGCAGCAACGCCGTTATGACCGGGCAGCCCAACCACGGGAGTTCCAGCCGGGAGACCGCGTCATGGTCCTGGTCCCCAGCTCTGCCTGCAAGTTCCTGGCCTCCTGGAAAGGACCATACACGGTGATGGAAAGGATTGGACCAGTCACATACCGCCTGAGACAGCCGGGACGACGCCAGACAGAACAACTCTACCATATCAACCTCCTAAAGAAGTGGGTGGGGACCCAGGACCAAGTGGCGGCCCTAAGTGTCACCGATCCCGTGGTTGTGGACGTCAACCCCTATCTTTCGGCTGCCCAGAAGGCGGAGCTGCAGCACCTGGTCAGTCAGTTCCAGGATGTGTTCTCAACCCAACCCGGGCAGACCAACGTGGTCCAGCACGACGTCAGGACACCCCCAGGAGTCGTCGTCAGGCAACGGCCCTACCATGTCCCGGAGGCTCGTCGGCAGGCCAAACAAATGCTAAAGTTGGGGGTAATTGAACCATCCCGGAGCCCGTGGTCCAGCCCCATAGTGATGGTCCCAAAGCCAGATGGCACCCTCCGCTTTTGTAACGACTTCCGCCGCCTGAACGAAGTCTCCGAATTCGACGGGTACCCCATGCCTCGGGTCGACGAGCTGCTGGACCGTTTGGGAAGGGCCCGGTATATCAGCACGTTAGACCTCACCAAAGGTTATTGGCAGGTACCACTCTCCGAAGCTGCTAAACCTAAGACTGCTTTCTCGACCCCCAGTGGCCACTGGCAGTACCGGACCCTTCCCTTCGGCCTGCACGGAGCCCCAGCGACTTTCCAGCGAATGATGGACATCATCCTACGGCCCCACCAGGCATACGCGGCCGCCTACATCGATGATGTTGTGATCCACTCCGAGGCATGGGAAGAATATCTGGAACATCTGCGGAGGGTGCTTTCGGAGCTCAGGCGGGCTGGACTCACTGCCAACCCCCGCAAGTGTCATCTAGCTCTCTCCGAGGCCAAGTATCTGGGATTCCGAGTCGGACGAGGCCTCATACAACCCCAGGAGAAGAAGGTAGAGGCCATCCACTCCGCCCCGAGACCCCAGACAAAGACCCAGGTACGAGCCTTTTTGGGGTTGGCAGGGTATTACCGGTGTTTTATCCCCAACTTCTCCTCTTTAGCCGCCCCCCTGACAGACCTGACCAGGAAGGGGCAGCCGGAGAAAGTATGCTGGACCCCAGCCATTGAGGAGGCCTTCGCCCGGGTCAAAGCAGCACTGACGTCCTCACCGGTACTCCGCGCTCCAGACTTTGGTTGCCCCTTCCTGCTGCAGACGGATGCCTCCGATACAGGACTGGGAGCCGTTCTGTCCCAAATCCAGGAAGGTGAGGAGCATCCGATCATCTACATCAGCAGGAAGCTGTCCCTGTGACGAGCGTCCTCAGAGGAGTCAGTTTCGCCCTGGCAACAGACACAAAACACCTGCACGTCCTTACCGCGGGCTGATTGGTCACAGCTGCATCTCATCAGCCCACAGCCACAAAAGCAGCACACGCTGAGCAGACAGACAGACTCTGGTCTCGAGCTGAATGAATCGCTGGTTTAACCTTTCTCTCTGTTCTCCCCAGAAAGCAGCGAGTGACCGACAGCCCACCACTTTGGAGCACGTTTGGACACCCACTTTCGTTTGGACTGAACACTGTAGAGCACTTGGAGCACCAGCCATCACGCACCGGCTCACCGACTTCCAGCACCTTTTTGTTTATCACAGTAAATAAAATCCACCCTCCGGGGCCTTGTCACTAAGCCTGCCTTGTCGAGTGAGTCTTCACCCCGTGACAATATATACACATAAATACATACATACATATACATTATATATATATACATATATACACACATTATCATTATTTAATAATAAAAAAAAAAAAATCCTTTTCCTTCTTCTTTCTCTCTCTTCTACGTTGTGGTGCATTAAAAACACATGAAAAGATTAGGGGGGAATTGGAAATAATCAATTGATTTAACTACGGCAGTAGTGGTAGCAATGAAAACCAGGTTAGTAATTCCAAAACAGCAATAATAATAATAATGATGGTGATGATGATGATGGCAATTGTGATAATGATGAGAGCAACAACAATAACAACAGCAATTACAACCATAAAAAATAATACTAGTAATCATAACAATAACAGTAATGAAAATAATGACAATGATGACAATAATAACAAAAATGCAGTAATATCCGTGGGTTGATTAAAAGGTGGAAGGAATCAGAGTTGAGAGGATAGACGGGATTCATAGTTGTAAGAGGTCAGAAAGTGTTGGATGGCAGAGGTCGGTTTCAGATGCGTAATTATAAGGGGGGGATGTGTATTCCATTGAAATGAAGTCTGTAATAAGGTTTTTCCAGTGGTTAATCTGTATTTTGTTACGAGTTTTCCAGTTCATGAAGATAGTTTTCTTGGCGATGGTTAGAGCTGTGAGGAGCATTTTAGAGTTTATATTTTTATCAGAAATTATTGTAAGGTCCCCCAGCAAGCAAAGAGATGGCGATAGTGGGATGCGGCAGCCCACTGTAGCGGATAGTGACTGTGTGACCTCTTCCCAAAAGTGTTTGATTGGAGTGCAGTGCCAGGTTGCATGGATGTATGTATCTGTAGCTTTCTGATTGCAATATGTGCAGACTTCTGATGTGAAACCCATTTTAGCTAATCTATTGCCCGTGTAATGTGTTCTATGAAGTGTTTTGTATTGTATTAATTAAAGATTAGCATTTTTGGACATGTGATAGATGTTTTTACAGATTTGGGTCCAGAAGTTGGCATCAGGAGCTATTGAGAGATCGTTTTCCCATTTTATTGTTGGTAAGTAAGTGGTCTGAAGTTGATTTGAAATTATTTTGTATATTTTTGAGAGAAGTTTCTTTGGAGAGGAAATGTTAACCAAGTCTGATATTGCCGGTGGAAGTTCTAAATGTATGGCTCTGATATTTATTTTTGCCAGAAAAGAGGATTTGAATTGAATGTATTTTAAAAATTAATTGCTCCCGATGCCAAACTCCTGGGCCAATTACGGAAATGTTGTGAATGTGTTAAATTTGAAAATATGGTTAATGTGGGTGATGCCCTTTTCAGTCCATGTGTGAAAATTCAATATTTTTTTATTGCTTATGAAGTCACGGTTGTTCCACAATGGGGTGAGGTTAGATGGAGCTAGTATAGAATTTGTGATTTGGTGAAATTTCCACCAGGCTGTCAGAGTGGAAGCTATAGTTACAGCATTAAAACATGTGTGTTGTTTGATTGATTTGGTGAGGAATGGTATGTCAGCTATATTTAATTCTTTGCATAGTGATTGTTCTATATCTAGCCATATAATATCGGATTGGGTGGGGTGGATCCATTTGTATATGTCTTGCAGTTGGTTAGCCATTGAGTAATAATGAAAATTTGGTGCTTCTAGTCCTCCTTGAGCTTTGTTTTTTTGTAGTGTATTCAGTTTTATCTTTGGTGTTTTATTTTTCCAGTAGAAGTGAGTGATTTAAACCAGGTGAGTGTGGGGTGGGTTGGAATCATTGAGAATAGGTAATTGATTTTTGGTAAAATTGTCATCTTTATTGCTGCTATCCTGCCAATTATGGAGATTGGAAGGTTGAGCCATCGAAGCAAGTCATCTTCTATTTCTTTTAGCAGTGGTGTGAAGTTGAGTGTTACCAACTCTGACAGTCTGGAGGAAATCTTAATGCCTAAGTAAGTGATGTGATCATGACATATAGGTATAGGTGATTGGTGGGGTGCCACATTCCATTTAGTTTTATGTAAAGGGAGGATGGATGATTTGTTCTAATTTATTGCGTAATCTGAGATTTTTGAAAAGGACTGGATTGTTTTAATTATTTCTTGAGTAGATGCTAGAGGTTCTTGTATAAATAGTAGAATATCATCTGCATAAAGTGAGATTTTATGTGTTTGTTGTGGTGTTTCAATACCTTTGATTGCTGGGTTTTGGTGGATAGCTGCTGCTAAGGGTTCAATATAAATAGTGAATAGAGATGGAGAGAGTGGACATCCCTGCCTTGTCCCCCTGTGCAGTGTGAAGCTTCGTGATGTTAGTCCATTGGTTGTGACTGTAGCAGATGGTGATGTGTATAAAATCTTGATCCAGTTAATAAATGACTCTCCAAAGCCTTATTTTTGTAGTGTGGTGAATAAAAATTTCCATTTGACCCTATATATCAAAAGCTTTTTCTGCATCTAATGTGGCAATGAGAGTATCTTTCTGTTGTACTGATGAGTAATGCATTAAATTGTATAATCTGCGGGTATTGTTGGGAGCATGTCTACCTTTTATAAAGCCTGTTTATAAAGCCTGTCTGATCTGGATGGATGATATATGATATAATTTTTTCAATTCTATGGGACAGTGCTTTGCTAATAATTTTTATGTCGACATTTATAAGTGAAATAGGATGGTAGTTAGATGTGAGGGTGTGGTCTTTGTTAGGTTTAGGAATGAGTGATATAAGTGCTGTATTCATGTGGGATGGGAATTTTGCATTTTGTTTTATTTCCGTTATTGTTCTACTGAATAGTGGCAATAAAGTTGACCAAAAATGTTCGTAGAACTCAGCAGGGAAGCCATCCGGTCCAGGTGCTTTATTATTTTGCATGTGTTTCATCGTGGAGTGAAGTTCGTTTTCAGTGATTGGTAATTCGAGAGAGGTAATTTGTTCCGGGTTGAGTTTTTGTAGAATGGTGTTATTGAGAAATTGGTTTATGTCTTCTTGGTTTGGGTCCAGATCAGATGAGTATAATTTTGTATAGTATTCTTCAAATATTTTGTTTATCTCAATTGGTGAATTGGTTAGCTTCCCTGCTGAGTTTCTAATAGAGGTTATAGCTGTTTTTTCTTTATTTCTTTTAATTTGACTGGCAAAGTATTTTCCGGATTTATTGCTGTGGTGAAAAGTTTCATGACGAAGTCTGTGAATAAGAAACTGGTTTCTTTTGTTTATTATTTCATTGAGCAAAAATAGATTTTTTCTTAATTCTTTATGGATGGTGTCTGATTGGTTGTTTGCGTGTACAATTTCTAATTTTTTTTAGTTTTTCTTCCAGTTGGACTTCTTTTTCTTTTTCTTTTTTTTTTTTTTTATGGACTGAATATGATAAAATTTTTCCCCGTAATACCACTTTCCAAGTTTCCCAGAGCAGTGATGCTGATGACTCTGGAGAGTCATTTATTTCAAGGAAGGATGTCCACTCTCTCTTGAAGTAGCTGTCAAATTCTGGATCCTTCAAGAGAGATGTATTAAAACGCCATCTGGTGGGGTGCTTCTGTATTGCAGGTGGGTTCCATGTGAGAGTTACCGGAGAATGGTCACTAATATTGATGGGCTGATTTTTGGTTTCTATATTTGGTATGATTTAATTACTGGTTAGAAAGAGATCAATGCGGGAGTAGGTTTGGTGGACATTAGAATAAAAGGTATATTCTCTGGCGAGTGGGTGTTGTATCCTCCAACCATCGCCAAGACCAAAATCATTCATGAACTGTTTTATTGTTTTGGAGGACTGCCATGATTTGCCTGTATGTTTTGACCTGTCCAACGATGGATTGATTACAGTGTTATAGTCTCCCCCTATAATTATTGGTCCACTGGAAATGTTTGAAAGAGAAGAAAAGAAATTTGAAAAGAAGGAGGGATCATCAGAGTTTGGTCCATAAATGTTGCCAATTGTGATTGGATTATTGTTGATTGAAATGTTAATAATGATAAAACGGCCTTCAGGATCTGAAATGGTTGTATGGTGGTTGAATTGTATTTTTTTGTTTATTAAGATGCACACTCCTCTTTGTTTTGAATGAGGATGAGGATGTTTTGAATGAGTTATAGTATGAGGAAAAACAATGGTTAAAGGTCCCATGGCATGAAATTTTCATTTTATGAGGTTTTTCAACATTAATATGAGTTCCCCTAGCCTGAATATTGTCCCCAAGTGGATAGAAATGTTGATCGGTGTAAACCCGAGTTCTGGCTGTCTCTCTCTGCCTTTGAGAAAATGACAGGCCAGACGAGCCAATCCTGAAGTCTCCTGTTTTGACGTCCAAGCAGGAACGGTTACCTCCCTTTCCTCAGCCCAGAGAATCTGCCACGCCCATGCAAACGCTCGAGATCATTAATATTACTTGTGAATGCTGGCAGTTTCTCAGTGTTTGGATGTACAAATGAAAACAGAAGTCTTTCTTCAGTTCCTTCTGATCTGTGATCAGTGATCTCTTATGTGTAGCTAATTATTTATTATTCGTGCACACACTGCGGCTTCTCTCTCTCCAGACAGAACGGTGTTTTCGTGTTTTCTATCTTGTGAGTCAGTGTTTTTGTACGTCCTTGTCGCGTCTATCGGTTCTAAAATGTGCATACAGTCTTTTCTGTTTAACATCAGCAGTCACATCTTTAGAGATAAACCTCACACACGCCGAAGCTCGGCCTTCAATATCCCCGACCCCCAGTACTGCATCTGGCCCACAGCGGAGGCACCAAACGCGGCGTGAGATTAAGCAGAAGGGGGGTAAGCATGAGCATATCTGGGCTAGGCTAGCCATCTTTCCCCACAATAAACTGGATTACATTCGATTACTGTTGTTGTGTCTTTGTTTGCGCTGTGTAACGTTACTCAATGCGCGTCACTGACGCTATTCATATGATTGGAACATATCTAGAAATAATGCTATACTCAACACTTACTAACTCGTTCATCTCGCTGTAATGGTACATTGCATGTGTTACAAAGTCGGTAATAATGATGAAGACGGACTCGGTGTGACTGGGACTCGTGTTTATTCAGAACTCTCAGATACAAACACAATAAACTCGCGCTGACTGACAGCGCTTTCATAACTCAGAAGTTACTATAAATAACTTTGTTAGCAATCGCTCCGTCTCCATGATGTCCGGTTCGCCATGGAATCATTCTTTTGAATCGGTTCTTTTTAGTGAACCGAACCAGTTCACCAAATCGGACTGAATCGTTCTAAACGGTTCACGTCTCCAGTCAGCGCTGATCCATAATTTACTAAAGTTACTAACTTTCTGACATGAGTGACAGTCCCTCCGACTAGAAATAAACTAATAACCTGAAGTATATGCTAGTAACTACAACAGTTCACCCTGAACTGAGACTGAGAACTGATGAGAAGTGAACTCAGGTCCATCCGTCTCTGGCAGACTCGTGCCTGCTCGTGCCTCGTTAAACCACGCCCCCTCCGCTCATTTAAAATGCAAAGATGTCAGCCAATCACAACAGTGGGCGTTTTTACTGAAGTCTCACAGCAGACACGCCTCTTGAAGCAGGGCATTCAGCCACAGGGCAAACAGCAGTATAGAAAAAATGCCTTTTATTTCTAAATTATGACATTTTATGATGTAAAAATCATACTAACAATATAAGTACACCTCAGAAAACATTATAAAATAATAGAAAAATGCCATGCCATGGGACCTTTAAAATGTGTAGTTTTTAAGTTGTTTTGTGTAGATTGTGAGAAGTGTGTTTCCTGTGTTAGACATATATCAGCTTGCGTATTTTTTAGGTAATTTAGGACTTTTTTTTGTTTGTGAGGCAACTCCACGAATGTTCCAAGTTAAGAATTTGAATTGCATGGATCTATAGTGTGTACTTCATAATTACGCTGTGTGAGCATAAGTCTGTGTGTATGAGTGTGGTTGTGTGTGTACTTGTAGATCTACAATACCAAATGACACACAAAACAGGACAGACATACATACCTATAACCAACAATAAAACATGTAAACAGAGGGCAAAAAGGCTAATTTGGTGCATTTAGTATACAATGTGTGTGCGTGGTGCAAGTAGTTTAATGCAAAAGTATAAACTGATAAGGGGATGGAGGGGGGGGGGGGGGGCTGAATGGGAGAATTATAAAGTTACAATGAGAGAGGAGCAGGGGTCTATTGTCTATACATCATTTCACAGTTTCTAGAATTAGTAAAGCCAGGGAGTATTGTCCTTGTTTCTGAACAATTGTCCATCAATATATAGTTCCCTTTCGTTCAGTCACTACGACGTACGTTAGTGACTAACGAATGGGGGTTTCGCTTAGAAGCCAATTACCTTTGAGAATTCAACAGTGCCCAATGGCAGTGCCAATGCCATGGGCATGCGGAATTTGCATGCGTAACTCCGCCCCACCTCGTGGGTATATAAGGAAGTACGCTGGCAACATCGCATTATGTTTCTGCTTTGGAGCCAAGAGGATCTCTTCACTCCTTCAAGCCTGACCTGAGTCTTTGTCAGCCTTCGAGACGAGCAGCTTTCCAGAGGCGTTGGTGTTACGGCGCGTTCCAGTGATCTCATACTGCCTGCCTGCTGATCTGCGCAGTGGTCCGCTAGACAGCTGGTGTGTGGTCGCTGGGTGCTTCGGCATTCTCTGCGAGGCTTCCTCTCACAAAAAGAGCTTGCACGTGACGCGTCCTTTTCAGGATGTCTCGTCCGTGTACTTCTGGGTGTGGTCGGTCATTGTCTTCTTCTGATGGGCACAAACACTGTCTGGTATGTTTGGGCTTTCAGCATGCTCAGGCAGCGTTTGTGGATGCGTCATGTTCCCACTGCGGGAACATGACCATCGCAGTGTTGCGGTCGAGACTCGAGGAACTTCGTAATGAAGTGAGAGTCCCCTCTACCACACCCCGATCTACTGAGTCCCAGAGGCCCAGTACTTCGGCTGGTGGTCAGGGTGACCTGAGGGTTACGGTGTGGAACAAAGCCCCGACGCTCATGCCTCGGGCCACACCCCCCTCTTGCACACTGCAACCCGCAAGTGTTCAGACGCAGATCGCGGGGCCTGCTCCGGCCCCCCTGCGCATCTCGTTTGGGGCTCCAGAGGAGGATGCGATGTCGGTCACCGCATCACAAGGTGGGCTCGAGTCCTCTGAGGATGATGACTCGGCTGTGCTGCCGCCCTCGGGCGTTCCAGCATTGCCAGAGTCGGACCCAGAGCTGACAGACATGTTGTCTCGGGCAGCCGTGAGCCTCGGGATAGAGTGGAACCCTCTGCCCTGTCCCGAGCGCTCCCGGCTCGATGATTGGTTTTTGGGAGCACGCGCTGACAACCGTCAGTCCCCGCCCCAAATACCTTTCTTTCCTGAGCTGCATGAGGAACTTGCGCGGTCCTGGAAGTCCCCGTTGTCTTCCCGTGACCGTTTGGCGACTTCCTCCGCCTTCTCTACTCTTAATGGGGCCGCGGCCAACGGGTACACTGGGGTCCCCCCAGTTGAACGGTCTGTTGCGATGCAACTGTGTCCACAGAGCGCTTCAACTTGGCGTGGTGATCCTAAGCACCCCTCCAAAGCCTGTCGATTCACATCAACCTTGGTGGCGAAATCGCACAGAGCCGCGGGGCAGGCTGCCGCCTCTTTGCATGCCATGGCGATCCTCCAGGTCTACCAGGCCAGGATCCTCAAGGACATGCACGAGGGTAGAGTTGATCCGGGGCTCTTAAACGAGCTGCGTGCCGCCACCGACCTCACTCTCCGGGCGACGAAGGTGACCGCACGCTCCCTGGGTCAAGTGATGTCCACAAACGTGGTCCAGGAGAGACACCTGTGGCTGAACCTGGCAGATATGCCAGCAGCCATATCACCCTGTAGCCAGAGACTGGTTTCCCACTGAAGCTAAGCAGGGCTGAGCCTGGTTAGTACCTGGATGGGAGACCAAATTGGGAAAACTAGGTAGCTGCTGGTAGAGGTGTTAGTGAGGCCAACAGGGGGTGCTCACCCTGTGGTCTGTGTGGGTCCTAACGCCCCAGTGTAGTGATGGGGACACTATACTGTAACAAGCACCGTCCTTCGGATGAGACGTTAAACCGAGGTCCTGACTCTCTGTGGTCATTAAAAATCCCAGGATGTCTTTCGATAAAGAGTAGGGGTGTAACCCCGGCATCCTGGCCAAAAAAATGTGCCCATTGGCCCCTGTCCATCATGGCCTCCTAATCATCCCCATATATATATATATACGATTGGTATCATCCCTCAGTCTCCTCTCCACCAATCAGCTGGTGTGTGGTGGGCGTACTGGCGCAATATGGCTGCCGTCGCATCATCCAGGTGGATGCTGCACATTGGTGGTGGTTGAGGAGATTCCCCCCTTCTATGTAAAAGCGCTTTGAGTGAGTGCCTAGAAAAGCGCTATATAAATGTAATTAATTATTATTATTATTATTATTATTATTATTATTATATGCGGGACACCGAGCGAACCCGGTTCCTCGATGCCCCCATATCCCAGGCCGGCCTCTTCGGCGGGGCGGTTGAAGACTTCTCCCAACAGTTTTCAATCGCCCAGAAGCAGACTGAGGCTATTAAACACGTACTGCCCCGGCGGCCAGCTGCTGCCTCCACCCAGCCGCCGGCACAGTCGCCTTAGTCTGCTCCACACCGAGGACGCCCTCCTAAGACTCCTGCCCGGCCCAAGCAGCAGCCTTCACCCGGGCCGGGTGGCAGAGGTCACCGTAGGAAGGCGTCATCGCATCCCTCTCTGTCGCCAGCCTCCTGGCAGAGCAGACCCCAGTGGAACGTGCGTCCTTCCCTGGTCTCCTCTGTTAGGACGCAGCAGTTAACCGTGCCCCCACACCGGGATGCCCCACAGCCTCCCTTGTCCGGGCCGGTAACGCTGCCTCTCTGCCCCACACCGGGAGTTCCTGGGAGTCTGGCTTCAGCTTCCAGGGCTGTCCCGCTGGGTCGCGAGGACCGTCAGGCGCGGCTACACGATTCAGTTCGGGCAGGTTCCTCCCTGCTTCCGGGGAGTCCGTTCCACTATGATCGGGGCCAATGCCCCCGTCATGCGAGCAGAGATTGGCAAAGACTGGCGAAGGGTGCGATCGAACCTGTCCCTCCAGCCGAGATGAACTACGGGTTCTACAGCCCGTACTTCATTGTACCCAAAACGACCTGTGGGTTACGACCAATCCTGGACCTGCGCATCTTGAACCGTTACCTTCACCGGTTTCCGTTCAAGATGTTGACAGCGAAACGCCTTTTCGAATGCGTTCATCCGGACGATTGGTTTGCAGCGATCGACCTGAAGGACGCCTACTTCCATGTCTCCATTCTACCTCGACACAGACTGTTCCTACAGTTTGCTTTCGAGGGGCGGGCATATCAGTATGCGGTCCTCCCATTCGGGCTATCTCTGTCCCCTCGCGTCTTTACGAAGATTGCCGAGGCAGCCCTTGCGCCCCTTCGGCAGCACGGGGTTCGCATCCTGAATTACCTCGACGACTGGCTCATACTGGGCCACTCTCGAGAGCAGGTTTGCGGACACAGAGATCTGGTGCTCCATCACCTAGCCCGTCTGGGCCTTCGGGTCAACTGGGAGAAGAGCAAACTTTGCCCCGCGCAGAGGATCTCTTTTCTCGGTATGGATATCGACTCGGTCGCCATGTGCGCGCAGCTTTTGAGCGAGCGCGCGCAGTCTCTGCTGACTTCCCTTCGTCAAATCGAGGGCAAGAATGCGGTTCCACTGAAACTATTTCAGAGGTTCCTAGGGCATATGGCATCTGCAGCCGCGGTAACGCCGCTCGGATTGTTACATATGAGACCGCTTCAGCACTGGCTACGCGATCGAGTCCCGAGATGGGCATGATCTGGCACGCTCCGGGTACAAGTGACTCGGGCCTGCTTACAGACTCTCACCCCGTGGTCGAACCTCACGTTTCTACGGACCGGAGTGTCCTTAGAATGAGTTTCCCAGCATACTGTTGTATCAACAGATGCATCATCCACGGGCTGGGGTGCCATGTGCAATGGACAAGCAGCCGCGGGCTCCTGGACAGGACCCCAGCACCTCCTGCATGTCAATTGCCTCGAGTTACTGGCAGTACGGTTCGCCCTGCACCGCTTCCGAGAGCGGACCAGGGCGGTCTACGCTCCCGCCGTATGTCTCAACTCGCCCACCATCTCATTCTATGGAGTCAGAAGCACCTGAGGTCCCTTCGTGCTGTCCACATCCCAGGAGACCTGAACCGTGCAGCCGACGAGCTCTCACGGATTCAGCCTCTCCCCGGAGAGTGGAGACTCCATCCCCAGACGGTTCAGCTGATATGGGAATGGTTCGGCGACGCACAGGTAGACCTGTTTGCCTCCCAGGACTCTTCCCATTGCTCCCTGTATTATTCTCTGACCGAGGGCACCCTCGGCACGGATGCACTGGCGCACAGCTGGCCGTCGGGGCTACGCAAGTATGTGTTTCCCCCAGTGAGCCTTCTTGCACGGGTACTGTGCAAGATCAGGGAGGACAAGGAGCTGGTCATGTTGGTCACCCCGTATTGGCACGGCCAAAACCTGGTTCTCAGAACTTCTACTCCTTGCAACAGCCCCTCCCTGGCCTATCCCTCTGAGACCGGACCTCCTCACTCAGAGACGGGGCACCCTTTGGCACCCGCGTCCAGCGTTCTGGAAGCTCCACGTGTGGCTTCTGGACGGGACGTGGCAGGTTTGAGTAGCCTTCCACCTGCGGTGGTCGCTACCATCACTTCCGCTAGGGCAGAGTCTACACGACACCTCTATGCGTTGAAGTGGAACCTCTTTGTCACATGGTGTTCTTCCCGCCAAGAAGACCCCTGGAAAAGCCCGATCGGGTCCGTGCTATCGTTTCTCCAGGAGGGGGTGGAACGAAGGCTGTCTCCTTCCACCCTTAAAGTGTACGTGGCCGCAATATCTGCCTACCACGATCTCCTGGGAGACAAAAAGGTAAGTCAGCACGACCTGATCATCAGGTTCCTGAGGGGGGCGAGGAGACTGAATCCTCCTCGCTCTCCTCTCGTTCCCTCTTGGGACCTCTCAGTAGTCTTAAGTGCTCTGCAGAGGCCTCCCTTTGAGCCTTTGCGGTCGGTTGAGATTAAATTCTTGTCTATGAAGACGGCTCTGCTGACCGCATTGGCCTCTCTTAAGAGGGTTGGGGACCTGCAGGCATTTTCGGTTGACGAAGCGTGCCTTGAGTTCGGGCCGGCTAACTCTCACGTGATCCTGAGACCCCGGCCCGGATATGTGCCCAAGGTTCCCACCACTCCGTTCCGAGACCAGGTGGTGAACCTGCAAGCGCTGCCTTTGGAGGAGGCAGACCCAGCCTTGGCATTGCTCTGTCCAGTACGCGCTCTCCGCGCCTATGTAGACAGCACGCAATGTTTCAGGACCTCAGACCAGCTCTTTGTCTGTTATGGTGGAGAGCGGAAGGGAAGAGCTCTCTCAAAGCAGAGGTTGTCTCACTGGATAGTGGACACCATTGTTTTGGCTTACCAGCAGCAAGGTCGACCATGTCCCCTTGGGGTCAGGGCACACTCCACCCGGAGTGTGGCCTCCTCTTGGGCTTTAGTGCATGGCGCCTTGCTAACAGACATCTGGAGAGCTGCAGGCTGGGCGACACCTAACACATTCGCCAGATTTTACAATCTCCGAGTGGAGCCAGTGTCCGACTATGTACTCGCCCCTACGGGTGGCCGGTAATGGGCCAGGCTCAGGTGTCTTCGCTTGCTCGCCATTCCACTCCACGGACTGGATACGTGCGATATTTTTCCTCAGGTGAGCTCCCCGAGAGCCCTGAGCTCCTCCAGCACTGCTGACGCCGACATCAGTTCAGTCTGCCCTTTCGAGCCCAGACCCTCATGTCTGGCCAGGTGCTCTGTGTGCATGGTTCCCCTCCGGCGACCCCCACACGAGTATTTCCACCGTAAGCCTCCTCAGCGAGCAGGTGTCTTTCCCTTGGCAAGTCCCTGCCACCGCTAGGGTTAAAAATCCACCTTCGGTTGGTACCCTAGAGATCTTCCATATGCAGCCCTTAGCGGGTCATATGTGTATTCTCTAAGTCCTCCCCACGGGTAGGCATCTTGGCAATCCCTCACTGGGATATGCTTCCCAGTGTACCTTGGTATTCCTGTGATAAGTGGGAGTCCTTCGTCCGTACTAGTCTTACGACAGGGTACTCATACTTACGCAGGGCACTGGATGACAGCTGAGTGGCGTTGTTGTATTGGAACCCCCATTCGTTAGTCACTAACGTACGTCGTAGTGACTGAACGAAAGGGAACGTCTCGGTTACGTATGTAACCCTCGTTCCCTGACGAGGGAACGGAGACGTACGTTTCCTCTGCCACGTCAGCTGTGCTGCCTGGAACGCAGAGTTCAGTCTTGGCTCCTGCAGCAGTAACATAATGCGTTGTTGCCAGCGTACTTCCTTATATACCCACGAGGTGGGGCGGAGTTACGCATGCAAATTCCGCCTGCCCATGGCATTGGCACTGCCATTGGGCGCTGTTGAATTCTCGAAGGTAATTGGCTTCTAAGCGAAACCCCCATTCGTTAGTCACTAACGTACGTCTCCGTTCCCTCCTCAGGGAACGAGGGTTACATATGTAACCGAGACGTTTGTCTACTGTAATGATTGCTTTTTTACCTTGATTGATCATTGTCTTGCAGATGGGGAAGAGTAGCCTATTTTACGTCTGCGGATGATCTCTTGTGGAAATTGGTCGTTGAGTCCGTAATGAGTCCCTTTTAGCTGCCGTCCCTGTCGCTGAACCAGTATTTTTTGTTTAAAATGTTCAAATTTGACGATGATGGGCCGGGGTCAGGTAGAGTTGAACAGTTTCTGTCCTAAACGGTGTATGCGATGGAAGGTGATGTGCTCGACAGTCTCTGGTGTAAGTTTAAGCTGGTTAACCATGAAGTCCTTAACAGATTTTTCGGGGTCCTCGGTGAATGATTCGGCAATGCCGGAAAAGATTAGATTGTCTCTCATAACGCGTGACTGTTAATCCAGGATGGTTTCTTGCGTAGCTTTGTTCTCGGCGGTGACGGAGGTGAGTTGAGTGGTTACACTGGAAAGTTTAGCGGTGAGTGTGTCCACTGAGCTTTTTAGTTATTTGTTTTCTTCTGTGAGCGAATCGACTTGTTGTTGACTGTATTCCAGGCTATGGCGAAGATTTTGGAATTCTTTGTGAAGTACTTTGATTAGTGAGAGTCTAGAATCCAAGTTAGATAAGCGCTCGTTGATTGATAAAAGTATGTCCAAACAGCAGTTTGTTTTGATAGGAGTGGATGTTAGTGTGCTTTCTATTGGTAATGACCTCTATCAGTGTACCAAATTTCATAATTTTCCCTCAAACGGTTCTATGGGCTGCCATAGACTTCCATGACGGAATAATAATAAGAAGAAGAAATCTAACGATTTCAAGAGGTGCTCCGCACCTTCGGTGCTTGGCCCCTAATTAAGAAGCTTTCTCCTTCTCTACTTAAAGGGATAGCTCACCCAAAAAATGAAAATTCTGTAATTTACTCACCTTCGAGTTGGTCTTGTATGAATAAAAACCTGCTACCACTTCCTGTCAACTTTAGCTCTTTATAAAGCAAACAACTTGTTTCGAATGAAAGTGCTTGAAATCTTTGGAAGCTATATATGGAAGTTTTGACAATTTTGACTTTTTTTCCCCCCCTCAGAATAGCGTGAAATTAAGTCAGATTTTCGAGATGTAAAGGCCCAGTTAAGTTATAAAGTCAGAATTTATAAATTTATAAATTTCAGAATTGCCTGTTAGATGTCAGAATTGCGAGATTTAGGGCCAGATTTACTAAACAGGGCAAATTAGCGTGAGAACGCAATTCCATAAAAGTGCCAATGGGAGTGGAAAGTTCTGTGCGTGATCTACTGACGACATGGAAATGAAAGAACATGTACAGACGCAGCCGGATCATTTCAATAATGACCAACGCAATCTACAAGTTAGCGTCTGGTTTAAGACATGCTTTTTTGGGTCTGTAAATAATGGCACAAACACAAGTTAATTGACATGGGGCAAACCTTAGTAAATCACATTGCGTGATTATTTTAAATACTCTCCTCCCATAAATTTTGCGTCTGAAAGAGAAACTCCTACAAATGCATATACAATAAGTTCATAATAACTCTGTCCACGCCTTTTCAGCGTGATTTTTCACTGCATGTCTTTAGAAAATCATGACAGTAGTTTTTTTTACTACGCCAAAAAGAGGGTTTTGCGCTGGCGCAAGCTGTTAGTAAATTTGACCCAAGTTTACACTCACCTAAAGGATTATTAGGAACACCATACTAATACTGTGTTTGACCCCCTTTCACCTTCAGAACTGCCTTAATTCTACGTGGCATTGATTCAACAAGGTGCTGAAAGCATTCTTTAGAAATGTTGGCCCATATTGATAGGATAGCATCTTGCAGTTGATGGAGATTTGTGGGATGCACATCCAGGGCACGAAGCTCCTGTTCCACCACATCCCAAAGATGCTCTATTGGGTTGAGATCTGGTGACTGTGGGGGCCTTTTTAGTACAGTGAACTCATTGTCATGTTCAAGAAACCAATTTGAAATGATTCAAGCTTTGTGACATGGTGCATTATCCTGCTAGAAGTAGCCATCAGAGGATGGGTACATGGTAATCATAAAGGGATGGACATGGTCAGAAACAATGCTCAGGTAGGCCGTGGCATTTAAACGATGCCCAATTGGCACTAAGGGGCCTAAAGTGTGCCAAAAAACATCCCCCACACCATTACACCACCACCACCAGCCTGCACAGTGGTAACAAGGCATGATAGATCCATGTTTTCATTCTGTTTACGCCAAATTCTGACTCTACCATCTGACTGTCTCAACAGAAATCGAGACTCATCAGACCAGGCAACATTTTTCCAGTCTTCAAATGTCCAATTTTGGTGAGCTTGTGCACATTGTAGCCTCTTTTTCCTATTTGTAGTGGAGATGAGTGGTACCCGGTGGGGTCTTCTGCTGTTGTAGCCCATCCGCCTCAAGGTTGTGCGTGTTGTGGTTTCACAAATGCTTTGCTGCATACCTCGGTTGTAACGAGTGGTTATTTCAGTCAAAGTTGCTCTTCTATTAGCTAGGAATCAGTCGGCCCATTCTCCTCTGACCTCTAGCATCAACAAGGCATTTTTGCCCACAGGACTGCCGCATACTGGATGTTTTTCCCTTTTCACACCATTCTTTGTAAACCCTAGAAATGGTTGTGCGTGAAAATCCCAGTGAGACTGAGCAGATTGTGAAATACTCAGACCGGCCCATCTGGCACCAACAACACTGGGAAAAAATGACTCTGTGGGGTTGTAATTGTAACAAAAATAAATTCTATATTTTCAACAAATAAATCTATGTTTGATACTTTACTTAATATTTTGAGTAACTTATTTAATGTAATGTTGTTGTAAACACATGTTTTTTACAATTAAATGGTGCGTGTATTATCTTGAATAATGTTTACTTGGCTTTTAAGATGTGTGCCTTTTTGAGATACTTTTTAAGTAAAATTTATTTAAAAGTCTAAACAAGTGGATTTGGCTGTTGCAAAAACAAATGTTAATGACAGACGCCATTTTGATGGGTGACAGGACTGAATTTGCACTGCTGGCAACCCAACGACACTAAAAAAGGTAAGAATGACATTAAATATGAACTGTTCAATGGTTTGATGCTTTAAATATAGCAAGGATAAAGCTAAATGTTTGTATTGATAAATACTTAAATTTGCCTTGAATTACATGGCTTGGTTAACGCTAACAGGCTAAAGCTAAATTGCTGAAAAAGTAGTTATTTTTGTTTGTTTTTGCGCACAAAAAATATTCTCGTGGCTTCATAACATTAAGTTTGAAGCACTGGAGTCACATGGACTATTTTAATTATGTCTTTCCTATACTTTAGGGCCTTGAAAGTGTTCATCACATTGTTGTCTATGGAGGGATCAGAGAGCTCTGGGATTTCATCAAAAATATCTTCATTTGTGTCTGAAGATGAACGAAGATGAATAAATAATGACAGAATTTACATTTTGGGGTGAACTAACCCTTTAAATTGGTGTTCACTTTTCTCAGTGATTATTTTTTTATCAGCTAATGTATGTATTTTTGATGTATTATGATGTATTTGAATTTTGTTTTTAACATTGTTCGAAACATTGTTTTAATTAGATGACTGAATTACTGTTCTCAGTGGGTTAAACAGACCAATGGTCATTGAAAAAAACTGTTATACGAAAATGAAATACTGTTGCTACCTCTTGTAGTACATAAGGTTTTTTTTTTTGTTTTTTTTTTACTTGAAGTCAGCTTTATGTAAAGGTGAAAAAATAAGCTACTGTGTTTTGCACTGTTGCATTGTAATTTTAAAGTGAATAAATGTTTTGTATTGAGATGCTGGTTTACTGTTTCAAAAAATAGAAAATAATTAAATTTATATTTTTAAAAAAGTAGCTTGGAAAAAAGTAACTTAATGTGTGGCTTACAAGGAGACATTTGTAAATATTACTTAAAAGATTATATTGGATATACTTAAAACTATAATTTTCTAAATTGATAAAATTGAGTGGCTATTACTTAAGAGTCCAAGTTGAAAACATGCAAAGTCTAATAGGATAAACACAAATCAAATGAGTTTAAAAAACTCAAAAAGCTGATGCAAATAGTTGCCTCAATTTTATTGAGTAAAACAGGCACAGTATTTTTTACAGTGAACCATGCCATGCTCAAAATTGCTTAAATCACCTTTCTTTCCCATGCTGACATTCAGTTTGTAGTTCAGGAGATTGTCTTGACCAGGACCACACCCCTAAATGCATTGAAGCAACTGCCATGTGATTGGTTGATTAGATAATTGCATTAATGAGAAATTGAACAGGTGTTCCTAATAATTCTTTAGGTGAGTGTATGTCTCGCAATTCTGATCAATTGCGTGATATAAAGTCGCTATTGCGAGCTATAAAGTCAGAATTGACTTTTTTCTCACAATTTTGTTTATATCTCGCAATTGACTTTTTCCTACCAATTGCGAGTTTAAATCTTTTTATTCTGACTTTATAACACGCAAATATTAGATATAGGCCTAAAGTCAGAATTGTGAGAAACTTTTTTTCCCCCTCAGAATTTGACTTCATAACTCGCAATTACATTAATAAATGACTTTCATACATATGGCTCAGTGTCTTTCTTTATCTTTCCAATAAAACGTTTTTATCAAAACATGTCTCAGTGCAGTCATTATGAAAACCCAATAAAATACTTTTTTACCAAACAATGTCTCTTGTGTTTTTACTATAAAACCAATAAAACATTTTGTACAAAGTCTTTGCTTCTGTGTCTTTACTATGAACCAAAATAAGACATTTCTACAAAATCATGTTTCTGTGTTTTTCCATGTTTACAAAGTCATTCATGAAAGTTGTATAAGAAAAACTTCCTTTAAGTTTTTCGGCCTTATAAACAGCTTATACATAAAAGTTGTAAAAATAAAAAACTTCTTATAAAAGTTTTTCGGCCATATAAATAACTTTTTATTTCACTTTGCTATCTCTACTCTATTTGCGGCTCTTATAAAGCCCTAATATAAAGGTTCTCTATAAAACCTCCACTACATTTTCTTTTGACTTCTTATAAAAGTCTCTTGGTTATATAAACAACTTCTTTATAAAAGTTGTATTAAAACTTCCAATACAGCTTTAACATAATAAAATAATACATAACATACTTGTGTGGTTAACCTAAGCCTCTTCATACTTGGCATAATTCTTGGGTTATATATTGGGAATAACAGAAGAAATTTCATAATTATTCTAACAGTTTATATCACATTTCCGGTGTTGTATCACACAATTCTGACTTTATTCAGAATTGCGAGATGTAAAAGTTTTTTTTAAATGATCTTTTCCAATGTTTTTTTCTTTTTTTTTTTATCAGCCTGCAAATTGTCTGCAACAATCATGCCATAAATTCGTTTAATTAGGGTACTTAACATGTAGATTATTAATCAATGCAATTACTTAATCAGAAAGAGCTTTATTGCCAAGTGTGCTTGCACACACAAGGAATTTTTCTTGGTGCTGAAGCTTCCAGTGCACATATACAATACAAACACAACAAGAACATAGTAATACAAATTCTAAGAATAAAAATATGAAAAATAGTATAAAAAAATATAAGGTCACAGTTACGTTTAGTCAGAATAAACATTTACAGATTATGAACATATTTACAGTATTTGAGTAGTATGAATATATAAACATAAATAATCTCCTGAGTTTAAAATATTGCCCTAAACAGTCAGAGTATTGCACTTTGGGGGGGTATTTAACTGTTCAAGAGGGAAATGGCCTGTGGGAAGAAACTGTTCCTGTGCCTAGATGTTCTAGTGGCCAGTGATCGGAGTCGCCGTCCTGATGGTAACAGTTCAAACAGGTGGTGTCCAGGGTGAGTGGAGTCTGTGATGATTTTCCCTGCTCTCTTCCTCACTCTGGAAGAGTACAGGTCCTGGAGGGTTGGCAGGGGGGCACCAATAATCCTTTTTGCAATCCTGATTGTGCGTTGTAGTCTCCTGATGTCAGATTTGGTATCTGAACCAAACCAGACAGTGATGGAAGTGCATAAAACAGACTCAATGACAGCCGAGTAGAACTGAATCAGCAGCTCCTGTGGGAGGTTGAACTTCCTCAGCTGACGAAGGAAGTACAGTCTCTGCTGGGCCTTTTTCACAATGGAGCCAATGTGATTGTCCCACTTCAGGTCCTGAGAGATGGTAGTGCCCAGGAACCTGAATGACTCCACTACTTCCACAGTGCTGTTCATGATGGTGAGTGGGGGGAGAGCTGGGCTGTTCCTCCTGAAGTCCACTATCATCTCCACCATTTTGAGTGTGTTGAGCTCAAGGTTGTTATAACTGCACCAGACAGCCAGCTGTTCAACCTTTTGGATGAGGCCGATGACAGTGGTGTCGTCTGCAAATTTCATGAGCTTCACAGAGGGGTCTTTAGAAGTGCAGTCATTGGTGTACAGGGAGAAGAGCAGTGGGGAGAGAACACACCCCTGGGGGGCGCCAGTGCTGGTAGTGAGAGTCCTGGATGTGAGTTTCCCCAGTCTCACGAGCTGTTGTCGGTCTGTCAGGAAGCTGGAGATCCACTGACAGATTGAGGATGGCATGGAGAGCTGGGTCAGTTTAGCTGAGAGAAGATCCGGCATGATGGTATTGAAGGCCGAACTGAATTCCACAAATAAGATCCTTGCATAAGTCCCAGGTCTGTCAAGATGTTGCAGGATATAATGCAGTCCCATGTTGACTGCATCATCCACAGACCTGTTTGCTCTGTAGGCAAATTGAAGAGGATCCAGCAAGGGTCCAGTGATATCCTTCAGGTGGGCCAGAACCAGTCTTTCAAACAACTTCATGACCACAGACGTGAGAGCGACAGGTCTGTAGTCATTAAGTCCAGTGATTTTGGGTTTTTTGGGGACGGGAATGATAGTGGAGCGTTTGAAGCAGCAGGGAACTTCACACTGATCCAATGATCTGTTGAAGATCTGTGTGAAGACTGGGGCCAGTTGGTCAGCGTAGGCTTTCAAACAGGCAGATGAGATGCCGTCTGGGCCTGAAGCTTTCCTAGTCTTCGGTCTTTTGAAGACACGGCTCACGTCCTCCACACAGACCTTAAGGTCGGGTTGGATGACAGGAGGGGGGAGGAGAGGGGGTGCAGGAGGTGATGGGGGACGTGTGAATTGCAGATCAGAGCGGGTGTGTGGTGTGAGACTGGGCTTTTCAAATCTGCAGTAAAAAGCATTCAGCTCATCGGCCAGTTGTTGATTCTCAGCAGATCGGGGGGATGGTGACTTGTAATTGGTGATATTCTTCAAGCCTGTCCAAACTGAAGCTGGGTCGTTGGAAGAAAACTGGTTTCTCAACTTTTCAGAGTAGCTTCTTTTAGCAACTCTGATCTCCTTTGTCAGTCTGTTTCTGGCCTGGTTATACAAGATTTTATCCCCACTTCTGTAAGCATCCTCTTTGGCATGACGAAGCTGTTTGAGTTTCCCAGTAAATCATGGTTTATCATTAGTGAATGATAAGAATGTCCTGGTAGGAATGCATGTATCCTCACAGAAACTGATGTATGATGTTACGGTCTCTGTTAGCTCGTCCAGATCAGTGGTGACAGCTTCAAAAACAGTCCAATCAGTGCAATCAAAGCAGGCTTGTAAGTCCAGCTCTGCTTCATTAGTCCATCTTTTTACAGTCTTTATTACAGGTTTAGCTGATTTCAGTTTCTGCCTGTGGGTCGGTATAAGATGAACCACACAGTGATCAGAGAGCCCCAAAGCTGCCCGTGGGACGGAGTGATATGCATTCCTTATTGTGGTGTAACAGTGGTCCAGTATATTACTGTCTCTGGTGGGACATGTAATGTGCTGTCTGTATTTTGGCAGTTCACGGGAGAGATTTGCTTTATTAAAATCCCTAAGAATGATTAAAAGAGAGTCTGGGTACCTTTTTTCAGTCTCAGCTATTTGTTCAGCCAGCTGTTGTAGTGCCACGCTCACACACGCGTCTGGAGGGATGTACACATTCACGAGAATGAATGAGGAAAACTCCCGCGGCGAGTAGAAGGGTTTACAGATTATGAAGTGCACCCTTCTTGAAGAGAGCACATCTTCTTCAGTGTTGTTACATCTGAACACCAACTTTCGTTAATGTAGAAACACAATCCACCACCTCTCGTTTTCCCTGTTAGTTCCGCGATGCGATCTGCTCGGAACAGCTGGAAGCCCGGCAGATATAGTGCGTTGTCCTGGATGGCTTCACTCAGCCAGGTTTCAGTGAAGCACAGTGCAGCAGAGTTTGAAAAATCTTTGTTAATGCGGGAGAAGAAATTCGTCCATTTTGTTGGGAAGGGATCGGAGATTCGCAAGTTGAATACCAGGGAGTGCAGTGCGAAAGCCGGCTCGCTTTCCACGTCTGCGTCTGGCCGCGCATTTTAAAGACACAGCTGCGGCTCCGACGAGGATATCAAACAAAACATCCGAATAATCAAAAACTGCAGAAATGTTGTCTGGTGTGTGTTTCCTAATGTCCAGTAGTTCGTCTTTGGTGAAACTGATCGGAAAAGAATAACTAAACGCAAAACAACAACAATAGCTGAAGAGCTCCATACCGAGGCTGCCATCCGCGACGCCATCTTGTATCTCATAATCATTTATCTGTTCATATTTTATGCATGAATTTAAAATGGCATTCAGTTTGAGTATTTAATTTACTTAAAAGTTGAATATTAGTTTGTGTATACTAGTCATAAATGTACCAAGTTCAGCTGTAATTTTGCAGAAAGATGCAGCTCAATACACAAAGGTTCCAAAAGATTTTTTATTTTATTTTATATTAAAAAAATAAATTTAATAAAAAAAAAAAAAAAATTATATTATTTTTCCAGTATAAAAAACCTTTTGTGCATTAAAAAGATTCCATATATGTTAAAGGTTCTTTATGGAACCATTAATGCCAATAAAGTACCATTATTTTTAAAGGAACACTCCACATTTTTTTGAAAAAATATTCCAACTCCCCTGGAGTTATACAGTTGACTTTTAATGTTTTCGAATCCGATAGAACTTTTAGCATAGCTTAGCATACATAATTGAATCTCATTAGACTGTTAGCATCTCGCTAAAATGTGACCAAAGACTTTTGATATTTTTCCTATTTAAAACTTGACTCTTCTGTAGTTACATCGTGTACTAAGACCAACAGAAAATGAAAAGTTGTACTAAGACCAACTGAAAATGAAAAGTTGTGATTTTCTAGGCCGATATGGCTAGGAACTATACTCTCATTCCTGCATAATAAAGGAACTTTGCTGCCGTACCATGGGTGCAGCGGCGCAATGATATTACGCAGCGCCTGAAAATAGTCCCCAGCACCCTGCCAAAATCACACATTTTCATTTTCTGTTGGTCTTTAGTTGGTCTAATCCGATTCAATGATCTATGCTTAAGCTTTGCTAAAAGTGCTACCGCCAGATTCAGAGATCGACTGAATGGATTCGAATGTCTGGATTGTGACATCTGAACACTCAAACGATGTTGATGGTCACAATGTTACCAATATTTCAACAAGCAAACGGCAGCTTTGTAATTCCCCACAAAAACACAAATAAAACCCAGCATGGTCAGAAACACACATAACAGAAGTCTTTATTCAACATTACTCTTATTATCCAGGAACTTAAAGCAGCACTAGGCAGGTTTTGCTCTCGGGGTCCCCCTACAGTTGGGAAACAGTGTTGTCCTCTACTACTGTCGTAAACGTACTCGGTTACTTAACGTAACCTCGGTTCCCTGAGATAAGGGAAGGAGTACTGCGTCTTTAAGACGCTGTATGGGTAGGTTCTCCTACTCTCGAATATACTGAAGTAATTGTAAAATCACGCAGTGCTACTGCCCAGTCAAAACAGTGTCGAGACATCTCGCACGCTATTGGCTGGCCAGTGGGAACTGCATGAACCAATGGCAGAACAGCGTAATCTGAGCGAACCAAAGGGCACAAAGCCCGCGAAGCTGAGCGCAAGAGCCCGCGAAAGGGGCATATAAAATACGCTGTAACTGTCAAAAACGTCAGGTTAAATCGACTGAAGCGACGATCACCCGAGTCAGCGCCATAGCACGGCCGTCTACGCAGTACTCCTTCCCTTATCTCAGGGAACCGAGGTTACGTTAAGTAACCGAGTACGTTCCCTTTCGAACGGTCAGTTCGTACTGCGTCTTTAAGACGCTGTATGGGAACCTGTAAAATCCCGCCGTGCTATGATAAGCGCAGTGACATGTACTCCCTCAAGTTTGAACACTTATTAGAAAGGGCTCAAGACTAGAGTTACTGACACATCATTTATATTAATAATATATATGTACACACGTCTTATATTACTGGGCTCATAGAGGCCGGTAACTATAAGGAATGTGTAAGCATTGAAGCATATGAAGGCCCCAATGCCAACTTATGACGGGGACGGGCTTACAAGGCCGTCTGATATTCGTTAGGCCGTCTTAGTATTTTTATACAGCGAGGACTTGTGCCTGCAGTGCAGGGACATCCAGACTGAAGAATCTGGTTAAAGTAGATGGTGAGGACCAACCTGCCGATCTACAAATGTCACCCATAGAAAACTCCACTAGACCACGCCCAAGAGGAGGCCATGCCTCTGGTGGAGTGAGCTTTGACACCTATGGGGCATTGGAGGCCCATAGTGTCATATGCTAACGCTATCGCGTCCGCTAGCCATCTGGCTAGGTTTTGTTTGGTGACCGGAAGTTCCTTAGTTCGGTCACCAAAACTTACAAAGAGCTGCTCCGACTGTCTAAAGTGGGAGGACCGCTCAATATATGCTCTAAGCGACCTAACAGGGCCGAGCAGGTGTAACTGTCTCTCATCCTCCGAAGTGGGGAGGGCAGAGAGAGTGATTACCTGTGCTTTGAACGGTGTTGAAAGCACTTTAGGTACATAACCATGCCCTGGTTTGAGGATGACTTTAGAATCGCCTGGGCCAAATCTAAACATGATGCGTTCACAGATAACGCTTGAATGTCACTGACACGCTTAACAGATGCCAGTGCTAGTAGCAGGGCAGTTTTCAGCGAAAGTGGCTTTAATTCAGCCGTCTGCAGCGGCTCGAAGGGAGGTCTTTTTAGTGCTCTTAGGACCAATGAAGGTCCCAGGATGGCACTGTAGGAGGGAGAAGGGGGTTAAGCCTCCTGGCTCCTTTTAAGAATTTTATGACCATGGTGTGTCTGCGTACTGATTGGCCAGCTATAGGCGTATGGGATGCGGCGATAGCTGCCGTGTAGACTTTGAGTGTGGATGGAGTGTGTCCTGCATCCAACATCTCTTATAGAAAAACAAGAATTGTGATATCTCGCATGACACTGGGTTATAGTTCCTGACTGAACACCAGTCAGAGAACACTGACCATTTAAGGGCATAGAGACGTCTAGTAGACGGAGCTCTAGCTTCACTGACGGTGCTCAAGACACTCACTGGGAGGTTCTTGAGCCCCCCTTGAGTTGCCAAACATGTAACGCCCACAATTTTGGGGTGGGGGTGCCGGATTGTCCCGTTCGCCTCAGAAAGGAGATCTTTCCTTAGGGGAACTGGCCATGGGGCTGCTGATAGTAACTGAATCAACTCGGGAAACCTGATGTGGGTTCGCCAGAGTGGAGCCACTAGCAGGACTGTGTGCTCTCATTCCCTGATCCTTTTTAAAATTTGGGGAATGAGCGGTACTGGTGGAAAAGCATAAAGTATGCAGCTGGGCCATTTGTGGGCCAGCGCATCCTTGTTCTTTGAAAAATAGATTGGGCAATGACAGTTGTCTTCGGAGGCGAAGAGGTCGACCTCTGCCCTCCCAAAAACACTCCATATCATTTGAACCATTTAGGAATGGATGGCCCATTCCCCCGGGGACACGAGGCCCCTGGAGAGCATGTCTGCTCCCTGGTTCAGTCTGCCTGGCACATGCACTGCTTTTTAGTGAATGTAATTTGCCTTTTGCCCATAGGAGGAGATGTCTGACCTGTTGGTTGAGCCATCTCGACCTGAGCCCGCCTTGGCGGTTTATGTAGGAGATCACAGTTCGTGTTGTCCGTGCGGACTAGAACATGGTGACCTGAGAGACGTGGTAAAAAAGTCTTGAGGGCTAGCACTACTGCCAGCATTTCTAGGCAGTTTATGTGCAACCGTGACTCCGTGCTCGACCATGAGCCGAAGGCCGGTTCGCCCTCGTACAGAGCGCCCCAAACTGAGTTGGAGGTGTCCGTGGTGACCACCACCCGTCTGGAAACTGTTTCCAAGTGACCACGGGGCCAGGGCTTTGACACAGCCGCGGCCCACTTTGATCCAAAGCTGGCCTGAATGCCACGCTTGGGAAGGAACCCGTGATTTCAGCCAGTACTGCAGGGGGCGCATGTGCTTCATACCCAGCGGAAGTACTGGAGAAGCTTTTGCCATTAGGCCTAGCATTCTCTGAAATTTTTTAGGGGTGTGTTGGTTCCCATTTTGAATGAACATGCAAGCTGCTGTGTAGTCAGAGCGCGTTCGTCCAATAGCCACGCCCTCATTTGGGCTGAGTCTAAAATCGTTCCCAGGAAGGAGGTTCTCTGCCTGGGAAGCAATAAGCTCTTGGCTGTATTTATTCTGAGACCCAGGCATTCTAGATGGCTGAGTAGCATAGATTTGTGAGATTTTATTTCTTCCTCTGACTGGGCCAGTATGAGCCAGTCGTCGAGGTAGTTCAGAATGCGCATTCCCGCTTGTCTTAAGGGGGAGAGAGCTGCATCCATGCACCTCATGAAAGTGCGGAGGGCCAGGGACAGGCCAAATGGCAGGACTGTGTACTGATAAGCCTTCCCGTCGAACGCGAATCTCAAAAGACTCGCCTTATGGCGGTAAAATGCAGGGAACACGCATTAAGCAGACTCGTAGTTTACAATCATTGCATGAAAAAACATTCAGAACAGTATGTTTTTCTCCCTGACCGGAACAAAAAACGGGCCGTGAGGAGACTCAGAGTCTTTTGGGAGGCGGACCGGCTTGGGCGGGACTCAAACCTCCTCTCTTCCTGATCAGCCTGTCAGGGCTGCTTTCTGTGTTCAGTTTTGTCAGCATTCTGAAAGCCATTTGATAAGGGCTCTGTTCAGATGTCCGCCGGTTGGTTTGTGTTTGTGACACTGTGCGGACAGCACTTATGTGTAGCGGAGCACACTTGTAGTGGGCGCGCGCTAAAGAGCGAAAATCTGTGAGAACAGTGCTTATGTGCAAGGTGCACGTATTTTAGTAAGGTCGTTGTTAAAACAGCATTGGTGTACAGGCGAGCATGTTTGACAACAGGCTAGTTGACTGCAATATTTACATCTCCAGTCGCCTGAACTGAGGGGATTGAGAGAATGTAAAGGAAGTCTGTGGTGGTAATCCAGCCACAGCAGGACTTTTGAGTGGTTCTATAGCGCTGAATTAACAGTGCATAGGGGTACACCCTATGTAGGGGACACACTGCCTGCAGTCATAACAGAGGAAAAAACTCTTAATTGTTTATTAGGATCGCCGTTAATACAACGTTTTGTGTACAGGCGTGCATGTTTTATAACAGGCTCGTTTACTGTAATGGTGAACCTCTCCATTCACCTGAATAGGGGACTGAGAGAAGTGGTGGAGTGCTTGGCCACCATTCACTAAATTGAGACTCACTGAGAAACCTGTGAGAGCGGGGCTCGAACCGGCAACCCTGTGTGCAAAAGTGCACCGTAACAGCAGAGGGCGTGGCTATGACGTAAGTCGCGCTCTCAACTGTGTTTGGTATGTAGGGTGTGCTTCATAACAGGCTCGTTTACTACACTGTTGAACCTCTTCAGTCGCCTGAATAGGGGACTGAGAGAAGTGGTGGAGTGCTTGGCCGCCATTCACTAAATTGAGACTCAATGAGAAACCTGTGAGAGCGGGGCTCGAACCAGCAACCCTGTGTGCGAAAGTGCACGTAACAGCAGAGGGCGTGGCTATGACGTAAGTCGTGCTCTCGGCTGTGTTTTGGTTTGTAGGGGGGGCGTGCTTCATAACAGGCTCGTTTACTACACTGTTGAACCTCTTCAGTCGCCTGAATAGGGGACTGAGAGAAGTGGTGGAGTGCTTGGCCGCCATTCACTTAATTGAGACTCCATGAGAAACCTGTGAGAGCTGGGCTCGAACCAGCGACCCTGTGTGCGAAAGTGCACGTAACAGCAGAGGGCGTGGCTATGATGTAAGTCGCGCTCTCGATGGTGTTTTGGTTTTGTAGTGTGGGCGTGCTTCATAACAGGCTCGTTTACTACATTGTTGAACCTCTCTAGTCGTCTGAATAGAACTGAGAGAAGTGATAGAGAGTGAAAAAGGCGCAGGGCTTGGCCGCCATTATGCGCTAGACAGCAATGACGTAGGTCACGCTCTCGATAGTGAGCGCGCGCTGAGAGAGAGAGAGGGAGCACGCGCTGCCGCTGTAGAAAGCGGAGTCTGTAACGGCCGCGCTCTCAATATCTCTAGCAGTCTGAGAGCGAGTAATGCGGGAAGCTCCGGCATTAGTTCGCTCGTCCACTCTGGCATTCTCTGTCCGCGGCGCTTCTTAGCGCGGCCCGAGTGAGAGAAGAGGAAGAGCGAGACGTTGGTAATCGTGCGGATTCGTCTTCCTCATTGCCGCAGAATGAGACCAAGCCCTCAGCGTTGAGCGGAGGGAGCAGGTCCGATCGAGGGAAAGTCACAGGGGAAACGTCTCTCTGAGGTGAAGACGAGTCACGCGGGCACTGGGCCGACGTGAACTCGCTAGCCTCGGTATACTCAGCCCTCTGGCTCTGCCGTTCTTTCCCGCCGCGGCTCGGGCGGAAAGGGGAACGGGAGAGCGCGAGGGCCGGGGTCGCGCTCTGAAAAGAGCGCTATCCGCGAACGGAGGGAGGAAATGGGCATACCCTCGCAGTGAGAGCAGCCGGACCCGGCAAGAGCAGCGTCCGCGTGGGCCTTGCCCAGACAGATCACGCACCCGTCGTGGTTATCCTCCTAGTGCAGGTAAGTACTGCACACAAGTGATATGTTTTTCTCAGTATTGTACAGAAAGGATACACCGTAGTGTTTCACCAAAGAGCGCAGGGGAAAGGCGTGACAGCTCGCGGGATCGCTGGCGATTTGAGCGCGCTGAAAAATACAGCAGGCCGCTGACTCTCGCAGGACGTCCGGGCTGGCTAGCTCGCTATTCCGCTGCAGGCTCGTCAATTCACGGTGAAGGTGGTGTAGTTCGAGTTTATCAGCGAGGACCGTAGATCGTCGCTGAAGGAGATTAATCTGACGTTTTTGACAGTTACAGCGTATTTTATATGCCCCTTTCGCGGGCTCTTGCGCTCAGCTTCGCGGGCTTTGTGCCCTTTGGTTCGCTCAGATTACGCTGTTCTGCCATTGGTTCATGCAGTTCCCACTGGCCAGCCAATAGCGTGCGAGATGTCTCGACACTGTTTTGACTGGGCAGTAGCACTGCGTGATTTTACAATTACTTCAGTATATTCGAGAGTAGGAGAACCTACCCATACAGCGTCTTAAAGACGCAGTACGAACTGACCGTTCGAAAGGGAACTCTGTCATCCTACATCAGGGGATGCGTGGCACGTGCATTTGTTGACATGACAACTATGATAGCCCTGAACACTGCAGGAGGAGTTCACATGCAGGTGTTCTGCTTGTCTCGCGTGTGAAATGTCTTCATCCCAGGTACAGTGGCATATGTTTCAGCATGTCATATGAATATAATTTCATGGGTTTTATTTTTTTTTTCAAACGCCAAATGATCGCGATGCTCACGTTTACAAGCCAGCGTCATTATAGTAGTCTAGTCTATTGGTTACCGTTTTACAGAATCTATATGATACTTCAATTCAATGTTTGAGTGGTAGGTAATAACCATATATCGTCAATATAAGATATTGACCTCCTTCAGCTCACGGCAACGAGCAAACGCTGGCCCAATGTTGATCCTTGTCCTGCCTTTAATACGATCACTATCTCGTTTCCTCTTTTTGCATTCCTCCGACAAAACCTTTGCTTTCTTCTTTTTCTGTGCTTCCTCGGCCATGACTATAACATCCGGCAAACAAAGGATAGTTGGGCTCGCACGTCCGAATTTATTGACGTATATGCCGTAAAGCAGTCGAATTTTGTAGTTCTTTTTTTTCTCGGGTTACTACCCGAAACCCGAAGTTTAAAAGTATGATTAAAAACGATACAGACCCCGTCAGGATATGGCAGACGTGTCATTCAACCTATTGTAAGTCGATGTATCATCACAAGTGTCTTGAAAATATATTATGAAGGTTGAAAAGTTACCTAGTGCTGCTTTAACACAACAGAAACATTTTGTGCGTTTGACTGTATAACAACTGTTAAAGCAGTACAGGGGTTGTGCTGTACGTTGTGTAGATCTCTCTTTGTCATCCTTTAAAGGTGAGAAATTAATGAAAATTTGAATTAACCTTGGCATAGTTGAATAACAAGAGTTCAGTACACATCACATACAGCGAGTCTCTTTTTTCAGGAAATCAGAAATAAATATACAACTACATTTTGCAAATAAAAAGAATTTTAATGTAATGTTGTACATGTTAAAATGACTAATTATGTTTTCTGCCAATGCATTAGACATTGGTTTTATAGTTGTTTTAAGACAGACAAATGTCACCAGATTGATTTTAAAAAGATTCATCAAAGTCTTTAGAAAGGGACTATTTGACTATAGTGCTAGATATCTAACATTAGCTGGTGTCAGTATCAGGTTACTACGGTATTCCACTGTTAGCTAGCAAACGCATAGCAGCCCTATCCACCTAGGAAAAAACTAAACAGTGAGCTATTTATTTATGCAAACAGTATTTAAAAATTCTGTGGGCAGTATCTTCATCTCTTCGCGTTTGCTTCGATTAAATGTAGCTTTGAAAAGCTTGGCTCTGATTGATCAAATTGAATGTACATTAACATTAGCTGAAAACGAAAAAGAAGTGCTGTTACAGTTCCATTTTGTGTCAAAAATACGACGGGCACATAAAGTAACGTTAATTAAATACAAATCTTAACTGGAGTCACAAAATAATGAGATATTTATAACCCTCCGATGAAAGACAAGTCACCAAAACTGTTCACGTTTCACAACAAAAAACTATCGCCAAAGTAATCCATATGAATCACATGGTTTCCTCCAAGTCCTCTGAAGAGACATGATTGCTCTATATGATTTACAGTTTAAATTTAGATTTATAATCGCATTCAAGCAACATATAAACGGAATTTGAGGTATGAGTCCGAGCTCATTATCATGAGAACCAGTCAGAGCGCCACTGACTTGGCCCTGCGAGCCACCAAAGCCACTGCTCAGGCGATCGGGAAATCCATGGCCAGCCTGACAGTGCTCGAACGCCATCTCTGGCTGAATCTCACCAAAATGAAAGAGTTGGATAAAGCCTCCTTTCTCGACACTCCCATCATGATCGCTGGTCTGTTTGTTCCTGCAGTGGTAGGATTCGCGGAACGCTGCACGGAGGCGCAGAAAGCTTCACAGGCAATGAAAGATTTTCTGCTCAAAAGATCAAGCTCTGCTTCTGGTCGTCAGTCTAGGGCTCCGCCTTCACAGCAGCCGAAGACAGCGCCCGCGAGTACACAGCCTCGCTCTGCCTCCAGGCCTAAACAGCGATCACGCTCCGCGAGCCACAACAGGCAGCCAGAGCGTCAGGGACCTCTGCCCAAGATTGTGCTGAACCCCGAGCCGCCGAAGCCGTCCTAACAGCGGTGAGAAAGACAGGGTGGTTAAGTCTCGCCGCGGCCGGACCACCACCATTCTCTCCCAATCGGAGACCCCACATACACAGCCAAAGAGCCCGTGACCAAATGCTGTTTCTACGGCGACCCATATCACGAAAAGAGCTTTTCCTATGTAGGCGTAAGCACTTTCCACACACCGCATCAGCTGTCTTGCGCCTCGAGCGCTATGAATGTAAAGCTCGCGCCCACTACACAGTGCACGCCGCTAAACACTCCTACCACAGTGCCACAAACACAAAACAGCCGGGTTACTGGGCCCCTTTCACAAAGCGGCCCGCCCCAAAACTGTATCAAGCCCCTAGCAAGGCAAGGCAATGCAAATTTATTTGTATAGCACATTTCATACACAGTGGCAATTCAAAGTGCTTTACACAGAAATTAAGTTAAAATATTCGTAAGCGAATTAAATAAAAAATAAAAAAATAGTATAACAGTTATAATAGGAATTAAAATAAATACAAAATAAAGATGAAATCCCCTATCTGGGGTGGAAGAAAATGGAGAATCAGGTTTACTTTAAAAATATTTGTCAGGTAACTGTGCATTTAGACAGTACCCTTGCAGACAAATGTTCTTGGCCTAACTTGAGGGCGTTCTCTAGATCTTTTACCCGTCAGAGCAGATCTAAACGGGTCTTCCTCGCACCGGAGGGATTTTGATTTATCGCTCCCCCATCTCTTAACCTCTTCCATCCAGACAGCCTTAAGAAAAAAAAAAAAAAAAAAATATATATATATATATATATATATATATATATATATATATATATATATATATATACAGTATATGTGTGTGTGTATATATATATATATATATATATATATATATATATATATATATATATATATATATATATGTATATATATAATTAAAAGTATAATTAAAACTAAAAATAAAAACAGGGTTAAATTGAAACACATAATTAAAGTGCAAGCAGTTCGGACAAAGCACAGAGCTCATTCATTAAATGCATAAGATAAGGTGCAATCAGTCGGACGAACAGTGTCACAGTGCTCATTCAGTAAATGCACAGTTAAACAGATGTGTTTTGAGTCTGGATTTGAAAGTGGCTACTGTTGGAGCACATCTGATCTGTTCAGGAAGCTGGTTCCAGCTACGGCTGGCATAATAGCTAAAAGCAGACTCTCCTTGCTTTGAGTGAACTCTTGGTATTTCTAATTGACTTGATCCTGATGATCTGAGTGATATGTTGGGTTTGTACTTAATCAGCATATCTGCAATGTATTTAGGTCCTAGGTCATTGAGTAATTTATATACAAGTAATAGTACTTTAAAATCGATCCTAAATGTAACTGGAAGCCAGTGTAAAGACCTGAGGTCTGGTGTGAAATGGTCATATTTTCTGGTTCTGCTCAGAATCCTGGCAGCAGTGTTCTGTATGAGCTGCAGCTGTCTAATGGTCTTTTTGGGAAGGCCGGTGAGAAGACCATTACAATAGTCCACCGTACTGGTGATAAAAGCATGAACGAGTTTCTCTAAGTCTTGCCTGGAAACAAAGCATCTAATTCTTGCAATATTTTTGAGATGATAGTAGGCTGATTTAGTTATTGCTTTGACATGACTACTGAAACTCAGGTCTGACTCCAAAAATCACACCAAGATTCCTGACTTTTTTTGTTATTAGACCTTTAGCCGCAAGATATGCGTTCACCTTGAGAATTTCATATTTGTTTCCAAATGTAGTGATTTCAGTTTTGGCTTTGTTTAACTGAAGAAAGTTTTGCCACATCCAACTGTTAACTTCATCAATGCATTTACATAGGGAGTCAATGGGGCTGTAGTCATTAGGTGATAGGGCTAAGTAGATCTGGGTGTCGTCAGCATAGCTGGGGTAAGCCATTTTGTTATTTTTCATTATTTGGCTGAGTGGCAGCATATACAGGTTGAATAGGAGTGGTGCAAGAACTGACCCTTGTGGGACTCCACATATCATGGACATGTCCACTCAGACTTATGGTCACCTATACTCACATAATAACCTCTCCCTTCTAAGTATGACCTGAACCATTTGAGGACCATTCCAGAAAGCCCAACCCAATTTTCTAGCCTGTCAAGAAGTATGTTGTGGTCAACAGTGTCGAATGCAGCACTGAGGTCGAGTAGTACCAGCACTGATAATTTACCTGTATCAGTATTGAGGCGAATATCATTTATTATCTTTATGAGCGCTGTCTCTGTGCTGTGATGCGGTCGGAAACCAGATTGATAATTGTCAGAGTATCCGTTTGAGCTCAAGAATTTGTTCAGCTGACTGAAAACAACTTTTTCAATGATCTTGCCTATGAAGGGGATATTTGAGATTGGTCTGAAGTTGCTTAATATGGTGTTATCCAGGTTTCTCTTTTTCAGGAGAGGCTAACCTACTGCGGTTTTAAGGGAGTTTGGAAAAGTCCCAGAAAGAAGTGAGGAGTTTACCACTTCTAGGAGATCTGCTTCTAAACAGTTAAACAAACTTTTGAAAAAAGAAGTGGGGGGTGTGTCCAAGGCGCATGTTGATGTTTTTAGGTGCTGTACCGTTTCTTCTAAAATTTTACCATCAATTGCTTCGAAATCAGTCATAGTAACTTTCTGAGGTTGTGGTCTGATCTGACTGACCCCAGAGCACCTCAAGGATGTGCTGATAGCATTTCTGATATTATTGATTTTCTCGGAGAAGAAGGAAGCAAACTCACTACATTTGCTGTCTGAGAGCATTTCATTGGGAATGTGACTCGGGGGGTTTGTTAGTCTCTCGACAGTAGCAAAAAGAGTGCGCGTGTTTCTGTTTATAATATTTGAAAAGAAGGTCTGTCTAGCTTTGCCTAGTTCCACATTGAAAGCACGAAGACAGAAATGATCAGACAGTGCCACATCCTTAATAATTATCGATGAAATGTTTAGACTCTTACTGATAAGTAAATCTAGAGTGTGTCCACGATCATGTGTGGGTCCGTGTACATGTTGTGTCAAATCAAAAGTGTTAAGAACAGTCATGAGATCTTTTGTTGTACTAAATTCAGCATTGTCAGTGTGAATGTTAAAATCCCCAGCAGTCATACTCAGCTCTGTAAAATTATCAATAAAGGCTGGACAATATTTTGGAGGCCTGTAAATAATGATAAGCAGGATGTGTGGAGCACCTTTTAGCACAATGCCCAGATATTCTATAGACAAATAGTCACCAAATGATACTTGCTTACATTGATAGACATCTTTAAAAAGAGCAGATTAAAGTTGCCGATAAAGTTCACTCCCTTCATGTTGCAGGTTTTTTGCAGCCATGTATTAAGCCCAAGTAACCGTGATAACCTATTTGTTCCTCTTGCTGGAAGTGGTCCACTGATGAACGGCTGAACTTTCAGTTTTCTAAGTGTTTCAAAAAGTTCATTGAAATCCCTCTTAAGGAGTTCTGACTGCTCTCTTTGAATACCGTTCTTCCCCACATGAATGATAAGTCGATTTGCAGTCTTATGTTTCTTTAGAATGTTCTTAAGTTCCCTGTTTACATCAGAAACTGTTGCTTGTGGAAGGCAGCATGTGGTATTATTCCTGCTGCTAATGTTTCTGACTGTGGGGTCACCCACTATCAGAGTCCTGGTCTCGGCTGCGCTCTGAGCTAAGGGCCGCTGTCTGCTTGAACTTGAGCGCCTGTTAGCATCAGTGTTAGCTACGGGCTGATTCGATCTGTGTTTGGTCACATTCATCACGTTTGGGAATTCCTCACCCACATTCATTAATACTTCAAATCTGTTTTCAGGATGTATATTTGGTGGTAGGAAACTAGTGTTTGCAATCCTTGAGTCTGGGGTAGAGCATGCTACTGCGGCAATATGTGATGCTCGTGACAATCTGATGTCTCGAGTGCCTTTGGGTCTTGCTCCCTGTTTGTGCCATCGATTAGTGTATTGATCAGTTACTTGTTTCTCTACCTGTTGAATAGCACTACATTTATGGGACTCACCGGCAGTGTGCATACGGCGTTCATGATGAAGCTCTGCTGTGTGATTCGTCTGGTTGGATGGTTCCACAAATAACTTTGTTTCAAGAACTGCAATCCTTTGTAAAAGTCTGTGGCAGTTTGTGCAGCAAGTATATTTTAGAAGAGGCATTTTCTTATCCTTTTGAATGTAGGCAGCTGTGTTTTCTCTTCTCCGGAACGTAAGCTGAAGACAGTGGGAGGCTGGTCGGTTGAAATATTCTGCTTTTTGTTTAGTAATTCAGTCATCAGAGTTTCTAATTTTATCATTGGAGTCAAGCTTTGTCGTTTGAGCACTGTGCTGATTTGCTGAAGTTGAAATTATGAGATAAAATATAGAAGTGATAGAGCAAAGCACGGAGCAGTAAGCAAGAGCATCCGAACAGTAGCGAAGCAGGAAGCAGGAGGCAGGATAGCGATATCAGCCCAGGCGTGGCATATCGACATGGGTAATGGACACTATAAAACAAGGCTACTCCGCGCTTTCCCGCTGTGGTCACGTGTGAGTCACGTGTTCCGCGGCGAAGTTATGGAACTGTTAGAGAAGGGGGCGATAGAAGCCGTATATCCGCCGCAAAGCGAATCAGGCTTCTACAGCCGCTACTTCCTCATTCCGAAAAAGGATGGCAGCCTCAGGCCCATCCTAGATCTCAGACACCTAAAAAAAAAAACCTTATGAAGCGCTCGTTCAGAATGCTGACAATGAAACAAATCCTCTCACAAATTTGCCCAGAGGATTGGTTTTTCACACTGGATCTGAAAGGCGCATACTTTCACATTCAGATAGCGCCCCATCACAGGCCATTCTTGAGATTCGCCTTCGAGGGGCAGGCTTATCAATACACAGTCCTACCATTCGGACTATCTCTGGTGCCCCGCATTTTTACAAAATGTATGGACGCTGCACTAGCACTCCTGAGACAGAAGGGTGTGCGCATTCTCAACTACCTTGACGACTGGCTGGTTATAGCCCAATCAGAGACACAGTTGATGACTCACAGATCCTGGCTTCTCAACCATCTAGAATGTTTGGTTTTCAGGATCAATATGGAGAAGAGCAATCTATCTCCTACCCAGAATATTTCCTTTCTGGGAGTATGCATAGACTCCATACGAATGAACGTGCGAGTACCGGGTACCAGTACCGGGCGGCATCATTCAAAGCGGACACTTACACTCCTCTCAGAGAGTTTCAGAGGATGCTGGGTCACATGGCCTCAGCATTAGCAGTGCTCGATCTGGGTCTACTGCGCATGCGCCCCCTCCAACACTGGTTAAAATACAGTGTCCCAGCCCGGGCGTGGCACTCGGGCCGGTTACGCATCAAGGTGAACCATGGCTGTGTCAGAGCTCTGGCCCCTTGGAAAGTGACCACATGTTATCAAGCGGGGGTGAATATGGGCACAATCACGAGATGGAAAGTAGTTTCCACAGATGCATACAACCTGGGTTGGGGTGCCCTGCATCAGGGCATACCGATCTTCTGCCTTTGGGCGTTATCGGAGAAAAGGCTGCATATAAACTGCCTGGAGTTGAAAGCGGTCATTCTAGCACTGAGAGCTTTCCTCCCGTATTTAAAGGGACACCACGTCCCGGTCCATACGGACAACATGGCAGTAGTGTCGTACATAAATCGCCAGGGCGGCCTGAAATCACGCAGCCTGCATTCCATGGCGAAGTACCTCCTTTTATGGCCAAGGCGCAATCTGAGCTCGCTAAGAGCAGCTCATGTGCCAGGAGTCCTGAATCAGGGTCCGGGTATGTTATCCAGAGGCAATATTCCCCCAGGAGAGTGGTCGCTGTACCCACGAACGATTCAGTTGATTTGGAGGGTCTTCAGCGAAGCGAAAGTAGACCTGTTCACCTCAGAAGAGGCTCTATGCTATGAAATGGACAAGCTTCTCAGACTGGTGTAAGGCACGTAATCTGAACCCGCAGTCATATGAGGTGACAGACAAGCTTAATTTCATCCAAGAGCTAATGGATGCGGGTCATTCCCCCTCCACGCTCAAAGTATATGTGGCTGCTATAACAGTGCACCATACAGAAGTGGCTGAAAAGCCTCTGGGGAAATGTGACCTGATATCACGATTTCATAAAGGGGCCAGGAGGCTTAACCCGCCTCGTTTACCCTCAGTTCCGATATGGGACCTTTCCATAGTCTTACATGCTATGAAAAGAGCACCGTTTGAACCATTATAGTCAGTGAGCTTAAAGCACCTTTCACTTAAAGTTGCTTTTCTGCTGGCTTTAGCATCAGTCAAACGGGTTGGTGACCTGCATGCACTGTCTGTGAATGCATCCTGTTTAGAATTTGGGCCTACTGACTCCAGGGTCGTCCTCAAACCTAGACACGGGTACGTGCCTAAAGTGCTGTCCACCCCATTCAAAGCACAGGTCATCTCGCTTTCAGCTCTGCCCTCTACGGAGGGCGAGGAAGATACAAATCTGCTATGCCCAGTCAGAGCTCTGAGGGCATATGCAGAATGCTCTTTGTCAGCTCTTTGTCTGCTTCGGGGGCGCACTAAAGGAAGTTCGGTCACAAAGCAGAGACTGTCACAATGGATAGTAGATGCCACTGCACTGGCCTATCAGTCCAAAGGCCTCACCTGCCCTATAGGCGTCAAGGCTCACTCCACGAGAGGCATGTCCTCATCATGGGCCTGGTCTAGTGGCATACCAATAGAAGATATATGTGCGGCGGCAGGCTGGGCCTCACCGTCCACTTTTATCAGGTTCTATAATTAGGATGTTCCCACCTAACAAGCAGGTATTCTCTCCATATGAGTGTGTGTAAACACCTATGTGAGCACAAGCATTGCTTCATTCTTTATATAAAGCCCGACCTCGTCCGGCTATACTTCATATCCTACAAGGTCCGATGATATCCAGCCTACTTGGGGTGCCCTCATTACCCTCTTGGGGCCAACCACGGTTGGCTCCAGAGGTTCATTCTCTTTTTGCTAAGGGCTGTAGCTTATACAGTCCCTGGTGCAGGAGATCTAGTACGCACTGTATTTTACATGGGTTCCCCTAGCGTACTGCTACGCAATATGAGTAATTCTCTCGAAAGGGAACGACTCGGTTATTTAACATAACCTCGGTTCCCTGAGAGAAGGGAAACAAGTATTGTGTAGCATGCCGTGCTAGTGCTTGGCTCAGTGTGTCGCTTCAGTCGATTTTAAACCTGAGTCCCTACAGCGTGACAGGGTCCTTTATAGACTCGCTATGCAAATTCAGGCAGGCTTTTAGGCGGGAGCTCAGGTAGTCACCTTATTGGGCCTCCTGCTCAGCCGCCTCGCCATAGGTTCCCTGCAGTTGCCGCAGCACAGCCAATCAGCACGCGTATGCGTGACACGGAGAACAGATGGCGGATGTAAACAGGGTTTATTAGACAGAACCAGGATGTGAGCAGATGAGGTGAGAATCAGAAGTGCTAGTCCAGTATAATGGCGATGATAATGGATAATACGATAAGTAAAACTGGATATCTATTATAATGTGGCGTCAGCAAGTCAACCGTTTTTACAAAACATCTCCAGATGACATCTCCAGAAGGAATGCATGCTCACATTGTAAAGAATAGTTTTTTTTCTTATTACATAATTCCTTAAAATGAGTTGTGAAATATTAAAGCCATAGATGAGAACCACTTACCACATATTAAATTATATCTATACTAAATCTTCTCCTTTCTTTGTACAAGAAGTATGGTCACCTTAAAAGGAAAAAAGTTTTTCAATCAACAGCAAATAATACAAATCGACATCAATCATTAAGATAATTAATGATTCCACATACCTCTGGAATCATAACATCAAATATGTAGTTCAGGTTTTCAAGATCTTCATCTGCATCCACTGCTCTCTTTATCTTATCTGCAAGTTTGATGAGCTATAAATATGAGAAATTTAGGATAATAAGGAACCTCTTGAAGTGATATAACAATACAATATACTGTAACTAAAATGTGAAAAGCTTTTAACAATAAGCTTTTTTTTCTCACATCACTTTCGCTGAAATAGCACTGTTTTGGCTTTAAGTGCTGCTTGAATTTCAGTGATGTCTCTGGATGTTTCCACAGATAAAACCGACAGGATTTGATGTCTTCATTGTGAAAAGCTTTATGTAACGCCTGTTAAAAAATGGTATATATACACATTATGATTTGATAGTACTCACTTTGTTGATCTGAGATTGTTTTCAATCCCAAATCTCAGAGCCTGCTACAAAGAAACAATCATGTAAAGTGTATCAACATCAGGTAATTACATAGCATATAACAAAAAAGGCTATAGAATAGTTGCTTATCATTAAGTAAATGACAATGGGGCAGTGACACCACAAAAGGCTGTCAATAAGTGGTTAGTTAAATCAAAGTTTATGTAGCATTATACTGATTATGTAACGAACTGAAGTACCATATTATTAATGCTGTGTATCTTTTGTTCCTGCTTTTTTATATAGCATGATCCTACACTTTTCAGTGAAAATAAAAATAAAAATGTAATCCTGGTCTAGACCAAGATTCAACTCCATGTTTCTCAATGACAGAGCAAACTTTCTATAAAAACTTACCAATCATAAGTGTATGGTTGTGTCATATCACGTCCACATTTAAAAGTGCCTCTTGGCCTCAGTTTCTTTCACTCCAGCAAAATCTGTGTGTAGCCAGCCCAAACACGTCACGCTGTACCGACAGGGTCTTCACAACACTGGGATACAATGGCCTGTAAATAAGATACACATTGTATAATAAGTGTGTTCACCTAAAAAATATAAAGTAAAAACAAACAAGGCCTACCCATCGTCCACTTTTTGAAAACAGCACACACGCAAGTCACCTGCCATGCACTCCATTGGTTTTTCTGTTTTTTTCATTGAAAGCTACAATGAAAAATAATAGTAATGTTCTGTTCCAGTAAATTACTAGTTTGGAACATTTTCAAGTTAAAACGATAATATCTATATCTAAGACAACTAACCTCTAACAACATCTTTTACTAAGACTGTTGCATGATATTCTCTTAGATATTGTGCTTGTGATAGACCAATGATCTCTTTGCTCAACCTGTTGCCCTTCAGCTCCATCTTTGCCATGGTGAACAAATTAAACAAAATTAAAGTTGACAATTTGGTGGTGTATTTCTTTTAAATCCGTCACACCATAACATTCTACCACTCTTTTTCTGAATAAATAAAAACATGTTCTTAAAAGCTAGCTGAAAATGTTGGAATTACAAATATAAAATATATTTATTAATGTCTTACAGTGCATACAAACACTCCACAATTGTTTGCATCACCCTGGCTCTGAATTTGTCACAATTCACCAGTGTGAGTGCCTGTGATCATCACCAGAGGGCACTCCAACCCGGACTGTCATTCTATCATAGACTACATTACCCATAATCCTTTGCCCGGACTCATTAGCACTCATGGTTTGCACCTGTGTCTCATTTACCTTATTACCTCAGCCTATATATACCATGTTCACTCTGTTATTCACTGCAAAGTCTTGTTAGTTGTATCACTGCATTTCTGAGCATTTCACCTGGTTTCTTGTCTCTTGGTTTTGGATTACTTGCCCGTTCCGTGGACTACCCTTTTGCCTGTCCCTCCTGTCTCGTTTTTTGGACTGCTTGCCTGTGTATGACCTTTTGGCTGTTTTTGACTACGATTGTGGATTACCCTCCAATAAAGCTGCATTTGGATCCTCAGCCTTAACGTCTCAGAGCAGTACGTTACAGAAGCCACTGTGGTGGATAAGAGATCCTCCAATCGGCAACTTTCCATGTGTTACTGAAGGCTTGACTAATGAAGAAAAAGATGCATAGATGGAGACACAGACAAAGAACAAGAACGTTATTAGCCACTGCTGATCTGAATGTAATAAACTGCATTCAGACTGATCATTTATATTAAAAGTTATTTAAGATTACCCTGCCTTTTATATTTATGTGAAATATAAGTCATTTATGACTAAGAAATGATGCATGGTTACTTTACAGTGTTTACAGTAAAGAACAGTATCAATGTGCTTTATATGTAACTAGTTGCTGTAGTAAAGACATTTTAAATACATTACCAAAGTATTTCCATATGACGCTGTGGTATATCTTTGTAAAGCCCCATGGAATCAAACACCCAGATCTCATGATTTTAACCACAGAACCCCATTGAGTTTGAAGATATTAAAAAGAAAACACTTACATAAAATAGACAGAAAAAGTAGTTAATGTTAAGACATTTGTAGGATCTAAATATTTCAACTCACCCACAAAATGAAGTGGTTCCCATTCTCGGGGTCACTGACACATCGAAGAAAAACCACAGTGTCGCTGCCTTTAAGGTTCTTTTCAAAATAAAAAATAGTTCCTGTGTAATTATTGCCATTACAAAAACAGTCCATAACAATCCACACACACGTGCGCGTGATTGCTTATAAAGTATACCTTCAAGCATGATACATTTCGAGGGGATATTTTTTTTTTTCAGTGATCCAGTCTCTCCACCAGCTAACAAATGTATATGTCGGGAGCATCACAACCTTGCAGAAAGTTAATTTAGAAAAAGAAACAAAACAGTATATAATTCATTCAGTAAGTATTTTTTTAATCTCTTAAAAATAATATTTGTGCTTACATTGGGTGTTGGAGATGCAAGCTGTGCTACTCTAGTATTGACAGTCTATTACAAATAAATATGTGTTAATATGTAATGTGATTTCTTAAACACACACTCACACTCGGTTTGCATTGTCATACCCATGTTATTATACACATGTCCTTGTTAACCATATAAAAACACAAAAATGGATTGTGCTGGATAGAGTGACTGTATGTCTTTAACTGTTGCCATACAGTTGTCAATTCGCACAAGGACTGAATTATGATTTTGTACAGTGTAGTACAATTCAGAAAGCTTGTCCTACAAGTAAATAATGACACGTAATATGATAACACAATTATGATGACATTTCCAACATGGCATGGTTTCGTATTTGATAAAAAAAATTGTGCTAAACCAAATGTAAGTATGTCCAATTATACCTTGTTTTCCTTCAAGATGGGGAAAAGTGATGTGCTAAAGTGTAGTCCTCCGCCTGAGACCAATTCTTTCTTCTTTTCCTTGACATACTCAGGAATTTGCAATCTTGAGTCAGTGTCTTTATCTGTAAAAACAGTGATTGGATCAACTTTTTGCAAGGTAGTTATAAGGTTAAATGCACAAATTAAGATAAGATTTATATCAATCTCACATGTAGTGAAGAGACTCAGTCTTCCATCCATGATTTATTCACTCTGCTGTTATGCAAATGGAACACCAAGCAAAGTGCAAACATAAAATGAACATCTTTAAGCTGACAAAGAAAGTACAGAGAGTTGGCAAGTTCTCAATTGAGTTGCTCTGCCACTGACGATTTGGTAAGACCAATGAGATCTGGGACAAGATCAAGGCTTCTTAGTCTCTCTTTTTCCTGTTTTTGGTTACGTTGATGAAAGCGGTCATACAGTGAAAATCTATCTGAAGTTCCTGTGATAGGGTGAGGCTTGTCAAGTGCTTCAGTGGCTTTATTACTTTGACGTTGGACATGTCCACCTTCTGTCATGGTTTTAACCCAGGGTAAATTAACACAAAGCTCCTTGGCTGAGGCCTTGGCCACATTTTCAGTCGTGGGATCACACAGTCTGCCATCAAAAGGCCTGAAAAATGCCTGTCGAGTTCTGTTGTTGGCATGTCGTGCTACATGTCCAGCTACATCTGAATTGTAGATAATCGGTGGGGTTTTTAAACTCAAAAGTGCATCAACGTGGTTCCTTGCTGACTCTTGCCACCAAAGAGGAGAACAAACGTAAACAATGGCATGTGGACAGCCATGAAGAACACCACTTGATTAACCACATTAACCACTCTTAATGCATTGTGTTTCCTTCTGGAGCATCATTGAATGTTTGAACTTTTTTTAGTAGTTGTGTTTGAGTCCCTCAATTGTCCTCAGTGTGAAAAGATGGATCTTAAAATCATACAGTCTCTGATGGAGAGGGTTCAAATATGAAAAAGATGCTGGAAAACTGAAGAATGTGCAGGACCTGGAGGATTTTTCTGAAGAATATTGGGCAGTTTAACTGCTCAGGACAAACAAGGGACTCGTGAACAACCATCACAAAACAAAAAAACAGCCGTGGATCATCCAGGGAACGACACACAGCACTGAGAATCAATGGTTCATAAACTTTTTATCAGGGTTATTTGAATAAATTCAGCTATTTTTTGTCTTGTGGACTATATGTAAAAACAAATTATGTAAAAATATTATTCAGGACAGTACTAAATAAAAAATAACATACATTCCCCTTATTTAGTTAAAATGATTCCCATTTTCACAGATTCTGCAAGCGGTTCACATATTTTTTCATGCCACTGTATATGAGTAATAATTATGGCAGAGAAATACCTTTGTGGAATCAAGCAATTTCAGCACTGTGTCCTCAACAGCATGCGAGTCAACAGAAGGTGACTTGTCACTTAGACGATCTGAAAACCCTTTGAGGATCTCTGTTTTTGGTAAAACTCTTCCGGCTCTGCAGGAGGATCCAAGCCATGCCCCAAGATGAATAGGACAGGTCACTGGTGAAAGGGTTTCTCACCTTTGTTTCTATAGGTGATGTAGGGGGAAAGGCCAAATTATCTATACTAACAATTCTGTAGTATTTCAATTATTCATAATTCATATGATCACATAAATCAATGTTTGTGAGTATAGTTTTTATCATAACAGAAACCAACACAAATGAGCTCCTTTTCTAATGATGACCATCTCTCATCAACATCAACTCTAAGGTCACTTGGTTGCACATTCTGAGTACATGGTCTCTTCAGGAGATTGACTAGTGGAAAAAAAAATAATGTCAAATTGAACAATTAGCTACACCAATTATCATAAATATAATGCCTATATAATGTAATAAACAATGGACTTATCATTCTAAGTTATTTATATTTTCGGTTATTCTACTTTTGGCATGTAATTTTTATCTCGATGTTTAAAGGGTTACTTCAGTGATTTAGCATTAAGCTTTGTATTTAAACTGGGTAATTTATGCATTAGAAATGTGAAATTATTTTTGAATTTGGTGCCTTCTAGACTGAGAAAAGACAGAAAATGTATTTTTGTCTCATGTGGATGAAAGACAACAACTCTGTGCCCTACGAGGTCACTCTGTACACCGTCGTTTTGATCTTCATAGTAATACAATCATTTTGTTCAGTTAGACAATAAACACTACAATTAAAAACTGAACGTGTCTTTTCAATAAAGTGTGAGTGAGCTGAACGAAAGTCACGGCACAGACAGCAGTGTCAGATTTCATTCGAGCTGAGCAGAACTGAGGTAACGTTAAGCGCCAGTCTGGCACGTTTTCTGATCGCATATGGAAGCTAAACTATCACAGGAATTCATTGAAAAGTTGAAACACTCACTTTACTCTGCACCGCGCTCCGTTATGATTGTCCGTGCGACCGTCTCGACCGTGTCTTACATTCTGTGCGTGAGATCTCTCCCCTATGGGCGGGTTGATAACACGCGGAACAGCTCCAACTAGTGGCTGTAGTCTTTAGCCTCTGGCCAAAAAATTCCTCAGATGACGCAAAATGACGATATTTGCGTCATCAGAGGTTTTTTTCCAGAAATAAAATGCATAAATCTCTCGTTTCAGGGGGAGATGAGGGGAGAAAGTACCATAATTTGAATATACTACCGGGTTTATACAAAGCCTAATGCTAAATCACTGAAGTTACCCTTTAACATTAACTACATTGAATCCTCAGTAGCGACGACAAAGAAATCGATTTACTTACCATTCATGTTTGACCGAAAGTAGTATAACCGTTCATTATCTGTAGTTTAATATCAATCAAATGTATTAATCAAGATCAGACTCTGGATACTGTTTTTTGCAACCGTCTAACTCGCAAACAAAATGTCAAATACACCACCCATTGATGTTCCTCAACTGTTATAAGTTATGGTGTATCTTTGCGCTGGATAATGTGTATACTGACACCTATAGGCGAGCGTGCAGCATCATGCAAAATTAAAGGTTTACAGTAATGGATGCGACTGTTAATGCGGTATTTGTAGTGACTTATGATGAATGGTTTATTCGTATTCTATAGGATGTGCAGTTTGCGTGATCAACAACATTGGCATTACATTCAGTGGCACATGCCACTCAGATACAGATTGTCACAAACTGACACGTCATATATTACTAACTTTAACACGTTTAATTGACATTTATTTACATATCTCGAAAATAGGATACTTATTTAGCTTTTGTGGCACAATTATGTCAGAATAGCTGCTCAGCTCATCTGTCAGTCACTGCTGAGTGTCACAACATACAGCGACATGTTCCGCGACTTCGTGTCACTGTCAGTGTCAGTGTTTCGCGACAGTGTCAGTGACACATGCCATTATCCACTGACATATGCCAACGAGAACCAGAAGTGTCACTAAGCATAGCGACATGTGCCATTGGCTTCTGTGCGTCAGATGCCATGTCACTTAATGTTAATACCGCCTCTCAACATTTTGGTGAGTATTGTAGCCTTTTTTGTGCCCTATATAACTGTTGGGTTTTGATAGAGGCCTGCTAGTGCTAGGTATGTTTGCGTACTGGTGCGTGGCTTGATTTACCCTTCACTGCTGTTTGCAGTCTGTGGAATTGAGTGTGGCCTTACCAGTGCTGCATTCCACTCCAATTTTAGACACTCACTTGCGAACTTCCCTAAGCACTTCTCTTCGGGGGAATCCCCGCCGCTATTTTAAAGTGCGTTCCACTTCGTGAAGTGGACGAGGAAAGTTTATACAGACCCTTGCCCCCTCGATCTTGACCAAGGGAGCGAGTCTACTTCATATGTACACTTCAGGCAGCTTCATATACCATAATGCAACACGAATGTGATGTTACCACATATCGCGATTAATTGACCCCACCACAAACCCGCCTCTCCATTCATTCGATTGAACAATAGAAAAAAACCCTGATGATGTTGGGCACTTTTCGGCTCAGAGTTGATTTTTTTTCCTTCTAAAATGCGAGGCGCAGCAGGCGGTTAAAACGCAAGGCGCCCGTGTCTTTGCGCCCTTTTTATCTGCCCAGGGAATTCCACAGCTTTTTTTTTATTTTGGTTTATATTCATCCAAGAGCAAATGCGACCATAGCCATAAAGCATATTAAGAACACCATGGACAGACTGGGATTAATATCTCCAGATTCTCTGAAATTCATTGTGGGCGACTGTTTCGCAGAAAAATCATTGAAAGGTTTTCAGGTCACATGTGCTACCCGTCTGGGGAAAACATTGGATAAATGCTATGGCTCAATCCCAGGTGCATATAGATCTATCGCTCTCCCACCACTTGGTTCTGTTGATCACCATACTGTATTGCTTGCACCAGCATATTTACCGGTTATAAGGAGGACAAAGTAAACAATGTGTTAAACACATTAAACAATGGACTAATGACAGCATTGATAGGCTACAGGGATGCTTTGAAACAAAAATATTACCATCTTTCCTAACAACTGGGTGACCAAGGAACTCAAAGACATTTTAAATAAGAAAAAGATAGTTTTCTACACCGGCTCTGAGTATGAAAAAAGGAGGTTAATGGAGAGGTTAAGCATGCTATTAAACATGCTAAACTGAAATATAAGAACAAGATTGAGCAAACATTTACTCAGGGGAACCTCCATACAGCTCGGCAGGGTCATAAGAACATGGCAGCAGTCAATATTGCTCCCACTGCTCGCAAACACGTTCAGGTCACAGGTAGCAGTTCAACCTCTCTTCCAAATGACCTCAATTCTTTTTACACCAGATTCGAGATAGATAATAGCACTCAATTAGGAACAATCATTTCTACTTTAAAATCTGGTGACTCTGCTCTCACCCTAAGTACAGAGGAGGTTGTGCAAGCTCTCAAGAAGACCAAAGTTAAATCTGCACCTGGGCCGGATGCTGTCTGTGGACAAACCTTAAAACACTGTGCAGAGCAGTTAGCGGGTGTGTTTCAGACATTGTTTCAGAACTCCCTGGCCAGTGGTGCTGTTCCTCAGCTGTGGAAAGATTCCACTGTCATTCCGATACCAAAAATGAGTTCCATCAGCGCCTTAAATGACCTGAGGCCCATTGCTCTCACCTCTCTTGTGATGAAGGCAACGGAGAGGATTATTAAAAACTACATCACTGAAGTAACTGAGTTGCAGTCGGACCCACTTCGGTTTGCCTATCGCACAGGCAGAGGGGTGGATTAAGCAAAAGTGTTTATCACAGATATTGTCCATCAGCATCTTGAGTCTCCTAATACTTCAGCTAGATTTTTGTTTGCTTATTTGAATTTGTTCGGCATTCAATCCGCTACAGCCACATATTCTTGCTGAGAAGCTTATCAGTCGTTTTCATCTGGAGGACCAGCTGATTCTCTGGTTAATGGACTTTCTGAACAATAGGTCTCAGAGAGTGCTGGTCAACAACATCTTTTCTGACCTCCTTTATACTTCAACTGGCTCTCCACAGGGCTGTGTCCTTTCTCTGCTGCTCTTCATTCTGTATACTGATGATTGTAGGTCCACCCAATCTAATTGTAGTCTAATCAAGTTTGCTGATGACACCGTCTTACTGTCTCTGCTATCAGGCCCTCAACAGCATCACGGCCCAGCTCTTCAGGAATTTATGGAGTGGTGTGACAACTCTTGTTTGGAAATTAAACTAAAGAGATGGTGGTAACCTTTTCTAGCAAGCAGAGGCAGATGGCTATGGCAGTCACCACTGTTATTCACAGAAAGCCAATAGAGATTGTCGAAGAATACAAGTACCTGGGCACAATTTTTGAAAATATGCTGAAATTCTCCTCTAACACAGAGGAGAAATTGAGAAAATGCCATCAGCAGTATCTTTTAAGGAAGCTCAATTCCTTTGGGGTTAGTAAGAACATCCTTACTATGTTTTACTACTCATACATCGAAAGTGTCATTACATTTTCTATCGTCTGCTGGTTTCATTCCATCAGCCTTCAAAATAGAAGTCTGGAGCGCACAGTTAAAGATTATTTTTATCCAAAAATTATCTGACTTCCTATTAGGGCTCTTTCCATCATAAGTGACCAGCAAATGCTGAGGTTGTCTGGCAGGATTCTACAAGATCCGTCACATGTACTTTTTTCTGTTTTTGAGTGGCTCCCCTCGGGGCGACGTCTTCGTTGTCTGGGCTGTGGGACACAAAGGAGGAGGGCAACCTTTGTTCCAAAATCGGTGCAGCTTTTAAATTTGCAACCGTCTCTAAGCACCATCATGTTCACCATGGCGTGATTTTTTATTCTCTCTACATACTTTTTTAATTGCACATATATTTACGTATTTATTCCTTTTTATATATGGTTGGACTTGTCTTTAATGCATTATTGCACTTGTGCACTTTATGTTGTTTACTGTATGATGCTTGTAAGCGTAGCTATTGTTTGTTAATCTACATGGCCTTGTTACATGGCTTTGTCCTCAAGGACAAAATAAAGTGTTTAATGAATGCATGAACTTTCAGGACACACAAGATTTTTAAAAAGCAGTTTTATTCACTTTCTTTAACAGTAGCCATATCACAATCTTTATATTTCAACATTAAACTTTAAGCCTTGACAATGATTTTAAATCAGTATTTAAAGACCCCCCCCCCCCCCCTCCCCCTGCAGTACCTCCATGACCCACTTATATTAAACTTTAAACTTATCTTAAGCTTACCATTAAAAGAACGGTGAGTTTTTGCTAATATTTAAATTTCAAAACAATCCTTATTAATAAAAATACATTGATACAGTGAGACTAAATATGTTCTGTTAAGCTCCCTTTCACCTGTTATTAGATGTGATCATAAGACATCCTGATATCACTGGGAAATCACTTGCATCACTGGATACAATAAACAAAATATAGTCCTATCAGTTGGAACGTGCAGCAGGCTGTGATGAACACTAAAGCCCCAGAATGGATGGACTGTATTAGCATCACTCATATTTAGCACAAAAGCTTTGCAAAATTGAAGTCCTCTGTTGTCTCGCTGTTCAATCATCTGTTTGGAGCCTCATTAACTATAGTATTTTGAGTTCACTCATTATTCATCACTTTCATAAATGTTATCATCAAATTTGTCTACCACAGTTTTATTCTCCATAACATTCATATTGACATAGTCCTCTTCATCCGTGTCCACATTGACATAGTCCTCTTCAGAGTCATCTATGTCCACAATGACATGTTCAGAATGGTCAGAGTCTATATTAATATAGTCCTCAGAATCATCATGATCCATGTTTTCATCAAATTGTGCATTTTCATAATCAGCCTCATCATCATCTTCATTTTTGCTGTCATGAGATCCACCTGCATACGTATTAGTTGCACCTAGAGACATTGCAGAGATGAAGGGACATACATTAACTAGAAAAAAGAAGTTTGTTGAGACAAACTTTAAGTTGGCTTGAGAAAGCCTGACCAGAAAGTTTGAAGAAGTTTAAAGAAGTTAGAAGTTTAAAGTAGTTTAAAGTTAGATTGATAGATTAGTTGAAAGAAAGAAAGATATATTAGTTAGAAAGAATGATAGATAGATAGATTAGTTAGAAAGAATGATAGATAGATTAGTTCAAAAGAAAGAATGATAGATAGATTAGTTAGAAAGAAAGATAGATTACTTAGAAAGAGATAGATAAATAGATAGATAGTTAGAAAGAACGAAAAAAGAATGAAAGATAGATTAGTTAAAAAGAAAGAAAGAAAGAAAGAAAGATAGAGATTACTTAGAAATAGATAGATAAAGTTTGAAGATAGATAAATAGATAGATTTATATATTAAGAACTGCAAATGTGGCCCTGGATATGTGTAAATTATATGCGTAGATAATGAGTAGATTGTATGCATAGATAACTGGATATACGTAGATAATGAGTAAATTAAATTGCTATTATGAGAAACAATTTGCCCTGCTCCTTCCAAATTCACAAAAAAATGCATATTCAAGAAAAAAAAATAATAATAATAATAATAATAATTCCCCCCCTACAGAATCTAAATAAATACTTTACGACTGTCACTATAGAGCCTTTAAGTCCCACCCATCCGTAAAACCCCACTAGACCTCTAGGTTGAAAAATCATCAATGTCATTAATTTATTTAATGTGAGAAAATAACTATTTTCTGGTCCCGTTTGAATTGTGCCATGAATGTGAACATATGTTGTCTGTGAATTTTTAATATAATTTTTCATGTGAAGAATGCTACAATTTAGCAGGTAGAAGTTTGATACGGTTACTTGTGTGAGAGGACTTTGTGGACTACAACTAGTTTTTACATCAGACGGGAATCTGAAGAAAGAACAGCCCATTTGGTTTGAATGGTGACATTTGGGTACAAAACACACAGGCATCTCGATCCGTCTCCATAGATTATCGCAGCATTAGCACCGTGATCTGACAAGTGGAGGGAAAATGTGTTATGGGGTGACATCACATAGGCGACATGTAGTCTTTCTCGTCTTTTCCACAATTGCTAGCCAAAGAATCATACAATATACTGTCAAACTCGTAACATGAAAAATTATATTAAAAATTCACAGACAACATATGTTCACATTCATGGCACAATTCAAACGGGACCAGAAAATAGTTATTTTCTCACATTCACTTTTTTCAACCTAGAGGTCCAGTGGGGTTTTACGGATGGGCGGGACTTACCAGCTCTATCAAATAAATGAAAAGTGTTCTGGCATACTGAGCTCAATACCCAATCAGATGGCTGATGAATAAAAAAGTTTGTTTTACCGCGTTCATGCCATGTGCTCAGCTCATGTCAGTGCGGCGGCAACACATCATGTCAGTGCGGCGGATACCACGGGCTCTGGTGATACTAATTCTCTCGTCAAAAACTGCAGCAGGTAACATTTTATTTATAATCGTTTTGTTTTTCATTTTTGTTACTAAAATAACAATGTCTTGATTTTCTAATGCTTATAAGCAATCACCTAATTCATAAACGGTTGTTGACGTAACATGCATACATGACATGGCCTTAAAAGGTTTAATGTATCTTTTAATCGACATCAATCTTTATTACAATGTCATGAGCAATAACGTACTCGGTTACTTACGTAACCTCGGTTCCCTGAGATAAGGGAAGGAGTACTGCGTCGAAGACGCATTATGGGATAGGTTCTCCTATTCTCGAATACTGAAGCATTTATAAAATCACGCAGTGCTACTTCTCGCGCGTTATTGGCTGGCCAGTGGTAACTGCATGAACCAATGGCAGAACAGCGAGACGCTGAACACAGAAGCCCGCGAACTGAGCGTAAAAGCCCAGGTTAATTAGACTGAAGCGAAGGTCACCCGTTGTTTTAGCGTCATTGCACGGCAGTCTACACAGTACTCCTTCCCTTATCTCAGGGAACCGAGGTTACGTCAAATCAATCAAATCAAATCACTTTATTGTCACTCTACCATATGCACAAGTGCAACAGTAGGTGAAATTCTTAGGTGCAGTCCGAGCAACATAGTAGTCATGACATGACATGTACAACATTTAAGCAACATCAGATTACACATCTGATGCGCACACAATTACTCACAGCACAGTATACACTACAATAAACAATAAATAATTTACACAATGTGAGTGTAGTTCTCACAGCTTTAAACAATATACACATACTTACAATATACATATACTTTAAACAATATACACTAAACATACACTAAACAATATACATTACGCTATAATAATAATAATAATAATAATAATAATAATATACAATGTATAGTATACAATATTATTCACAAATTGAAATCCAAAGTGCAATAGATGCTGTATGATAAATAAATGTGTATATAATGTGTGTGTATCTACAGTGGGTTGTGCTGAGTGATATTCTGTCCAGTGTGTGTTATGATACTGACGGATCAGGAGTTAAGTAGTCTGATTGCTTGTGGGAAGAAGCTGTTCTGGAGTCGGCTGGTGCGTGTTCTAATGCTGCGGTACCGTCTGCCTGATGGCAGCAGTGAGAGCAGCCCATGGCTCGGGTGGCTAGAGTCTCTGATGATCCTCTGAGCTCTCTTCACACACCGCCTGGCGTAAATGTCCTGGAGGGAGGGAAGCTCACCTCCGATGATGCAGCTGGCCGTGCACACTACCCTTTGCAGGGCTTTTCGGCTGCGGGCGGTACTGTTGCCGTACCAGGTGGTGATGCAGCCAGTCAGCAGGCTCTCTATGGTGCTGCTGTAGAAGCGTGTGAGGATGTGGCGGTTCATTCCAAACCTCCTCAGCCGTCGCAGGAAGAAAAGGCGCTGAAGAGCCTTCTTCACAACGGCCTCGGTGTGGACGGACCATGAGAGTTCCTCTGTGATGTGGACACCGAGGAACTTGAAGCTGCTGACTCTCTCCACCTGTGCTCCATCGATGGTGATGGGGCGGTGTTCTCTCTCATTCCTCCTGAAGTCGACCACCAGCTCCTTGGTCTTGCTGACGTTGAGGGAGAGGTTGAGCTCCTGACACCACCGTGTCAGAGTGTGCACCTCCTCTCTGTAGGCCGTTTCATCATTGTCAGTGATGAGACCTACCACCGTCGTATCGTCAGCAAACTTGATGATGGTATTGGAGCTGTGGGTTGCCACACAGTCATGTGTGTACAAGGAGTACAGGAGTGGGCTGAGAACACAGCCCTGAGGGGCTCCAGTGTTGAGAGTCAGTGATGATGAGATGTTACTGCCCATTCTGACCACCTGGCGTCTGTTTGACAGGAAGTCCAGGATCCAGCTGCATAACAAGCTGTTTAAGCCTAGAGCCCGGAGTTTCCCGTCAAGTATGGAGGGCACAATGGTGTTGAATGCTGAGCTGTAGTCTACAAACAGCATTCTCACATATGTGTTCCTCTTTTCCAGGTGGGAGAGAGCAGTGTGTATTGTAGATGAAATGGCATCATCAGTGGAGCGGTTTGTGCGGTATGCAAACTGCAGTGGGTCCAGTGAGGGGGGGAGAACAGAGCAGATGTGGTTTCTGACTAGTCTCTCAAAGCATTTGCTGATGATGGGGGTCAGAGCAACAGGACGCCAGTCGTTTAAGCAGGTGGTTTTTGACAGGTTAAAAATGTCCGTGAAAACTCCAGCCAGTTGGTGCGCGCACGCTCTGATCACGCGGCCCGGAATGCCGTCTGGACCCGCGGCTTTACGGACGTTCACCCGCCGGAAGGATCGGGTTACATCCGCTACAGATACGGAGAGTGAACTAACCTCTGTATCTTCAGCCACGAGCTCTCTCTCTGCGAGGGCGGTGTTAGTTCCCTCAAAGCGAGCATAGAAGGTGTTGAGCTCGTCCGGGAGAGAGGCAGCGGTGTTCACGGTGGAGTTTGTGTTCCCTTTATAGTCCGTGATGGTGTTAATTCCCCGCCACATGCTTCTGGAGTCGGTGGTGTTGAACTGTCCTTCAATCTTGTCCCTGTACTGGCGTTTTGCTGCTCTGATGGTTTTACGGAGGGCATAACTTGCTTGTTTATGCTCCTCCGCATTACCGGAGTTAAAAGTGAAGGTCCGCACATTGAGTGCCGCGCAAACATCCCCATTTAGCCACGGCTTCTGGTTAGGGTACAGCCGAATTGTTTTGGTCGGAACAACGTCTTCTACGCACTTCCTGATGAAACACGTTACGCTATCAGCGTAGACCTCGATGTCGTCATCAGAGGCCGACCGGAACATCTCCCAGTCCGCGTGATCAAAACAGTCCTGTAGCATAGAGTCCAATTGGTCCGACCAGCACTGGATGGTTCTGAGGGCGGGTGCTTCCTGTTTCAATCTCTGCCTATAAGCTGGCAAAAGTAGAATGGAAGCGTGATCTGATTTGCCGAATGGTGGGCGCGGGAGGGACTTGTAACCATCCTTGAAGGGAGAGTAGCAGTGGTCCAGAACTCGGTTCCCTCGCGTGTTGAAGTTAACATGTTGGTGGTATTTGGGTGCAATGCGTTTGAAGCTGGCTTTGTTAAAGTCCCCAGTCACAATAAACGCAGCCTCAGGATGCGCGGTTTCCTGCTCACTCACTGTCCTATACAGTTCCTTTAGTGCCCGGTCTGTGTCGGCTTGTGGGGGAATATACACAGCTGTGATGATGACCGCTGTGAATTCCCTCGGTAGCCAGAATGGTCGGCACAGAACCATGAGAAGTTCCAGATCAGGTGAACAGAAAGACTTGATAGAATGTACGTTCCTCTGATCACACCAGGATCTGTTGATCATAAAACATACACCCCCGCCTTTGCTTTTCCCTGAGAGATCTTTTTCTCTGTCCATTCGGTGCACGGAGAACCCCGCGGTTTCGATGGCCAAATCTGGAATCTCAGCAGACATCCAAGTTTCTGTAAGGCAGATAATGCAGCAGTCCCTCGTCTCTCGTTGGAAAGAGATCCGCGCTCTCAGCTCGCAGAGTTTATTGTCCAGAGACTGAACATTTGCTAGTAAAATATACGTAAGTAACCGAGTACGTTCCCTTTCGAACAGTCAGTCGTACTGCGTCGAAGACGCATTATGGGAGCCTATTTAATCCCGCCGTGCTATGAAGCGCAATGGTATGTACTCCCTCAGTTTGAGCACTATAAGGGGGCCCAAGACTAGAGTTATTGACACATCATGATATATATTTATATATATATATATATATATATATATATATATATATATATATATATATATATATATATATATATATATATATATATATATATATATATATATATATATATATATATATATATATCCCTATTCATACTGGGCTCATAGAGGCCAGCAATATATATATATATTTCAGTCATGCATTGAGCATATGAAGACCCAGATGCCTAACTAATAAGGGCGGGCTACCCGTTAATACTTATTATTATACAGCAAGGATCTGTGATCAGGGACTTCCAGGCTGTAGAATCTGGTAAAAGTAGATGGTGAGGACCAGCCTGCCGATCTACAGATGTCACCAATAGATACTCCACTAGACCATGCCCAGGAGGAGGCCATTCCTCTGGTGGAGTGAGCTTTGACACCTATGGGACATTGAAGGCCCATAGTATCGTATGCTAGCGCTATTGCATCAACTAGCCATCTGGCTAGACTTTGCTTGGTGACCGGAAGTCCCTTAGTGCGGCCACCAAAGCTTACAAAGAGCTGCTCCGACTGCCTAAAGTGGGAGGACCGCTCAATATATGCTCTGAGCGCCCTAACAGGGCAGAGCAGGTGTAACTGTCTCTCATCCTCAGAGAGTGGAAGAGCAGAAAGAGTGATTACCTGTACTTTGAATGGTGTTGAAAGCACTTTAGGCACATAGCCATGTCTTGGTTTGAGGATGACTTTAGAATCACCTGGGCCAAATTCTAGACATGATGCGTTCACGGAGAGCGCTTGAATGTCACCAACACGCTTAATTGATGCCAATGCTAATAGCAGGGCAGTTTTCAGTGAAAGCGGTTTTAGTTCAGCCGTCTGCATTGGCTCGAAGGGAGGTCCTTTTAGTGCTCGTAGGACCAATGAAAGATCCCTCCTGGCTCCCTTTAAGAATTTTATGACCATGTCGTGTCTGCCTACTGATTGGCCAGCTATAGACATAATAGATGCGGCAATGGCTGCTGTGTAGACTTTGAGTGTGGATGGAGTGCGTCCTGCATTCAACATCTCTTGTAGAAAAACAAGTATCTGTGATATCTCACATGACACTTGGTTATGGTTCCTGGCTGAACACCAGTCATAAAACACTGACCATTTAAGGGCATAGAGACGTCTAGTAGATGGGGCTCTAGCTTCACCGATAGTGTTCAGGACACTCACTGGGAGGTTCTCGAGCTCCCTTTGAGGGGCCAAACATGTAGCGCCCACAGTTTGGGACGGGGGTGCCATATTGTCCCGTTCGCCTGAGATAGGAGATCTTTTCTCAGCGGGACTGGCCAAGGGGATGCTGATAGCAGCTGAATCAGCTCGGGAAACCAGTGGTGGGTTCGCCAGAGTGGAGCCACAAGCAGGACTGTGTGCCCACATTCCCTGATTCTTTTTAAGACCTGGGGAATGAGCGGTACTGGTGGAAAAGCATAAAGCAGGCAGCTGGGCCATTCGTGGGCCAGCGCATCCTTGCTCTTTGAAAAATAAATTGAGCAATGACAGTTGTCTTCGGAGGCGAAGAGGTCGACCTCTGCCCTCTCGAAAACATTCCATATCATTTGAACCGTTTGGGGATGAAGGGACCATTCCCCCGGGGACACGAGGCCCCTGGAGAGCATGTCTGCTCCCTGGTTCAGTCTGCCCGGCACGTGCACTGCTCTTAGCGAATGCATTCTGTCTTTTGCCCATAGGAGGAGATGTCTGACCTGTTGGTTGAGCCATCTCGACCTGAGCCCGCCTTGGCGATTTATGTAGGAGACCACTGTCGTGTTGTCCGATCGGACTAGGACGTGATGACCCAAAAGACGTGGTGAAAAAGTCTCGAGGGCTAGCACTACTGCCAGCATTTCTAGGCAGTTTATGTGCAACCGTGACTCCACGCTCGACCATGAGCCGAAGGCCGGTTCGCCCTCGCACAGAGCAACCCAACCCGTGTTGGAGGCATCTGTGGTGACCACCATCCGTCTGGAAACTGTTCCCAAGCTCACCCCCGACTCGTAGAGGCGGGGATTCGACCACGGAGCCAGGGCTTTGACACAGCCGCGGCCCACTTTGATCCAAAGCTGGCCTGAATGCCACGCTTGGGGAGGAACCCGTGATTTCAGCCAGTACTGCAGGGGGCGCATTTGCATCATACCCAGCGGAAGTACTGGAGAAGCTGATGCCATAAGGCCTAGCATTCTTTGAAAAATTCTCAGGGGTCTGTTGGTTCCTGTTTTGAACGAGTGTGCAAGCTGCTGTGTAGTCAAAGCACGTTCGTTTGACAGCCACGCCCTCATTTGGGCTGAGTCTAAAATCGTTCCCAGAAAAGAGATCCTCTGTCTGGGAAGCAACGAGCTCTTGGCTGTATAGATTTGTGAGATTGTAGTTCTTCCTCTGACTGGGCCAGTATGAGCCGGTCGTCGAGGTAGTTCAAAATGCGTATTCCCATTTGTCTTAAAGGGGAGAGAGCTGCATCCATACACTTTGTGAAAGTGCGGGGCGCCATTGACAGGCCAAATGGTAGGACTGTGTACTGGTAGGCCTTCCCGTCGAACGCGAATCTCAGAAACGGTCTGTGACGTGGGATAATTTGGATATGAAAGTAGGCATCTTTCAGATCTACTGAGAAAAACCAATCCATCGGGCGGATTTGCGCAATGATTTGTTTTAATGTCAGCATTTTGAGCTGCAGGCACCGCCTCTATAGCTCTTTTCATCAATAGACTTTCCACTTCGGTTTTGAGGACGTGGGTTGCGTTGCTCTTCACTGAAGTGTAAGTTATGCCCGCGAATCGCGGTGGTTTGCGAGCGAACTGGAGCGAATAGCCTAGTTGAATTGTTTTTATAACCCACTGTGACACACCAGGGAGTGCTTTCCAAGCCTCTGCCCAGTTGCACAGGGGTTTTTTAGTGTCGAACGGCGGCGCGTTTTGCCGCACGCCGACCGTCGTGTGGTGTGGAAGAGAAAGAAGTCTCATTTGTTGAACATTCAAGTTTTTTATTGAACCCGCAATAACAGCGGTAAAGTGCAGCGGAGCGCGCGTGAGCATTTTTTATATACACAACATGTTTCTCCCGGGCCGGAACAAAAACGGGCCGCGGGGAGAGAATTCAGAGTCTTTTGGGGGGCGGACCGGCTTGGGCGGAGCTCACCCCTCCTCTCTTTCTGATCAGCAGTTCAGGACTGCTTCCTGTGACCAGGGTCCAACGTGATCTTAGGTCGCGGACCCTGACGCTTGGGTGGGAAGTGCTTTGCCTGATGATGACGCTGACGTTGTCGTTGGTCATAAGGTGGGCGGAGCTGCACGGGAGCGAGCGCGGATGCGGTCGCAGATCTGCGCTGTGGTTGCTGCTGCCGGTACGGAGCTCTCGGCCGAGTTGAAGAGGCGGCGCTGGCTCTTTTTGGCAGAAAATGGCTCATCGCCTGGGACGCTTTCTGCGCCGTGGTGAAACGTTCCACGAAACCGTCTACCGCGGGACCGAACATACCATTCGGAAGGCAGTTTTATCGGCCTCCTTGATCTCCGTGAGGTTTAACCACAAGTGGCGCTCTAACACCACGAGACTGGCCATCGACCTGCCTATGGCCTGGGCGGTGGCCTTCGTAGCTCAAAGGGCCAGATCTGTGGCGCTTCGGAGGTCACAAAACACCTCCTAGTCTGGACCGGACTCGTCCATAGCCCGAAGGAGCTTCACCTGGAACACCTGCAGGACCGCCATCGTGTGGAGAGCGGAGCCTGCTTGGCCGGCGGAAGCATAGGCCCTATTTGCCAAGGCAGCCGTGGTACGGCAGGGCTTAGAGGGGTGTGCGATTTTGGGCTTCCAGCCTATCGCGGAGGGCGGGCAGAGGTGTGCAGCCACCGACTCCTCGAGCGGCGGGAGTTTCTCATAGCCCTTCTAGATAGCGTCGTCAATGGTGGAGAGCGCGTGCGAGGTGGATGGGAGGAGGCGAGCGGAGTAGGGAGCGCGCCATGACTTCGCCAGCTCCTGGTGCACCTCAGGGAAAAAGGGTACCGCTCTCTGCCGAGGGGCCTGCTGGCACCCCGGGAGGTACCATTCATCGAGGCGGCTAGGTGTGGGCTCTTCAGGGGCTGCCCAGTCCAGTCCCAGCTCGCCAACGGCCTTATAGAGGACACGAATGAGCTCGGTGTCCGCACCAGCCTTAGCCGCGTCATTGCGCTGCTGAGATGTCGAGGGGGTGGGGTCGTCAACGGAGCCCGACCATTCCTCGGCATCGTCAGCCCTCTGGCATCGTCAGCCCTCTGGCTCCGCCGCTTTTTCCGCCGGGGTTCGGACGGGAAAGGGAGCGGGAGAGCGCGAGGGGCGGGGTCGCGCTCTGAGAAGAACGCGATCCGCGAATGGAGGGAGGAGATGGGCATGCTCTCGCAGTGAGAGCAAACGGACCCAGAGAGAGCAGTGTCAGCGTGGGCCTTGCCCAGACAGGTAATGCACTGGTCATGGGCATCCTCCTGATGCAGAGTTGTGCTGCACCTAACACAAAACTGTGACATGTGTACGTTTCTTATTTGTACTTAAGGATACACCGAAGTGTTTATCACCGGCGAGCGCAGGGGAGAAGGAGCGACAGCTCGCGGATGCTGGATGAGAGCGCTGAAGACAGATCGACTCTCACAGGGGTCCGGGCTGGCTGGCTCGATTCCGCGGACGGCTCGTCTCTCACGGTAAGCTTAGTATCAGAAGGTATCAGCGAGGATAGAAAAATCTTCGCTGAAGGAGAAAAATCTGACGTTTTTGGGGCATTACAGCGTATTTTAAGGGCGCCCTTCGCGGGCTTTTACGCTCAGTTCGCGGGCTTCTGTGTTCAGCGTCTCGGGCTTAACGCCCATAGGTTCGCTCAGATACGCTGTTCTGCCATTGGATATATATATATATATATATATATATATATATATATATATATATATATATATATATATATATATATATATATATATATATATGTGTGTGTATTAATTAGTTAAATTAGGTATTTATTACCTAAAAGGCAAAATTTTAAAAGCAATTTTTATACATATTATTAAATATGCTGTTCTTTCTGTCAAATAGTTTGATTCAACCAAATTTAAATAGCTTAATTTTAATATTTTGTGAAAGCTATTTAGATTTGGCTGAATCAAACTATTTGACAGAAAGGACAGCATATTTAACTAGAGAAGTAAAGTTTGTAAACAAACTTTGAAGTTGGCTTGAGAAGTGAGTGAGTAGACAGACAGACACACACTCACTCACACACACACACACACACTCTCTCTCACGAAACACACACACACACTCACACACTCGCACACACATACACAATCTCACTCACTCACTCACTCACTCACTCACTCACTCACTCACACACACACACACACACACACACACACACACACACACACACTCACTCACCAACAACCATTTCTCTATCATTTTCTGATGCAAAGATATAGGTCTTGGTAAATGGTTGCTAGGGTACTCTGTTTGGTTGCTATGGACTAGCTTGGCAGCATCCAATGATGATACTGCTTGTCAGTATGAATGGTATAAACCAACCCCCATGTCTCTATGATGTTCTGATGCAGAGATATAGGTCTTGGTAAACGGTTGCTAGGGTACTCTGTTTGGTTGCTATGGAGTGGCTTGGCAGCATCCAATGACAATACTCCAAAGGCTGCTTGTCAGTATTAATGATATAAACCAACCCCCATGCCTCTATGATGTTCTGATGCAGAGATTCTTTGTAAACGGTTGCTAGGGTGCTTGATAATGGTTGCTAGGGCGTGGCTAGGAAGTGTTGACGGTGATTTGTGATTGGCTGTTGATGCCCCGAGTCAAACAAACCCACCCTCGTGTTTCTATGACACTTCTATCCAAAGATATCCCTTTGATCTCTTTCAATGGAAGTCTATGAGATCAGTTGCTAGGGAGCTCTAAATAGTTGCTAGGGCGTGGCTTTATGGGTTTACAGTGATCCTGAGATAGTGATTGGTTGGCTGAGTAAATTGAGCCCATCCCCTTGTCTCTGAGACACTGTGAGCCAGAGCTGTGGTCAATACAAAATCCCTATGCAATTTCCCATAGTAAGAGAAACACATGAGTTTAATGGGACGTCCCTCCCCATTATAAGTCAATGGGGAAATTTGGGGAGCTCTAGCACCCCAGCGGTACAACTTATACCCCATTGCGATGTGTCATCTTACAGGGCCTGTCAGCCTCTTCAAATGTGGTAAGTCACGAGTTTCTACGAAATTCTCGCTCTGAGCAATGATGATTCAAAGTTTGTCGCAATGTTAAGTCAATGGGATTTTTTGGCTACTTTTTCGCCCCTGGGGCGAACATCGTACCCCCGATCCCTTTAAAGAGATGTAATAATCCACAGCGCAATAATCCGCACGATTTGACGCGGACGAAAATGTGGAAGAATAATAATAATAAGTATGGTGGATAACAATAGTGATGCTATTGATAAGCACCACTAATAATAATAATAAGTTTATTAGGATTTCAGTAAGTTGGCTTTCTCAAGCCAACTTAATTATTAAAGGAATTGATAATAAAGATGGGGGGGAGGGGGGCGGGGGGGGGGGGGCTGTTTATATGAAATGCTACAATACCTTTTTTAAAAGAGCACTTAAGATGAGTTTCCTTATTCCTTTGCTTTTGTCTTCTCTTGACCAGGAGGATGATTACGAGGACAGACGATAAGAGCAGCACAGCTGACACCGAAGCACCAATAACAGGAAGCAGGGAGGCTGAGACAGACACATGTCTTTGAGTTAAACTTTCATTACCAGCAGTCCAGCTTGTTTTTAGACTCTTACACATGAATACCTGTGATAGTAATGACCAGCAGTTCAGAGGCAGATGAACTGAAGGTGCGTGAGGACAATCTGACTTCATAAACACAGCTGTAGTGCTCACTTCTCCCAAAATAATGTCAAGATGCAAAACATTTGACTTACCTGAACAAACAACACCAGCATCTTCACCATGATTACAGTCGTGAGTTCCCAGTCCTCTGTGTGAACATTGTGTGAGGGCTCCTTCACCTCCTGAACATTCAACATCATCCAGCCAGATCAATCCACTGCCTTGACCAAAGGCGGCACTTTGAGGTGCACTGATGGCTGAGCCACACTGTAACTGTCTGCACACCACAGCAGCATCGTTCATGTCCCAGTTATCATCACACACGGTTCCCCACTGGCCATCATGATGGATCTCAACTCTTCCATAGCATGAATCAGACCCACTGACCAATCTTATGTCTGATAAGATATAAAAATGTAAGTATGTGATTAAAAACTATGTTGTAAGTATTTGTATATTGGATGTGTTTGACATTGTTATGAGCCAAGAACACAAATGTGCCTTTGCTTTCTCTCGTTTTTTGAAAAATATAATTATTATTTGGGGCCAAACACCATAGGTTTACATTGTTTTTAATCACTTTGGTATTCTTTTCATCACAAGCGAAACTGCAAATACAATGCCATTTTGAATCTGGGGAAACCATATATACTTTTTACCCCTGCAGACGACACCTGCATCTTCTGAATGGCCGCAGTTATGTTCTCCAAAACCACGGTGTAAGCACTGTGAGAGGGATGATTCACTTCCTGAACATTTCACATCATCCAACCAGATCCGATTACTTCCCTGGCCAAACTTAGCCTCTGAGTTTGCACTAACAGCTCCTCCACATCCCAACTGTCTGCACACCACAGCAGCATCTTTACTGTCCCAGGAATCATCACACACTGTTCCCCAGGTGCCATTATAAAGGATCTCAACTCTCCCAGAGCACTCATTATTACCATTCACCAGCCTGATACTATATCCACCTAAAAAAGACACACACAAAAAACTATATTATGGATCAATTCACATCTTACAACATGCTAAACTTGCAAACTTGCAACAACTTACAGTCTGTTACTTACCAGTTCCAGAAGTTAGAGCACTGGCTGTTGAGATGAAAAACAGCAACATTTAAAAACATTGTAGATTTACAATATTATGATTTACATTACATTTTTGCATTTGGCAGACGCTTTTATCCAAAGCAACTTACATTGCATTCAAGATACACATTTTAATTTTTTTCAGTTCTTGCTTTCCCTGGGAATCGAACCCATCATCTTGGCATTGCTAGCACCATGCTCTACTGTTTGAGCTACAGGAAAGCTGACATTGCCATCACCATCACTAAACTTCGACAGTTCTTTCAATCTTTATGTAAAAAACATTTTAGTTTGCAAGAGCGTGATTTTAAACACAACAAGGCTGTGAAAATAATGACTTAACACTAATGACTAGGGCTGTAATCAACCAAAGAAAATCGTGGTCAACTGAAGTCCTGAAATTTTTGACTAAAAATTTAGCTGCACACTGTGCGCAGTCCTTGGTAGCCTTGTTGTCTGCCTAAATGAAATATAAATAAACATTAAAAAACTAGAAGGCTATTTGCAGTTATTTTGCACTGAAATGAGCTGCCGGCTCTGATAGCGTTGCATCACGTGCACCTGTGCAATATCATAGCCTATGATTTCTGAAAATATAGTACTATGTTGTCAACCAGTGATATCACAAGAACTTTTGAGGAATATGTAACATAATTTAGACAATTGTTTTTGTCATATGTATTATAATAACTGACAGGCACTATCATTTCAGCCGCTCTGTGAACATAGGATCAGCTCAGCTTCGCGGCTGAGACACGAATAGACTATTAACTTAAAGCTTTTACTCTTAAACACAAAAGGCACGTCCACTTTAATAAAAAAAAGGAATATTTATTAAACAAGCCAGATCAAGAGCAGAGAAAACGCTCTCACAATTAAATAAATACAGCAAACTAGCTTCAATCTAACTTCAATCCGTCTCTCTTTGCCAATGGGTTGGGCTAATCCAAAAGAAGTGAAAACAAGGGGGGTGTTAAGAAGACAGACTGTTACCTGTGAAACAGGGGTGCATTTGCATAAAGTTGAGCTTCGGCCAGCTTTTTTTGAAGAGCGGCATTTGTTCAAATGCAGCGCCGCCTTCCCAGAATGCTTTGCGGGTACGTTAAAGTCGCTTGACGTCACCCATAGGAATAAAGTGGAGTGCGGCGCAACAGAAGTGTTGCACGGACAAGTGGATCAGCACCTTGAGGGAAGTCTCTCGCTGGTCCTTTGTTTTTCATTCCCAGCTGGCTCAAACGCACGCCCATAGCGGTAAACTTGAGGAACGCCCATCAATATACACATAAGGGGAAGCGTCACAACACCACGCTTCAGTTGTGCCACGAAAGTGGATCTGTATCGTCACAACACCACGCTTCAGTCGTGCCGCAAAGGTGGATCTGTACCAGCACCTTGATGAAATGAACGTGGCGCAGCAAAACTGATGAAAGGAATGCTGCAAAAAATCGACCAATCAGACTTTTGGTCGAGCCAGAATGTATCGACTAATAGACTGGGAGATTACAGCCCTACTAATGACATGAGTTTTGGCTGTTTGGCTGATGACACAATGTCTCATTCAAAAAAATCTATTGACTTCAGAATGATGGAACCGGAAGTGCTAATGCTAATGCTAATGCAATTTCTGAGGTTTGGCCCTCAAAAATACATCAGCCTTGCCATAGATATGTATACATAGTGTCAGGGTTCTGTCACTTCGGTCTAGTTTACTCTTGGTTTGTGACAGAGCCCTGACACTCCTGTATTGTGTGTCTTGTCTTGTGTGAGCGCGCAGCTTTGAGCATGCTCGAGCTGCGTGCTCTTCTGTCCTTGTGTTTGTGTGCGGGGCGTGGTGTTCGGATCCCAGCACTTCGGTCTAGTTTGGGTTTCAGTTTTGTGTTGGGATTCGGACATTCATGCTCCGCGTGTTTGTTTTTTGTCGAGCGCACGGAATGAGCATTCGCTCGTTCTCGTGCGCTCTGTCTTGTCGTGTGAGCATGCGCTCTTCTGTCCGTGTGTGTTTGTGTAGCACGCGGTTCGTGTTTACATCGGTCGCATGCTTTCATTTTATGTTTTGTGTTGTGTAGCACGTGACTGGTGTTTTTCACTGGCTGCGTGCTTTCATGTCGTCATGTTTTGTGTGAACATGCAGCTGATGAGTTTTCATTAGCTGCATGTTCATGTCACGTTTGGTGTGAGCACATATATCTTGTCTAGTGTTTCTTTGTGCCATGTGCTCATGTCTATTGTCTAACCCCGCCCACCTTGTTTCCTGATTATTGGTTCATTTGCCCCACCTGTCCTCCCTCGTTACCCTCTTTTGTTTGTTCCCCATTTAATCTCCTTGTGTTTTCAGTCCAGTGCGGAATCGTCTTCGTCTTATCAACCTCATGTTTCCCTGCGTCAAGTCATTTCATTTCTGTTTTTCCCCCTCGGGGTAGTTTGTTTTTGTCTTGTTTTATTTTATTATCTACATTTGTCACAGGTCGGGGCGAACCAAACCAGGCTGTACCCACCCCTAAGACCCGTACCACCCTTGGGGAGTCGAACAGAGGCCAGGCAAGGACAACAGACAACGATGACTTTAGTAGCAGTATTTTATTATAGATAAAAGATGGGGAGGGGGATCTAAAATGGTGAGTAGCTTCACTGTCTCCTAGGGGTGGGGCAAGTCGGGGCTTACGACTGGAGAAGGGGGGGGAGGGGCTGCTGGAAGACCGTTCAGGTGCGTATTTCGGGTGACGTACTCCCTCCTTCTAGAGATGATCGACAGCGAACTCACTGTTGGAAGCTTCACTGTAGAGCAGGCAGGTGAGTGTACAGGCACGTAATCCTCCTCTTCCCCAGGTGGCAAACAGAGGACTCCCGGTTGGGAGGCTTCGCTATAAAGCAGTCAGGTGAGTATACAGGCAGGTAATCCTCTTCTTCAGTAATGACCGACAGAGAACTTACAGCGGAGGGGCTTTGCTGCAAAGCGGCAGGTGAGTATGCAGGCAGGTAATCCTCTTCTTCCACAGGTGACAGACAGAAAATTTACGGCTGGAGGAACTTCACTGCAAAGCAGTCAGATGAGTATTCAGGTCTGAACTCCTCTTAAAGGGCTGGCAGACGCAGAGCTTCAACAGGGAGACGTTACTGCAAAGCAGACAGATGAACATACATGCACGTAATCCTCTTCTTCAGTAGTGATAGACAGAGAACTTACGGCTGGAGGAACTTCATTGCAAAGCAGTCAGATGAGTATTCAGGTCTGGACTCCTCTTGAAGGGCTGGCAGACACAGAGCTTTCAATAGAGAGACGTTACTGCAAAGCAGACAGATGTACATACATGCACGTAATCCTCTTCTTCAGTAGTGACAGACAGAGAACTTACGGCTGGAAGATTTCACTGCAAAGCAGTCGGTTGAACATTCACGTATAGACTCCTCTTGACAATGGGCTAGCGGATAATACACTCAATATCTGCAGAGTACAACAGTGTTGGTCTCTCCTTATGTCTTTAGAACATGATAGAAACTCAGGTAAGTCATCCAGCGGGTTTAGGTTCACACTTCACACCTCAAAACAGTGCATCACATCACTTCATCACTGCAATTCAACACTCAGTGGAAAAATACATATATAAATGGCCGTCGCCCACTTCTGACCTGGCATTCACATCAGGAGTTCCATAGACAAGAGAGAGCAGATGGAGATCGATTGGACTACTCAGTCTCCCACAAACGATCTTACTGTCCAGTGATTTCCCTCCTTTCAGTTGAGTCAATGTGCTCCTTCTCCCAGCTCACAGTGTCATGCCCGTTTGCCAGTCCTACTTCCTCTTCTCCACCGCTCGCGCTTCCTCTGCCGTCTGCCGTTCCTTCTTCCTCCGCGAGCCTTAGGCTTCCTCGGCTGCCCTTAGGCTTCCCCTGCCGCCCGTCCTGTCCCTCCTCTAAAAACTACCTCCTTTTATCCTCCCCTAATGGCAACATGTGCCAATCGCGGGGCTTCAATCTCCTCGTGCACAGCTGCCGGCGATTTTGGCTACTCACCCCAGAGGCGGGGAATTTGCGCTAACCCGTAACTAGCCCGGTGTCCCGTTGTTATGGGTCTGGCGGGAGGCAACCTCGGTGAACATTAGTTCCGCCTTTCATTGAAGAAAAAAAGTTGGAATTTTGTCACCCCGTGACACATTAAACAGCCCATATTTCTGCATCTTTGAGTCCTCGCTTCATCCCTTCAACAAACCCTGACACATAGATGCAACGTTTGACTGCTCCAGACGTCGATGCATTCACCAGCTGTGCTGAGGAGTTTTCTCCAAGTATTGCGCAGCCTCTGGTGAAAGCGAAAGTTGTCTGTAGGGGCCATTTTAATGCAAATATATACAGGTGCTGGTCATATAATTAGAATATCATCAAAAAGTTGACTTATTTCACTAATTCCATTCAAAAAGTGAAACGTATATTATATTCATTCATTACTCACAGACTGATATTTTTAAATGTATATTTATTTTCATTTTGATGATTATAACAGACAACTAAGGAAAATCCCAAATTCAGTATCTCAGAAAATTTGAAGATTACTTAAGACCAATACAAAGAAAGGATTTTTAGAAATCTTGACCAACTGAAAAGTATGAACATGAAAAGTATGAGCATGTACAGCACTCAATACTTAGTTGGGGCTCCTTTTGCCTGATTTACTGCAGCAATGCGGCGTGGCATGGAGTCTATCATTCTGTGGCACTGCTCAGGTGTTATGAGAGCCCAGGTTGCTCTGATAGTGGCCTTCAGCTCTTCTGCATTGTTGGGTCTGGCATATCGCATCTTCCTCTTCACAATGCCCCATAGATTTTCTATGGGGTTACGGTCGGGCGAGTTTGCTGGCCAATTAAGAACAGGGATACCATTGTCCTTAAACCAGGTACTGGTTGCTTTGGCACTGAATGTGCAGGTGCCAAGTCCTGTTGGAAAATTAAATCTGCATCTCCATAAAGTTGGTCAGCAGCAAGAAGCATGAAGTGCTCTAAAACTTCCTGGTATACGGCTGCGTTGACCTTGGACCTCAGAAAACACAGTGGACCAACACCAGCAGATGACATGGCACCCCAAACCATCACTGACTGTGGAAACTTTACACTGGACCTCAAGCAATGTGGATTGTGTGCCTCTCCTCTCTTCCTCCAGACTCTGGGACCCTGATTTCCAAAGGAAATGCAAAATTTATATTCATCAGAGAACATAACTTTGGACCACTTTTTGCGAGATGCTTCTGACGCTGTCTGTTGTTCAAGAGTGGCTTGACACAAGGAATGCGACAGCTGAAACCCATGTCTTGCATGTGTCTGTGCGTAGTGGTTCTTGAAGCACTGACTCTAGCTGCAGTCCACTCTTTGTGAATCTCCCCCTCATTTTTGAATGGGTTTTGTTTCAAAATCCTCTCCAGGGTGTGGTTATCCCTATTGCTTGTACACTTTTTTTCTATCACATCTTTTCCTTCCCTTCGCCTCTCTATTAATGTACTTGGACACAGAGCTCTGTGAACAGCCACCCTCTTTTGCAATGACCTTTTGTGTCTTGCCCTCCTTGTGCAAGGTGTCAAAGGTCGTCTTTTGGACAACTGTCAAGTCAGCAGTCTTTCCCATGATTGTGTAGCCTACAGAACACTGAGAGACCATTTAAAGGCCTTTGTAGGTGTTTTGAGTTAATTAGCTGATTCAAGTGGCACCAGGTGTCTTCAATATTGACAATATTCAAATTTTTCACAATTATTCAAATTTTCTGAGATACTGAATTTGGGATTTTCCTTAGTTGTCTGATATAATTATCAAAATTAAAATAAATGTTTGAAATATATCAGTCTGTGTGTAATGAATTAATATAATATACAAGTTTCACTTTTTGAATGCAATTAGTGAAATAAATCAACTTTTTGATGATATTCTAATTATATGACCAGCACCTGTAGCGCTCTGACATTATATATTAAGGGTACCTGGGTAATGAGCAGGGTTGCCAGGTTTTCACAACAAAACCTGCCCAATTGCTACTCAAAACTAGCCCAAAACAAGCCAAAGCGCGTTTCGCGTCTTTTTTGCAGGGTTGCTTGCTTGCTAAAATACGTATTACCGGTGCTAAATATCACATAATTGGGGTCGCTTCAACCCCGCGGACACAGTGTTGAAGTAGCCTAATTGCCCGTGAACTTGGCAACACTGGTCATGAGACAAGAGGTCTGTATTGGTAATGGGGAAGCACATCGTTTTTTGAACATGCAAGACAGTATAAGATCATGCTAATATGTGTTTCATTATGCTTCATTGGTAAAGAGTAATGTTCAAGGACAATGTGTGTGCTATATATGAGTCTGCTTCAACTGCCAGAGACTTGTGCTTCCTCTGTATGTGTTATGTTCTGTTTAGTTGTTGCTGTGTTCTTATTGGTTTGATTGTTCACAGGTGTTCCTTGTTTAGTGATTAGTCCTTGTGTATAAATAGCCCTCATGTTAATATTGTATCTTGTCTAGCTTTGTTCCCTGTTCCTGCTGTTGTTCATGTTCATGTTCATGTTCATGTTCATGTTCATGTTCATGTTCATGTTCATGTTCATGTTCATGTTCATGTTCATGTTCATGTTCATGTTCATGTTCATGTTCATGTTCATGTTCATGTTCATGTTCATGTTCATGTTCAGCCAAGCCAAGCCAAGTCCTTTTTTGTTAACGTATTTTGTTTAATAAACTGCACATGGGTGTAACGTCTTAGGGTTACATATATTATTAAATTAAATTTAGCTCATAGGGAATAATGGGTATTAATATTTAGGGATTTATGATTAATCATAACGGGTTATAATTGAATCACAAATCTCCAAAATCACCCAAAAAGGGAATACCTAACAGGTATTTATGCAATATATATATACCTATATGGTTAACAACAATTTATTGCAATCAACTATGGATATATATCTATATTAAATAATCACAGAATAGCCTCTAAGGAAGTGATTCAGAATTCCTCTACTCCGTTCGGTTTAACGAACGAGCAGTACAATACTTATCAACTTGGTCTTCAACCCATTTTCTGGAAGTTTATCCCTCTGGCCACAAAGGACAAACTTTCCGAGTTATGGTATTAATTACAGCATTCAATGATACTTATAAGAGCTCGTAGCTTAGATCTGACATTAAAGGGACAGCAACAACAATGACAATTAAAACGTGGATACAATGGTTTTAATAGTGATAGCTACTACGATTACATACGACTACATAAAGGATACATGTATATACAGAATAAAAGAAGGTAACGAGGGAGGATGAGGAGAGAGGGGAGGAAGAGTGAGGAAGAGGAGAGGGAAGGAGAGTGAAGAAGGGCATGGTCCGGTCAGACATTTCCCAATCAAAACCGCGAGAGCCAGCAACGAACAATTATCACCATAATAGGGGTACAATCTTAAACGCATCTAAATTTCGATAGAATTGATACTTGCATGGTTTCTTTGTGTTGTGTAAGCAAGATGCATGCGTTGCGTTTCTCAGAGTGTTCATGCGCTGAAGCTCTCCCTCCGTTCGGTCCTTCCGGGGTCGGTCCGCGGGAGATTTAACGGCGTGTAGGAGCGGTTGTCTTGGAAGGAAAAGGCATCTCGTTCGCGCTAAGAAGATTCGCGCAGTGATGTGCGCGCTCGGATGGAGCGCGCCGGTGTTGTGCATCTTCAAAGGGGCGATCAGCTTGGCCAGGCCGAGCGGCTCGGGCCGAAGCCCCGCGAGCCGCGCTGGCGTGATGGAAGGGAAGTTTTGTCTCGTCTGAGTCCTTGCAAATTGACTGAGCCGCGTGGTTGCTTCAAATCCATAGAGGAAGTTGCACATGGCATGCAGAGTTTGGGCCTTCTGCTCCAGGGCCTTGTGAGGCCTTTGGCTCGGTGTTTGTGGAGGTCTGCCATGTGGGCACCCTGCTGGGTGAGAGCCACCCCAAACACAGCTTGTGGAATGGAAGGATACTGGCACACCTTCTGTTACTGTCAACAGGATCTTTATTGGACAGCTCAAGCAATAGCTCCAAAATGAGCATAATCAGGTCTTCAGTGAAACCTCTAAGGAGATGTCCAGAGATGGTGTGGATTTTCTTCGGTTACTATGGTGGTCTGATGTAAATTTGAATCAGGAAGTTGTGTCTTCTATGAGTGTCACTTGCTATGTGTCAAGGCAAACTGCAGAAGACAATCTTTTTCCAATGAAAATTCTAATTCAAGACCATATTGGAGCACTAATGGAAGAGGCTTAGACACAAGGGGAATTGGCTGAAGATGAGTACATTCTGGTAAAGTCAAATTTGTTTATTCAAAAGGTCAAGGAAAAATACCTTTTTTTTTTGGGAAACTTTTTAGATCAAGCAAATGAGAACTTTGCCATTTTTAAAGGAACATATACAAGAATCAAGTCAGGAATATCAAAGTAAGGTCAAGGATAAGGACCAGGCACAAGAGGGTGTTCATCTGGAAAATGCAGATCAGGAAAAGAACGAAAGTTTCAAAATGAAGGAACTACTAGCATTGGAAAGAATTGCAAAGCTATATCCACCATAAACCGCGTTTCCACCGAGATTACCCGGAACAATTTGTACCAGGAACTTTTTTTACAGGAACTTTTTTCCCCCAGACCTGCAACTTTCTGCGTTTCCACTGAGGTCTGAAGTACCATGAAGATTAGGCAAATTAGTCCAGAGACGTGGGACTGCGCGCAACTGCTCCTCCCAGTCAGCGGACAGTTATCATTTTTGAGCGACACTGTCTGCAACAATAACAAGTATGGAGGAGATGCAAGCAGCGCTGCTTTTGCTAATTATGTATTGGTTAATTAACAAAACGGCAGAAAAGAGACAAGCACCAATACTAAAGCGTATTCTGAAAGCTCGTAAAGCTAGATTTAAAATAAGACAGCGTATGGTATTATCAGCTATTACGGACATTGTGCAATTGCTGAGACAACGCGCACCATCGGACAGAAAGAGCAAGACTGATATTTACTGAACACAGAAAGAACCTCGCAAGCTGTGTGGAGTCAACCAATCAGCATGTTTAGCGCCCAAGTCCCACCCCTGAAAGTTCCCGAACTTTGAAAAAGTAGGCTATTACCTCGCGAGCAGGGCCGTTTGGAGGGGGAAATATTTACCCGGAACTTCATTTAGACCCTGGTTCCTGCGGTCGAAACACACCAAGTACCACCCCAAAGTTCTTAGTTCCTGGAGAAAGTTCCTGCGGTGGAAACGCAGCTATAGACACATAAAGCTGTTTAAAGTAATTCAGGGTAGGCCCTAAATAATTGTATCATTTCTTTGAAGCTGAAATTACTATTTGATCAAGTAGTAAATAAACTTTGCTAGATAATAAAAGTTTAGTACGTACAGTAAAGATTAAAACCAAAAGTGGTTTTCTAGAACGACCTGTTAAAAAGCATTGTCTTTTCGTGGAGGTAAATGATTGAGGTGAAAGTGGTTTTGTGATTACAAGTGTAACACTATCATGAATTTATGACCAAATGTCTGTATACGTTGCTTGAATTGTTATGGCTCCTTTATGTAGATTCTACGTAATTTGTTTATGTCCTCCTGCCATAAGCAATTAAGGGGCCATGTGTAGGAGCCATTGTAATGCAATTATATATTTGTCCATTGGGTGGCGCTCTGACATTATATATTAAAGGGGTGGTAAAACACATTCTTTCGAAGGCTTGATTGTGTTTGGGGGGCACTGTAACATGTGTTCATGCTTCGTTTTTAAAAAATTGCATTATTTTTCATATATTTTACTTTTATTCTACACTGCTCTGTCCCTCCTTGTAAAAACGGTCTGATGGTTTCCGGATTCTATGAAGCCAGTCCCTCAAAAATACGCAATGGGCTCAGATTGGTTAGCTGGCCCAGTGTGTTGTGATTCGCTAACCGCCTAGTGCACGTTTCTCGGAAACGTCACGCCCCTTACCTTTACCGGTAGCCTCAGGCTACTAGCCTGTGCTTTGTGTAGTACAATGGCGTCAATAAATCCATACCAATTTGAGCCCAAATCAGACCCAGACAATTTTAGTGAAGATGATCGAGCACAACCTGTTCAGTCCTCAAGAGTAAAGAATGCGGATCTATAGTGATCGCTACTGAATGGCACCGTTACTTTTGTATTTTTAGAACGATTATAGCCAAATATCTGTCGCAAGAACGAACATTAAACATTGGCTTTACTATAGTATCCAAATCAAACACAGAACCATGTTTAGCATGTCTGTAGATAAACAATACATAAAAGCTCTAATCAAAGAATAATTTACACTAATGCCAAGTTCGCTGTTGAGATTTTAAAAAGTTTGTAACGTTAGGTGTTTGTCGGATAACGTTAATATGAATGAGCATTTAACAAACTGATTTGCAGAGCCAAATGAACGTTGTCATCTGTGTACTTCCTTGCTTCAACGTAGGCTACAATTAACAATACAAACTATTACAGGAAAACACATTGACAAAAAATAAATCATACTTACAGGTTGTGGCCCGTAAACAGCTTCTGTTTTTAAATCCATCTTTCAGGACAAGCCGTTGTAAGAATCCTGCATTAAACTGTCGTCTCACACTGGCAGTGTTTGTCTCGCGCAGCTCAACCGCGGCTCGTGTATTGCAAATACAGACGAATATTGTCCATTATGTCACATTTTCCGGTCTTCTCCTCCGACCCCTGTCTGTCTCGTGCTTTGATTTGTCATTTGTGATGGGCAGCATATATCTGCATATATCAAATGCGACGTGTTCCACTCTGTCTCATACACACATGCATATAACGTTGTATGTTAAACGCATTGCAACGCTGCCCCGTCCCTAGGAAGGGTGAACAAAGTGGACCTGCAATCCGGATGAAAATAACAGCGTTTCGTTGGAATTGGCAACAACACTCCAGCCTACTAACTATAGGCTACCACAACAACGCTTCCCTGCTGCAATACAAAATGGCCTCACCCCCCCCTTATTTAATATTCTCGGAGGAGGGGTTTATGCAAATATTGGGGCTGGTGATGTCAGAGACCCTGGAGGAATGTGTAGTAGTCCCTAGCGGCCGTTTGCTGTAGTCCTTAGAAATTGATTTCTTTAAAAGCAAATATCTCCCTTTGCTTTAAACTTTGAATGTTGTAACTTTGCAGATGTTGTTTATGCTCAAACAGCAACATTACACACTAGCTAAAGTTATAAAAGTGAAATCGTGGTTTACCACCCCTTTAAGGACACCTGGGTAATGAGACAAGTAGTGATGGGAGAAATGAAGCTTTTCAAAACTTTGAATCAACTGAACCAATTGATTCGCAAAATGATTCACTGTTTCGAAGGGTTTGAAACGCCACACGCTGGTGACCCCTGCTGGTCAGTGGAACGGGGAACAGTGGAAATGCAACTAGACTAAATCGTCTGGCTTTTAGCAATGCTTATTTATAATAAGCTTAAATATAATAAGCACTGTTCCACAGCATGTGATTGGCTGTTCTCTACTGCTGTCACATATAAACTCCTACACTCAAGAAGCCTGAGTTGATAGAGAAAGTTGATGATCAGTGTCATGGTGTCAAATAATTGAGAGTGGCAGTAGTGTAGGGGTAAGACGCACAGCATCTGGTTTTGACACAAATCGACCTCGGTTCGAGTCCGGCTTTCGCCAAACTCAATCTTCTCTCTTTTCCCATCACATATCAGATCCGAAAGGCATTTATTTTCAATAAAATATTAGAAAAGTGGAAATAAAGCATCTAACGTGTTTAATAATAAGTGTTTATCGATTAGGGGTAGGTAAACAGACATGTGCTGAATGTTACCCCCAATTTCCACCGGCTGCGGAACGGCTCCGCTGCGTGACAGCTCCGTGTTCCGTCGTCCGTCAAGGTCCGGATTTGTTGCGGAACGGCTGCGGTCATGACTGACAGCTGACGTCACGAGGCCCCATGTAATCTCGCGAATTCTGGTGTGATCGCGCGATATTTAACCTGTATAGCTATATAACTCCTCATTACGAGTACATAACTAGCTATTTGCTTTCTATCTTTATTTCTTGGACAAAAATAGTGACTTACCATCAACACCAATCACTTCTGCTATAGTTTTCCACGCCGCATCCTTTTTAATGTTGTCCTTATAAAAAGGATGTGAGGAGTCATAGATGATGGGTTGATTCTGTACCTCAATAATCAGCATTTCTTCATCCATCGTGTCAACGGGGTTAAAACAAGCCTGTCTCCGCCCATTATGACGTTTTCAAGGTGTAGTGTAGGGAAATATGAGCGCGGTATATTTTATTTTGAAAATTAAACGGATCTTTTATTTTGTTTCTGGCTGTTCTGTTTTGTCACTCGACTTCCTGTCTTGCGTACTCTGCCCTGTAGTGCTGCGGAGCGCTCCGGCATCCGGCAAAAATAGAAGCTCTGCGTATCTGATGCGGAGCGCTGCGGCTCGCCGGAGTCGGAACGCAGCTGTACCGCATTCAGTGGAAATACACTCATTGACTTTAATGGAAACCTATTGACTCCGCCGCCGTGACGGAGCCGTAACGCAGCCGGTGGAAATTGGGGGTTAGAGACGATAAAAGTGAGTGGGTCCAATATCATTGATCGTAAAAAGTGGGTGGGTCTTGTCCCACCCACATACAATGGTTCCGACGCCCATGGTTACCTACACTGCACTAAGCATCTCTGGCATATTGCTGCTTGGCTTCCTGGTAGGTCTCTCTTTTCTGACTTTTGTAGCCGCATTTATTTTAAGTTGCATATATATGTGTATATATAGTTTATTAATGGGGTTATCTGTGTATTCTAGCTTGCCTTTGTAAGCCTTGTTCATCTCTTGCTGACGGACGAATGGAGCGATCTCTACATGTTTGGTATGTGCGATCATTGTATAACCAGGATTTAATACGATGTATATTTTTAGCTTATATGTAGGCTGTTTGCAGGTGAATTAAGTGGCCGGTATAAAGAGCACTTGAAGACTGCTGCTCGGATTGGGACGTTCATTCTGCTGTTTTGATTTTGTTCCCGATATTCTAACCTTTTGTTTTGTTTCATCAACCTGTTGGAGTGCGTTTGCTTCTATATGAGCAATTGCACCTTTTTTTTCTTCTTGTTTTTTTTTGGGCTTGTTTACTTGTTATCTTTCTTTATAGTTTGATTTATTTCATTTATATATCGTTATTGTTTTGATTTATCTTTCTTTATTATGGTGTGATTTATGTCATTTATAATTTCTCCGTATTTTTTCTTGTTTTTTGGGTGTTGCCCTTGTATTTCTTTGTATTGTGAATAATATTTATTTTATTAATCATTGTGAGTGATCCTCGGCCTGTCCAGGCGGCTGTGAGTGCTAACTGGCCTGCGAAGCTGGGACAGGTTGGTGACCCGGTAAAGTTCTGTAACTGAGTGCAGGGTTGAGCGGATCATATTTTTCTTTGTGTTGTTTTTGTTTGTTTATGGTGTCTGGTAAATTGGGCACCTATGTGTAAAAGAGCTATTTTCTTTTTTGTTGGTAATTTGTTTTTCTTGTGTTTCAGGCACTGAGTCCGGAGCAGGAGGGCTCTATTTGGTGTTGGATTCTGATGCACCGTGTGTGTGTGTGTGTGTGTGTGTGTGTGTGTGTGTGTGTGATCCACAACCCATAGTGATTGATCTTGGTTGGCGTGAGTGTGCAGTGCACGTGTGGGTGCTCCTTGCCCATCGCTGATGTTGGCAAAGTCTGGCACTAGCTTGTCCTGCTCTGGTAATCACAAGTCCTGATAGGCCTTTCTTGTTGTTGTGTGGTAGTTATGATTGAGCCCAATTGCCTTGCATTTTAGTATTTTATTTTTGTCTAATAAAGAACATTTATGTCACACACGTCTCAGAGTCTCTGTGTAATGGAGAATCGAACCTGTGTCTTTAATAGGATACTTCCCTGGCTTAGTGACCAGGGTGGCGTAGTCAACTCGTTTTCTTTTTCTTCTTGCTCTCAAGTTCTCTCTGTTAAGCAACCCGACGTCTGCCACATAAGCAACACAGACAGACCAAAAATAGATGTGCGAACTGCAGGGGCATAGCAAGCATTTCAAAAGTGCAGGGGGTGGATGTGTTTTGTTTGTTAAAAATAAAAAAACGATGAATACAATGACAGAAGGAATAGCCTACAAGATATTTAAAAGCTTCCCATTTAAATGAGTGATAGCCTACTAGAAAGTATAAAAACACACAGAAACTAAGTCAAAACTCTGTTGTGCAAATACACAACAGTATAAGAATCAGAAATACTTGAATAATCCCTGGGGGAAATTATTTTAGTTATTCCAGATATACAAACAACATATATTTTTATATACATCTAAATGCATATAAATTAGGGCTGGGTATCGATTCAGATGTTCCGATTCGATTTCAATTCTCGATTCAATGAATATAGATTTAATACAAATACTATAGGTATTTATAAAAAAAGAAGGGTGAACATGTTTGCAAGTGGGTAATTAAAAAGAAATGAAGAGCCACACATTTAGTATTATTTATTTTAGGTACACTGGATAAGCTACATTAAAACCGTACCCATCTCTATATTGAAATGCATACAATTATGTTAAATAGAAATTTTTATTAAATTTGTCTGAGAAGTATTTTATAAATTGTTTTTATGTGTATATATATTTTTTTTATATATAAATATGTTGTTTATATATGTGGAGTAACAAAAATGCAAAACGTTTTTTAAACGGAAACGCTGCGTTGAACACCCTGTTCTGTTGACGCAAGAGTTGTAACTATGGCAGCTGAGAAGGCCATTCTTTGTGTTCTTTTTGAGGAATTTTCGGAGCCTGATAAAATCGATATAAATACGTGTTTAATACTGAAAAATACATGCAATCACTGCCCTTGCTGTCCAGAATAAATGACAACATCCCAATCCCATTTATTTAACTTTTTTATCTCCTGGTAATCAATTCTAATTTAAATCATTTTATTTCCAGTTCTTACTTTTTTAATAACTTGTATTTTCTTTCTCACTTTATGTCAAGCACTTATTTACCATTGGTATATAAATAAAATTGCCTTGCAATAAAGCTAAATAAATAAATCATGTTGATTATATATATTACTATAAAACTCTTACGACAATCATGTCTTCTAATACCTTCAATTGTAGTGTATACTGAGCTGCAGCGGACACATTTGTAAACATATTTACTTGGACCCATTGTGCGAGCTGTCTCTTTAATACCGCGTGATTTGTATACATGTTGCTACTGATTGGGATGACATATTTGACACACCCACCAAATGCATTTTTCGTTATTTCAGTCAAAGTTGCTCTTCTATCAGCTTGAATCAGTCGGCCCATTCTCCTCTGACCTCTAGCATCAACAAGGCATTTTCGCCCACAGGACTGCCGCATACTGGATGTTTTTCCCTTTTCACACCATTCTTTGTAAACCCTAGAAATGGTTGTGCATGAAAATCCCAGTAATTGAGCAGATTGTGAAATACTCAGGCCGGCCCGTCTGGCACCAACAACCATGCCATGCTCAAAATTGCTTATCACCTTTCTTTCCCATTCTGACATTCAGTTTGGAGTTCAGGAGATTGTCTTGACCAGGACCACGCCCCTAAATGCATTGAAGCAACTGCCATGTGATTGGTTGATTAGATATTAATGATATTAATATATTGCATTAATGAGAAATTCAACAGGTGTTCCTAATAATCCTTTAGGTGAGTGTATATATGTGAGACAAGAAGCCTGATACACTTAGTTTCGGTTCATTTATGAGATGCGCTGCAGACTATGACGAAAGAAAGCGCGCGTCCTGTTTGCTTTATTTTAAATATTTTTAAAAAAAATTTGTTATTGTGAGTTTACACAAATACAAATAAATGATGTATTACTCTTATCTGTATGACCATAAATGATGGAGTATTTTAAGTTGTTTTCGCTGTCAGGAAAAAATGCCATTGACCGCGCTGGTGCCTTAATGCCATGTAAGCGCGCTATAATTCAGATTCTACACTCCACAAAAACACTTGGATATGTGCCGAATAATAACACATATTTATCTAGGTTAACATTAGAGCGAGCGGCCAAGTCAGACGGATAAGTTCTTTTCATGCTTAACAAATCAAATCATGCATTTTCTACAGTTTGAAGAAGGCAGTCGAGGCGAGGTGGCGAAAGCACCAGCGTAACGAGAGAGGGGGCCCCACTAAGGGGGATGCAGAGATGTTGCTCCATGTTTATATTACCATTTCTGATTGTTTAAATGATCAGCCCTTGAGGGCCCCCCAAAATGCGGCGCCCCAGGCAAGTGCTTGCCTTGCCTGCCCTATTGCGATGCTTCTGAGTGTTATTATAGTAAACAAAAACTATTAAAAATGTATTTACTTGAAATAAATAAATGTTAACTGACTTAAAGTAAAATAATAATAAACTTAAACATTCTTATTTTCATTTAGTTGAAACTAACCTGTTATTTAGATTAATTTATTGAACTATTTAGATTGTTTGTTATTTAGATGCTCCTTGGGGGAAAAAATAAGCGTCAAGCCCTGCAACAAAAACGTGAATTTGTGAAAATGGTTACGTCATGCGCATGATTGTGTTGCATGTTCATAACCCTTTTCACCTAGAGTAACCAAACATCATACACTTATAGATCTCATCAAGCTGAACAACTTTCCTGTTCTAAGTTATACGTCAGCCCAACAGGAAGTCAGCTATTATGGGTTGTTTGGAAAACGCATGCTCTGGAATTGCGGATTTTTGATATCTCAAACGGTTTGGCTGTGCCGAGTTCTGGAAACAGGGAGTGTGTATAACTGTGCAAACATTGACTGATTCTGATAACTTCAGCTGTGTGATTGGTGTAGGAGGCCGATCCCATGGGTGTCACTATTGTGAGTCAAAGTTATACACCACCAACTGGCAGCAGGAAGTGTCACTTTTCAAAATGCTTTGAAATCACCCTCTTATTTTTACCCGATTTGCTTCAAACTTCATCAGTATAATGTCAAAACATGGCAGATGTAGGCCTGTGAAAGCATTCTTGATATCTAAAACACTGTTTTCATGGTAACACGTCAAACTTTAATAATATTCTTGGGTGTTTTTGAAGCTCAAGCTTCAAATTGCATCATTAGAGTTGTCTTCCAGTAGACATGGGCAAAGCCTTAGAAACGGGTGTGGAGGATATACATTTACAAATTGTGAATGGATATTGGATATACGTTATGTTTTAATCTTGACTACAACATGCCCCAGATATTGACTGAATATGTTCTGATTCTTTATTATTCAGTCACTTTACAATAAGGCTCCATTATTTAACATAAGTTAATTCATTAGTTGACAATGAAAAATACTTCTAAAGCATTTATTAATCTTAGTTCATGTTCATGTGAACAGATAATTGTCATGAAGAATTTACAAGTTATTTAGAGCAGTTAAGTTGTTGTTGAATGTCTTTTCAAAATCAATCATGTCAACTCAAACATAACTATAATCAGCTGTTTTCAAGTTACTTTCTGGTATTAGCCACCTGTTTCAGTTCAGTTAAAAACAAGTGAAAAGTTCAGAAAAATATGAGTTGGCTATTGAGTATTAACCTATTGCAAGACTTATAATCTTTAAGTAGACCGATTTATCAAGGATGAAATATTACATTGTGACATGCAGTAGGCCTACTATAAGAAGAATATTTAAATCTATAATAAAAAAGTAAAAATTGTAATTTTAAATTATATTTACCCAATATCAAAATGAGAAGATAAGGTCTTGGCATTGCAGTCCTTGTGTTGTTTCAAAGTGCCTGAACTTAAGAGGTTATTTCCTGGCTCATGAGAAGCACTGATGGTGCTTTGATAAGAACTGAAACTAACAGTCTGTGTGTGTTAGGAAGTGATCTGTCCATCAGGAACTGGTATGGCTGTGCCCCTAAAGGAGACGCAACACAAATAACATTGGTAATTGGTGAAGTTTAAAATATATAGGCCCATATATTGATAATATTGGTGTGACCGTTACAGTTCCCTTTCAGTCCAAGTATAGGTCAATCAGTCACTCCCGCAGTGTTTCCAGATTGGGTTGACGATTTCCAGCCCAAAAGCTCATCAAAACCCGCCCACTCCAAGAAAAAACTGCCAAAATAATGTAATATAACTTTTCCATGTCAACCAAGGTTGATAAGCAAAATTTGTATCTCTTTAAAACTAAATAATGATGACAAAATAAAATTAAAACAAACCAATTTCCCAAGAAAACGGATCAAAACAGGGCAAATGCATTAAAGAGAATTAAGAGAATTTGACTAAAATGTCCAGGCGGAAACTTTAAAAATGGTAAACAAGAAATTTAATGATGACTTTAACCCTCAGAAAAACACATGCATCATTTCTAATGTCAGTAAGAATAAGCCAATGTAAGGGCAAAAAGTGCCCAATATACAGTATTTGTATTTGTTAGTATTTGTTAGTATTTGAACACCCTGCTATTTTGCAAGTTCTCCCACTTAGAAATCATGGAGGGGTCTGAAATTGTCATCGTAGGTGCATGTCCACTGTGAGAGACATAATCTAAAACAAAAATCCAGAAATCACAATGTATGATTTTTTAACTATTTATTTGTATCATACAGCTGCAAATAGGTATTTGAACACCTGAGAAAATCAATGTTAATATTTGGTACAGTAGCCTTTGTTTGCAATTACAGAGGTCAAACGTTTCCTGTAGTTTTTCACCAGGTTTGCACACACTGCAGGAGGGATCTTGGCCCACTCCTCCACACAGATCTTCTCTAGATCAGTCAGGTTTCTGGCCTGCCGCTGAGAAACACGGAGTTTGAGCTCCCTCCAAAGATTCTCTATTGGGTTTAGGTCTGGAGACTGGCTAGGCCACGCCAGAACCTTGATATGCTTCTTACAGAGCGACTCCTTGGTTATCCTGGCTGTGTGCTTCGGGTCATTGTCATGTTGGAAGACCCAGCCTCGACCCATCTTCAATGCTCTAACTGAGGGAAGCTGGTTGTTCCCCAAAATCTCGCAATACATGGCCAACCTATCCTCTCCTTAATACAGTGCAGTCGCCCTGTCCCATGTGCAGATGCTACCACCCCCATGCTTCACAGTAGGGATGGTGTTCTTGGGATGGTACTCATCATTCTTCTTCCTCCAAACACGTTTAGTGGAATTATGACCAAAAAGTTCTATTTTGGTCTCATCTGACCACATGACTTTCTCCCATGACTCCTCTGGATCATCCAAATGGTCATTGGCAAACTTAAGACGGGCCTTGACATGTGCTGGTTTAAGCAGGGGAACCTTCCGTGCCATGCATGATTTCAAACCATGACGTCTTAGTGTATTACCAACAGTAACCTTGGAAACGGTGGTCCCAGCTCTTTTCAGGTCATTGACCAGCTCCTCCCGTGTAGTTCTGGGCTGATTTCTCACCTTTCTTAGGATCATTGAGACCCCACGAGGTGAGATCTTGCATGGAGCCCCAGTCCAAGGGAGATTGACAGTCATGTTTAGCTTCTTCCATTTTCTAATGATTGCTCCAACAGTGGACCTTTTTTCACCAAGCTGCTTGGCAATTTCCCCATAGCCCTTTCCAGCCTTGTGGAGGTGTACAATTTTGTCTCTAGTGTCTTTGGACAGCTCTTTGGTCTTGGCCATGTTAGTAGTTGTATTCTTACTGATTGTATGGGGTGGACAGGTGTCTTTATGCAGCTAACAACCTCAAACAGGTGCATCTAATTTAGGATAATAAATGGAGTGGAGGTGGACATTTTAAAGGCAGACTAACAGGTCTTTGAGGGTCAGAATTCTAGCTGATAGACAGGTGTTCAAATACTTATTTGCAGCTGTATCATTCAAATAAATAGTTAAAAAAATCATATATTGTGATTTCTGGATTTTTTTTTTAGATTATGTCTCTCACAGTGGACATGCACCTACGATGACAATTTCAGACCCCTCCATGATTTCCAAGTGGGAGAACTTGCAAAATAGCAGGATGTTCAAATACTTATTTTCCTCACTGTAAGTGATTTGGCTGAAACGCTAGGGCTGTTATGCTAGTTCTGAGCCGGGGTTGATGCAGGAACTGCGCACGATGACTGACAATGATTAAAGTCACAGCACAGGCCCTTAGCCAGACGATGTCCACCCTGGTGGTCCAGAAGCGCCCCCTGGCTAAACCTTGCAGAGGTGTGAGATGTCGTCAAAGCTCACTTTCTCGATGCCATCTCACAAGGTGGCCGTTTCACTCTCATCCGTCATCCCCCTCCTCAGTTGACAGCGGGCAGCAGAGTGTGGCTCGAGAAGAGCCACCAAGTCTTCTCACGCACCCTCTGCCCAACCGTGGAACCAGGTAAGTGTTGCACCGCACACTCAGACCCCACTTTGGGATGCTATGCCTCTCGAGTCAGGTCCCTGGCATTCCACCTCGCTGCCCCACTGTGGGTACGTCTGTCGTTCCGTTGGTCCCGCTGGTACGGTCTCTGGGAGCGTGGCTAGCGCTCCCAGCCCGTCCTGCTTGCTCAACCACATCATCAGACTCAGCTATGCGATTCAGTTCGCCTGGCGGGAGTCACCCCCCAAGTACATTCAGTTCACCTCTGTACGAACCAGTGATGCTCCTGTCTTACGGACAGAGATCGAAGTCCTACTGGCGAAGGACGCAATTGAGCCAGTCTCTCCAGCCGATATGAAGACGGGGTTCTACAGCCCCTACTTCATTGTACCCAAGAAAGGCGGTTGGTTACGGCAAATCTTGGACCTGCGAGTATTGAACCCTTTACAAGCTCCCATTCAAAATGCTAACGCAGAAATGCATTTTTTAATGCATCTGTCCCCGAGATTGGTTATATCTCACATTTGAGATATGTATTCTTCCACGGTATGGCTACCTTATTGGCTAGCCCGTGTCTTTCCTTTGGCAGAGCTCGCTCTGCTGTTTATGCTGGTGTCATTCTCCTCTCTAACTAGGCTGGAGTCACCCTAGAGACATTCCATATGTTGTAATGCCCTAGTCGGCCAGACCATACAACGTGACGTTGAGAGTGACCAAATAAAAGGGAACGTCTCGTCCCGTCCTGGCCCGTCGCCATGGTTACTGTACCACCGCTGGGCGGCTGGGTCAGCGACTCGGCTCCTCAGCGAAAACCAAATATGCAATACTTCCGTATTTATACCCGCATGGCGGGGCGGAGCATCAGGTGCAAATCTCACATGCCAATGTGCATTGGCTTGTTTAGTTACACTCAAAGTGGATTGGTCTCTCAAGCAAGATCCCAATTTGTCAGCTCACTGATCTGACGTGATATCTGGGTTACCTCCTTCAGGGAATGATACTTTTTTTTATCTGGGAATAGGATTTTTTTTTTTCAGGTGTAGCCCTGCTAATCAAAGTATTTAGAATTACATAAAAAATACCAGGGTGGTGTGTTGGAGCAGGGCTGGAACATATTTTCTTCAAAATCTGCAACATAAAGGGAAATAGCACTACATATGAAAATTCTTGAATGATTTCTGCAACAGAAGTGAAACTGTTTAACTTTAAACTATATACTCCGATACGCAGTACTTGGAAATGGAGTTGAAGTTTAGCATTCTGTGTGACCAAATAACGCTAAATTAGCAGAGAATAGTTCTGTTCTCAGAAGAAAAAGTTAACACACTGATAAAGCTGTGAAGCAGATTTGAGGAAGTAAACACAGATGAAACTTAAACCATCATTATGCAGAGTACAAGCAAATAAGCTTTTTGTTTAAGCTATATGTTATTTTAAATGAGTCAGAGTTGATCTTCATGATCATCATCCATATCTGCAATCTCATAATCATCATCAGCATTATCTTCACTTTGGTCTCCATGGAGCACATCTGCATATTAACTGCAGGATACAAAGTACATTGCTTTACTATGGTGGTAAGATGCTTAAGCACTGCAAACGCTGCATGTTGCCTCAGGTCATGCTTGTGATGACATGTACCAAGATTGGTTTGAATACGATAAAGCGTTCGGAGATATAGCCTTGTGTATTTTCGCAACCGCTACGTAAAATTTGTTTGTGTGTATATTGAAAACGATTTGACAAATCAACTTGAATTCCATGTTTTTTTGTCAGCATGGTCTGAAGATGATCTGGTTCAATTTTTGTTGAAAATTGGAGCAACGGCCTAGGAAGAGTTCGCAAAAGTAGGTTTTTCGGTTTATTGAAAATGGCGGAAAAATTTCCATGACGTCATAGGATGCAATCGAATCGGATTGAGCCAATGAATCAGAGGAAAAAGGAATTTTGTTTCTAGCTCTTAGGATTCAAAAGTTATTAGCATAAACATGAGTGCAACTTTGGACAGGTGGTGGCGCTAGAGGGATTGAGTTAGAGACTCCAAAATTGGTGTGCTTTCTATTGGTAATGACCTCTATCAGTGTACCAAATTTCATAATTTTTCCGCGAACGGTTCTATGGGCTTCCATAGACTTCCATGACGGAATAATAATAAGAAGAAGAAATCTAACGATTTCAAGAGGGGTTCCGCACCTTCGGTGCTTGGCCCCTAATTAAGAAGCGTTCTCCTTCTCTACTTAAAGGGATAGCTCTCCCAAAAATGAAAATTCTGTAATTTACTCACTCTCAAGTTGGTCTTGTATGAATAAAAACCTGCTACCACTTCCTGTCAACTTTAGCTCTTTATAAAGCAAACAACTTTTTTCGATGGAAGCTATATATGGAAGTTTTGACAATTTTGACTCCCCCCCCCCCCCCCCCCCCCTCAGAATAGGGTGAAATTAAGTCAGATTTTCGAGATGTAAAGGCCCAGTTAAGTTATAAAGTCAGAATTTATAAAGTTATAGATTTCAGAATTGCTTGTTAGATGTCAGAATTGCGAGATTTAAGACCAGATTTACTAAACAGGGCAAATTAGCGTGAGAACGCAATTCCATAAAAGCGCCAATGGGAGTGGAAAGTTCTGTGCGTGATCTACTGACGAAATGAAAGAACATGTACAGACGCAGCCGGATTATTTACATAAAGTCCAACGCAATCTACAAGTTAGCGTCTGGTTTAAGACGTGCTTTTTTGGGTCTGTAAATAATGGCACAAACACAAGTTAATTGACATGGGGCAAACCTTAGTAATTCACATTGCATGATTAATTTAAATACTCTCCTCCCATAAATTTTGCATCTGAAAGAGAAACTCCTACAAATGCATATACAATAAGTTCATAATAACTCTGTCCATGCCTTTTCAGCGTGATTTTTCACTGCATGTCTTTAGTAAATCATGACAGTAGTTTTTTAATGCCAAAAAGAGGGTTTTGCGCTTGCGCAAGCTGTTAGTAAATTTGGCCCATAAATGTACAATTCTGACTTTATAACTTGCAATTCTGATCAATTGCGTGATATAAAGTCGCTTTATATCACACAATTGACTTTTTCCTACCAATTGCGAGTTTAAATCTCTTAATTCCGACTTTAGAACACGCAATTACTAGATATTGGCCAAAAGTCAGAATTGTGAAAGAAACTATTTTTTCCCCTCAGAATGTGACTTAACTCGCAATTGCGAGTTTATACCTCACAATTCTGACTTTATTCAGAATTGCGAGATGTAATTTTTTTTTTTTAATGATTTTTTTTTTTTTTTTATCAGCCTGCAAAGCCGCATCTGAACATTTCCCTCTTTTCTGTATCAAATTGTCTGCAACAATCATGCCACAAATTTGTTTAATTAGGGCACTTAACATGTAGATTATTAATCAGTGCAATTACTTTATCATTTAACTGTTCCTATTTTATGCATGAATTTAAACCGGCATTCAGTTTGAGTATTTTAAAAGTTGAATATTAGTTTGTGTATACTAGTCATAAATGTACCAAGTTCAGCTGTAATTTTGCAGAAAGATGCAGCTCAATACAAAAAGGTTCCAAAAGAGAAAATTTTTCCAATATAAAAAGCCTTTTGTGCATTAAAAAGGTTCCATAGATGTTAAAGATTCTTCATGGAACCATTAATGCCAATAAAGGCATTATTTTTAAAGAAACTTTTTTTGAAAATAGCCTCATTTTCCAGCTCCCCTAGAGTTAAACAGTTGCCTTTTACCGTTTTCGAAACCATTCAGCCGATCTCTGGATCTGGCGGTAGAACTTTTAGCATAGCTTAGCATACATCATTGAATCTGATTAGACCGTTAGCATCTCGCTAAAATGTGACCAAAGACTTTCGATATTTTTTTTTTATATTTTCTGTAGTTACATTGTGTACTAAGACCAACGGAAAATTAAAAGTTGTGATTTTCTAGGCCGAACTATTCCTGCGTAATAATCAAGGAACTTTGCGGCCGAACTACAGGGAGTGCAGAATTATTAGGCAAATGAGTATTTTGACCACATCATCCTCGTTATGCATGTTGTCTTACTCCAAGCTGTATAGGCTGGAAAGCCTACTACCAATTAAGCATATTAGGTGATGTGCATCTCTGTAATGAGAAGGGGTGTGGTCTAATGACATCAACACCCTATATCAGGTGTGCATAATTATTAGGCAACTTCCTTTCCTTTGGCAAAATGGGTCAAAAGAAGGACTTGACAGGCTCAGAAAAGTCAAAAATAGTGAGATATATTGCAGAGGGATGCAGCAGTCTTAAAATAGCCAAGCTTCTGAAGCGTGATCATCGAACAATCAAGCGTTTCATTCAAAATAGTCACAGGGTCGCAAGAAGCGTGTGGAAAAACCAAGGCGCAAAATAACTGCCCGTGAACTGAGAAAAGTCAAGCGTGCAGCTGCCAAGATGCCACTTGCCACCAGTTTGGCCATATTTCAGAGCTGCAACATCACTGGAGTGCCCAAAAGCACAAGGTGTGCAATACTCAGAGACATGGCCAAGGTAAGAAAGGCAGAAAGTCGACCACCACTGAACAAGACACACAAGCTGAAACGTCAAGACTGGGCCAAGAAATATCTCAAGACTGATTTTTCTAAGGTTTTATGGACTGATGAAATGAGAGTGAGTCTTGATGGGCCAGATGGATGGGCCCGTGGCTGGATTGGTAAAGGGCAGAGAGCTCCAGTCCGACTCAGACGCCAGCAAGGTGGAGGTGGAGTACTGGTTTGGGCTGGTATCATCAAAGATGAGCTTGTGGGGCCTTTTCGGGTTGAGGATGGAGTCAAGCTCAACTCCCAGTCCTACTGCCAGTTTCTGGAAGACACCTTCTTCAAGCAGTGGTACAGGAAGAAGTCTGCATCCTTCAAGAAAAACATGATTTTCATGCAGGACAATGCTCCATCACACGCGTCCAAGTACTCCACAGCGTGGCTGGCAAGAAAGGGTATAAAAGAAGAAAATCTAATGATATGGCCTCCTTGTTCACCTGATCTGAACCCCATTGAGAACCTGTGGTCCATCATCAAATGTGCGATTTACAAGGAGGGAAAACAGTACACCTCTCTGAACAGTGTCTGGGAGGCTGTGGTTGCTGCTGCACGCAATGTTGATGGTGAACAGATCAAAACACTGACAGAATCCATGGATGGCAGGCTTTTGAGTGTCCTTGCAAAGAAAGGTGGCTATATTGGTCACTGATTTGTTTTTGTTTGGTTTATGAATGTCAGAAATGTATATTTGTGAATGTTGAGATGTTATATTGGTTTCACTGGTAAAAATAAATAATTGAAATGGGTATAAATTTGTTTTTTGTTAAGTTGCCTAATAATTATGCACAGTAATAGTCACCTGCACACACAGATATCCCCCTAAAATAGCTAAAACTAAAAACCACTTCCAAAAATATTCAGCTTTGATATTAATGAGTTTTTTGTGTTCATTGACAACATGGTTGTTGTTTAATTATTAATGTTGTAAAATTAATCCTCAAAAATACAACTTGCCTAATAATTCTGCACTCCCTGTATGGGTGCAGTGGCACAATGATATTACGCAGCGCCTAAAAATAGGCTAACTTCTGTCAACATAACCAACGGGACAACCTGCTTACACAGGCAGGGTGCTGGGGACCATTTTCAGGCGCTGCGTAATATCATTGCGCTGCTGCACCCATGGTACGGCAGCAAAGTTCCTTTATTATGCAGGAATGAGTTTAGTTCCTAACCATATCGGCCTAGAAAATCACAACTTTTTCATTTTCCGTTGGTCTTAGTACACAATGAACTACAGAAGAGTCAAGTTTTAAATAGGAAAAATATCGAAAGTCTTTGAGTGAGATGCTTACGGTCTAATCCGATTCAATGATCTATGCTTAAGCTATGCTAAAAGTGCTACCGCCAGATCCAGAGATCGACTGAATGGATTCGAATGTAATGCAATATGAAAATAAAATCTCCCATTTTAGAGTGTGACATCTGAACACTCAAACGATGTTGATGGTCACAATGTTTCAACAAGCAAACGGCAGCTTTGTAATTCCCCACAAAAAAAACTAATAAAATAAACCCAGCGTGGTCAGAAACACACATAACAGAAGTCTTTATTAAACATTACTCTTATTATCCAGGAACCTAACACAACAAACATTTTTGTGCGTTTGACTGTATAACAACTGTTAAAGCAGTACAGGGGTTGTGCTGTACGTCGTGTAGATCTCGGTTTGTCATCCTTTAAGTGAGAAAGAGGCCTGTTGCGGTCTGTGACGCAGTATGGCTCAACAGCGATGAACCTTTGGGCAGCGACAATGCAGAATCAAGTGAAACGGACAGCACTGAGCAATTGGAAGAGGCTTGAGATTTTCACAACATATAGAGAAGTGAATAGACTTGAGCTCTGTGCATAGTTGCAGTGAAACCCACTCTCAGGCGAACATGTTAAGGAGGAAGTCATTTCGGCCCACCCCACTGGCCAAAGGTTCAGCAGAAGTGATGCAGAGGCAGAGCTGTTGTAAACTGGTACAATAATGATATGCTTACACTGATCTGCCAGAACTGGATCACATGGAGATGCCCTTTCATCTATTGTTTTTATTCAATGTGATTGTTCACCCAAAAACAACTGTCATTCACTCATCCTCATGTTGTCCCAAAGCTGAGAGAATTTTTTTTTTCTTGTTAAGGACTCAAAATATAATTTTTTGTTTACATAATGATAGTCAAATGGGGATCAAAACCAAATTGTACCCCATTAACTTTCATTGTACCCCAACAACTTTAAGTTTGGAACAAAATGAGGTTAAGTAAATAAATGTAATAAGAATTATATAATTTCTAGACAACTAAGCTCATAATTGTGAACACAGTCCTTGTTTGATGTTTTTTAGGCCTAATAAAGTCAGATACAGGGACAGATGTGTACACACATCAGTGAATGCTAGCGGTCTCATGAATCCAGACTCCTAGCAGGGCTCAGTGCATTACAGAGGCAGAGTTGTTTGTGAGCGGTATGTAAAGTGATTGTCACACAGAGGCAGTGTTGTTGTTGACAATTGTTCAATGATTGTTGCAGGAGAGCAGAGGCAGTGATGTTGTAAGGTACAGTGGAGGATGACGCGGCGGTGGAAGCATCTCAGCACACATGACAAGATGATTAAAAACACAAACCTACTACTAACAGCGCATCAGAATCAGAGATCAGAGATGCACGGGGGGAAAAAAAGGTGTGAAGCTCCGTGTGAAATGCTCAATAACAACATTCTCAATTGTGAAATGTGGTGGTTTTCACCACCAGCGTTGAGCTAAAAATACATCTTGTGTTCTTTGTCTGCAAGTCATTGTTTGGAAATCTCCTTTATTTAAGAATCTGCTAATACTGTGTAGAAGGGGGTATCAGTGTCTCGCGACAGTTGACAATTACAAAATTAAAAGTAAATTAGGAAACAATATTAAAAAGCTACAGGAAGGCATTAACCACTCCTTTAAAACAGATCTCATTCACATCTTAAATCACAAGCTGCATGTTTACATACTTCATTTCATTGCCACAAACTGCCAAGTTGATCATTCTGATGAAGTCTAATATAGCTCCACATCATCTGGACAAAATTGCATTTTAACCCCATCGTACTTCACGCCTTGAAGTACACGCATCATTTTCAGTGCTAGTGTGACGTGCCTTTGAGCATGATGTGAATCTTGGTGTGAGCGCAACAGTGGGCCGACCAGAATCGTGTTCAACTCTTGAGAAAAGATAATTGTTCTGCATTCCACCTAAGACAAAAACATTTTCTAATCTCATATTTCTGTCAATATAGATTTCATATATTCATATATCTTTTGTAAGAAAACAAAGAAACAGAACCAAAACGGCTGGAAAGTTCAAAATGTCCCTGACTTGTGGACATTTGACGTCCTAATGTCCTTTAGCTTGCTTTAAGGGATTGAAGTTTATAAAAATACGTCACAGGCCGAGAGAACGCATCCCTCAGACGAGAGCGAGAGCTTCCCTGGGCCTTCACAGTCTGTGTGATGGGAGCAGAGACGGGAAGACACAGTAAAGAGCTGCTTCTGCACACACAGGGCATTTGTTCTGTCGTCTTCGTGAACCACCGCCACATGAAAAGCTTGTCACTGAATCACTGGAGGGTTTTAATGACGAGTTTTGATCAGGCTCGGCCTGTGTGTAACTCAATTGGTCTTCAGCTAATGAAAGCCTGCCAGATTTACTGTTCAATTCGGGTTCATATTCGGTACCCCCGGATCAAAGTCTACCGGAATTCTGGTCTCTGGCGCTGGTCTGCTGTGGCTTATTTCTGGTTTCGAACCAGTTTCGTTCTGTACGGAGCCCTGTCTGGAGGTGAGAGTCAGGGGGAGTGAGCCGAGGGGCTGCTGTGTGCCGAGCTGGGAGACAAACTGGGGCTGCAGCTTCCTGGTGGGGCTCCTCCTCCTCCTCTCGCCCCACTGCCTCCTTCAAGGCCCTCTGAATTCTCTAGCATCTCCTGAATGAGTGGAGGCATGGAGCCGGGGATCTCCATTTTCAGGGTTATTACCCGTTCCGCTCCTGATTGAGAAATAAGACGTTAGATTGGCTTCTGGTTGATCGCGCTTGATTTTCAAAGAATGACAGTGAATCTAACCTTTAGCGCTAATGCTCCTGAGGTCTGTGATCTTCATCAGCATCTTGGGGAACATGTGCGGTTTATGAGGTCTCCTTTTTCTCACGTAGATCTTTAGGGCCTCCAGCAGCGGCTCCTGAAGCACATCTACCTTATCCGACTGCTCCAGGTCCTGCCGATCTGAGCACAGGTGTACATCAGTTTTACATCAGCTAACAAAGAATCACACAAGCAGGAAATATAAAGTTTTTGTAGACACTTAAACAAAAAACATCTAAACACACACAACTATTTCATGACATTTAGAGACCCAATGTTGAAATTAGGGATGCACCGATACCAGTACTCGGGTGTCAGTCCGATACTGTTGTCAAGTACTCTCACTCATAAAACTACCCCGATACAACCGCACCCGATACCACTTTATGGCAACGCATCTTCGGATGCGGAGCCACGCGAAAAGTTATATAATTCGGCGTGCACACCACGGCGATAAGTGCAAAGAGGTCTCGCGCTCTCAAAGCGCACGACTGCCATAGTATGGCGTCATTTTTGCCGCGCGCACCTGAGCGCTAGTGCGGACGCAGCGAGTATACACCAAGCTTAACTGCTCGTGAGGCAGATACCGCTCGGTAGTGAGTGCTGAAAGTGAAGGGCTGTTTATTAGGGATGCGCGCAATGACTAGCCTAACCCCGGTAGTATAACAAGCCTAAGCAAGCTTAATTGTTATACTAGTTTGACATGACATGGAAGAAAATCCTCCTTCACCCGAATGGAGATTTATCTGAAGCCTCCACGAGTGCCAGAGAAAACCAACGCATGCAAAACCTGAGGTAAAATTAAATTATTTTGTTTTGCTGCAGATATACACTTTTCAAAATAATATATTATTTCAAGATATAACATTAACACAACAGTAAAAAAATATATATTTAAAGCTAAACCTTAAATGTGCCAAAGAAAAGTAAACGACTAGTATTTTCCAAGTCGTCTTGCAGCAGCACTAACGTTGAATCGACTAGTCTCGCACATCTCTAGCTCAGTGTCACACATTGTAGATGAAAACAGAAACAGGCTCATAGCTGATAATGCAGAGAAGCTTCTTTTCATCTCCAAAAAGGGCTGTATAGCTATGATAACATAATAATTGAATTCAGTGGTTCTGCTACTATGTTGTGTGGTACTGGAATCCACTGAATGTTACAGGTTATATTTATGTGAAATGGGCAGCAGTGCCATGTTTGTTTAGGAAAACACCAAGTTGAATGTTAAAATGTCAGCAACAGCATCAATTTGTGTATTTACTTTGTTACAGTCAGAAAGTGAAAAACATCTGATGAAAATAATACCATTACAGTTCTTCTAACAATGTTTTAAGTACTCGGTATCGGCAAGTACCCAAATATAAGTACTTGTACTTGGTCTGAAAAAAAGTGGTATCGGTGCATCCCTAGTTGAAATTATATTATAATGAACAGTCATGTCTAAATGGGAAAGAAAATCTATTTTTATTAGATAATTACAGCTGCTAAAATATAAATTGCAGATAAATCTATTAAACAAACTTGAAATAAAAAAGTTTAGTAAACAAATTATTATATATTTAAATAGAAATATGAATTGCAGATAAATATATAAAAACTAGAAACATTTTTAAATAAATAGACCAATATTAAATGAAAGCAAGCAAACTAACAAACAAACAAACAGAAAAAGACAATTATGGGGCAAATATACTGTGCATCCATAGCTGTAAGTTCCTCTTATTTACTGTGGTTTCATTTTTGGGGCTTTACACTTTGTATACAAGTAATGTATAAGCACCGGAGAATGTCTAAATACAAATACAATACACAAAAATACAGTTAATGAGCAAAAGTCGATGTTATTCGATTACTGACTGCATGGAACATTTATGAAGACAACATTCAAAGAACAAAATATGGTCAAAAGTGTTTCCAATCTGATTGAGAAAGCTGCAGTACCTCCACACAGCAGACAGATGGCGCTGAGAAGCCCAGTCTCGGCATCATCCATCTCCAGAGGCAGGAGCTGGTTGGCGAAAGCAAATACCAGGTCTGTCAGTGGACCGAAGCCGGCGTTGTGCATCTGCGTGCGATTCAGTGTCAGACCATCTGAAAATGTCATGGTGTCCTGATCTGGTGTGTAGCGTGTACATATTCGCAGAATCTGAGGAAGTAATTTAAAAGACGCACAGATGAGCGCTCAACCTACACACCGCTGCAAAGGTGTATAACTATTCATGCACTTTACATAAAAGGTGTGAGATTTGGACACAAGAACACGTGAGAGTGTGTTGTGCTCTCACCAGGATATCAAGACAGGCGGCCTTTAAGAGAGTGATCTGATCGGCGATAGTGAGCGTGGTAAAGCCGGGCAGCTGCTTGGCGAACTCGACTGTTTTAATGATGCATTTGGTAGACAGTTCGCTGAACTTGTCCCACAGGTCAACGTCCAGAGCGACCCTGTGGTCTGAACTGTTGTTCTGTACAAGAACAAGACAGATGTTTGGTTGGTTTAATAACTGAGATTGTGACGTCATCATTAAGAGCTGCTCTACCTCGGACTTACCGTGGTGTATTTGCCCAGCTGACAGAGGGAGGGGAAAGTTTCCTGATGGGCCTTCCTCACCCGCTCGATCATCTGCTCTGTATCAGGACTTAAGACGTAACTCTCTGAACACTCCTGCTTCTTCTCATCCTTCTTCCTCTTGTTCCGGTCATTCCGAACCGCTACTTAGACAAATGAAAACCCTCATCAAACCACCTGGTACACCCACTCCATAGATTATAATGCATAAACGTGTGGATTCATATTCTTTATACCCAAAGTAAATATTATATACCCAAATAAATATTAATAATAATAATAATAATAAATATAAGACAACATCTGCCACAAGATGGCAGTAAAAGTCTAGTGTTTTTTCTCTGCCTGATGAAAACAGCCCATCATGCATAGTTAAACCTCTTTCAGAACCACATTCTTCTTGTGATTCAATCATTTTGGCAGCTAATTTACTTCAAAACAACGAATGAATGAAAGAGGAGGAGTTGGATTAAGTGGGAGACCAAGAGGACATTTATGGAGCTATAAATACTATATAGAAAGGAACAGGGATATAGAAATACATTCCTTGCAGTATTTCCAGAGATAAAGAGTGAGTGAAATGAGAACTGAGTACTTTGATGTGACAGTTAAAAAATAGCTTTAGGTAAGAGAGTCTGAACTGCTAAACAAGCAGAAAGATATTATTCTCTGGGCTCTTTCCATCTCTTTTGTGACATTACTGTGATATACCTGCCTTAAAAATACTGAGTAAATTGCACAATAATAGAAAAGAGATACAGAAACTGCACATTGAACACGTAGCGGCATTATACAGCTGCATTAACACATACAAGTGTTTAGCAAAAACAAAAACAGCCCACTGGTTTTTGCGTAAACCTTGCCTTGAAAAAGACATCGTTTAAGGAATCTATACTAGCATTGAAAAGTTTGGGGTAAGAAAAGAAAAGGAAATTAAAACTTCAGCTAGAATGCATTAAATTGATCAATAGTGACTGTAAAGACATTTGTAATGTTACAAAATAGTTTCATTTCAAATAAACGTTCTATTCATCAAAGATTCTAGAAAAAAAGGCATCAATTTCCACAAAAAAAAATATTTTTACATTGATGATAAAAAAAAATAGCTTCTTGAGCAGCAAATCATCATATTAGACTAAAGGATCATGTGACACTGAAGACTGGAGTAATGATGCTGACAATTCAGCTTTGCAATCAGAAATAAATGACATTTTATTCAAATATATAGAAAAAAAAATGTATGTATAACACACACACACACACACACACACACACACACACACACACACACACACACACACACACACGTTATCAAAGATGAAGTGTCATTCCCACTGGTGCCAGCGATTGGTCAAACATAGTCCTACCTCAAATTCATGGCATTGGTTAAACCAACATTGCTGTGTCAAGCTGATCTGGATGCTCATACAAACAATCTTTTGATAGCATCTCAGTTTTCAGGCTTCAGAGAAATAAAACGGAGTAGTTTACTTAGTTGTTTCTGCAAATTAAACTGGGATACGAAAATGACATTGAAGAACTGCAAACGTCATTGTTAAAAATAATCAATGTAAGATTGTACATGTAAACGTGCTCATTGTGTTTCATCACACATACACACACAGATGTGCTGATGGTGTGCAGCGTGTAGAGATGAGAAATGAATGTTGGTGGTTGTTAATAACTGTGACAAACGACCTCTGCTTTCACTAAAATCCAACCTAATCTAATCACGTCACATGACAAATATCAGGCTGCTTTAAAGAGCTTTAAACGGGCTCTCCCTCTGTGCCTGCATTCCTCCCTCCTTTTCTTCCCTCTCTTAGTCTCTCGGTTTTCCTGGAACCTCACAATCTCTTTTCTTGTACTCAGAGACTCAAATCACTCCTTTTATCTCATGTTTTCTTGCTGTTTTTGGTTAGGACTCCTTCCTTTGTCTAAAGATAACTCAGTGGCTCTTCTCCCTCCTCCACACGCACACTGGGGGAGCGAGAGAGCGAGCGAGAGGGGTGGTAAAGGATGATTCTCACTCACTTCTCCCCACAGCCACATATTCATTTCTCCAGAGGGAGCTGGGTGCCAGCATGGGCTCAGAAAACACAATCTAATGGAGCCATTAAAGAACTATTAACGCAGGGAGGTAATCTTTCACGACACGACATGTGCGAAAAGACGAAACCTGCTTGCAAACAACTTTATGATGACAAGAGCGCACCATCATATGCAGGCGGAGAAAATGAAATATGTAAAATAACAAATCTAGGGCAGAGATTTCATTCTGCTCTGGCAGAAACTGCAAATTACAGTTCAGTACAGCACAGAAAGACTGCAGATTTTTTTCATTCCAATAACAGAACAAAAGAACAAACCCATATTTTATTCTTAAAAAGGCAAAAGCAACTAAATGCAACTAAAGGGTAAATTAAAAGTCTTACTGTGACATCAGAAAAACAATACTGTGCTGCTGTATTTTTTTTTTTAAACCTTACTTTACTTACTTCTGATATTCATCATGATATTTATTTATTGTCCTAGCACAAATACACAAGGACATGGCTAACAAGACAGCAAACCTCCTCTTTATATACTTGTACATAAGCCTGTCATACAAACATACTTTTAGCATCACTGTAATATGACAAGACAAATCACAAGTGTGCTGGAAAATGTCATTTCATAGGTCATCTGTCAAAGACCTCTGCCCAGTAGGTGGCGAAAGCAGGATCACAGACCAATGTCTGAAAAGAGGCCTTCATAGTAAAGTGTGCTAAAAAACATGCTGTAGTAGAGGCCCTGCAGAGCACAGTGGTACTAGAAGTACCTAATGCTCATCAAGGCTGCATTTATTTGACCAAAAATACAGTAAAAACAGTAACATTCAAATATTACAATTATTTTTATTGGTGACAAAGCTGAATTTTCAGCATCATTACTCCAGTCTTCAGTGTCACATGATCCTTCAGAAATCATTCTAATATGATTTGGAGCTTAAGAAATATCTATTATTATTATTATTATTATTTATCATCAATGCTAAAAACTAGGGGTGTAACGATACGATACTAAACTCACAAAACGATATTTATCGCGATGATTTAAGCCAAAATAAGAGATGTTTTTTAATTATTACTTTTTTATTATCATTTAAATAATATTATTGTTATTATATTATCATCATCAGGACACACAATTATTCCCCCATTACATTACTATACATTATACTCAACATAGTATAGTCGTTTAATGTAGTAGTGTCACTGAAACTCCATAAACATTCTTTTTTTTCCAACTTTCAAACATTCAACTTTCCGCCTCTCCTGCTATTAATGCACTATATAGAATAAACCATCTAAAATGCTTTGAATAATCATACTACTAAAACTAAATGTGATATGGTGATTTAAATGATGTTTGCGCTTCCACTTTGTGGAGTGTCATTCCGGCAGCACGTGCAGTTCAGATGATCAATGCAATCAGTCACAGTTTTAAATCGCAAGAAAGCGTGTCAAAACGACTATTCCCAAACTGTAAATGGTTAGTTCTGCATTTACTCGCTCATGTTGTTTCCGCGCGTAACGTCACATTTGAATGTCCGTGTTTGCTACAGTATCCGTGCCGTTGTAAATCTGTTCATCATATAAAGCCATAGTGTCTTTTCAGAAGACTTGGATTTGGATTAGACCACTCGATTAATTTTTACGATGCATTTGCGAAATTTTTGGGATCTTGAAGTTTGAGAGGAATGGACTTTAAATGGAGGTACAGAAATCGCTCTCTGGTTTCTTGAAAAAGATCTTCATTTGAGTTTTGAAGTTAAAAGAAAATCTTATAGGTTTGAAGCAACATGAGGCTGAGTACATCACAGAATTAAAATTGAGTGAATTATAGGCCTTATAAATACAGTAAGCTGAGCGTTAATATACTCATATCATTTGCATCAACAATATATATCGTCGCCTTTTCATATTGCAATGTATCGTTACATCCCTACTCAAAACTGTTGTACTTTTTGTTGTTTACATTTTTATATTTAACAAAAATGCAATTTAATGCGTCGTTGCTGAAAATCTTACTGACCCCAAACTTTTGAAGGGTAGATTATTAGATACAACAGTCCATTGAAAAGTATCAGGCACAAAGATAATGTATTACATACATATAATAAACTACAGTACAAGGCGCCCAAATGGGGTCCATGGAAATGTTAATCTAACAGTACCATAATGTTGGGAATGTAAACTATTTAAAGTTTAAATGGGTCTTTACACATAAAAATGTATATAGGAGCCCTTATGTTTTAGGAAGGGTGTCTCTCGCAAAGTTTCCATGATTAATGGATTTTTAGCAAATATATCATAGTAACAAAAGACACTTACATTCTTTAGACATGCCCACTTCCAGGCACTTCTGCAGTCGGCAGTACTGGCAGCGGTTTCGCGTGACCTTGTTGATGATACAGCTCTTCTCTCTGTGGCAGGTGTACACCATGTTCTTCTGAATGCTCCTTCGGAAAAAGCCCTGAGGAGAGAAGCAAGCATGGAGGTTTACAAATGGCACACACAAGCAAATTATCTCCAACCCCAAGAACCTCAGAAAGACTGAGGCGAAAAAGTTATATAAAGTCACTGATTCACCAGATATTCATATATATTCACATCATGCGCATCATCGCTATACACAAACATAAACAACCGTGGCATAGATACAGCTCACTCTCTCACACACATTATTTCTTGGCATAATGGCTGGCTGAGCTTGGTTTAGATTTGGCAGTATTATGGGCTGCAGGGTATTATCTTTCAGTTCAAGTTCCCATTGGCTGATAACAAGCAGAGCTTAACCCACAGACTCGAGTGGAGCAATGCAAATGAAAAAGAGATTCACAGTATTCTTCTGATCTTAATTACTGCTTGGTCAGACTCTCGAGGGCAGAAAGTCAGACAGAGGTCATGAACGTACATAGCAAAAGCAGGAAAGATGCAGCTGAAGCCACACACACACACACACACACACACACACACAAGATAGCAGATGTCAAACAGTGACTGTGTTGGCTTGTGCAAGGGATTTCAGCTGCTGTGCTGCAACCACGACTCTCTGGCAGAAGATTAAATAGTGAAAGCTTCACTCGTGACCGCCGCTGGGCACGTGGGTATCAGCGGCGCTCTGCAGGATTGACTGACTGGGCCGAGCAACAACACAGTATGTGTTCAATGTTTCAGCGGGGCTCCGTAAGCGAAATAAGATCCAAAGTCACTCTTTCATACTGGGCCGGTTATGACTTATACCTTACAAACAGGGTAAAACATTTGATAAAACTGATGGTTTCGGACCTAAAATACGATTGGATAAGCCCCATTCACACATTAACAGGGGTACATGATACTAAAATTATAGCTGATACCAATGCCCTGATGATCTATGACTGATAACTGGACACTTAAAAATCTATTTTAAGGTAAAGAAAAAAAAATAAAAAAAATGTCACATTAAGCAATAAATGCTACAAGTGAATTTAAGAAACATATCGTTAACTTAACATTTAACACGCGCGCATTTCAACAAATGTACAGCTATACATTGTGGCATGTTTATTAAGAATTTGTGTTGATGTGATTATCTATGAACTGCATTCATTAGAGTATGCATCCTATATGATACAATTTTCAAAGCAAGCTTACAGTAAAAACACCATCCTCCCATCTCTGGTTTAAAAAAACAATAATCCCCAAGGCTTTTAGTGGAAAAGCCTTCAACATATCAGTCAGGGCACCCAGAGATGCTTTTAGTGTGTCTGTGCTTTTGACAGGTCTGTCCAGTGGCTGCCATCTAAAAACACTCATGTCCTTTCGGCAAAAGCGTGTGTCCAAGGACATGCGCCGCATGCTGAAAGGACGTGTCCCTCTCAAACTCGGTCTCGGCTATGAAAAAGTAATAAAGGAAAAGGTGAGCATGGCAGATGTGTGACAGAACGTGTGCTCGAGTGAACAGGCTTTCTAACGCGTTGCCCAGAGGCCTGAACTCCCTACAGAGGAGCTCTCATTCATTGGCCATGTTTTATTCATGCCAGCTCTGATCTTTTGGAGGTCATTGTGGTAGATGCAGATGAAACGCTTCAATCTGAACCAGTATCAGCAGGTCAGATACTACTGAAGATGCGCCTTGTATAAAGTTGTACGCCGCTTCTTGCACCTTTTCTTTTACAGTGAAACGGCATTTAAATTCCACTAAAATGATTTTGCAGCTTCAAAAATAGACCACTCACAATAAAATACTGCAAAACTTCTCGTAGTCTCGTAGCAATTACAGCATTCAAATTGACTTGGCATGGGCTATATTAAAAAGGCAGCAAAATTACACAATTGAACCTTAAAGCATTAGCTCTACACTTTCTGACAAAACAGGTTTAGATCAATAGCAGCCAAATGTCCCATGAATCATGGCTGATGGTACCCTTTGTACAGCCGACTGCTGTCTCACCTGGAGAGCTGATTCATTGATAACAAACCCATGACAAAAGTCACACTGGTCCACAATCAAAAGGCCTCATTTCCTCATCCTGCATCACTCGCTCTGCTCTATGCCGCTGTTGGCCAGGCCTGAAAGCCACAGGAATGAAGCTCAATATCATCACAAGGTGTGAAGAATGCTCTGGCAACAGAGGGGCAGCTGGGTAATTCCACTGGATTAGGGGCTGCAGCAGTGGATCATTGAAAGGAAGGCAAGGGAACGAAGATACAGACTAAAGTAATGGCTCCTGAAAACTTTGCTTTGCCATAACACAAATTACATTTTAAAATAGAAATATTATTTAAATAATAAGAAATGTTTCATATTTTTTTTTACTGTAGTTTAGATATAAAGAACACAGCCTTGCTGAACAGAAGAGACTACCAAATAAATAAATAAAATTAAATCGACCCGAAACTCTTGAGCGTTTTTTTTTTAAAATATATCATTGACAAAATGATTGATTGATACAAGCAAGCATTTTTATTATGACAGTAAATGGATGAGTTAGAGGACATAATAGGATGCAGGGCTGATCTGTGATGCTAATCTTTCGCTGGGCATCGCCTGACCTTTGCGAACCCTGGATTGACCCGTTCCTGACCTGCCAGGGAGATCCTGTGAGCGGAATGTGGCAGAGGAGGGCAGGAAGGAAACGGTTTGAGGTCTGCTGTGGCTCCCCTTGGCAGGAGTGCTAAGCCTCTTTAGTGTCTCCACTAATCCTGGACATGAGTATAAACCCCCAGGCACACTGAGACAACGGAGGAGCAGCCGTGTGTTTGTATGAAGTGTGGACTATTTCCAATGGATTTAGAGATTCAAGAGACCATGAAAGATCAAAATAAGGTCGTCTGTCAGTTTGGTGTGACTAAGTGGTCGTATTTTCAGGTGTGCTCCTGACGTAAAGTTTGTCTCAAATGATAAACGGCAAAATTACCTCAGATTTTCCCAAACATTTAAGGCAGAAATGCAAGCATCCTTTACACATATTGCAATCCCAGAATGCATTGCGACAAGCTCAGTGAAAAAAGGATGGGGACAAAATGTGTGCTATATGCATGCAGCCAGACTTTTCAAACAGTGCAAACTCTGTACGCTCAGTGCAAGACTCGTGCAAGTTATCGCTCATAACTTCTGGAGAGAAACCGTGCAAACACTAGCCAAAGATTAAACTTTCTAGTGTGCATGTGTTGAGCGCCTGTGTTTGCTTAGGTTCTCCTAAGGTTTATTTATCCATTCGGTCACCTGATCGGGACCAGTTTGGGATCCTTGCCACTGGCTTACTTAGTCGGGACACGAAATTTCCAGCCATATTACAGATTTGACCGTACTGTCACCATTGTATGAGAACTGAACGATGACAGTTTTTCTGCAGAACTGCTTTATAAGCTGAATTGAACTAATTTCATAATTGATAGTTAAATATTGGCTATATACACCGGCAAAATATCAGATATGATGTGCTTTACACAGTTATTGAACCGAAATGAATCAACAACTGAACTAATTTCAAATGTCAAGCGTTATTTTCCTGTTTATCACTGTAAAGTTGCTTTGAAACAAACTGTATTGAATAAAGCACTATATAAATAAAGGTGACTTTACTAGTAAATTTAACCTAGGTTAATCCACTTCAATTGATGGATAAGGGCTGCCTTGTTTAGTGTGGCCTATGGGTAGCATCCTATCCTCACACAGGTGTTGCTGAAACATTGAAATGCATCAAGAATGTCTTTTTAAACAAAACCAAATCAAATTGTGCATTTTAAGTCCGTTTCAAATAAGTAATTCATAAGTTTATTTAAAATAGGATGCCACCTTTGAGAGTAAGTTAGTTTTAACAGAAATGCAAAACAAAGTTCTCAAACATTTCTCCGACTTAAGGACATAGAGCTCAAACGCTCTTTGTTCATCTCAAAACAGACAAGGCTGTAGGGGCGAGAGGAGCGTGATGGGTGCTTTGGATGGATGGATGCTCCTCCTAACATTCAACAGCAGCGAAAAAAGGGAGAAGATAGCACATGCAAATTTAATGAAGTTATGTTTATTTTTTTCAACGAGCGCCGTGTGTATGTGCGCCCATGCAGCTCTCCACCCACGCTTCCCTGCGGCTGCGCTCAGATAAGCGGGCTTTGTAACCATCATAGTTCAACTCCCAACCCTGTGTTTCTCTTTCTCAGGGAGACACTGTCTAGATCATACAATTGTATACACGAGTTTTCAATTATTAAGTAGCACAGAAAAAAGGCTGGAATTCACAGCTGTGCCAATGGGGTCATCCCCCATTCAAAATATTGTTAGTTAAATATCTGATATATTTGGCTTGTGTATATACCCAACATTCAGATTCATGACTCAAGACACACAAAAATAATGGCCTCAAAGTATTTGGATACTTTGGAGGCTTAGTCCCAGACTAAAATGCATGTTTAAACTGTCTTAACTGAAAGCAACTTCCTCTTAAAATAGGTCAGCGTTATTGTTTTGTCTCAAGATCAGAACATCAGTAATGTTTTTCTCTAAAGAACATTTAAAAAAGCTACTTAAATGATTTCAATTTAACTAAGGCCTAATCCTGGATTAATCCAAGTCCTGTCTGTGAAACCAGGCCTTAACGTCTGAATGTCTTTGCATTACAAAACGAAATATCAAAAACAAGTGTCACAAAAAACCTGTCACAAAAACCCCCCAGGAAAACATCTCTCAAATTAGAAAACAATAGATATACTTGACTACTAACACCAGACCAAATGGCCATTAGTTTGTGGTATTTGTTTGCAGATACAACTTAGTTTTGATATTGCATATCTTATATAGACCAAAAACATTTTGGGGCCACAAATCAATCCTTTTGCAAATGAAGATGTGATGGATTCTTACCTTGCACCCTTCACATGCGCTGACTCCATAGTGGTAGCCCGATGACTTGTCCTGACAGACAAAACAGGGCTTATAGACCCGTGGGGGAGGCGGCGGAGAGGGTGGGCTGGGTACGATCTCCTCCGAGCTTGTGCTCTGGGTCTCCACAGCTACAAGGGAACAGAGACAGCTTTTAGTTTGACCCAATGTGCCATAATTTCCTCACAGGTTATTAGGTTCATTTGAGAAAACAGCGTTTTGTCTTTTAGCAACAGTCTCTACAGAGACTTTCAACCTTCAAAAGATCCCTCCGCTCCCCAGGAAGGCTCAGTGAGGGAACACGCACACATCCCGATGAGCAGCTAAGGTCATGCATGTCAGGAGGATGTTTCCATTCCTGGTGTGAGCAGACAGATAGGCTGGTGCCACGCTCTCCTTAAACACTCACTCTGCTTTCTTCCTGGTTTCAGCTGCTACCGACTGGGACGAGTGCCAGCCTTAATTAATAAAGTCATGACAGTCAGTCGGGGTGTGGAGGGAGAAACCGCATGCTGTGCTTGAGTGGAGGGGGCGCCCGAGCCACACGGCACTGTCACAGGGCTGCCATGATCGGGAGCTCATGAAACTACTATGCAATTTAAATAGACCATGAAGGAAACACAAAACTTGGAGTACATCCTGTCCTCTCCACACATCAAGGGCACAAAATGACAAGGACGCTGTATTTTGAATAGCTGAAATTCTCCATGTCTCTGATGTTACCCCTGTATGAATATGCCCACATGTAAATGATCGACTCTGCACGGTGGCGATAATGGCACCAGTATATTTTCTAACCATGAGCATACAGCAACACATTTACTCCACAACCCTCATGTGTCTCTACACTGCAATCCACATCTCCCGCTGCCTCACAAATGCCATGCCATGGAGGAAAATAAGAGATGAAGAGAGAGACTGCTAGTGAAGGAAAGCACGTTACCATGCGGGTGCAGTTTGGGTCTGTCAATAATCTGAGTTAAACAAAGATTCAGGTGTTTTTTTAATAACCCCTAATAGATATTTGATCCTAATAGGGCCAAATTGTAACTAAGTGCACTTCAAAAAATGAAAGGCCAAAACTTTAATTTACATGAAGATTTTCCACTCCCTGACCCTTTGAATGTTTTTGTTACTGTACCATTAAGATTTCTATACGATGTCTGTTATGACTGACTTAACATTCAGGTACACTGTAAATGAATCACTGTAAAAGAAAATTAAGGTCATTCTTGGGAGTTTGTAGTCATATAGGGTTAGATTTTAAAAATGCATCAAGGTGCCAACTCAACTTTTTTTCCTTTCTCCGTTTTCATATTTTTTTAAAATATTTATGTACCTGTATTATGAGTGTGTTGCAGGTATGTGTTCTATTGGTTGTTTTCTCCCAAATATCCATTTGCCAGTACATGCAGTATATCGAAAATCAATACTTTTCCAGGTATAGTATCGAAATTAGAAATTCCAGTATCGTGACAACACTACTACCCATTTATTTTAAGAGAATCAGTTCAATTATGCAGTTTTATTTAGACACCATTTGGTGGTGCTTGTTAGTTATTTTTGACATTTGAAAGAGTTTCTGTTATGTTGAAGTTTTGATCATAACCATTGTGCAGAAGAGTAGAGCTTTTGGTTAGGTTGTGGATAACTGCATGTACTAATAAGCATGTTGCTTTGTTCCATGAACTAGCTTTGCTAATGCCAGTGCAGTAACAAGTTTGTTCCTCCTTGTGTCTTTTAATTGTACAAGATAACAAAGTAAAATTCAAACAGGTTATTCCAAAATGGCCAATAGGTTTTAGTTACATCACAATTAGGGCTGCTATGATTCCTCGATTAAAAAAAAAAAACCCTTGATTGCAATTTACCCGTGTCGAATAACCAGCAAAATACCGGAAGTGGCGCATTCCACGGATGAGAATCCATGAAAATATTAAAACAGTTTTAAGCTATTGTAAATTCACAAGGCTGTGATTCAATTAAACAAATATTCCCTGCAGATTTAATATTTATTTACACTTGTGTCAGTTATGTGCGTCTCAAAGCGGCTCCGTTCTGCTCCACATGAACTGTTATCAATTACATGCATGGAGCGTGTCTCAAACTCCATCTCTGCATATGCTGTTAGTTTGGGTTGCTTCTAACGTTCATCTGGGAACACAATGTACACCATTAATAAGGTATTCATCATTTATAAACCTACGCCAACACAGGAGAATACACCAATATGTTTCTAAATATAATACTGTTTTTATAGTAGTTATAGTACTGTTCATCGAGATTTCAAAATAAAAAGTTTAAACCCTTCACACTCTGTATGTTTTGATGTTCACAGTGGCTGTAGCATTTCTATCATAAAGAAGTGGTCAAATATAAAAGATTAAGTGAATATTTGAATTAAATGACATTTGGCCAATATTGAACAAGGATTTGATCTGCTATAAAGTAGGACAACATCAACCACCAGGCATTTGTTATAATACATAATGTACATAATTGTTTATAATGTATAATTTTTTTAATGTATATCATATGCATTTTAACTGTGTTGCTCTATAAAACCATAAGATTACTTGCTTTTGATACTTTATTTGAACCAAATATTATTGCCTCCTTGTTATTATATGCTTTAAGTAATTTGAATGGGTATTGTTTGCTTCTGTCCATTTTTATTACCTCAAAAAAATCACTCAATCCTCAAAATAATCAATCGATTACCAAAATAATCATTAGTGACAGCCCTAATCACAAATGAAAAATGTCTCTAAATCAGTATAAAAGTTAATTCTGTCAGCATTTAGGAGTACACTACCGTATACACCAATGTGCAAATGTTTAGGGTTGGTAAGTTTTTGAAAGCGTGTTATGCTCACCACATTTATTTGATTAAAACTACAGTAAAGATTAGGGTTAGTTTCGTTTGGGGTTTTTTACGATACCGGTCCCAAATCAATACTTGAATAGAATAAAACACTGAATGGTTGTAATATGTGACAAGTGCTGAGCGTGTCTCTCTCTGGCTTGGCACCAGCCAAAGCGCGAAAGCACGTTTGAATTTAAGTGGCATTGAAATGAGGCACTGAAATCTGCATTCTGATTCAGTCCGGTGACATAGGTACCAGTGCCGGTACCCAACTCTAGTAAAGATACAGTACTACTGAAAAATATTACAATTTTAAACGTATGCCTTTTATCGCTTAATAAAGATATCTTTAACAGCATGTGGTACAGATGGGGCAGACGAGTCAGAAATCGAATCAAACCTTAAACAGAAACAGTGTCTGCGAATGCAAACACAGAGACCCACAAACAAATGCCTGAATGATGAGAGAATTCCCTCTTTAACAATAAGAAAACAGGTGACACTTATAGTTCAACAGAGTTAAGTAGATATTGCACATCTTTGTCTATTACGAGAGATATAGGAGAAAATGAAGCCTCACTTTCATCACGCGACACATGGACTATAACACACTGTTGCTGAGCCAGTGGGCAACCGTCTGCATCTATTTCCTGTGTTCAGAAAAAGCACAGTCAAAGCTAAAAATACCCAACCTGGCACCATCACTGAGTCAGATGAGGATGTCGAGATCTTATTTCTTTCCACACACATACAACAAACGTTCCCACAAACGCAAACATGCTTCCCAACACATGATCAAATGCTAGCACAACCGACTTCAATGCAGTGTGTTGAGAGAGCTGCTAAATGGTTTTATTTTTTAGCAAGAAAATAGAGCAATTCCAAGAAATATAGTGCCATGAAGGGACAGTTTATGGAGAATTACAAGCAGTAATTTAGGAAATACACGATTTCCCTAAAAATACAGACTACACTTTCTGATTAATGGATTTATGACATTTCCAGTAAAAAAAAAACCCCAATGTAACAAAGCTGAGAAAATACTGAAATTGTTATTTAAAGGTATACTATGTAACTTTTTTCGCCACTAGAGGGCGTACATTCAAAACAACAACAATGTCTTAGCTTGATGACGATGTGAATGAATGTCGTCTTCAACTCCACCGCTGATGGTAATCAATCACACGGGAATCAGAAATCATGCTCATGGATGAGGTAAAGTAATAGTTTTATAAATGTTGCGTTTGATGACATGATTTTCTTTCACTATAATGAATTAGCCGCAAATAAAGTAAGGTTTAATACTAATTGGTTGTCATAGATGTTACTGTATTTCTCGAATTCAATTCAAAACTAACTTTTTGGTAAAACAAAAATAACAAAAAAACCCTAAAGCTACAGCATAAACAACAAATTTACATTTACCAGTTCTTAACATGCCTTGAAGTATTCACAGTGAACATGACCTCACCATGTTTCACATCATATGCATAGACAATAAGACATTCAAACAATAAGACTAGCACTGTTGTTTGATATAAACAAATCACACGTTTTCTGTCAGTAAAGGAATTAAACCAATTACTCACCTGTCTATTAAACACATGCAAGATCGGCGTCTCTGTCTAGTTTAAGTTTTTCGCGAAGTTCTCTCCATTTTGAAAATGCCACACCGATGTTGATCCTGGTTTTATTTCTCTTCTTGTCCCAAAATCGTCTTGGGTCATTTGGTTGACCTATACATTGACATTTACGTTGATGGGACTTGTCTTTGTCGACAGAATCAGCTGCAAACGGCAAAGAATAATTGTGTTCCATAACAACTGCGCGAAACAAACTACCGGTAGTTGCTTGATAGACGCTACACCGTCCACATTTGTCCACGAGACTATATGCTGCCATGGTTTCTACGGCAACCGAGCGGAAACCGAGGGTAATGCGGAAATGACGCCATTGACTGGCGACTCCTTCACTCCTATTCACACGTCCCTGTACCTCGGTTAAAATCGCAATTTTCTCACAATTTACAAATAGTTGGAAACATTTGAGATATTGTAAGTACTCAACTGAACAAAATATATAACACTGGTCTAGTGGTTTATGGATATTTTACTACTAAAATCCTACATAGTGGACCTTTAACTGCAACTATTTTGCCCTATAAAAAGGCGAAAGGCAAAGCCTACATATTTTACTCAATTTTATATAAATTTGATCTACATTTCACTGAATCTGAACAGTTTAACCAACTTTGTGCTGTTAAAAAAAAAGAAAAGAAAAAAAAAAGGGACAAAGTGGTATCTCAGTGCAAAACATTCACAGATGGTACTTCAGTTTGTATTTTTCACACAAAGAGATAACAGGAAGTGAGAGAAACTACCGGCTGGCATCACACATCCTGCTCTCAAGAACGCGAGAGCTTCGAGGAGGTGAGACTGTTATTAGATGTCAAATAATTAATTTCTCTCCCACAAATATTCTCACTCTCGTTCACTAAATCTCACTCTCTTTTTCTATGCCATTCATTTGTTCCCTAGAGCGCCGCCTGACCTCTTTCTGCTGCACAGCTCAGATATGAGTGGCACATTTTCCATAACAGGGACAGAGCTCAGCGCAGATCCAGGACAATGTCATGGGAGCTGCTCTTCTGACTGCAGACACACTACATACCTTCATCTTCTCTTGCCCACACCACAAATTCTCAAACTTCCTTTAAACTCGATCTTATCAATAATAAATAGCGCAAATTAAAAATTTAACGGCTCAACTGAACAGAGAAATCTCTCGCTCTAATACAAGTGAAAGTTTGAGTGTTGGAAGCTTTCCTGAACCCGAATAACCCTGAATAACCGCAGAACTGGCAGCACAAGCGGCTTCCTGTGAAGCTGTGATCAGGTGGCACGCTCTAATTACGCACTCTGTTGCATCTCTGAGGAGACGCGTCTTAGTCATGGCTGTTGAGTTGGCCTGTAGCTCTGGAGAACAACCTTGCGCTGAAATGAGGTTTAATTATGCCCAGAGGTTCGACCCAGGGTAACCTTACATTAAACGCTGTGAGGCTTTAGAAAACGGGTTGGCTTCACCTGTCTGAGACGCCCCTCGTGCACACGAAAACATCCCTTATCAAGGTGTTCTTTAGCTGTTTAACATCCCCATGTGCTTCCATGGTTAAATCCCACATTAAAACTGCCAACACCTAGGCTCTGTTCCAAAACCTAGCAAGTTGGCAACCTAGATAGCATTTTAAATCATCAAAAAGTATGCAGTCTTTCAAAAAATACTGTCACAATTTAAGGCAGCAACCCCAGGCAGGCAATCCCAGCATGCATTGCAACCATGTAGGCAGCTCTCTAGGCTTTGGAGCACAGATATGGTTCAGTTTGTGAGGGACTAATATCCCAAGAGGGCAAAAATGTCATCTTAGCAAAATCACAAGGACATGATTTTTAAGTATAAGATCGAAGTAATATTGGCAGCCTGCACAAGCAGCTGGCATTGATGTCCTGTCACTGGAAGAGAAGCAGCAGTTGAAGGGGTGAAGGGGAGAAAGATGGTTCTCAGTTTTCCCTAGAGATGGTTAACTGAACTCAATGAACTGCCCTGACCCCTGTCTATTTATGAAATGAGACAAATCATCACACAGAGCAAAACAAACATTGTAGAATTTTTATAATGTACGAGTTTTCAAAGAAAATTAAATATATACCACATACCTTTATATCTTAAGAGCAACAACAACATTAATAATAATAATAATCGTCATTAACGCTCTATTTTCAAATAACATGTACAAATGTATGTTTTGTATCAAATTTATATAGATGATTTGCGTAGACCAAATAATTATATACTACGGATATATTACGGCAGAGGTGCCCAAACTGAAAGTAAATGCTGCATTATATTAATTTATAAATTCACTTATATTCGCTACAATCATAAAAACAAATGTTGACGTTAGAAATGCTTGAATATGTATATTTCACTTATATATGTACAGCACTAGCATATACTGACATTTCACAGGACATGTCAAAACAAGCTACAGTCAGCAATTTCTTAGCGCTCTGCAGTAGACAGCACATATAAAGAGACAATTATGTTATTGCACACAGAGCGAGAAAAATATTATAGTGTGAAAGTCTTTGCGTGTGGGTGTGTGTGTCGAAGTGTGAAAAATAGAGGAAAGATTGTGAGTTGTGTGTGAGAGAGCGAGAAAGATAGAGAGCGCGTGTGAGAAAGAGAGGGAAAATAGGGCAGAGCATGAAAGGAAAACGCTGCATACCTCTCAGCGTTGGCGGCAGCTCTCTGGAGGAAAGTGGATCCTGGTACAACTATTAAGCCTCCCTATACTTACCCGACACACACTCAATAAAAAAAATGAGCCCCCATTTCTTTGTGTTATTCAAAGTTAACCCAGTAAGAGGGGGATGGATACAAATGGAATCAAGGCCTCATCATTACCAACACCATTATGGTAATGGGACAGTGCTGCTGGGCACAGAGAGATAGAGACACTGGAGAAAAATGAGGGAGCGTGCAGGATGAAAAGTATGCACTCATGTGAGACTACGATGTAGGTCACTTTGCACCAGAGTGCTGTGAGTCACAGGCCTGGATCAGTAGCTCAGTCTGGTGACTCATCCCTTTAAGCTCTGCCTCTTCTCTCCTATTGGTCAATGAGGGCATGCCAGGCTGCCTTTTTCCCCAATAGTCATATTTTAGTTGGGGAAGTGGTGAAATAATTTACTCCTACAACCTGTGCTGGTATCCAGTCACACAGGTTTTTATATATGTAACAGAAGATAGAAATGTGCTTTACATAGATTTGATATACCATTACATCCAAACATAGCCCACTTCATACATGAACACCAAAAAATGGATTTACACAGACAGGTGACAACATATATATATTTATTAGGGGTGGCACGGTTCACAAAACCCACGGTTTGTATCACGGTTTTAGGGTCACGGTTTTCAGATCTGTACGGTTTTTGTTGTTGTTTTTTTTTATCGTTAACACTCCAGAAATTTACTTCAGCATATGATATATAGCTTAATCAACCACAATTAGGATACAGTATTAAAAATTGTTATATCAAGTTGTTTCCTAACTGGCTGTCTACCGAGTCCGACACATTGGCGTAACATTTTTCATGTTAATCATATCAATTTTGATCAGAACAATGCACTGTGGCTTTAATTCAGCTGACCTGATTAACACATTTCACCATGAAGTGTTCCACAATCACTATATGACATCCAGCACTGTGAAAAGAAAAAGAAAATACACAAACACAACACTGCCAGAAGTTTTTGCCCAAACTTCAAAGGCATGTTTAAATTATTAGAACTAGAAGCATCTTAACTTTTAAATGTTACATTTATCATGTGAACTACTTGTATACAACATATGAATGTGTGTATGAGACAGAGGGGAACACGGTCGCATTTGCAGCAGATGTTGCCCATCATAAATCAAAGCACGAGAGAGACAGGGGTCGGAGGAGAACACCGGAAAATGTGACAGAATGGACTATATTTGCCTGTATTTGCAATCCATGAGCCGCGGTTCAGCTGCGCGACTCGCGAGACAAACACTGCCAGTATGTGTCTGCGCAACGGGCAGCGCATCCTCCAACTCCGGGCAGCCTTCCTTATCTCTCCCACTTTCATTTGACCTACATGTGACGTGACCTGCAGCACTCCACTTTTACTTTACTGTATGTCCACACACACCTCTTATTTCGCGCGAAAAGGACATCCACTGTCTGAGGTAACATACGGGCACGAGGATACATTGCGCATGCGCGAACCGTGCGACGCACACACTCCGAACCGAGACAAGCTAATTTTTTTCCATGTACCGTGCCACCCCTAATATATTATATTATATTATATAAAACTTTATCCGTCTAAAACGAGCTGTACTGAAGGACTGAACATTTTGCACAGTCATGATTTAAGCTGCAAACGTCCTAAGGGAAACATCGGTGTCCACCTCCCTCTTCTCAACAGGATGACTTTTTTTTAAAGCAACGTACAAAGCAGCTCCCAGACGCTAGACTACAAGCAAAGATCTCATGCTCTGATTCATGAGTCATTGTTTACACAGCACACAATAGGTCATGAGAACAGTATTTGCCCACAAACCAGTACTGTTGTTCGAGTTATAAAGTCTTCTCTAATCTGTACTGTATAAAGTGGCTTTCATTGAGCATTCAGAATGCTCAGAGTAATTCAAAATTCTCTCATCTCAAACACATGCTCTTTGTGTGGCATTCAGTCAGCTGGTGAATGGACTGAATGGTATGGTGAGGCAGCACTGTATCTATTGTTCATTTCTAATTCAGATAAAAATCACAGGGGCTTTTACAGTCCATTTACATATGCGTTTTGAAGTCGTATGCGTTTGATCTGTCAAAAAGGGTGCTTACTGGACAATAATCGGCAGAATGTGATCACTTTAAAATGACATTTGACTATTTGAAAAATGTTTTACGACTCAAGTCAACCAAACTTGACCCGAGGACTTTTTTGTTTGAATGGATGTCAGTGGAGGAGAGGCTTCACTACATTGAATAGACTGCTTTTGTGGGAAAACGGCTTATTAAATTAATATACAGCCCATCGGCAAATCAAATCACCTTTATTTATATGGCGCTTTATACAATACAGATAGTTTCAAACCAGCTTTACAGTGATTTAATGATTTAATCAGCTTTACAGGAAAATTGTTCATTTCGGCTGTTGTTCAGCTGAAGTAAGTTCAGTGTTGATTAGGGTTAGGTACCGTTCACATTTTAACTGGTACCGAACGGTACCTTTTTTCGGTACTTTAGGGATTCATCAATAACCGTAAAGAAGCTGTAAGTCATTTTTAGAAGTGTTATTGACATTATGCCAGAGCTGCCTTGGTCTCTGTCTGCCATTGTCTGTGATGTTTGTATACTGTAATATTTACCAGTAAATTGTAGACTACTAGCTACTTAATTGAATTCATAAAAACCCATATTTTGTTTCTTTATAATTCAATTTCTATGAAAAGATTCCCCACAAATTCGGTGTTGTGTATTTTCTGGTAATCAAATGAAGCCATAAAACATTAATTTATCTTTTAACTTAATTAAACAAACTTTGCCAACAAAGTGCTGCACAACTGAGCTTTATACCTTTTAAAAATTAAAACATAGAAGAAAAATGTATTCATTACTACAAAAAAAAATAAAGTTTTGATAATTTAGCATTATTATATTAGTGTTAGTATTATTACACTAAATTCTACTGTACAACAGTAATATATTTTTCAAGTTAAAACAAACTTTTATTTTGACGTGTTGCGAGTTTCTGTGTGTTAATGACATGACGGTAGTTTTTCCTCAAATGAAACGGTAATATGCTCATGAAGTGACTCAGAGCGGCTCTGGAGAGGACGGTCATGCATTCATGTCCTCGTATGAGATGGAAACACGCGACAGTCACGCGCAATTCTGTGTGGTAAACTAAACTGCGCGTCAGTGCCATTCATTCACACAGAGACACGCAGAATTCGTATTTAAATAGTCTTTTTGCTGTTTAATATTCACAGACACTCGTCTATATGACCAGATGCATTTTCAGGTACCGCAGTTTGGTACCGATTGATTTAATGTGAATCGGTACATAATTCGGTCGGTGCCCTTAAAAGTACAGAGTTCGGTACCCAACACTAGTGTTGATTCGGTTACATTGTAAAGACCATCAATTATTACATTAGTTAATTTAATCTATAAAGCAGCCAAATGTCATTGTCCAGTTTATTTCTGTGCAGTGCAGTTTTAAATGAATGAACTATAACTTTAACATTAGATTAAATTGAAAATGATCAAAAAAACAAACAAAAAAAAAACAGTATGCTGCCGCTTTCCAGTTAACGCATGCTCCCAGTTAAAGTGTGTACAGCTGTCATTACAGTAGCTATAATTTCATTGCAGCGGTACAAGCTAAAAAAAAAGCAATTATGGAACCCTATCAATTATTTGTTGCATAGTAAATGCATACCAACACAGGAAAAATACAAATTTGTACTACCATCCCAATTGGGCAAGCAGGTAGAAAACAAAAACAAAAAGTATCACTACTGCACCCTGGATTTGTATTCATTTCTAAAATACTGACCTCATCATAAATGTATAAAAGTAGCATTCACAAATTGCATGTTTTTCATGTCCCATTTAAGATGGATTTGACCAAAAAAAAAAACCAGAGATGGGTATTTAACATCTGTTGCCCCATATAAGCATTCATTTTGACAGTATAGATGTAACGCATAATCAGGACAGCCTCGCTCCTACACATATATAAATACAGCAGCGAATGGCAGAATTGAGGTCCAGCGCTGCTAGAGCCCACGGTGGCGTTTAACAGCACAGAGAAGCAGTGCCCTTTCATCACGGCAGCTGTACTCAGCAGGGTGAAGCGCAAACGCTTGTCAGAGTTCTTTGTGGTCAAACCCAAGAGGTAGCAATTTTCCAATTAAGCCACATTTTTATGGGTTCCTTGGCCAGCAGAGGGAAAAGGAAAGCCCTGAAAACAAACAAATAAGTGTGGTGCAGCACGTGGAGACAAGATTAGCATTTCCCAAAGAGCCTTATTACAGTTGCGTCTCAAGACGCGGGACTGCCTCCCTAAACCAGGCAAATAAAATACAAAAGGCAGGCAACGAGGGAAGGGATTCAATTAGATCAGGGTCAGTAATGAGATTAGCTTTTCGCTTAAATCTTCATGGGCGGAGTTACGTGCGGGAACCCTGTTAAAAACTGTACAGGAATCAGGATCTTAAAAGGCTTACAGTTTGCCTCTAAATAGCTTGCTTAGAGTTGGCTCTTCAGATACAGATCCAGTTACCTCCCACTGCGCCCTGCGCATCTCAACCAACCCTGAAGTGGGCTGTCACGCGAGCCCCAAAGCCCAGAGAATGGTTTATACGATGACAGGCATGCTTAGCATATTGTGGACTTACAAAAGGGCCTAGAGAAGGGGGCCAGCTCAGTCATAGCTGAGGGAACCCCTGATCTGCCACTAATAGCCGCTGACCTACATTCATCCGCAACAGCCCATGCCTCAGTGAATGCGTAGAGAGGGACTCCAAATAAAAGAGGGGCTGTGAGACTGTTAGCGCTAGTTAAGTACTTTTCTTACACCGCCTATAAAGCCAACTGCCTCTTAAACCTCAGCAAGGCCTGAGCATGTCTACGTCAGAGAGAAAGAGAATAAACTATGGATGGAGAAAAACAGAAGGATGGATAAAAGCAATATGCTTTATGAAAAAGGCTTTTAAAAGGTCCCGTTCTTCGTGTTTTTTTGAAGCTTTGATTGTATTTACAGTGTGCAATATAACGTGTTCATGTTTCGCGTGTAAAAAAAAAACAGTATTTTTCACACAATTTACTTATCTGTATACCGCTGTTTTCACTGCCCTAAAAACGGGCTGATGAGTTCCTTTATTCTATGAAGTCCCTCCTTCAGAAATACGTAACGAGTTCTGATTGTGCCAGCGGTTCCCGTGTTGTGATTTGACCGCAGCTTAGCGAACGTGGCACGGTTCCTGTGTTGTGATTCGACAGCAGCTTAGCGCACGTAACTTGCACGGAAAGGTCACGCCTCTTAACGGGAGATGTATGCGCTCAATGATCTCTACAGCGTCCCTGGGAAAGCCAAACAAAGGTGATTTGACTCCGGAATGAAAATAACAGCGTCTCGACGACATGGCGACAAACACAGTCAAACGCACCACTTCCTTTTCTCCACGCAACACTTCCTCTTCTCCACGTGGGACAGCAACAAGACCACGCCCTCTTTTTTCACGTATTCTTGTGGGCGGAGGTTAGTCTGTTCTACTGACGTAATTAATGAAGGAAGTACCAGGATGTAGTCCAAGCCGGTCGTTCGCTGTAGGCTTTGAAAGGGAACTTCTGTTAAATAAAATATCTCGCTTGGCATTGAACTTTGAGCTTTATAATTGTACAGGTATTATTTATGCTCTAACAGCAACATCACACACTAACTAAAGTTTGAACAATGGGATCATGAAGAACGGGACCTTTAACAGCTCCAGTAACCAAAGAAAGCTGCTCATCTTGGTGATTTGCTGCTTATAGGGATGCATGATTTTGGTAAAAATCGAATTGACATTTTTCTGATCAATTTGATCAAAGTGCAATTTATAAAAAATACGCTTGCTGTGCTTGTTTTGTAGGGCTGGTTTGGTGAAAATTGGGATGTATATCATTGTGCACTCATGAAATACTCAACACATTAATGAAAAACAAACTGCACAGAAATAAATATTTAAATTAAAGACATGTATTTTAAATTGTATAACGTAGCTTTTTAATTAGGCAACAACATATGATAGATAGGACAGAACAAGATGGGGGCTTAAAGGCACAATGTAAGATTTTTGGATTAAAATATCAACAAAACAAAAAAAAACACTAGAACGGTGTTATATATATTGTTGACTTGTGTTCTTGCATTATCCCAAATGTTTCTAAGAATGTTTAAATCCAGAGAAATAAGCAATTTAACCAGGACCCCCATCAATGACATTATACCCGTGTTACCCTCGAGTTAGTTTTTGTTGTTGTTGTAGAAACCATGGAAACACCAAAGAAGCTTTAATATATGGTGTGTTTTATTAGACAGGTGAGCAACTGTTTGGATCATTCATGGACAGAAAACGCATGATTGTTATACAGCTCAACACATTAAGTCTTATTGTTTAAATCTGGTTTTCTTAATTTACCGCGAGTACCATGTTTTACCATGACTAATATCGATCTAGCTCACTGCAGTGTGAACAAGTGCCTCATAGCAGTGCCGAGCGAACGCACAGAGTAGCATTAAACATAACTTTCAAACACACTCAAATGTGTGTAATATAAAACAGTGCTGCGTTACCCCACATACGCATGAGTGGAAGCGGAAGCACTCGTCTGCGGCAGAATAAAAGCTCTGCCAAATCAAGCCACGCCTTTGTTTTGAATAATTGACCTCTAGCGGCGAAAAACTAAATATTGTGGCTTTAAATATTCTACCAACAATGTGCTACCAAGTAAAAAAGTTAATTTTGAGTCCAAGTTGTTCACATGCAAAAGGACAGTGCCACACTTTACTCTGAAACATATTTTATTCAAATCGTGATTTGATAACTGCACTAAGACATATTGTAATTTTAGTTTTATGTTTTCATGAAGAATGGCTACAGTTTGCAGCAACATCACAAACTAAAGCTCTTGTACTGGGATATAGTGAAAGAGAGAAAGCCAAGAGGGCAGGGAAGCAGCAGGTAAAGGAAATCAAACTAGGTCAAATGTCAGATACTGTGGACGTAGGATTAGAGAGTTGTTTAGTTGACTAGTTGTCAAGGATCCGTTTACAGTGTCTTCATTACCACTCGACCTTACAAACGGCCCGTCATCTTGTAAATACAACTCACAGAAGAGTATAAAAAGCTAGATGAGCATCAGTACCGCACCCAACACTCAGGTCCTTTTCTGATGACAGCCGTTTTAATTAGTGTTAAAGAATGATTACTAATAGGTGGCTTCATCACTTCTTGATTTTTTTTTTATCCTTTAAAGCTATGAGCCAAAAGCCGTCAGACACCAGGAGTTATTTCTCCCATCAGTAAGATGTAGATAATCACAGGACGAGTAGAGCAGTCGTTCCCACAACTCTATTAACAGTATGCGCCTCATTAAGCCACTATATTCATTTGCAGCACCCTACAGAATTCATTCTGATAATTAACAATCTAGTGAGTGAAGAAAAAGTAAGCTCCACAGGACAAAGCGGTCCATTTCGCATCCCATGACTGTTTAATACTCTTCTGACTTGAGATCTCACCAGGGGGGGAAAAAACGAGATGACAGAATGAAGCTATGCACAGAAAGCCATTATTTCATCTCGCCGTCACATTAGGAAAGTTGAGACGTGATCCATAAAACAAAATTCTGGAGGCATGAATCATGCCGTTATGTGAAACTAAGCAAAAAGTGAAAGGCCATCTGGGACATTCAGGACTAGACAAAAAAAAATCTGCTGGACATTACAGACATGCTAATTTCGTTCCCTTTAACCTTCCCCATCCCAATGGTCCCTGTGAGGCACTGCCCAACCCATTCTCAATGGGCCCCTCGCCAGAGCAGGTTTTAGCCCCCAGGCCTCCCTTATTTTTATTGCCTGTGTTTATAGCTCGTCTTGGTTTCTCTTTCTGCCCTCTTTTGCTTGACATTTTACGGCGTGCAATATAAAAGACGCCTTCCACCCCCCCTCTGTCTGAGATTTTAAGTCCCTCGTCCACAAATTCTTTTTTTTTTTTTTCTGCACCGAAATCCGGCCCTCAGGAATTCACTTGATGTCACTGGCCATCAGGAAACACCACAATGGGTCAAGAGCAGTCTTTTGAAACAGACCATGCACAGCTGGACGACATTCATCTCCTACAACTTAAAAAAAAAAGAGAAGAAAGTCTCTTATCACTCTTATTTCCACATATATTATCAATTGCTGCTGTGTGACACAATACCGCTCAAATCAAGTTTCCGACCTCGTTGTGGACTGTTGCTGGTGTGTTTGGAAGTAAAACAGATGTGTGGTCATCCATCTGTAATCAATATAAATCGCTCTCAAGTCAAAAAGCATCTGAAGCACGGGCAGAATGGCTTAGGCAGCTTTAGCCTCAGCCCAAAATCTGTCAATGTGTTTGGGCATAGCGCCCTTCAAATCCGCCTTAGTGCTACATAAATAGAGCGGCCCACTCCAGCACTTCTTCCTTAAACTGCCTTGAGTCTACAAAAAGAGAGTAAGAAACCAGAAGAGTGTATGGACTACCAAACATTCAGAATACTGATTTTAACCAAAAACATGGGACTTGTTAACCTTGCCCTCAGTAACCTTCTTATGTGCAGGTTTGCTCACAGACTCTACCGCCATAAAGAAATGCAGCATAACCTGATAGCACATGACTAAGAAGAGATCTAATGTATGAAAAGCACTTGTGGTTTACAGCACATGGCGGCACTTTAAAGCAAGCAACAGCCATTACAGCTGGAGGGCTGCACATCTGATTTGGAAGGGCGCCATGTGTTGCAAAATCCTGCCCTATGGCCTTGTGCAGGTACAAACCTCACTGTTCTCTCCTCCATGATTAAAGAGCAGCTCTGCTAATGTTCAGCCTTCGGGTAAAAGTCGTCTCTCTGATCTGAAACTTTAAGACACCAGATGGGTGATGTTTAGAGTGCCGTATACCCAACATACACATCTATTAGCCTGTCATGGGACATTTTTTGGCACTAAACGAATACAGATCACATTGATGATACATTTACCACTGAGAAGAAATCTTGAAATTATGGTGTCAATCGGAGCAATAAAGGATCCAGGTGTTGTCAAGTCGCATTGTATAGCAAATCTTATTCCAATAATAAGTTAGCATCTCTAACAAAAACCATGCACAAACCAATGTTACATGACTACTGGGTTTTGAAGCACTATGCTTTCATTCGGGTTCTCTTCCAGTCATTGTTTTAAAGCACTTGAAAACATAAATGCATGCATTTTAACAGTGCTATCGAGAGTCCAGGCCACAGCCATTCATGGTACACCACCAGCTGGTCACATTTGCGTATGCCTTAGCCCCCCCCCAACAGTCCACATGGCACAGATGTGGGGTGTGTGTGTGTGCTGTTTCTCCGCATGAATGTGTGCTACAGGGTGCCAGCAGGCCTAGTATCTATTGCAAGTCCTGCTCTGTATTTAAGGCTAAAAGAAATAAACACTCGGTCAGCCAGCCAAAACCACAGCAACACAAGCACCACTCTTGCCAACAAGGGCCAGTGGCAAAATGCAAACTAGCAGCTCTCCCGTTCTGTGTTCAGCTGCAGGCCTGCCACGCTGTCTGGAGTTCAGGCAAACCCCAGTCCTTAGTAAGCCTTGGTTAACCGACAGACCAGGGCAGTTACTCTTTCCCTCTCAAACTCCTCTAATTCTCCCCTCATTCTGCAGGAATCCCTTTTTTCCACTCTCCATCCCCTCCCAGCTGCAACCGGGCCAGGCAATTGCTCCCACCGGCACAGCACTGTTCATGGGAAACAATAAAACGCCACATGCATTTCCTTAGTTAGGGCTTCCACACCGCAGCTCCATGTGAGGCTCATCAAGCCACTGATAAAAAAAACATGAATGCTTTACTGGCTGACATTTTTATGCAAATTATGGATGCACTGATAAGCCGATCATTATTTTCATGTTATGACTGAAATTAAAAACATTTGTATAAAACAAAGTAAATAAAAGTAACAACAACAAAAAAGGAATAAAAATGTAAGTTAAGTGCTACAGGTGAATTAAGCCGTCACAATATTATAATGTACAGTATAAAAATAGACATTAATTTCTATTTAGATTTTGCAGATGTAATCTGAATGTTAAAAAAGGTATGCATAAACAACGAATACCAATGGGAAAAAAAACAACAGCCATAATTGATTTTAATTATATCATGATTACAAAATATCATGCATCCCCAACGCAAAGTTTGGGATATTGGGAAAAAAAGTGCTGGATGGACACAAAGATAAATATATAATACATTTCCAAATTGTGCATTTAAAAATGTATATGATAATAGCTTGAGGTGTATCTGACTCGGCTACCTTTACATCTCAGATTGTATGACAATGAGCCTTTCCTCAAAAGAAGTCATTTGTCACCAATTGTTGGCAAGCAGAGTGTTTTGGTAAATGTATCACTTTTAATAAAAGAGACACATCGGTTTGCCCACTGGCACAGAACTTCTATTTATGTTTTGTATTAATTTCCCCAGAAGTGACGATTTTGCTCTCTTAACCACGTGACGAAAAGGTAGTTTTTACAATATTTTGATTACGCGAAATTGACAACTTGGGACACAAACATGGCTAAAGTGATGCTGTAAATAATACTATATAATAAAACAGAACTGTGATGATATACAGCAAGGAGATGTGCATGCTCTTCAACAACATGTTCGCGAGAGATCAAGCTCTCCACTAAAACAAAAGAGAGTTACATTGGAATGTCACGAGGATGCTTGTGAATAGAAAGTTAACAGTCTTTTAGTGGGGGAGGAACAGCAGAGAGATCCGACCGCCTGCTTTCATTCTGCTGGGTCCCAGGCAGCCTTCAGAATGATGGAGAGCTTTTCAAACACACCGTGATGGATGCCTCCCTAAGACACGGAGCGCCAGAGCCAGAGGTAGCAAGGCCTAGAGGTCAGGGAGGTGGAGAGCTTAATCCGCTCCTGATGGCCGTGAAGAAGGTGCCCATGTTTGGAGGCCACTAAGAACCAGTCACACGGCACGCTTCAGAAGAAAGCGAGATAATACACACAAGTACCAGAAAGATGCAACACTACAGAACACTTCACGTATAGTGTCACTTAAAGGAACGGACTCTGAAAACATCCATTATTCAAAGTCTCGATCTAATGCAAGACTAAGAATGTGGTCATCAAAACGCTACTGTCTGGCTTTAATTATTCTGAGGATTATCTGAAAGAGCAATGCAATTCAGTCCATTGCTCTCAAGAGTCTTTCGATCTCTTTGTTTTCCTCTGCAAAGTGGAAACTATGATAGGTTTAATCCTGATGTGCCACCTCTGAAAGTCACTGCTGCAGAAATATGGAGTAATACACTAGAGTTGTTCCGATTCCGATACTAGTATCGGAAATATCACCGATACCACAAAAAAGAAATCTGGCATCAGTATCGGCGAGTACTTGAACCCATGTACCGATCCGATACCATTTTCTTAAACAAGACCTAGTTATGACCGCGAGCTTTGCCTAACCACTGCGCGGTTCTTCCTCGGTGCTCAGAATGCATTGCAAACACAGGAAGTTGTGCTGTTTTGCCACAAGGAACCACTGTTTAGAGCAGCGAAGAAGAAATAAAAAAGTGTTAGCAGTAGCCTGTGTCCACTGTTTACCGGCTGTTTAGCAGTATTTCATCTCTGTGTGGATGGCGGGTGCCCGCGCACGCACGACGCTCGCTGTCTTTGTAATCTCTGCCGTGTGTCACAATCAAGCGGCAACCTCCCCCAGTTTCTCTACATTCATATTCACAGTCTATGGTCACTATATGAGGACACGAACGCATAAACTGTCACTTCATGAGAATTTACTGTTTCATTTGGTAAAACACCGAAATATCTTCACGGCTACCCGTCAAAATAAAAGTTCGGTTTAAAACATTTTAAATTGACAGAATATATTAGGCTACTGCTGTACAGTAGATTTAGCTACGTCTCTATGTAATAATAATAATAATAATAATAATACGTCTCTACTACTACTAATAATGCCTAGATGGTTGCTTATTTTTCACTTTTGTTGTAAAGAGATTATTTTCTGATTAATATATATATATTTTTTTATATTCCTACATTTATTTGTTGCACTGTTTTATATTGTACAACTAAAATACCTTTTTCAGTTTGCAGTGTTAGATTTAATAAAAAATATAATAAAATAAATAATATTACTGTCAAATGCATGTCAGATCATAAAAATACTGTAATAAATACAGTAGTTCACTGTATGTATTTGTTCATGTTTTATTAAGGGATAAGTCAGAAGCACACCATAAAATAATTCTAGCAATTCATACAAGGCTAGTAGTTTAAACAGCTGTATATACAGATACACACAGGTATCGGGTCAGATCATAAAAATACTGTAATAAATACAGTAGTTCACTGTATGTATTTGTTCATGTTTTATTAAGGGATAAGTCTGAAGCACACCATAAAATAATCCTAGCAATTCATACAGGGCTAGTAGTTTAAACAGCTGTATATACAGATACACACAGGTATCGGATCAGTACTCGGTATCGGCCGATACCCTGAGCCCAGGTATCGGAATCGGTATCGGGAAGGGAAAAAGGGCATCGGAACGTCTCTATAATGCACAACATCATCTTGGATTTAAAACAAAGCACATCCCACAATGAGGTCTGCAGGGCGGGGGGTAAAGGAGAAACTTTGACAGTGTATTCCATCCTAACATGCCCCTTATACACACACACACACACTACAAATAGCTTGAGATGTTTACACAGGATCTTAGGACGCCACTTATCATTCGTATGATTTAATTTAGATCTGGTCACCTCTGAGGACGAGCTGCACATGGACGCAACACCGAGTCCTCTTGCCCTACGTGCCCTTTTCAAGAACCATAAATACTTTGGCTGCTAGGACTGTTCTCCATAAGAAAAGGATGCTGAGCTGCAGAACAAATCATCCCTCAAACAGGCTTACACAAGATTAGCAATGTTGACATGCCCCAACAATCACTGGAGACCATGTTTCCAGACAGACTCTGCCCCCCTGAAATGTCACGCTCGTGTTGCAAACACATACCATATGCTGTAAGAAGACATCACCCATTTCTTGTACAAGCTGTGATACTGTATGCATTCCCTATTTCTTCTAAGAAATTGTTTTCTATTACGCTCCCAAAATGTGAAGACAAATATTATATAGAACAGCTAATACTCAATAATACTTTATAGGCTACGTAAAAATATAACATCTCAAACCAGATTAAATCCAAAGTATCCTGCCGGTATCCAATCAGGCCCTTAACCCCTTTAAATACAGTGGAGGAAACCACCATATCTTTTCATACCTTTCATTTCGCGAATAAAAACGAATCTTTCCATTTTAAGAACGTCAAGATTTTTTAAATCCGTAGTAAAAATTAGCAGACAGGAACTGGTGGCTTTATGTAGCTTCTGCACACGGCTGCTGATGGTGCTTCTGAGATCTCGCTCACTGGCATAACTGGGTTGATTTGTGCACATATTCATCTTAGTTTTTCACATTACTCAACATTTCATTAAAAGGTAAAATGTTGCGGAATGAAGATTTATAAATGAATGGCATAACTATAAAATGTATTGAATTAATAAGGTCAAATGTGTTTTTTCCACAGTAATCACTATGATTACGAGTAAAATGAGGTACATGCAGTAACCACAATGCTCAGAAACACCAAATCACAAAAAAAGGTGAAATACATTCAAGGTTTGACAATTTACAGGAATGGGTAAGGCTGGTTAATGTGTACCTGATTCGCAGGAGCGTATTGCATGAATATATGGCATTTCAAACCAATCTGAGCTGCGTCTCTCAAAAGCATTGTTAGCTATAATCTATGCTTAGATGCTTTTGGGAAACGCAGCCCTGGTTTGTATGACACCCAACATGAAAAGCCTTCTACTACTACTATTACTAAGGTTTTAAAAAAGCTTGACGTTCTTAAAATGGAAAATCATTTTTTATTTACGAAATGAAAGGTATGAAAAGATTAGGTGGTTTTTCCCCACTGTATTTAAAAGGGTTAAGGGCCGGGTTGGGAAACTGCCACAGTGGTCACTGGGAGAAACTGCCCTTAAAATTATACCGGTTTGTATGACACCCAACATGAAAAGCCTTCTACTACTACTGAAGTTGTTAAATGTTAAGCAAACACTACTGCAGCCAGAAAAAAAGGTTTTTACAACAACAACAACAACAAAAAAAAAAAAAAGAACTGCCACAGTGGTCACTGGGAGAAACTGCCCTAAAAATGACCTTTGACCCTCCCACCTCTAAGGAATTTGAACCCACATATAGTTTGATTAGCTTGTTACTCATTCATCATGACAATAGAGGATGGAAATCTGATGGGTTTAATATACTAAACAAATATTTGGTCTGAGATATTGGGTATATGCAGTGTACACGATGACAAGCCATAAATGTAACATTTCATAAAGCTACAGTACACGTATTGATACGGATTGAAGCCAAATTGATCCTGATTATATCATAACAGGCACAAATTTGAGATTTGAGACACGGCCTACATGCAAGTTATACATGCTGGAAAATACCCCCCACCACCACCACCACCACCAGTCGGGGGAGGAACTTGGAATGAAATTGTCCGCATAATGTTAGATCAGACACTGTTAAGGATAAAGCAAACAAAAGGCCACCTACAGTGATTTGAGCCGCTCCAGTGCGGGGTCCTGAAGCCGCGGGACCCTCCCGACACGAGGCCTTTATCCGGGATCAGACAGCCTCGGTTCTGGTGGTAGTAATCCATGCTTAAAAACGGGTTGGGACTAGAGGTCAGCCCAACAACGTCCACACTCTCGTACATCGTGAAATAAAAGCAAATATTCTCCCAAAGTAAACGTTTCCTTCCTAAAGTCGCAGCCAGAGACTCGAAACGTTATATACAACTGGAGTATGGTGGGTTAAAATAAACAAATCCCCTCATCAAAACAAATCAGATGGGAGCGTCTCTACGAAAAAATGCGATTTCACACCATCGCGTAACTTAATGTATATAAAACTTGAAGAGAAAAGGTGCTCTTTTCAGTGTTGTTTATGCAAGTCAGTTCAGCAGAAGCTCGCGCTGTCCACGGGGAATGAACTACATTCTTCAGACTTTAAAATCCTGCGTTACAACACCGCGTGCTGTTGAAATTGTGGCTCCATGAGACCCAATGATCGATGTGGAACTGTTACATGAGTATAAGCAGGAGCCCGCGCGCAGACGAGGGCAGCCCGTGGAAACGTCCGAGGACTGTTAGGAGCGACTGTTTCGAAAAGCTCCCAAACCCCTCTTCGTTGCGACCGAGACGTTTTCTAAATGATATTCGCTAGCAGGCAGACGCAGAACGCATATTTACTGTAAACACGCAGCCGTCCGCGTCGTTGAGAGAGCGCTCCGTCTCGTGGATATTCCCGTTGGAGGGCTGCTGGTCAGACACGGGAAGAACTTGTTCCAGTGTTTCTAGACCCTGCAAAGACGCGAACTCAAAGTAATGTCTTTAGCATCTTGTGTCGAATCCCTCGCATACTTCTGGGAAATTTCTCCTCGAAAAACAAAAGCGCTCTTCGACAGGGTAACTCTAGTCTTCACGCACTTTCCAGGCTATCCCACACCGCAATTCTTGACGAGTGTCAGCAGCTGCGCATAAACTCCGCCCCCATCAACCCCCACTCTGACTGGGCCGCTCTCTCATTGGCTGCCGATAAACATAATCTCAGTCTTATCAATGTGCCATCTATCGACGAGGATATGTCGCCATAACAAGCTGAACTATAAAGTTTGTACATACACGTTTACATTATTCGACTGCCGTTTTCTTAAAAAACAAACAAAACAAAACTCTAAAGTATAAGAAAGAGGACAGAAGTTATTAGGACAGGATTTTAGGACCTTTGAAGGAAACACTCTTATAAGTATCTGTTTCATCATACAAGTTTTTTTCCCCCAAACAAAATATTCAAATTATAGACAATACATCTAATATACACATACACATACACATACACATACACATACACATACACATACACATACACATACACACACACACACACACACACACACACACACACACACACACACACACACACACACACACACACACACACACACACACACACACACACACACACACACACACACACACACACATATATATATGTGTGTACACACACACACACACACACACACACACATATATATATATATATATATATATATGTGTGTGTGTGTGTGTGTGTGTGTGTGTGTATGTGTATATTAGATGTATTTTAACTTTTGCATGAATTGAGATATTATGCGTCCCTTAATCTTATTTTAGTACATGCATTTATGTTTACAATTTGTGCCATTTAAAGAGAGTAGACAGACTCTCAAAATTAGAGATGAGGAAAAATCTGCTTATCATGGTAACAACTTGTTAATGGCTTAAAGGTTTATGGTTAAAAACAATAATGGCCGTTGTAAATGTATGATCAATAAACATGTTGTTCTCAGGAGATCATACAGGGAGGCTATATTTATTAACCAGCCTATTCAAATTATAATCGGTTGAAATGTAGCATTATCATTAGCAGAACTTGTATTTAATAATAGGCATACACTGATCACTGCTGTTCCAGTAAACCACCTCTGTAAAGAGCAGACACTCACTGACCCCATGACTGCTTTATCAATACAAAGTAAGGTAAACAACACATTGCAACACTATCTAGTTTCCCACCACAAAATCCATAGACGCTGTCTAGAGAGTAGTGTTCATAACAAGGCAATGAACACTCAGGCTGCAGCCCTACAGCATCCGTCAGTTCAACGCACCAAGGTTGCTGCCATCCGCTGATGGCTCCATCCATCAGTGAAACGACGTATTAGCCTCCCTTTATTTTCCGGCTTCAGCCCTCACATTTTTGTCCTTGACATGTAAGAGGTACTGTATTGATTTTTCACCATCTAAAATATTAGCCTGCACACAAAAGGCCGCTCATTCAATAAATACACGTTTATTAATTGGCAGTCCTTTTAATCCAACCAGACCCATATAAATCTGGCTATAAAACAGTCAGGGAAATGACTGGCTCTAAATAAAACTGCTTTACATTTGTGCCAGTTTAAATGTTTTGCGCAAGACGTAACACATCCACATACAGGTCAAGCGACTGTAATACTATACAATCAGTAAATACTGTTAAGGCGAAGTCACATTTACTATTGTTCAGTGAGTTTTCTCAGGCAGAATGGAGTCATTTCAATAGGAATCCACACAATTGGGAATTTCGCGTGAGGGCGAAATATTTCACCATGCAGATTTTGCATCGGTTTCAGTTGGTCAGGCGAATTCACCACATTGACCGAAAGAAAGCTGCCTGGTTCGAAAGAGACTTCTGTGTGATCAGTGCTTCATACATCGCTACACTATTGAAAATAGACAATGGACAATTTTCCTGCAAATTTTCATTAAATTTGACTCCTCTAATTTAACAGCGACTTTGCGAAATATTCCATTATCAAGACTGCACAGCACTGAATAGCATTTAAGTAAAAAAAAAATAAACATGCTCACCCATTTCTCTACTACTATATGATTAGTCTTAAATTATTTAAATGATCAAGGTACACCAATAAAATACAATAAAAATGGAATTGTGTGACATTTCAAAAGAAAATAAGCCATAAGTAACTGTGCGTCTTGAAAACAACAACAGGCCAGCGTACTAAGCTGCATGTGTCAATGGAGGCAAATGACCTGAGATTCGCAATACCTTGAGACTGCAGGAGTTGAGAGGGGCAGTATATCAGGGGAGGAGGGGGTTGTATGGCGGCTGTTAGGAATTCAAAGACTTTATGGGGCTTTAGGAGGAAATGCATGAGCAAACCTGCTGGCAACTTGAAAGTGCGAGGCTATTTATTACCCTCAATCCACCTCCCCCACTTCACTTCCTCTAAATACGCATAAAAAAAGCTGCTTTATTTTCTATTAAGCTCGACTTCTTATCAATGGTGCATGATATATGTCGTTAGGAGCGGATGCATGTCCTCAAGAGAACATATAGCACAATGTCAATGAAGTTAGATGGACTTTGGGAGGTGTTAGCATACTGATAGCATGTCGTTTAAAAGCTTATTATTATTCTGTCAGTCACATGACCCAGTTTGTCCCAGAATGCCTGGCCCTGATGAACAGATGGGTGTTTGCATTGACTCACAATGCCTTTAATCTGTCTGATAGGGAGGGGCCATCATTCAATACTGTTACAATGAGCGCCTGTGCTGACTCATTATATAGTAGCACAGTAAGGATGTGCCACATGCTATTAACACCAACAAAGGTCAAGAGACGGATACCATTCAACATTCTCAACAGCGACAGCTTTTGAGCTCCAGCTATATAAAAATGCATATGACAAAGTGAACCATTTTCCTATAAAATGCAATCACATAGGCAGTACGCTTAATCTGAGTGACATAACCTTGATCACAATCTCCGGACATGCACACTATTAACTCTTCTGTGAACCTCGCTGAAGCAATTTCCTGCAAGCGAGTTGAGAGGGTTATTTCTTATATAGTCATTAATAATAAAACGTCATAGCTCTTTGTGAATTATGGTACAATATAAATGCATTGAGAGGTATGTGCTGTTACTATTTGCCAGCTGATGCTTACCGCTGTGGTACAACATATGGTGGAGATTAGCTACCGTGAACCGTTCTGCCAGATGTGTAATGTTAGCGGGTGAAGGCTATTGACTAGTCCGCAGGGCCGCTGATGATCCTGATTGCTTGAGCAGTCCCGTCTCATTACTCTTGGCTCAAGGTCAAGGATTAAGTGATGAGAATAGATCCAGCCTCTTACTATCCTATGGTGACTTGTTTGTTTGAATGTGGGTTTGTGTACTTGAGGGCGAGTTATGCGAGACGTTTACATTTTCATTATAGATTTAGTCATACACACATTAGAAATTTGAAATGCACTCCAATCCTTTCAACATTTTTTAAGACTTTTGATAGTTCACCCAAAATGAAAATTCACGCCTTTTTTCTTCTGTGGAACACAAAAGACGACATTTTGAAGAATGTCTGTGATGTTTTATCCATACAATGAGAGTCAAGGTATACAAGTCAATTTCTGCCACATAAGAAAAGAAAATGTTTTAATGAATTATAATTATATAATATATAATTATGAAAAAAAGTGAAAATCGTGACAAAGTTAAAATGAGATACTGTGACATGAGATAATTATGATTTATCAATATATATATACACAGTTTTGACATCTGCTAAGATTAAGGTGCGGCATGAGTGGTCAAGTCCACTTCACCTGTCCCCTGGCTATGCATCATAACACCCTATTGACCTACTGACCTCTACTGACTCAGACAACAGATGAACAGCTCACTGACACATATGGCTATTTGTATTGGATCATTTGAGTATGTTCAGGACAGATATGAGTATGATTTGTCTAACTATGATTTATGTGTACGTTACCATTTTCTCCTGTACTACAGTATGATCATTGTAATCATCTAACAGATCATTCTATATAGTCTCAGCAACCTCACATTTAACAGTTCCTATCATGATATCGTTGGTCTTTTGCGATGTATAGTGACCTATATGAAGAATTTTCAGTCTTTTCACCAGTAATGGCCTGAGTGCAGATCGAGTGCAATAGGGAAATGTGCCGAGCTGGTTCAAATGTTAATGGTCCATCTAAAATCCCCTGCTTAGCCAGCAGGTTGGGGAACAAAAGCCCCATAGAGGTGCAGCTTGCAGGGTCTGGACATGACAAATGCGGCGAGACCGGGGCAGCGGTTGCTGTGGAGCTCTAGGGAGGGGAAAGTGGGGGCAGTGGAATGATCTACCAAACCCAAGCCTCATTGAGGGCATCGCATCAGGGGACAGCGGGGGTCACCCCATCATCATCACCATTTCAAAGAGGCTAAGAGCGAGGTGGAGCCGAGTACTGGGTGGGGGAGGTCCGCTGACCCCGACCAGTGTCCCCGCGCTACTCCATCTTCTGCGGATGGTAACGGCATGAAAGAAAGCCCCATCATCTCTACTCCCATCATGACAGAGATATTGAGAGGCCATGAGACAGAAAGGGGGCTTCTCTCTAAACAGGCCCATTACCTTGACACCCCCTAGAGGAAAGACCTTCACCCCCTGACACTCTCGCTCTTGATTTCTCATTCTGGCTCCCTTTCACGTGGAGAAAAAAAACACACACAAAGGACCCAGTGGGACTGTGCTGTGATGATGGCCCTCGGGCAGGAAGAATCTGGTACATTACATAGATGGGCGGCCAAAACAAAAGCCAGTGATTTTTCCGTTTTAAGGAGTTCTGAGTCATCACACGCACAACGGCAGACCAGAGCCACATCCAGTCTTCCAGGCCACCAGCTCTCTATCTTATCAAAGCAGACCCACTCCCCACGGAGGACCCCATATCAACACACACAAGAACATCAAGCGGCCTCTGTGATAGTGCTCAGTCTTCACTGCCAGTGGCTTAAACCTAAGCCCCATGCATATCAAAAAGCCCTGAATGTGCTGGCCAAACCCCTGCTTTGCATATAGATACTGAGCCTATTGACATATCGATTCTCCTGGCCAAGGACCCATGAAAGCAACAGACGCAAATCCCCCCTTTAATCAGCGAAAGCCCCCTAAAGCGGTCTGAAGCGGGAACAAGAGCATGTCGCTCTGCTACAGTACCCTCACAATGGCCTGGCAAATGCGCCATTATGACTTGTTTGACCCTCTTCTCCAAGTGCACTGGCCACTTTGAGAGGGTAATTAACCCATCTTTCCCCCACCCCTTGATACAATTACAATAGAGACACAGCATTCCTCAAGCGCTCTCATGCACTTGCACTGGAAGACGGGGCAGACGGGGGCCGCCGACGGGTGGGTTGACAGCGACTTACGGAGCACTGAGTGGCTGAACACTTCAGAATAACCACAAAGAGATCACAGGTTCAGTCATTGAGAAGAAAATGAAGAGGAAAATGTTAATGAGCTGTTTGGACATCAAATTAAGGCACAGGATAGATGTACTTGCAAGAAATGCTAGTTATGTCATAGTGATGTGAAGCAAAGAAGCCAGCATGAATTGCTGTTTGCAACCCATTTTAATTCGGTAATGTGAAGCATTTCAAATAGGACATCCGACTGGAGTGTGAAAAGAGGCCGTTACATACCAGAATGAAGGAAGACTGAATGAGAGTTTGCTAAAACAATGCCTAAATAGCGATCTGGCTAGGTGGTGTGTGGAAAAACAGAGGAAAAATAATGTACAAATGTGCAAGGACGAAAAATAAAAAAATGATTAGGACAGAATGTAGCATTATTATGGTTTCATTCTGCTTTCTAAAGAATGAGATTTAAAAATCACAATTATTTTATTCTTCAGGTTCATACATCTAACAGTGCTCTAATGGTCGGTAGAAAATATATAGTATCAACTTGCATGAAAACATGGTTATATATTAGGCGGTCATCAAATTTGTAGGTGCTTGGTTTCTGGGTTCAGATAAGTCATTCTAAATTGTCAATAAATAGGTACATGGCAACATTTCGCTAGTCAATGCGTAACATTTCCCAGTTTGACAAATGTTACATTGGAACTAACATGACATTGTATTTCTACATCTGCAGTACATGCAGCGGATGAATGGTCACAGAATCCACATTGTATCTGACAGCGTGATATAAAGAGATCTCTCGCTCTATCCATTTCTAGTGTGCTTCTTGCATGCAGAATGAGTATCTCCTATAATCCACTCCTCTGAGGGAAATGCAAAGGGGGAAAAAGAGAGGAGATGAAAGAGGGGCTGGGTAGTTACGATGGATTACAGGCTCAGCGAGGCAGTGGGGGAGGCCAGTGGACTGATAATATTTAACCAGACCCGGGTGGACCATCTGGAACCACCCCCCTTCATCAACAGTCCAGCTCTCACATCTGGGTCCTCCTCTGAAGGAATAACTCACATTTGTTTTCAAATGAATAATGCTGTTTTTACATTATGTGGAAAGAATTCCAACACAACTTCACTGACCTCATGCAAAACAATTCTAACATGATAACAGACACTGTAGATCACTTAATTAAGTCGCCTTTCTAAAGTGCTCATACACACAACGCTCAAACATGTTTTAAGCAGATGCCACATTCTTAAAAATTTCTAAAACAACCTTCAATCGTTTTCAGGACATGTTCTATTTCGAGCCCATTTTTTCTTCCTTCATGTGAGTCCAGCAGTTTATACAATTAGTTAGGTTGGGATTCCCCCTTATTCTCCAGAGCAGCTGCAAACCCATGTGGGGGTTGGGTCATGAACAGGAACAAACACACTGACCCCCAGCCCAATTGGCCAGCCATTCTGATCCCCATTCCGAAAGCCACTGCACTTCCCGTCTCCAAACTCCAGTCTAAGAAAACAAGCATGCTGTCATTCTAGAAGCTCTTCCACATATTTCAGGAGACCAGATTCGTTTGGATGAGACGGAAGTTGGACTGGAGAATATGTGCACGGAGCTACACTATATTTCTTCAGTATAATTACAGCTCATTTTTTATTTACACACTGCATGTGATTCTATAGTCCACTTATAAACAAGAGTTATGCTTTATTGTCTTGTAAAGTCAAGTCTGTCTCCAATAATGTTAAAAATGTAGTGGACATTATCAATAAAAACAGATTTGCCCTTTAATCCCCATGCAAATGCAAACAAATAACTATGCAATATTTCTTGTTAAAGAAAGAACATGTGCTGACAGCTTGAGGAAAACAATTCATTAGGCAAAATCAGTCAAAGTCTGTTAATCCAACATTAACATATGCCAGTTTTAACAATGTAAAATGTGGTAGGAATGCTAAAGGTTGGAAAATTAAAGGTTTTAAACCTTTAAGGAACAGTTTGCAGATCAATTAGTCATTAGTCATGATTTACTCATGTACCCTCATGTCATTCCAAACCCATATGATTTCTCTTTTTTTCATAGTACACAAAAGGAAAGTGAATGGAAACCGTGTCCGTCAAGATTCCAAATGACACATAAAGCACCATAAAAGAAGTCCTCATGACTCATGCATCACATTTGAAATTTTAAGTCATACAATCGTTTTGTGTAAACAACAGACACAAACTTTGCAACTCTGAAATGGACAATAAATTTGCCATTTGCCACGTGTTGTGACCGCACGTCACATTAAACCGAACACAGTGACATTAAAAGGTACCACATTTCATGAGCAATTTAACTTTTGACGCTTTTTTGTAATTGTGAATCTTGACATTTCCAGTCCCTATTCAGGATTCTTCAAAACATTACATTTTCTCTTTCACAAAAGAACGAAAGTCATACATGTTTGGAACGACATGAGGGTGAGTAATGTTGAATTTTCATTGTTTTGGTGAATAATCCCTTTACAACTAAAAATGAAAAGTGAAAAAAGATTCTGATTAACTTCCGTTTGGGTTCAAGTAACAGTTTGGTTCACTACATTACCTTCCTGAACACGGATCAGCACAAAGAAGAGAGGTCAATTGTGTTCGTTTTTTAGCCTCTTATGATATTATGCTTGTACAATAGCATCTCTGTTTAGGATCTGTGAATGAGTACAAGACTTCCTAATCAAATTCATTCAAAGTTAAGGAAATATTTAGCATGAAGATAAGAGTTCTGAAAGTTTTCTACCCATTGCGCACACACATTCTCAACTAATTATAAATGGAAGAAAACACGACAAAAACACAACATCAACGTTCTCAATTCCTCCTGATCCACGCCAGAAGAAAAGCACTCCTGTAAATGTCAATACACCATTTTCACTTTGTCTTCAAGCCAAGACACGGAGACTCAAAAGGGCTGAGCTTAGCAAACTCATCCAGAATTTTTTTTCTATTCCTTCGACTTTTTAAGTTTCAGATATCTCAGAACTTACAGTAAACTTAACTCTTCAGACTATATCTGCTCAGCAAAAAAGTACCTGAAAGTTTTCTAGCGCTCAAGCCATCAATACTTTTGAAAATAAAACTCTAGAGTCTCTAGAGGAACTTAATAACGAAATTACAAGTATAAAAAACTATTAGCAGGCACAATTATGATAAAATCAGTTGGCCATGTATCAGTATGTTGTAAAAGATTGATGATACAAACTTCTAAAGATCAGTTTGATTGTCCCTGTGATTATGTGATTTAATCAAGGTTTTCAGTACATTCTATGATTGATCAACAAAAACTAATCTGAACGGCTAAATATTAGCTTGTGCTTTGCAAAACTTTAAAAAGATTGATAGGCCTCTACTGAGAACATTTCTCTGTCGACCCATCTGTGCATATAAACTACCGTTTAAAAGTTTGTGGTTGGTCAGATCTTTTAAATGTTTTTGGAAGAAGTCTCTTCTGCTTACCAAGACTGCATTTATGTGATCAAAAATACAATAAAACCAGTAATAATGTGAAATATTATTACAATTTAAAACAACTGTTTTCTACTTTAATATATTTTAAAAGGTTATTTATTGCTGTGATAGCAATGCTGAATTTTCAGCATCATTACTTCAGCCTTCAGTGTCACATGATCCTTCAATCAATTTTCCACATTTTGTTATGTTACAGCCTTATTCCAAAATTGATTAAATTCATTATTTTGCTCAAAATTCTACAAACAATACCCCATAATGACAACTTGAACGAAGTTTGTTTTAAATCTCCATCATCTGTAAATGGAAGAAGTTTGGAACCACCAGGACTCTTCCTAGAGCTGGGCCAAACTGAGCGATCGGAGGTAATGGGGCCTTAGTCAGGGAGGTGATCAAGAACCTGATGGTTACTCTGAGAGACTCCAGCGTTTCTCTGTGGAGAGAGGAGAACCTTCCAGAAGAACAGCCATCTCTGCAGCACTCCACCCGCCTGTATGGAAGAGTGGCCAGACAGAAGCCACTCCTCAGTAAAAGGCACATGACAGCCCGCGTGGAGTTTGCCAAAAAGGCATGAGTAACCAAATTCTCTGGTCTGACGAAACAAAGATTGAACTCTTTTGGTGATGATACACAGGGCGATTTTTTGAGCAATGTTACTAGGCAATGTTGCCGTCAACGGGCAACCAGGTAAGACACAGGGCCCATGACCGATCTAAAGTATCCAGATAGAAATGTGTTGCCCATTCCCAATGGGAAAATGGCCAAGCAACATTGTTTGTAACATTGCCCAGAAACATTGCTCAAAAAAGTTGCCCCATGTATCATCACGATCACCTAGGCCTGAATCGTAAGTGTCATGTCTGGAGGAAACCAGGCGCCGCTCATCACCTGGCTATTAAAGGGGTGGTAAACCACGATTTCACTTTGCTAACTTTAGCTAGTGTGTAATGTTGCTGTTTGAGCATAAACAACACCTGCAAAGTTACAATGTTCAAAGTTTAAAGCAAAGGGAGATATTTGCTTTTAAAGAAATCAATTTCTAAGGACTACAGCAAACGGCCGCTAGGGACTACAGACATTCCTCCAGGGTCTCCGACATCACCAGCCCCAATATTTACATAAACCCCTCCTCCGAGAATATGAAATAAGGGGGGGGCGAGGCCATTTTGTATCGCCGCGGGGAATAGTTGTTGTGGTAGGCTAGTTAGTAGGCTGGAGTGTTGTTGCCAATGCCGACGAAACGCTGTTATTTTCATCCGGATTGCAGGTCCACTTTGTTCAGCCTTCCAATCGACGGGGTGCGTTGCAGTGCGTTTACCATACAACGTTATATGCATGTGTGTATGAGACAGAGGGGAACACGGTCGAATTTGATATATGCAGATATATGCTGCCCATCACAAATCAAAGCACGAGACAGACAGGGGTCGGAGGAGAAGACCGTAAAATGTGACATAATGGAAAATATTCGTCTGTATTTGCAATACACGAGCCGCGGTTCAGCAGTGTGAGACAAACACTGCCAGTGTGAGACGGGTGCGTGCGGCTCCGGCTGCACATTTCACGCAGGAAAGCTTCCACAATCTTCACGAGTTCCATGCAGGATTCTTACAACGGCTTGTCCTGAAAGATGGATTTAAAAACAGAAGCTGTTTACGGGCCACAACCTGTAAGTATAATTAATTTTTCGTCAATGTGTTTTCCTGTAATAGTTCGTATTGTTAATTGTACGTTGTAGCAAAGAAGTACACAGATGACAACGCTCATTTGGCTCTGCAAACCAGTTTGTTAAATGCTCATTCATACTTAACGTTATCCGACAAACACCTAACGTTACAAACTTTTTAAAATCTCAACAGCGAACTTGGCATTAGTGTAAATTATTCTTTGATTAGAGCTTTTATGTATTGTTTATCTACAGGCATGCTAAACATGGTTCTGTGTTTTATTTGGATACTATAGTAAAGCCAATGTTTAGTGTTCGTTTTGGGTTAATAGTTCTTGCGACAGATATTTGGCTATAATCGTTCTAAAAATACAAAAGTAGCAGTGCCATTCAGTAGCGGTCACTATAGATCCGCAGTCTTTACTCTTGAGGACTGACCAGGTTCTGCTCGATCATCTTCACTAAAATTGTCTGGGTCTGATTCGGGCTCAAATTGGTATGGTTTTATTGACACCATTGTTTCTAATACTACCCAAAGCACAGGCTATCGGTAAAGGTATGGGGCGTGACGTTTCCGACAAACGTGCACTAGGCGGTTAGCGAATCACAACACACTGGGCCAGCTAACCAATCTGAGCCCATTGCGTATTTTTGAGGGACTGGCTTCATACAACCCGGAAACCATCAGACCGTTTTTACAAGGAGGGACAGAGCAGTGTAGAATAAAAGTAAAATATATGAAAAATAATGCAATTTTTTAAAAACGAAGCATGAACACGTTACAGTACACCCCACAAACACAATCAAGCCTTCGAAAGAATGTGTTTTACCACCCCTTTAAAATGTATGTTCATTCTGTGTTGGATGTTGAAAGGTAAGGTTTGGTTGTCATGACATGTGAAAAATATTAGCTTAATTCACACAAGCTATATGCATTTAATTTATAATCTCAGACTTCAGCCCCAAAAAAACATGTTAGTCATTTTGTACAATTTTATTATAGCAGTTTCTAATTGTCAGTCTTCATTTAAAAAAAAAAAAAAGCACAGCCGTTGTCAGCTGCCACAGGGCAGAGCACAAAATCAAAGCAGATATGCTAATAGCAACTCTTGGACACAATTAGCGAAAAGGAACTCGCTCCATGTGCCACGACTGATTAACAAATGAACTTTTCCTTTTGATGTAGAGGAAAGAGGCGGCTTATTCCTCCCTCCTTCCTGCCAGCCTCCTCAATCGGTTCTTTCCAGTACATTCCAGTGAGCTGGTGGACTGGCATGATTGATACAGACATGGTGGCAAATGGGTTTTGACAATAGGTTTACCAGCCGTTTATTATATGAAATTGTTCCTAAATCAAGGCATCACATTTCCATTCTTCACCAAAAGAGTATGGAATGGGCATTCTGAATGTATGAGAAATACAAGCAGAAATCAATAATGGATTTGATGTCACAATCAGCTGTTTGAGGAATTTGCAGCTTATTGCCGTCAACCGCTGACAAATCTGCATCTTCTGTCGCGCCAGTGACTTCAAGCAGAGACACAAGTTGCATTTGCTCTCACAGAAATGTCACCTCAATATCCACCTTCAGAACGCCCCTGGCTTAAAACTGTCAGTAATATTTATAAAGCAAATCATTATGCAACCCGATCAAGAGAAAAATAATTGCTAAAAGCAAAGGCACAAAATGCAGGAAGTTAACGCTAACGTGTTGACGTTTTTTTTTGTCAGCGCAAGTTCTCCTGAAGTTAATATTTGACATATTTCTTGCACCATAAAACTTTTACACAAAAAAAGTGATTTATTGGTACCAGGCTTTTAGACACAGTATAACTTCCTTTATTTTCACTTGATACTGGTGAACAAACAGATTAGAGGCTTGGTAGCCTGCATGTGTACAAAGGTGTTAGTAGATATATCAATGAGTTTAATTACTTTCATGTGAACAGATTATTGTGTATATTCATTATGGACACCTTCATAAGTGTCATAGCTTATGACTTTTGTATTTGTGTGTATGTGTAAAATTGTAATTCCTTTACAGAAGCAGACACAGTCAGTAATCTGTCATTAAGAGGACACTGCTGGTTCCTGTCATTGAGTCATGCCTTCACTAAATGAGGTCAGACTGATGTGTTGTTTTAATCAACCCAGCCTGCCTCCATTAATTATTCAGCACCTTAGTGGATAGAGAGCCCTACGGGCAGAGAAGAGGGACGAGGGGAGAAAGAGAGTGAAGGGAGAGTTTACAACTAGACAAGGTTATGATATAGGAGGAAATACAAACAGATATTGAGCTGGTGAAACAGGCAAAAAACTGCATGTTAAAAATGCAGTATGCATATTTGGCATAAACACAAATATTATTATGAATATCATTTACATATATGCATTTGGCAGATGCTTTTATCCAAAGCAACTTACATTGAATTCAAGGTACACATTTGATCAGTTCTTGCTTTCCCTGGAAATCCAAACCATGACCTTGGTGTTGTTAGCGCCATGCTCTACTGTTTGAGCGACGGGAAGGCTAATATCAGAGAAAAAGCACAAATTAAGCTTGAAATCACAAAGAAAGGGGAAAATGAATAATAAATATTCATACAAAACCAAGAGCTAAAAACACCCACAATCCACCTCACACTCAGTCTGCCCATCACACTGTCTAATCCTCAGTAAATGTCAGCAGCCGTGGAGTGTGAAAGTGTGAATGTGAGGTGTGAGGGAGGACGGCATTTGGGTCACAGGGCTTCACACCAGCCATCAGGCACAACAAAGAAACTCACACAAGAAACTCAAATGACTTAATATGGCAATACACAACAATAAGATTTCACAGTAAGTGAATTGGTAACAGATTAACTAGGGATGCACAATACATCAGTGACCATTGGCCAATATTAGCATATTTTGTCAATTATCAGCAACAGTCTTAATTTGCATTGATTGGAAGCAAATCAGGACAATTTAAACTAATATTTTTTTTCTGTGAGCAGTCTTCCCTACTGCAATATAATTAATATAATTATATAATATAATAAATATAATACATATGATATAATATAATTTATATAATATAATATAAATGTAATATAATATAATGTAATATAATACAATATAAAATAATATAGTTTAATACAATATAATTTAATACAATACAATACAATACAATACAATATAATATAATTAATATAATATAATATAATATAATATAATATAATATAATATAATATAATATAATATAATATAAATGTAATATAATGTAATGTAATATAATACAATATAATACAATATAATATAATTTAATACAATATAATTTAATTTAATACAATATAATATAATATAATATTATATAATAATATAATATAATATAATATAATATAATATAATATGATATAATATGATATAATATGATATAATATGATATAATATGATATAATATGATATAATATGATATAATATGATATAATATAATATAATATAATATAATATAATATAATATAATATAATATAATATAATATAATATAATATATTATATAATAATATAATATAATATAATATAATATAATATAATATAATATAATATAATATGATATAATAAGATATAATATAATATGATATAATATAATAATATAATATAATATAATATAATATAATATAATATAATATAATATAATATAATATAATATAATATAATATAATATAATATAATATAATATAATATAATATAATATAATATAAAGTTAGGAATCAATAATATTTAAAGAAATTATTACATTTATTAAGCAAAGACTCTAATAATAATAATAGATAATTGTGACCGTAAGACATTTATAATGTTACAAAAGATTTTTATTCATTTCAAATAAATGCTGTTCTTTTGAATTTTTATACAAAAAAATGTATGATGGTTTCCACAAAAGATATTAGGGAGCACACCTGTTTTCAACATTGATAAGTATGATAAATGTTTCTTGAGCAGCAAATCATCATATTAGACTGATTTCTAAAGGATCATGTGACACTGAAGACTGGAGTAATGATGCTGAGAATTGATGCTCTGCCATTACAGGATAAATTACTTTTTTAAAATATATTCAAATAGAAAACAGTTCTTTTTATTTACAGTTTGTACTGTATTTTTGATTACATAAATGCAGCCTTAGTGAGCATTACAGACTTAAAGATATCTTTAAAAATCTTACTGACTTTTGAACAGTTATCTATTCTATTCTAAGCAGTGCATAAAGTATCAGTAATCACATCAGTTGGCCATTACATACAATTATAATCATATCAGTCAAAATGTTTATATTGGTACAACTAAATTAAATTTGCAACTAAAACATGATAATGCTTCACCGGTAATATGTTTTTCCATGTTTAAAGGAGCACACCGACTTTTTGGGACTTATTTACCGTATCGCTCAAGAGTTAGATAAGTCCATACATACCATTCTCATCTCCCATAACTCTGTCTGACGCACCCACTGCTAGCCTAGCTTAGCACAAAGACTGGAGGTACATGGCTCCAGCTAGCCTACTGCTCAATAAGTGACAAAATAATGCCAACATTTTCCTATTTACATGCTGTGATGTGTATAGTTACATTGTGTACTAAGACTGACAGAAAATGATTATACGATTTTCTAGACCGATATGGCTTGGAACTATACTCTCCTGCGTAATAATTTAGGAACTTTGCTGCCGTCCCATGGGTGCCTGTTTCAGTGCCTGAAAATAGGCTAACTTCCGTCAACATAACCAACGTGACAACCTGCTTGCACAGGCAGGGTGCTGGGGACTATTTCAGGCGCTGCGTAATATCATTGCACCGCTGCACCCATGGTACGGCAGCAAAGATCCTCGATTATTACGCAGGAATGAGAGTATAGTTCCTATAGCCATATTGGTCTAGAAAATCACAACTTTTCATTTTCGGTCGGTCTTAGTACATGATGTAACTATACACATCACAACATGTAAATAGGAAAATGTTGGCGTTATTTTGTCACTTATTGAGCAGTAGTCTAGATGGAGCGGTTTACCTCCAGCCTTTGTGCTAAGCTAGGCTAGCGGGGGTGGGGGGGGGGGGGGGAGTTATGGCATGCACGGAGATGAGAATGGTATGTATGGACTTATCTAACTCTGGGGGATACGGTGAATAAGCTAAAGTCCCAAAATGTCAGAGTGTTCCTTTAAGGGAACCATGTCTTGTAACAGCATCTTCCGTGTGATGGATGCCTCTATTAAGGCTTAGCAGTGTTTAAAATTGTATTAAATATACTCCTGCAAACTCAAAAAAAAAAAAAAAAAGTCCCACCCACACACACAAACACTGCAGTGATAGAGAGATACAAAAATATTCCATGCTTCAGCAAAAAATAAAGCCCGGCATAGAAAGGTGTCCTGCTGCTTTCCACCGCCCCTTTCTGTTCCCTTCTTTCCTCTCTTCACTTTCTCTGTAAGTACACATATCTCAGGATGGGGTCTGGAGATTTATGAGCTAAAGTGAGAAGTGGGCCAGAAAGCCCTCCCTGGCTCTGGAGCTGCTTTGCCGCCTCCCTCACGTCTTTTATTTCCATCCCTCCCTCTCTGGTTGCAGCGCTTTCTACTCACATTACCCTCTGTTGAGTGATAAACATTGTCTGTGGGCAGTAAATTCAGTCTGAGCCTGACAGGCCTCCAATAAACCAGTCTATTCTCTCACTGTGAGGAGGCTTTGGTCTGGAGGCCCACAGGAAGGGAATGCAGACACACACACACACACACACATACACACGCACACACACACACACGCGCACACACACGCACATAAAGATAAACAAGTTAAGAGGGACAAGATACATGTGGCGTACATCATGCACATCAAAGGCACAAATAATGAACAAACACAGGAGACACATTCATATACACTTGCTCAAAGAAACAATGATCAACAAGCGTCTGATTAAAACTCACTTGAAAGAAACTAGCCGGATATGCATGTATGACCAATGATCAAAAGCTTAGAAAGCCTCACTATACAAGTGATCAAAAGGTGCAAATTAAAAGCTCATTTCTTAAATTTGTCTTTATTTCTTTTTCACTGACCAGAATGGCATTACTGTTCTGCATCAGCTCATTTTTATATCACCTAAAACCACAGTACAGCCACTTATGGTGGTTTACTCAAGGCAACGGGCTAACTCTGTAATGAGCGGTTAGATTACAATTTGGCAAGCAAATTTACACAGTAAAGGCAATACCACCTGCTGCACATTGAGCAAGTAAAACGCAAAGTACCAGGCAGAAAGAAACCACACGTGAGTAAGAAGTAACAATTATCGGGCAAATTCACTGCTTATATGCAAATTCATTACAAATGCTTGTTATACTGCACCAGATTTTGATTGTACAAAGGATTTCTTTCCACACCTCTGATATATTTCATTAGCTTTTGTTCACTGAACGAGTAATAGACAGTTACATCCTGATATTTAGACATGTTCGGACACGTGGCAGTTCATTCTTGTATCAGTTCAAAAATCTACCGTCAGCTCTCTGAACAGATCATTTTAATTTCACTTTTTTTGTGAATTGTTAATACATATCGTGTAAAATTAGTTATTTAATTTCAAATTCTCATTTGCTCTCGAGAAAACGGTCTTATTTGCATTATATCAGCTAATGGGCACATTGTTCTCCAGATATCAGTATTGGCAACGGCCACTGAAAAACCCACATGGTTTGACAACTCGAATGAACCATGATGCTGACAAATGTTCTTATCTTACAATGTTCTGAAAGTTTGCAACGGTCTAATAATGCCAAAGAATGATGACTGAAATCAAGCACTCTCAGAGGTCCAGCAGCACCACATGATGATTTACAGATGCACCCATAAACATCCAGCCAATAATGGAACGGCTTCTTCTCATCTACTGATGGCAGCTGACAATTACGTACATAGGCAATAAATTTGGGTGGTCGCAGGTGTGCTCCCTACATATACGGGTTCCTCCTGTCCACTTTGCGTCTCACTAATTGCATGTTTTAAGCAGAGCTGTCTGCTGTGTCCATTTCTTTGATTGAAAGGGTGTTTATTGGCCACTCTCCACTGAAGTGGCCAGCACAGTCCTTGTGTAATTTATACAATATAATAAGACACATTGCACAGAGGCATTGTAAATGCTTTTACATAGAAATCATAAATGCAATTGAATTAATAAACATGGATTTTTTTATTTATATATAAATAAATATGAATACATATTACAAAAAAATATTACTCTTATTATTATTATTATTATTTTTTTTTAAACTCTCACTTGACAACTAGAGTCAGACCTGCTGTATCAGCTCATCTGTCACAACAGAAATCCTGCCTGCTACATACCAGCATTTCCTTTGTGTGTGTGTGTGTGTGTGTGTGTGTGTGTGTGTGTGTGTGTGTGTGTGTGTGTGTGTGTGTGTGTGTGTGTGTGTGTGTGTGTGTGTGTGTGTGTGTGATATGGAATGTAGAGCGGGTGGAGACTGTCACAGCTGGATTGAGAACATCTGTCAATGCAGGTTCAAAAATAACCCCTTACACACATAACAATGCGCTTCTGTGATTATACAGTACACTACTGCCAGCTCTGTATAATGAGACAAAACAAGAAGTGAAAGAGGGCCTAAAAGCATGAAAATTACACCTGGTTGTAATTTCTTCAGTTTGACAAATCAAGTCAAGAGCTAACATAATGTGGGTAACAGTTTACAGTTTCATTTTTGAGTCAAATAAATCATTACAGCTGAGAAAACTTAAAAAAAAAAAAAAAGGGAAATGAAAACACTTGTATTTATATGAATGAGTGCTTCCATAATAACTTACAGGAATGTTGTGGCCCACACAGGCCAGAATTACATGAGGAGGCTTTATGCAGCTTAACGCAAATGTTGAGGCATTTAATTATAGTGATCCTCTTCAATATGTGTGTTTATGTTACACAAAGAGCAATTAAAAAGCGATCAAACACATACTAAAGAGTTGGTGGCAGTAGTAGTGGTTTTGGCCACACTTGTGAGGACAAACGCTGATTATGTCACAGTCCCACAAGCTCTCTTTTGAGGCACATGCAGTTCATACAAGTTTGAATTTTTCTTCCTTGTCTGTCAACGACTGCTGCCGAAAACCCAGAAAAAGTCCATAAAGGTTTTCTGTGAAGAAGGCCGAGTAAACAAGCGTAGGAAATCAACACGTGCTAAATCATTCTATAAATACACGCCCAAATAGGCCTATTAAATTGCTTAAAGAGTTAACGGCAGCAGGCTCCCCCAGGGACCCTGATTTACGGGACATTGTGTGCGTCTGTACTTGTGTGTGTGTGGCTGTCTTTATGAGTAAACACTATGTGTATGGCAGCCTAGCGCCCCCTCTTTCTGCACTAAAAACTTTGATATGCATTTTTAGTTTCATCAATAAATGGAGTCCTTTAAAGCTCAGCAATGGCCTTGTGAAGTTATTTATGGCTGAAAATGGGGAAATCATAAAAAAAAATGTCAACCTTCAAACTATTTATGAATAAAACAAACAACGAATTTACACTATAAATCATTTTGATTTATCCCTCAATTCAAGAGAGCTCAATCACAGGACAACGTGTTAGTGGCCAGGGAAACTGATGATAAAGATTTGGCCTTCTATGGCTATGTCCACACTAGTGTGTCTTCATTTTAATACGCCGTTTTAAAATGAAAATGATCCTCGTCTATACTGCCGTTTCATAAAGATCTTTGCCCACACTACACCAGCGAAAACGCATGTCACATGACCAATAATGCAAGTGAAAACAGTTGCCGATTGCTCCAATAAAATCTTGCCCCTTACGCATGTACGCAGCTGGAATATTATAAAATGTTTAACTGCGCAATGGCTGATAAAAATGACAACAAAGTCAGCAAAGCTTGCAGTTTTTGTCTCCATGCCATATCATTTACATGGTCATCGAGGCTGGTCTGTTATTGTCGTGTCCCGGTGGCGTAATGGCCATATTATGGGGGCTTGACAAATCAGGGAAGGATACATAATTATCCAGAAGACCCAATCAGGGAGTGGGCAGCCACAAATTATTTTTAATTGGATTCAGTGTTGTTATTGTTAACTAAAACTATTAAAAATCTTCAATCAATTGAAATAATGCAGTTGAAGCAGTTAAATTATTAAAACTTAATGAAAATAAATTTAAAATCTAATAAAAGCACATCATATTATTAAAACTAAAATTGAGAATATAAAAATAAATGCTAATCTAAAATATCAATAAATACTATAATAGTATATAAATAATACTGGTTACTAATACTGAACTCTTTTTCCATACTGAATTTTAAGTCTATGCAATGCATTCTGGGACTTCCTTCTCCATATGGGATACATGCAATGCCACCTTAGATTTTGACCAAAACGAGGCATCCTAACAGGCAGAATAATTAATATTATGAAACATTGTTTGCATGTATGATGTCACAAAACAGTTACAAAACAAACTGAACCTACAAAGTGAACTTTATTTTTATTTATTTTTTGCACTTACTGCACTGGATTGAATTGTGTATGTTACCCAAAGAAAAAAAAACGTATTAACTTACTCTCTAAAACAACCTTCCATTTCCAGTGACATCACCTAGGTTGTGTGGGCCGGTCCGTCTCCATTCTGGTATAGTACACAACATTTTCACGAGCCATTCAATCCTGATGTATAAAATCTAGCCCTACATTTTTTTGTCACTGAATATCCTGTCGCACTTCCATCCAACATCACATTGCGGAAGTAATATGGGCCAGGAGCAAATTACAGGAGTGAATCAATGAATCTTTGTTTCATGATCAGCAGACATTAACTTTTTTTCATCTCGCTGAAGATGTGGATCATATACAAGCACACAAAAAGCCTTTTTATGAGTCAGAAGCCAAACCACCTCAGCTGATACTCTAATTATGATCATTTAAAGTTACATAAAAGCAGCAGGCTGTACGGAGTGTGAAGACTTTTTCTGAGCGTACCTCTGAAAGTATGCTTTTCACACTCCTACAGTATGCTAGACTAATCAGATTTGACCTCTACACACACACACACACACCTCCCTTTTAGTGCCAAGTGTTCACGCTTGCCCTCATTTCCAATACAAGGACTCGTGAAGGTCGAGGCTGTGAACGAGAGATCAGAATAGGAGCAATAGCAGCAGTTACTTTAACAGGCTTTTAGCGACTTGGGAGTGCAGTTCTTTTAACAGTGTCACCCTGAGGCCTCTCCCAAAGGCATGATAAGAGCCTCCTGCTCTCAAGAGAATCACAGTGTCTCTCCCCATGTAAGCTAAAACTGCCCTCCATCCTGCTCCATCATGATGGAGGTCCTCAAATGTTAAATGTATTTAAGAGTGAATGTGACAGCTTTAGGTTGTCAGAACGATCCTTCTCTATGCACTTGAACATGCGTATCTAACTGATTGTATAATGGCTGCTATTAGGTTTCTTCAACTACGGCCACTTTTGGACACACATACATTAAAGAATACGTTTTCTGATCCGCCATAAACATTTCCATTACAGCATCATTTCTATGACATAATCTACAACCTTTAATTATGCAATAATTTAATGTAACAGAAATGACATTTGAAACGTTTTGGGAGAAAAACGGTCCCCTTGACCCTTGCCCTGCTGAAGCTAATTTCATAGATAGCTTTTGACATATCATAAATACACACAAATAAATGATATGTTCATAATATGGTAAATGTAATGTTTCGCAGAATTACAATAAATGTATAATACGGTCAGTGAAATATTGTTACAATTAACTCTGTCAAAGCTGAATTTTCAGCATCATTACTCCAGACTTCAGCGTCACATGATGTTATTTTTTGAGGAAACCATGATGTATTTTTTCAGGATTCTTTGATTAATAGAAATGTTAGAGCATTTATTTGAAATCGAAATAATATAAAATTATGAATGTATTTACCGTCACTTTTGATAAATTTAATGAATCCTTGCTGAATAAGTATTCATTTCTTTTAAAATAATTTTGAACAGACCCCAATCTTTTCAATAGTAGGCCTATAGTAAATAATAAATATTTTCTAATGGCTTTTCATATTTTAAGACCAAAAGTCTGGGTCAAGAACAATTTTAAATCAAACAAATGTATCCAAAAAAGGCAAGAAAAAAAAACATGTGACCATCATATAACAAAAATACAATGCTGAAGTTATAAGATCCCTATATTTGACCCAATTGCCAACACACACACACACACACACACACACACACACACACACACACACACACACACACACACACACACACACACACACACACACACACACACACACACACACACACACACACACACACACACACACACACACACACACACACACACACACACACACACACACACACACACACACACACACACACACACACACACACACACACACACACACACACACACACACACACACACACACACACACACACACACACACAAAACTGAAGACAAAAAAAAAAACACCCAATACAAATAAACACTTGAGTTCCTGATAGTCAGAATGGCTACTGTCAGTTAGCCAGAAAGATGCAGCACATGAGCGACAGAGAGAAAAGCAAGAAATTGAAGACCCAAAGGAGAGATTCTTCTCCGAGAGGCCGCCTGACCCAGGGTGATTTAAGATGCCTGCAGGCTGCACGGTCGCCACCCTGTCTGGTTGCCCCCCGCTGAACATTTCGCGGACACTGGGATCAGTTGATGCCGCCTGAGCCAACATGAGATGCACTGCACGCGAGCAGAATATGGCTGTTGGTCTGGGCCAATGACTCATCAGATGGCAATGCTGACCAGCCTGAGGATGCACTGCAATACAGAACTACTGTCTGATGATGAACAGTGCTGAAAAAATGCCAAGACACATTCTTATCAGCTTGTAACACCTTTTCATGATGAGTAGAAAGGGGAATGTAAGGTTGACACTATGACAAACCCAGCTTAAAGGAAACTGCATTCTCACCAGCACTTGAAACGTATGTGGTGGATTGACGTGCAAAGAAAAACCTTTGCGGTTGATGTAAAATGGGTTTAAGGTAAATTGGCATGTTGACAAGTAGGAGGAGCATAGTCAGGGCTGTGGCCCAGCGGTTAACTAGCATGCTCAGACACGATGCAGGGTCAAGGAAAGTCATTTCCCAATACTGTTCCCATTTCTTTTTCCCATACAATCTTTTCTATACTTTCACTGTCAATAAAATGTGACCAAAATAAAACTAAGCCCTAGAGAAAATGACAGCAAAGACATTTATAATGTTAAAAAAGATTTATGTTTCAAATAAATTCTGAACATTATGTTCATCGAAGAATCCTAAAAAAAGAAAATTATTTTTAATTCTAATATTTAATATTTTTTTACTGTATTTTTGTGGTGAGCACAAGTTGTTTTGAAAAACGTTTTTAAAGTCTTCATTACAGGATTGGAACGACATGAGGGTAAGTAAGAATTAGCAATTTTGGGTGAACCAGGAGTTATGACAACCCCTCCAGTATTCAATATACAGAATAGTTAGCAACCATTAACAGATGATGAAATAGCACAATAAATAAACTAAATGTCTACTGGGATAAATATGATGCATTGATTTAAATACTTTCAGAATTTTAGAAGTCATTTAGCAAACCTGTGTTTGTAAAACTACTGATTGGGTCAAACCGATGCCTGCAGTTCGGAGCTGGGCTGTGAAATGAATACGATGAGCGGTAAAGTCAGGTGGAAGTAAACAACATCAGCATGCATCAAGTCAGACCGCTCAAAAAAAAACAACAACAGCCATGTTCTTCTCAGACATGAGCGAAGTGTGACAGTGAGACTGTCATGAGCTCGCTCCATTGCTCCGGGCATCCAGAGAAGGGCAGCCATGTTAGACACACGGAAATGAGCAGTGACAATTCTCCCGGCATCAAAGATACACGCTCTGCCAATTCCTCATCCAGGCATCTGAAAAATAGATGCATTTGACAACATTTTTCTCCCTAAAACATACTTTAGATTAACTCTTTGCCGTTTTATTGATATTAAAAGAACCAGCATTTTTGACATGAGCACCACATGTCTAGACATGTGCTAACCACTGAGGACTGTAGAACAACCTAAAATGTTTGGTCAGGTTGGTACTTCCATTTTGCATATGCAGGATGGGCTATTTATCTAAATTAATGCAAATTACTACTCGAGACGAATTATTCCAATCGCTGCCATAAGCAACTGAAGTGTGATTAAACATCCTAAACTACATATGAATGAACTAGTGACATGGTGGCCCTGGTTGGAAGGTTAGGAGACATAAATATCGCCCTGACAGGCCCGCAGGCTGAACGCCCAGCCCAGGCGTGTCCCAGGCGGAGGCTGCCAGATGCAGATCCATCATCCACACGGCCAGCACAGAGAAAATATCCACTGTGAAGAGGAGTAGAAACAGCAGGCTTGACAAACAATGGTGGTCTGCTCCTCATTCAGAGGAGATGGGAATCCTGATGACATCCGAAAGCTAAATGACATGGGCAGCCCCTGCCAGAGCAGACAGGCAGCGTTTTCACACTTCTAGGAGCCAGAGCAGAACCAGGGACCCTCTGACAAGCCCATCTCCTTACACATGCAACAGTGAGTCAACGACTATAGCATGACATCTATCAAAATGTCTTCCAGACAGCTGGTGTAGGACAAGCAGCTCTTGTATCGGCCACAGGCTGCAAACCACCAGTCTGACGAGCACCAGAGCGATGTGTCAAACGTGGTGCCAGAAAAGTGTACTTCAGGTTTTGGATATGTCTGGTCACAAGGTCAAAGGTCAAGTGAGAATATTCTGTATAATGGACATAATACTCTTGCAAGAAAGACAGAAAGAAGAAAGAGAGTTAAAACACTAACATCTAAAATGAATAGTTTGTAAGTGAATTTAGGCATCGAAACATAATATATGAAAAGATGGATAAGTAAATCAGATTGAAATCTGTAATAGAAAAAAATATTCAGTTTGAATTACAAAAATAAGTGCTCATTATAATAGAGGAGGGACCTCTGGGATGGTGGTTATATAGTCCTTGAAAAAAAAAATAGAGCTTAGCAAATTAAAACCAATTGATTAGAATGAGGTGGTTTGAATCGATTAGTTAGTTTGAATTGGATTAGAAGTTGTTTGGTTAATCCCCTGCGAAGACCTCGTTGGCAGGACAGCCATCGGCACAGATCCTCAGCAAGTATCACAAGAACCAGACAGATCTTCTGCACAGACCTATGACCAGCTCCGTCTCCATACCAGCTTGATGAAGCTAATCTTCAAGCAGAAGGAACTGGATTAAATATTTTGAATGCTACCAATCCACAATCTGAATTGTGACTTGTGATGCCACCTGAATCTAGACTGGGTAAACCCAGCCCGATCTGTCGGCAATTTTATTTTCGCCCTGCAGCTCAGGCTGGAAACCTGTACATATTTCTATCCTGCTTCTGTTACAAATTTGCGGGGACCAATCACAAAGCGGCTTATCCACCTGGCGCGCTATTGGCGGGTTTAGTACAATGACAGAGAAGGGATGGATCGTTGGTCTGATTGGTTGAAGGACTATCCAATTTCGTAAAGAGTAATTTGAACTGTGCCTGTTGATAAAAATACAGAGCAGACTCCCCAGACCAATGTTCAATCTTAAAAGATTGAGCTTGGTCTAGTGATAGCCAGACAAACCTTAATCATAAATCACACACAATGTTCGTTCGTTGGCCAGAGGAGACATGAGACATTAACTGTTCACATAATTAAATTATTGTCTGTTCTCACTGTAAAGCTGTTTTGAAACAATCTGTATTGTACAAAGCGCTATTTGAATAAAGGTGACTTGACTTAACGGTGCTGTAAGCTTTTAGTGACAATAAACTGAGATAAGTATAGACATGGGGTGCATTCAGCACTGGGAGGAATTCAACATTTTATGCTGGCTTTATCATGCATCTCAATCATGCAAATGATTCAACACAGCAGAGCTACACGTCAAGGCTAAAGGTCACCTGAACATCGAGGGAAATGAAGAAGTGTAAAAAAAAAGACACTCCTGTCGCATTCTGCTGTTGTTACTCTGCTGTTGCTTAAGAAAAGCCAATGAGACACAGCAGACACAACATATCAAAAATTAATAAACCGAACCAAGGAGAGTCATCATTTCCCAACATAACAGAGCACAGTTGCCGTGCTTTGAATATTTCTATGCTTTTCTTTCTGCAGGGACCCTGGAGGGAGCAGGCAGGGGTTGTTGGTAGCTGATGCTAACCACTTTGTGGCATTAAACAGTGTTCTATATTTAACTCAAGTGACGCTTGGGGGAGCTGGTGACAGAACAGAAGTTTGAATCTGAGGAAATGGAGCCATCAAGGATTAGGGCTATACAAAAAAAAAAAATACAGCAGCCCGGATTGGATGAAAAATGCAACACAGAACACAACCCCTGACAGGCCTGATCCGGGTAACACACTTTATTTGCCTGCAGTAGCCCCACTAACTCTGGTTTAGACTGAGAACCTGAATGCAAAAATAATTTAAAAACAAATGATAAAAATAAAAATATAAATACAAATGTTATTAATAAATTCATACATCAATCAATAAATAAATTAGTAAATTGCATGTTGTGTCTGATACAATGTGGTCATTCAAACTATACGTTTAATTATTATCCATAAATGATTTAGAATTTTTAGTACAGCAATCTAACACTGCAGGGCACTCCTGAAAATGTTATGCGCATTTTGGAAGCACTCTTTTTGCAGAGCAGTTTGCTGAGTTGCAAAATGCACTACATTTGCGAGCGGACACCAATGAAATCCAAATGAGACTTCACAGACCTCAGAGGTGTTCAAAAAGAGCTGAGTCATTCATGTCATACTTCACTGACACTTTGTGAAATCTGGTCACTTGCTTTTTTAGTATACAAAGCCTCTATTGTGATAGCTGAGTAATTCATGAATGAAGTGCAGAGACTAATAACCTTTGCACTTACATGAGCATCTGAGTTTCACAGAATCACTTTCAATCTTCATCAAGGAGGACAGGGGTCCAGCTTTCACTTCCTTTCTAGAAACCACACCGAAACACTCACATATGCTAACTAAGATGCACAAATCGGAGGTTGAAGCGTGATAGTTCTGCATAACTCCACTGAGCCCAAATCTAATCACCGTACCTTCCAGCTGCTTGAATTCTGTGCCTGGCAGTTGACACATCATTACAGCACAGCAAGTGACAAGAAGCACCCTGGGGATTCCTTCTAGCGGCTGTTTAAGTCAAGTTAGGAGAGCTGACAACAACAGGCACCTCCATATCCATCCATATTCCATAGCCCAACTCCAGTGGAAGACGATAAATAAATGCACTGCACCCCATCGATCCACGCTCTCTCATTTGGACCTCATGCAAATACACCGCCCAAAGCCAAACCAACAAATTTATTTGGGTTTCACAGTGATACAGTCTCCTTGACTAATAGGTTTACCAGAGGTAATTCCATGCAAACTTTTGCATCATCCTCTGTAAGCAAAATAATAACGTTCCCACAACACCCCCAACTCCCTTTTTTCACATGGGGCGCCAAATTTTTGACAGCGCGCGGAGTCTTTCCGCAAGTCAGCATGGGGTGTGTAATAATTAGCCCCCAAGAGCGTCAGAGAGTTGTTCGTCACATAGCACTATGCAGAGAGGCACATTAGTAGCTCCAGGCCCAGGAGGGAGCTGCCGCTGACTGACTGCCAAAGCCTCCCTGCCGACGGTGGTTGGCGCAGCCACTGCATCAGTAGCTGACTCAAGATGTGCTCCCACCCACCGAGTCAAAACATTATGTACTGTCATTTCAAGTGTGCAAAGTGGACGACAATGTCCCCACAGATCACTGAACAACACAGCAACTCTTTCTCTCGGCAGGGATGATTGAAAGGATACAGAGTGAAGACAAGGAAAACTAGAAATCATCCTGTTGTATAATTTACTCATTATGGCCTTGCTTGGGATTGTATTAATATTCATGATCTAATCTGATTTTGCATAAAATAAAATTAAGCAACATTGTAAATATTGTGATGATTCAAATTTACTTTTTATTTGGCCACTACATTTTCCTAAAGACTATTTTTGCGATACAAACTTGTCTTACAACAATATGTTTTAACAGCATCTCTGATGCAAAAATGGCATAAGAGTTTAAATAATTTCCATGAATCAGTTCAAACTGTCATTTTTATTGAATCAATTAAAAACTCTGATTCAGTGATTGACGTCATTACTTAAAATGACTTTTTTCTTTAATAGTAGAAGCAAAAATGGTGTAAGACTTAATTCAATTCACATTTATTTGCATAGCGCTTTTCATATTGTTTTAAAGCAGCTTTAGAGAAAATGCATTACAATTTAGAGTGATCGGCTATCAGAGGTGACTGTGTCCAAGTAATGAATTTCAGAAATGTAAATATACAAATCGTCTCGGTTACGTATGGTAACCCTCGTTCCCTGAAGGAGGGAACGGAGACGTACGTCGGACGTACCGACGAATTGGGATCACTTCTGGGAGCCCCTATCAGCTTCGAGCTATCTAGAACCGGCCAATGGACAATTGGCGTGCGAGATTTGCATCTCGCGCCCCGCCCCGCGCCGCGGGTATAAACAGGAAGCGAGAGCGAATGCACGCTGTTTTTCACTGAGGAGCCACACGTAATGGCTCAACCTGCAGTGATGGTACAGCAACTGTGGCGACGGGACGTACGTCTCCGTTCCCTCCTTCAGGGAACGAGGGTTACCATACGTAACCGAGACGTTCCCATTCAGTCGGTCACGTTCGACGTACGTCGGACGTACCGACGAATTGGGATCCCCTATGGAAAACGCCATAGTTACTACCACTTCCAGCGCCCAGCGATGAGCCCCTCAGACCCCGATCTGATGCGGGCGGGAAAGTTCACGCAGGGAGAGTCCAAGCTGCTGTTCCGCAAGACCCACTCAGCTGACTGTATTGGATAACGCTGGGAAAGCGTGCCTGTGAAGGCAGCTGCGGAAGCCACATCATGCCCAGAGGGAGTTAACATGTGGAGAATACACGTATGGGCTGGCCGTGGGCAGCACAACATACGGAAGTCCCAGGGGTGGCCCCGGCCAATTAGAGGAGGGGGACAACACGTACCTGGGACGGCAGAGGAGACTCTGCCGAGGGAAAGACACGGACTCGCCGAAGGGAGCCGTACCGTGGAAGAATACACATATGGGACCGCCGTGGGGGTCACTACATATGGAACCCAGCCTAACACAAGTTCCACCAATGCATACGAGTGTTAGACCTGGCGTCGAACGCTCCGCCACGTCCGACTGCCGCGGGTTGCGGAGGACTCAACAGGGTTCGCCGATCCGGGGAACTCGACTGGAGCAGAATAAGCGCACGCATCCGTCTACCATAGGGGAGGGAATGGCGCAGCAAGCCGACACTAGAACGGGCACCTCGGTGTTACTGACTATGGGAAGTGAGCACACAGGAAGAAACCGGCTCTACACGGAGGCTATAGAATCTAGCGAACGTGTTAGGTGTCGCCCAGCCCGCAGCTCTACAAATATCTGTCAGCGAGGCGCCACGAGCCAACGCCCAGGAAGAGGCAACACCCCTAGTGGAGTGGGCTCTTAACCCGAGCGGGCAGGGCACGTCTTGGGACTGATAAGCCAAGACGATGGCATCCACTATCCAGTGGGCCATCCTCTGCTTGGAGACAGCCTTTCCCTTCTGCTGTCCTCCGTAACAGACGAAGAGCTGCTCTGAGGTCCTGAAGCTTTGCGTTCTGTCCACGTAAGTCCGGAGAGCACGGACGGGACAGAGAAAAGCTAGGGCTGGGTCTGCCTCCTCCGAAGGCAGCGCTTGCAGGCTCACCACTTGGTCCCGGAAGGGAGTAGTGGGAACCTTGGGCACATATCCAGGCCGGGGTCTCATGATCACATGAGAGTTACCGGGCCCGAATTCCAGGCACGATTCGTCGACCGAAAATGCCTGCAGGTCCCCTACCCTCTTGATGGAGGCCAACGCAGTCAGGAGTATCGTCTTTAACGACAGAACTTTCAACTCAGCTGACTGCAGAGGCTCAAAAGGTTCTCTCTGTAGTGCAGTTAGCACCAGAGTTAAGTCCCAAGAGGGTATGGAGGGAGGACGAGGTGGATTTAATCTCCTCGCTCCCCTAAGGAACCTGACGACCAGATCGTGCTTACCTAGAGATTTTCCATCTACGAACTCATGATTAGCGGATAGCGGCGACATAGACCTTGAGGGTGGAGGGAGACAGCCTTCGCTCCAACCCATCCTGTAGAAAGGTAAGCACAGATGCGATCGAACATCTTCGGGGGTCTTCTCGGCGAGAAGAGCACCAATCGACGAACAGGTTCCACTTCAACGCATAGAGGCGCCTCGTAGAGGGGGCTCTAGCGGAAGTGATGGTGTCAACTACCGCTTGCGGTAGGTCACCTAGAACCTCCGCGTCCCGTCCAGGGACCAGACATGGAGTTTCCAGAGGTCTGGACGCGGGTGCCATAGGGTGCCCCGTCTCTGAGTCAGGAGGTCCTGCCTCAGAGGAATGGGCCAGGGAGGTGCTGTCGCAAGGAGCACTAGTTCCGGGAACCAAGTCCGGTTGGGCCAATACGGAGCGACCAACAGGACCTGCTCCTCGTCCTCCCTGACTTTGCACAGTGTCTGCGCAAGAAGGCTCACTGGGGGAAACGCATACTTGCGTTCTTCCCGGGGCCAGCTGTGGGCCAGGGCATCCGACCCGAGGGTTCCCTCGGTCAAGGAATAAAACCACTGACAGTGGGTCGTCTCTGGGGAGGCAAACAGGTCTACCTGTGCGGCCCCGAAACGACTCCAGATTAGCTGGACCACCTGGGGATGGAGTCGCCATTCTCCCGGAAGTACCTGCTGACGTGACAGCTCGTCGGCCGCACGATTGAGCAGGCCCGGAATGAAAACAGCACGAAGCGACCTCAGATGCTTCTGACTCCATAAGAGGAGATGGCGGGCGAGTTGCGACATGCGACGGGAGCGTAGACCACCCTGTTTGTTGATGTACGCTACGGCCGCAGTGTTGTCCGTCCGGACCAGAACGTGCTTGCCTCTGAGCGGCACTTTGAAGCGGCTGAGTGCAAGACGAACTGCTAACAACTCGAGGCAATTGATATGCCATTGCAGCTGAGGCCCCGTCCACAGACCCGAAGCTGCAAGCCCGTTGTACGTGGCACCCCAACCCGTGGATGAGGCATCCGTGGAGACAACGGAGTGCCTGGACACTTGTTCTAGGGGAACTCCCGCCCGGAGAAACAAGGGGTCCGACCACGGGCCGAAGGTTTGGCGGCACCTCGGAGTCACTTGGACACGGAGGGAACCGCTGTGCCACGCCCATCTCGGGACTCGATCGTGTAGCCAGCGTTGAAGCGGTCTCATATGAAGCAACCCGAGCGGCGTTACTGCGGCTGCGGATGCCATATGCCCCAGGAGCCTCTGAAAATGTTTCAGTGGTACCGCTGTCCTGCCTCTGAACGAATTCAAGCAGTTCAACACTGACTGGACGCGCTCCTCGGTGAGGCGCGCTGTCATGGCGACCGAGTCTATCTCCATACCGAGAAAAGAGATCCTCTGTGTAGGACAGAGTTTGCTCTTCTCCCAGTTGACCCGAAGTCCCAACTGGCTGAGGTGACTGAGCACCTTGTCCCTGTGTTCGCACAACTGCTCCCGCGACTGGGCAAGAATCAGCCAGTCGTCGAGGTAGTTGAGGATGCGAACGCCATGTTCTCTCAAGGGAACAATGGCCGCCTCCGCCACCTTCGTAAAGACGCGGGGCGACAGGGACAGGCCGAAGGGTAAGACGCGGTACTGATATGCCCGTCCCTCGAACGCGAAGCGCAGAAAGGGCCGGTGTCGAGGGAGAATCGAGACATGAAAGTACGCGTCCTTCAGGTCGATCGCTGCAAACCAATCTCGGGGACGGATGCACCTGAAGATGCGCTTCTGCGTTAACATCGTGAACGGCAGCCTGTGAAGGGACCGGTTCAGGAATCGCAGGTCCAAGATCGGTCGTAACCCGCCGCCTTTCTTGGGTACAATGAAGTACGGGCTGTAGAACCCGGACCTCATATCGGCTTGAGGGACCGGCTCTATCGCGTCCTTCGCCAGTAGGACATCGATCTCCGCCCTGAGCACGGGGGCGTTCGCCTCCACTACAGTCGTGAAGTGAACGCCCCTGAACTTGGGGGGACGCCGGGCGAACTGAATCGCATAGCCGAGTCTGATGGTACGGAGGAGCCACCGAGACGGGCTGGGAAGCGCTAGCCAGGCTCCCAGACTCCGAGCAAGGGGGATCATCGGTACCACAGACGTACCCGCAGCGGGGCAGCGAGGCGGAACGCAGGGATCCGGCTCGGACGGCATGGGAGCGGCCCGAAGCGGGATCTGAGTGTGCTGTGCAACACATACCTGCATCCGCGGAGGGGACGTGCGAGTGTGGGGAGGCCGCTTGTGTGCGTCCCGACAGCCGGCGTCCCCTGCTGGCGAAGGGAGAGGTACTTGAGGGTGGCGAGGCATGGGAGCGTCGACCACCGTCAAGCGCGCTCTCTTGGCACCCAGAGATATTGGAAACTGCTCTTTTATTGAAGTTTTGGGTGCCGCTGGCACTGGTGCCAGCGGCGGAACAGACAAACAAAAGATTTTCCCCCGGCCCTCCTCCGGGGGAAGGAGTGGTGCTGCAGCCATCTCCCTCAGAGCAGTTTCCTCCATCTCTGGGTGGCCCGTCTCAGGGCCGCTTGCGACGACGCTTGCCACCTGGCTTGGCAGCGGCCTGAGCGGGCTGGACGTCCTTCCCACGGCCGGCCCCACGCCGACGGCTGGTGGAAGGCTGCTGCGGCGCCTTGGCGGGGGCGGAGGCGGCGGCAGGTGGACGTCCTCGGCGACGAGCAGCCGGAGGCGCTGCGACCGGCGGCGGGGTGGAGGCAGCAGCGGGCCGCCGGGGCAGGATGTGCTTGATCGCCTCCGTCTGCTTCTGGGCGGCCGAGAACTGCTGGGCAAAGCTCTCGACCGCGTCGCCGAATAACCCGGCTGACGAGATGGGGGAGTCCAGGAACCGATATTTATCGGTCTCCCTCATGTCAGCCAGGTTCAGCCAGAGATGACGTTCCTGGACCACAAGCGTGGACATCGCCTGACCGATGGCACGGGCGGTGACTTTCGTCGCCCGGAGGGCGAGGTCCGTCGCCGTCCGGAGCTCCCGGAGGAGCTCTGGGTCAGGCCTACCCTCGTGCATGTCAAGGAGTGCCTGGGCCTGGTGGACCTGCAGCAACGCCATGCCATGCAAGGCGGACGCAGCCTGTCCACAAGCCTTGTAAGCCTTCCCGGTCAGACCGGAAGAAAACTTACAGGCCCGGGACGGGAGACGTGGGTCACCGCGCCAGTTGGAGGCGGTCGCCGGACACAGTTGCATCGCGACGGCGCGCTCCACTGGCGGGATCCCCACGTAACCCTTGGCTGGCCCACCGTCGAGGATAGTGAGGGGGGAGGAGTCACTCGGCCGGTTTCTGGCAGAAAAAGGTGCCGTCCACGACCTCGTGAGCTCCTCATGCACCTCCGGGAAGAAAGGTGTCGGGGCGGGACGCTGAGAACCAGCGCGACCCACCCCGAGGAACCAATCGTCCAACCTAGAGGGTTCGGGACACGGTGGAGGGTTCCACGCGAGCCCAACCCTTTCGGCGGCCCGGGCAAGCATAGCAGCCATCTCAGGGTCCGGGGCAGCCGTTGCCGCTCTCCCAGCGGGAGGCGGTACAACTGACCCTTCATCCCCCGAGGACTGAAACTCCCCCTCCGATGCAGCGATTGACATCTGTTCATCCGCTGGAGCCCCGAAAGTCACCACTGGTCTCCCGTGGGAGGGTCCAGCGGCTTCTCTCGGAAGCTCAACCGGCTGCGGAGCAGAGGGAATAGGGGCCTGCGGAGGATCGCTCGGCAGGTTTGCCCTAAACGTGATCCTCAGATCACCCTGGCCATCCAAAGAAGTAGGTCCACCCGGGTTAGGGGAAGACCTAGTTCGTGGGATGGGTAAGGGGACTCCCCCAGCCCGGAGGTAGGAGAGTCTTGATCTAAGCTCCGCGATAGTCATGTTCCCGCAGTGGGAACATGAACTATCCACAAACGCCGCCTCAGCGTGCTGAGAGCCCAAACACGTGAGACAGCGATTGTGACCGTCAGCAGAGGACAGGGAACGACCGCATCCAGAAACGCACGGGTGGAAAGACATCTTGAAAAAGACGGCACGTCACCCGTGAACTCTTTTTGTGAGGAAACGCTCTGTGCTGAAGCACTCAGGGGAACCGCGACAGCGCACGGGGATATAGTGCAGCCCGTGCCTGTACTCAAACAGGAAAAACGCCCACCCAGACCAACAGGTTGCTGTGATAACAGCAGTTTTTCTCTGTATCACAGAGGCAGCTGAAGAGTCAGCGCGGTCCCGCTGAAAGGTGCCGTTTCTCCAACACGCGTCCTCCTCTGGTTCTCTCCGGTCTTGTAGTCTCTTGCTTAGATAGCAGCGAAAAAGTTTTACTCGAATGAGTGAGTCCTTCATGTGCCAGTGTGGCTCCGAAGTGAATGACAGCGTGCATTCGCTCTCGCTTCCTGTTTATACCCGCGGCGCGGGGCGGGGCGCGAGATGCAAATCTCGCACGCCAATTGTCCATTGGCCGGTTCTAGATAGCTCGAAGCTGATAGGGGCTCCCAGAAGTGATCCCAATTCGTCGGTACGTCCGACGTACGTCGAACGTGACCGACTGAATGGGAACATGCAGTTAGCTAATAATGTATTATTGTTACTGCAGAAACAATGAGCTCATTGAAGTAATTATTACAAACTGTGAACATAGTGATTACAATATATGAAAAATGTAGCATTGGTGCATGTAGATTCAGAGTTTGCGTAAGATTTCGGTTTGTTTCCATCAGTTCAAACTGTCATTTTCAAAACGTTGATTCAGTGATTTGCGTCATTACTCAAAATTGTTATTTTCATTAATAGTATTAGCCATCAAAAATGCCATAAAAGTTAGGTTAATATTCGTGAATCGTATTTTTTTACGAATCAATTAAAAAAAACCTCAGTGATTTGTATCATTACTCAAATTGTCTGTTCTCAAACAAGTTTAGGCATGTCCCGTCTGTTCAAACAGATAGTCCCGCCCCAAATTCAGACCATTGGTTGCTTTTGGCTGGTTGGGATACTCAAACAAACAGTAATATTTTGATGTTTCCATTTACTTATACTTGACGATGATACTTCCTTTTAAGCTGTATTAGAGCAAATGCACAAATAATAAAAGAAATATATAAAATATTGTCAAAAAAAAAAGAGAAAAATATTACATTGATTTTCGGGATATACTGCACAGCCCTGCAATTGTTTATATTAAAAGACACTATGAGAAAAGTAGAGTTTTTCATGGTTCATTCAGTAATCATCAAGTACTCACATGCATAAACAGACCCAAGCGAACACACACAGTTCTAGTTCACGTAAGGACGTTCATAACCCCAGGCACTGTGGGCAGCACTGCATCTCGGTTTTACCCAAGAACATTCCGGTGGTTTTTGCACCTCAAAGTGCAAAACAGGCCAAACAACAGATATTCAGATAACCTTAATAAACCAATGGGATCTGACACATTGAGGCCTTATTAAACAGCAGGATCATGCATTGGCTAAACTGAACTGAACAAAGAATAAATCTGAGCATAAAAACATCTGTCAGACCACAATCAAAAATGAACCAAAACTTCAGAGAGATTTTGAGTAGTCAGTCACTCTGGATCTAAAGTATATTTCATACATTTTATGCACATGCAAGCTATGCTGAAATAGATTTTCAAAAGATAAAAAGAGCTATAAAAGCTAGACTATCTTCAAGGATTTTAAAATGCTCCCATAGTGGTTGTTAGAAAATTCAAGCTGGGCTTCAACAGTATTTAATCAATGGTCTCCTGAGGCTTAATATGGTCAGTGGGTGATTTGTAAAGTACACACAGAAATAGCAACCACCATATCTGCAAGAATAGACTGTAGTGAGCACATCTGCAAAGGACCAATCAAAGAGACTACTAACCGTTCGTTTACAGGTAAACACATAGACAGTTCATCCAAAAGTAAAATCATACAGAATATTTAACTGGAGAGCTGCGTAATCATCTGATTTCAATGAATAACGATTTCTCAAAAAGCTATCGTATGCTTCAGAAGATTTGGAATAAACAGCATAGCACATGTGTCATACTTGTTACTTACACTATTGTTAAAACGTTTGGTGCCAGTAATATTTAAAAACAAATAATAATAATTTAATACTTTTATCCAGCAAGGACTTTGAAATTGATCACTATGATATGGAGGCCTTTTACACCTCGAAGTAAAAAAAAAAAGATTGTGCAATTGTGAGATAACTTTTAAAATAGACTAGTCACAACTGTGAGATTTAGCCACATTTTGAGATTTAAAATTCCCTTGTAGAGTCCATTTACACAGAACGTGAGATGCAAGTGGAATGAAAATAAACGCAAGCTCTTAAGACACATTTTTTTAAAAGTTCAACTTGCAAGACAATTGGTAAAGACGCGAGTAGGGTGGCCATTTCCATAACACCAAAAAGGAGGACACTTTGCGGCATTTAGTGAAGCAAGAATAATTGCATAGGACTCTGGTGTACTCGCAACTACAATACAATTGTGTCCATCATATCGATGGTATCATGATACAGTGATTCTGAAATAGCCTACTCTATTCATTGCCAGACCATTTGATCTACGATATATCTTGAAGTTGACCTATGTGTAACAGACGAGGCAAAAAAGTGTTTGTTCACAGTATTTGTATTTATTCAAGACATCGTGATGTCTGTTTCAAAAACTGACCACTGAGATGAACTTGTCTTGCAAAGAAAACATAACATTTCTGGACTTCTGGAAATAAAAGAAATTAATGAATAAACAAATAATATGGCACAGTGCCAAATCCATGAAAAGCATCTCTACTGCTTTTTGATATAAATTGACTTTTTGACTGGCCACCCTAGACGTGAGCGCAATGGTCAAACACGTCCGTCTAGCACATGTTGACATAAAAAAATTTTTTTTATGAAAAAACATTATGTGGACTCTAAGGCAGAAATTGACATTATTTTATTTTTGGGTGAACTGTTCCCTTGAGTTTTAGCTGTGCTGCAACTGTAAGTCCTGCATGATTAGTCTCAGGTGTAATGGTATGTCTTCTTGCACATTTCACAGTAGCATACTACAGAAAAATCTTTCCCAGACCATCATGCACTGTTGTTTAAGTGTGTCACACCTAAATGCATCTTCTAATAGCAAGTCGCAGATGTTTCACATTGAAAACGAGGTTATACTCACTTGCAGGAGATGGAGTGCTGTATCCACTGACAGGAAGCCCTGGAAGTGTTGGAGGGGAGAGCCCTCCTAGCATATGAGGAAAGAAGTAAGGGTAGTGCGGCATAGGGAAGCCTCCTAAATGGGTGCCCAACCCTCCGGGGCTAGGGCAGGGGTTGCCGTTTCCAGACATGGCACGCTCAGATACAACACTGAGTCCCAGACCTCTGTGCAGGCTATCCGTGATGCCGGATGTCTACTTTCCCATCATGAGCTACTTTTGATAATCCAACTAGGAGAGCTTTGTCCGCGATTATGGGTGCTTACTATTGTGGCTGTAAGACAGAGACAGATTAATGATTGGTGATCCAGGGTGTGTGTGAGTGGTTATGATGCCATTCAATCACAGTGTATGGCTCACGGGTATACCACTCTTTGTTTTGGTGTTATGCAAGTCTCTGGATACAACCCCAATGTTCTCTTGGAATAGAAGCGTGTAAGGCAGTATATTCCAGCACTGTTTGACAGGGATGTTATGTAGCAGCAGCGGAACGGTGACTCTTCACAAGCACCTGAGCTCACTCCAATCCACCAGTTTTCAGGAGGGCCGACTAGGACGATGTGACGCAAGAGGAATCGAGACACTGTGCTCCAGAGGTCACAAAATGCTCTTGGTTCAAACCTGTCAGAGCGAGTCAGTCCAACCCAACAGTGACCTAAGAGAGACAGAAAAAGAGTGGAAATGAACAGAGGACATTTTTAGTTTTCAGATGTGTTTCAGATGTGCATTTCAAATAGGCCTAGTGTGTATAGTGACCAATATGTCAGCCAGACTGATTTATTGGTTGATATTTGATTACACAGCTTAAACGATAATACCATCACGCGCTGCGTGTAGGGCACCAAGTGCTCAGGGGGGCACCACAAGAAAATGCTCTCCCCACCCCCAATATTTAGCTCTCCCTTGTGCCAATATATAAAAAAAACTAATCTTGTCAATGGATAATGTAATTTTTCTGTGTTCCAATATTTTGAGTAAATATCATTAAATTGAATGATTTTTCTGTCATTATATCATAAATTCTTTTCCAAATCTTTAAATAATTCCTGAGAAGTACACACTGTGGATTATTAAATTATGTCTCAGGCTTCATTCCTAAATAAACATGTTTTAATGTATAACATCAGAAAGGACGACTACATTAAAAAGTCTGGAGTCGGCAAGTTTTTTTTTTCTTCTAAATGTTCTTGGAAGAAGTCTCTTATGCTCACCAAGGCTGCATTTATTTGAACAAAAACTAAGTAAAAACAGTAATATTGTGAAATATTGTTACAATTTTCAGCATCATTAATCCAGTCTTGAGTGTCACCTTCAGAAATCATTCTAATATACTGATTTGATGCTCAAGAAACATCAGTGTTGAAAACGGTTTCAGTTTATAAAATATTAAACAGCACAACTGTGATGCATTTTTTCAGAATTATTTGATAATTAGAAAGTTCAAAAGAATGGCATTTATTTGAAATATAAATCTTCTGTAACCTTATAAATGCTCTTACTCTCACTTTTGATCAATGTAATGCATCCTTGCAGAAACAAAACACACCATACTTTCTTTAAAATACAAAATCTTACTGACACTAAACTTTTGAATGGTAGTGTACATTTGTTCTTATGTAAATTAATGTTACTATATTGATGTCAATTACATATCTACTTTGGTCATGAAACTCTAGATGGTGCAGGGCAGGCTGATAGGTCCTTCATGCAATCTGCTAGTAATCACATCACAAACTGATTGGTCTCTGTTGGATCTCTTGCCTTAACATTTAAATAGTTTTGTTCTAGCAAGTCTTTGTACTTTCTCTGCAGCAGCAGCGCAGCAGATCTATTCCGTCAAGACCAAACACATTAACATTGTCATATCCATTACCATGCTAAACTATTCAGAGAATAGTTTGAGTCATATCATAGTCATTATAGAAATACTCATTCAGGTCGTTTTACTGTTCACAGTATCATAGGCTTCTGACTGTGACTTACACTATATGTTACAACCTGTAACTGCTTTCAAATGAGGCTTTTGACTTTTGAGTTGACTGTGAGAAGCGTTAACCTCCATTTTGATTAGCATTTTCCGCAGTTTAATCACAGGACTGTGCAATTTCAAAAATTTTAAAAGCACAAAAATGTTTTAAGGTCACAATTCAATCCAGGTCACATAAGAGATTAGCAGATCATGAACATATTTTACTGGAAAAAAATAAAACATTGTATGGAAATCTCCAGTTCATTCCTATGCGATGTTCTGTAAAGCCTAGTGATGGGGAGTCGACTCCAAAAGAGTCGATTCCTCAACTCTGAAGAGCCCCAGAGTCGGGGTCAACTCCAGCACAGGAATCGACTCTCGGTGTCGACTCTGTTGCTGTGTCCGAAATCGCTCACTTGTTTAATAATTCTCTAATCCCTATAAAGCAAGGAGTGAATGAAATGAAGCGAGGAATTCAGACACTGACGTAAAACATCGCGTCAGAGAGCTGTCGCTGCAGAAACTTTCACACACATTTATTTGAGTGCTTACTTTAGAAATAGAAAACAGTCAAAGCGACTTTAGTTTGTAATTATACATAGGCTTCCTCCATGCTAGCTTTAGTTTAATTGATAGTGCCTATTAATGCAATAAATATAAATTTGGTTTTCTATGGTTAACCTTGTGTTCATAATCATTAAACTAAATAAAATAAAAAAACTCACATCAAGAAAATACATGAATAAGTGTACATTATTATATTTATATCTTTAACTCACCTTTTAAGACAATGATCATGTGCGTTTAGCCCCATCACTCGACAACAGCTTTTTTTCATGACTTTTTTTTTCCTGTGTAAAATTAGGTATCGGCAACAGCTAGGTAAAAACGCTGATAGCCACTCATCAAGTCATCGCTAAATTGGACTAAATTGGACTAATTTGGACGATCACGCTAAAAGGAGCGAGGTTTTAATAAGGGGATTTTAAGGCTTTGTGTTGGGGGAGAAATAATTTAAGTGTGTAACAACTGCAATTTTGTCTTATTTCTGACTCTGTTTTGATGTAAAGTAAATGGAGTCGAGGAGTTGATTCCATAGACTCCTACAGTGGGAGTCGGGAATTGGAGTCGACTCCAAAAAACTGGAATCGAACATCCCTAGTAAAGCCTGTCTGAGTTAGCAACAGTAACTAACAGGGCGGGGCTTAGTGAAGAGTCATTTCTAATGGCCATTATTCATAAAGTTAAAGCAGCACTAGGTAACTTTTCAGCCTTCATAATATATTTTCAAGACTCTTGTGATGATACAGGGAGTGCAGAATTATTAGGCAAATGAGTATTTTGACCACATCATCCTCGTTATGCATGTTGTCTTACTCCAAGCTGTATAGGCTGGAAAGCCTACTACCAATTAAGCATATTAGGTGATGTGCATCTCTGTAATGAGAAGGGGTGTGGTCTAATGACATCAACACCCTATATCAGGTGTGCATAATTATTAGGCAACTTCCTTTCCTTTGGCAAAATGGGTCAAAAGAAGGACTTGACAGGCTCAGAAAAGTCAAAAATAGTGAGATATATTGCAGAGGGATGCAGCAGTCTTAAAATAGCCAAGCTTCTGAAGCGGGATCATCGAACAATCAATCGGTTCATTCAAAATAGTCAACAGGGTCGCGAGAAGCGTGTGGAAAAACCAAGGCGCAAAATAACTGCCCGTGAACTGAGAAAAGTCAAGCGTGCAACTGCCAAGATGCCACTTGCCACCAGTTTGGCCATATTTCAGAGCTGCAACATCACTGGAGTGCCCAAAAGCACAAGGTGTGCAATACTCAGAGACATGGCCAAGGTAAGAAAGGCAGAAAGTCGACCACCACTGAACAAGACACACAAGCTGAAACGTCAAGACTGGGCCAAGAAATATCTCAAGACTGATTTTTCTAAGGTTTTATGGACTGATGAAATGAGAGTGAGTCTTGATGGGCCAGATGGATGGGCCCGTGGCTGGATTGGTAAAGGGCAGAGAGCTCCAGTCCGACTCAGACGCCAGCAAGGTGGAGGTGGAGTACTGGTTTGGGCTGGTATCATCAAAGATGAGCTTGTGGGGCCTTTTCGGGTTGAGGATGGAGTCAAGCTCAACTCCCAGTCCTACTGCCAGTTTCTGGAAGACACCTTCTTCAAGCAGTGGTACAGGAAGAAGTCTGCATCCTTCAAGAAAAACATGATTTTCATGCAGGACAATGCTCCATCACACGCGTCCAAGTACTCCACAGCGTGGCTGGCAAGAAAGGGTATAAAAGAAGAAAATCTAATGATATGGCCTCCTTGTTCACCTGATCTGAACCCCATTGAGAACCTGTGGTCCATCATCAAATGTGCGATTTACAAGGAGGGAAAACAGTACACCTCTCTGAACAGTGTCTGGGAGGCTGTGGTTGCTGCTGCACGCAATGTTGATGGTGAACAGATCAAAACACTGACAGAATCCATGGATGGCAGGCTTTTGAGTGTCCTTGCAAAGAAAGGTGGCTATATTGGTCACTGATTTGTTTTTGTTTGGTTTTTGAATGTCAGAAATTTATATTTGTGAATGTTGAGATGTTATATTGGTTTCACTGGTAAAAATAAATAATTGAAATGGGTATAAATTAGTTTTTTGTTAAGTTGCCTAATAATTATGCACAGTAATAGTCACCTGCACACACAGATATCCCCCTAAAATAGCTAAAACTAAAAACCAATTCCAAAAATATTCAGCTTTGATATTAATGAGTTTTTTGTGTTCATTGACAACATGGTTGTTGTTTAATTATTAATGTTGTAAAATGAATCCTCAAAAATACAACTTGCCTAATAATTCTGCACTCCCTGTACATCGACTTACAATAGGTTGAATGACATGTCTGCCATAGCCTGACGGGGTCTGTATCGTTTTTAATCGTACTTTTAAACATCGGGTTTCGGGTAGTAACCAGAGAAAAAAAAGAACTACAAAATTCGACTGCTTTACGGCATATACGTCACTTCCACCATCACCCCCACTTCCTTAAATTCGGACGTGCGAGCCCAACTATCCTTTGTTTGCCGGATGTTATAGTCATGGCCGAGGCAGCACAGAAAAAGAAGAAAGCAAAGGTTTTGTCGGAGGAATGCAAAAAGAGGAAACGAGAAAGTGATCGTATTAAAGGCAAGACGAGGATCAACATTGGGCCAGCGTTTGCTCGTTGGCGTGAGCTGAAGGAGGTCAATATCTTATATTGACGATATATGGTTATTACCTACCACTCAAACATTGAATTGAAGTATCATATAGATACTGTAAAACAGTAACCAAAAGACTAGACTACTATAATGACGCTGGCTTGTAAACGTGAGCATCGCGATCATTTGGCGTTTGAAAAAAAAAAATAAAACCCATGAAATTATATTCATATGACATGCTGAAACATATGCCACTGTACCTGGGATGAAGACATTTCACACGTGACGCAAGCAGAACACCTGCATGTGAACTCCTCCTGCAGTGTTCAGGGCTATCATAGTTGTCATGTCAACAAATGCACGTGCTATGCATCCCCTGATGTAGGATGACAGAGTTTACGACAGTAGTAGAGGACAATACTGTTTCCCAACTGTAGGGGGACCCCGAGAGCAAAACCTACCTAGTGCTGCTTTAAAAAAACAAAACAAACAAGTTTTTTTTGTAGTTAGTTTCGTTTAATAACGTTAATGATCATTTCCAGTTTACCATTCTTTAACATGTAGGTACGTTAACTGGATGGGAAGCCTTATTCCAAAACGCTTACCTTTTAAAATCAAACCGGTTCGGTTCAATGTATTTTTATCCTTTATCAAGTTTAGAACGTGTTGTAAGCAAAAGTCGCTGTACATCATCTAAACGTATTTCTGGCAGATGTACAGCCAGGCGAGAGCAGCCTTTCCTCGGCTAGTCCTTCTGCCGTCTGCCTCTGGCTCTGATGTCTCGGGGCGATCTTTGGTCTCATGAATCTATTTGCTTGCCATATCATTTTGACTGAGGGCAAAGTGAAGTTTCATAACTTATTTTTTTTTTTTTTGGCTATTTAACATTAGACTGGGTTGTGTTTTATGAATTATTTAATTTTATTACAGTGATATAGTCTACGCACACTTCTTTTCTGAACCACATGTTAATGTGTAGGCCTATATTTTTATTTTATTTTTAAATGTAAACGAAAAGAGGCATGGTTTTGTTTTATATTTCATTTGTTATAAATATACATTCAGTGAAGATGATCCAGGTATGCGTTGCCTGAACCACATTTGTGTGGCTATTAATGTTTAATATTTTTTTTAATGCAAATTAAAAGAGGCAGAGTGGTGTTTTATGACATATTTCGCTTTATTGTATACATACAGGAGTGAGAGAGAGCGAGCTGTCATTCAGGCGCAGCTCCTGGAGCGCCTTGAACTTGCGTCTATTTCGCTTCAAACGCTCGATTTCTATGCACGTCCGAATTTGCTGCGGATGCGTGAATGGATTCAAAATGTTCACACGTCAAACTAGACGCGATAGACACGATTTTGACGCTCTATTCGCATTTGGTGTGAACGCAGCATAAAACTCCATAACGTTTCACTATATTCTGGCGGAAGTAATCATACACGGCTCTGTGTCGGAACGGAAGTTGCGTGACGTCATGTGAAAAGGGCCTATCCATCCAGTTTGACATCATACCTCAGAAAGTGTGTAAATAAACTGAGAAATTAGAGAAAGAAAGCCTGCGGATTTACACTCAGGACCTGTTCTTGAGCACTGAACCCAGCTTGACAGCGTGGGAAAATGCTGCCAAGGTCTTCCCTAGTGAGCTTGTTAACTGTAGAGTTCCCTCAGGAGCAGGGAGCAGGATCTTCACACAGACCGTCTGTCAGAAACCCTCATTAACACTATCTATCTGGGCATAACCTGAAAATGTGAGTGCACGAACTGTGAGGAGGAGGAAAAACACTGTTTGAAGAACCAGTGATGAGCAAAAAAAAAAAAAAAAAAAAACGGTCTCTCTGTAATCAGTCAGTGTGTCTGTCTGCAAGCCTGTCATGCTTCTTCACCATCCTAGTGTCCGTATTTCTGCTCGACTCTACCCATCCATTCTCCAGACTACACAACAGAAACGAAATATTGCACAAATAAATCTACTTCATTTGCCCATATGGAATATGCATTATGAATCTCCCTGAAGGCATGCAGAGCATCGTGGATGTATCGCTCGAGATAGCGCTCAAAGCGGGAATGAGAAACTTTGAGAAAAAGTATAAAAGAAGGCAGCAAGGAGGAGAGATCAAAGCCGAAAAAGAGAGTGAAGACACCGTATTGTGCTGCACACAGCTCTCAAATCTCACTCATGCATTATTAAACGGCGTACTAAGTAGGTTAAACCCCACTGGTCCCCTTTACATAGCAATGAACTCACTAATTCAAACTAATTCAATGCCAGAGAGTGTGTGTGAGAACGTGTGATAAAGAGAGATTAGAGGACTCGTGTATTTGTGTGAAAGATAGATGGACACAAATAAAGACACCAAGAAGGAAAATAGTAATATGGTAATACAGTTAAATCTGTATTAAGCATATCCTCACTGAATGTTATTAGATTTATGACAAGAAAAAGGGTAAATTAAGTAAAATATGCTAGTAAATATGCAATAAGAAATGTTTCTTGAGCAGCAAATGATAATATAATTTCTGAGGATCATGTGACACTGAAGACTGGAGTAATGATCCTGAAAATTCAGCACAGGAATCCATTTGAAAATATATTAAAATAGAAGCTTCTATTCTAAATTGTAATAATATTTAACAATATCACTGCTTTTACTGTATTTTTAAACAAAAACAGAAAAAAATAATTGAACCTTTTGAATGGTAGTGTTGTCCTGATCAAACTTCATGCTTCAAGAGGAAATCTTGAAATCAGCACATGCAAGAAAAATGTGCTTGCAAAGAGATTTTGATGGATCTTTATGAAACTACATTTACATAGCCACTACACATTGATATAAGCCCGGACACAGTGCACATATACACCACATAACAGTTAGAATCAAAACACTCATCAACTGAGGCGATGGGCATAATCAAAGGTGCTTATGTTCACGACAGTGAATACGGGACACATACACACACAAATAATATGACAATGAAAGTAAATGTGGGTGAAGGCACACTAGTTCCCATGCAAACCATGCACGCAAAACTTGAAGGTGATGCATAGCTCAGCAAAAACACTGAGAGTGAAAACACTCAGAGTGAGAAACTAATGTTTCATACCAAAACATCAGAAGTGCCCTCCCTCTCTCTCTCTCTCTCTCTCTCTCACACACACACACACACACACACACACACACACACACACACACACACACACACACACAAATTTAATATATTATACAATATGGTGTATATAATATATTTAACGTCTAAGCAGTTGACCCAAATAAATCAGAAAGCATTAACAAAACTTTTAATGTAAACTATCAGTGACAAGTAATTAAGTTCATAAAATGCAATTTATGAATATTTTCATATATGACAAAAAAAACTGACCACAAACTTTAAGTTCTTGCGTGACAGAAGCTCTTTTGAAAGAGATAATATCTCCTCTGACTGGATGAGCAAACATCAAAATGTTACAAAAAAAAAAAATCCACAATTACTAAAAGCACATGCACATCTATTTCACAGATAAAATCTATTTAACATACCTAATCCTTTATTACTTCAACATTTGCAATGTTGTTAAAATCGCGTGGAATGGATTTTTTTCCCCATTTTTATTTAATTTTAAATGTATATTACACAAGTATATAAGCCTTTAAATTGTTACAATTTAAAATCTATTTAAGGACAATTTGCTTATACTTTCATGTATGATCTGATGAACAAAAGACATGCTCTGTCAACCAACCATGTATGTTTTTATGGAAGGAGATGTTTCATTAGAAATCTAGATCTCTGCAGTCATAAATTATCAATCTTTCTAAATATGGACACATACAGTGCAGGCACATTCACATCATTCATTCATCATGCATGCTCTTCAGCAATGTCTCATCTTATAAATGTTTTAGTGCTTACCTTAACCAGCACCACATGAATCTCATGCACTATTGTGTGTGTGTGTGTGTGTGTGTGTGTGTGTGTGTGTGTGTGTGTGTGTGTGTGTGTGTGTGTGTGTGTGTGTGTGTGTGTGTGTGTGTGTGTGTGTGTGTGTGTACATAGGCTGTATATCTGCACTTGTGTACACATATATGTTTCAATACATGCTGTTTGGTTGTCTCTTGGATGAGGGAGACTATTTTTGAATGACAACAGGGGACAGAAATGGCATATCTTGAGGCAATGATGAGAAAACAGAGCCTGAGTGTGTGTGTGTGTGTGTGTGTGTGTGTGAGAAGATGATCTGGCAGACTGAGGGAAATGTGCAATAACAAAAGGTCAAGGTTCGTGGGCCAAGATTCAGGAACCTTGACCTTTGCTATTTCAGCATAACTGGGAGAGACATGTGGTCCTACTTTAGGAGCTCACAAACACCCATGCATGCATAAACACAACACACACACACACACACACACACACACACACACACACACACACACACACACACACACACACACACACACACACACACACACACACACACACACACACACACACACACACACACACACACACACACACACACACACACACACACACACACACACACACACACACACACACACACACACACACACACACACACACACACACACACACACACACACACACACACACACACACACACACACAAACCACACACACTTCAGTGTTTCCCTTTCAATTTTCGAAGTTGCCTGTGGCATTGGTCCATGTCTCACATATTTGAACTAATGAATGACTTAAATGTCAGAGTCAGTGAAAGCAACATTCAGCAACAGTGGTACAGGCTGCAACTGTCAACAGTATTTATTGTACATTATCATGCCAAACTATAATCCTGCAAAAGAAACTATGAAACATACATTCACTGTGCAAAGTGAAGTAGAACTATAGTTGGCATTTTATTTCATGTTGACATAAAACGTGTACAAAATGAAACAGCTGTGTTGCTTAACATTAACAAATATATATACACACACATTATATATATATATACACATTATATATATATACATATATACACACACACACACACACACACACACACACACACACACACACACACACCTAAAGGATTATTAGGAACACCTGTTCAATTTCTCATTAATGCAATTATCTAATCAACCAATCACATGGCAGTTGCTTCAATGCATTTAGGGGTGTGGTCCTGGTCAAGACAATCTACTGAACTCCAAACTGAATGTCAGAATGGGAAAGAAAGGTGATTTAAGCAATTTTGAGCGTGGCAAGATGATTTTAAAATCATCATCTATCGGTTTTCAGCCATAACTTGAAAATAAATATCAGACAGAATTTTAATATCGGTGCATCTCTAAAAGCACCATTTTGTTGAGCATGCTTTAGTGCTACAGCCACAACTTGGGAAAAAAACAAACAAAAAAAAAATTCTTGCACACACACAATGATATATAACATCTGGCCCTACTGCTCTCTTGCTACAAACAAACTAAAACCACTGGGGAAGAAACCGCCCTTATAAAACACTCCCTAATATGACTGACATTTACTCCACACACACATTTAGATATAAAAACTCCCTCAATACATGTATGCAGCCAAATTGTACAGTCAGACACAAACCTATATGTGAAGGGAGACATATTAGAGGAAAGTGACACGCTTTCCATGAGAAAACTCCTCTGGGGACACTTAAGTATGCTGCAAGAAACGTTAGGCCAAAAGCCCTTGGAAAGAGACCACACATTAAAGAGGAGTAAGAGTATCTGGCAACCTTTCAAAAGAAAGAACAGGGTGTGTAAACATACTGCAAGGCAAGCAGAGGGAAAAAAATAAAGGGAACTGGCAACCTTCCTGACAGGTTTTACGGAGTAAGTGGTTGGATTGAATCAGCCAATGGAAGTTTAGAGTAAAAACGATTCCTAAAGGATCTGGCTGCTGTCTAGACCACAAACGGAGGGGGTTTTGAATGCCATCCCCAAGGACTTCCTGGACTTGGACTGCTGGACTCATTGATTAGCATTTGTTCAAGGCCAAAGGTCAATACATTGTACTTGGCATGGCCGTGTCTACAAGCACCACTATCAGATAAAGTGCTTGCAGAACATACACACACACACACACACACACACCAGAGAGAGAGAGAGAGAGAGAGAGAGAGAGAGAGAGAGAGAGAGAGAGAGAGAGAGAGAGAGAGAGAGAGAGAGAGAGAGAGAGAGAGAGAGAGAGAGAGAGAGAGAGAGAGAGAGAGAGAGAGAGAGAGAGAGAGAGAGAGAGAGAGAGAGAGAGAGAGAGAAAAACACAGTTTCCTCTCTGAAATAGAAGGTTGTTTTTTGCTTCAATGTCTTTTTGTTAAAGATGTCTCTGTTCATTAGCATTAGCCATTAGAGGGCCATGAGAGAGAGAGAGAGAGAGAGAGAGAGAGAGAGAAAGAGAGAGAGGGGGATGGGGGAGAAGGGGGGAAAGACAGAGAACGAGAGAGATGATGAAAGTCCATAGCCCAGTAATGGGCTCTATTTCCCCTTCCCCTCGTCCATTAAGACAGCCAAATGAAATGAAGGGAAATGAATTGAGACTGCAGACATGTGGTAAAGGAGACAAGTGGGAGAGAGGGAGGGTTCGAGAGTGAGAGAGGGGAGGTAGTTTCAAAGGTCATTACTATAGGTATGAGATGAGCAGAGGTAATAAATCTACACACTAAACGAGCACTATCACCTTTATGAGGGAAAGAGAGCTAAATGCATGTGTACGCCATGCATATAGAGTGCGCCAAGGGAGCGTTTCAATTAGACAGGAAGAAAGGCTTGATCTATAGATATACACACACATGATCACTATTCACTCAATGCATTTGCAGCCTGCATGTTAGGAGCAGGCCAATCCTTACAAAAACACGTGTTACCATGTTTTGTGTATAATGTGCCAATATTGAAATTCTGACAAATATGCAGATAATTATTTTCATGTTATACCAGGTGTACAAAATGGTGGAGCAGCAAATCACTCAAGTGGCACTCAAGGAAGTACTCTCTTTTGTCCTTTATAGCTACACACAAGCAGAAACACACACCTGGTATTTGAGAAAAGGTTACCGGCTGGATGGTGAGTGTGTGTTTTATCTGCGAGTGGTCAGTAAGATTAATCGCATCCATCAAATATAATAATGTGTCCAAAATGCCAAAGCACCTGTTGTTATGGTACATATTTGCAGAATTAATAAAGATATCTATACATATCTATATGCTATAATAAAGACAATCATTCAAGTGATTCGACTAATACTAAAATTCTGATTCATATTTTTTCAGCAGGGAGTATGTGTGTCAGAGAGTATATAAGACAGGGAGATTTTTGGTGATTGGAACATTGTAGTGTCATATAGAACCTGATTATGAGTGTTTGTGTTTATTAAAGGAATAAGAGAGGAAGAAGGAAGCTATACATGCCTCAATCATCTGTATACGTTTCCATGGTAACCAAAAGTTATGGAAAAGTCTTTACACGATTTTGTGTCGATTAGGCCTACTTTTTCTCTGATCTTCCACCTAGACTGTTTCTTAGAAAACCAAGGTTGTCCTCTTGTTAGCAGGTGATCTTTTTCAAAGGTCTTTCCATTTGTGCCCATCAAGAACACTGTGTCGACGTCTCTCTTTTGCTTTTTTCCCCTCTTTTTAACAAAGTCAACCATGGCACACATAACCCTATTACTGAGGGGCTTCAAAATCAGGCCACCAGGACACCGAAATTGAGAAAGAGAGATTGGCTAAGGCATGCTGGGCTCTTATTGCACACAGAATGAGGCAGAAACCGAATTCTTGACCTCATACCCTAACTACACAAATCATGGTCACCTACCGTCATCCAGGAATGGATCTAATCCATCGAAGTGCCTCTTACTATCTGGATAAAACCCTATGATGTGCAAACCATGCATCATAAGAGATGCCTTGCATTAGAATATGGCCAGTGGAACGCACAAGAATACGCTGAACATGACCCACAGGTTTTGAGGTGAAATATTAGTACGTAGTGGTCTACAAATGAATATCCTGAAATTCATAATATCATATTATAAGAATAGCCAAAACACCTAAAAATGAAAATTCTTTCATTATTAAATCACCCTATAATTCAAAACCCGTCTTTCTTCCAAAAAAGAGAAGGAGAAGTTGACAATAGATGTGTTTAAATCCAAAGTTGCGAATTTAACTTATGCGCAGAATTGAAATATTGCATAAAACATTCGGGAATAAAGCACCGTTTCCATTCAGAAAGACGACGAGAACAAAATTGTCACTTCCTGATAAACAGGTGCCAAATATTATGTATAGCCTACGAAAAAACCTACTGCCACAACAACAAAAAAATCTTGTGGCAGTAGGTTTTTTCGTAGGCTACATAATAAATGGCTCCTCAGAGCGCGCGCAATAAAGGCAGTTGTGTTATTTTGTGTTCGGCGGCATCCACCTGCTGTTTGGGAATGTGGTCATTTAAGAGTTCTGGGACTGGGAGGTACAGTCACTTTGACGACAGAATTTGCTCAGGATTTTCAGAATGACCAAACCTACATTTCAAATGCTATGCAAACAGATCGGTCCGCTGGTTAGTCTAGTTATGCTGCCCTGTTGTGCAGTCAAACTTTTAAACTTTTTTGATGCGCATCGAAAAATGTATTCAGTAAATGTGTTTCCATCGTAGTTTATGTGCATGTTTTCTACCTCAATTGAGTAAATATGTTTTTTATGCACATTTTTAGAATTTATGCACATCTTGCCGTTTCCATCCAGTGTTTTTTGTGCGATATCCCAAAATGCTCATAAAAATAGGTGGATGGAAACATAGCTATTGGTGACAAAATGGTTATACAAAAGTTTTGTTTGAGGAGAGCACTGAAATTTAAGTTGTTATTCATTATCACAGCTTTCAAATCTCGTTCACATTTGTGTACCACTCAAAAGTTTGGGGTCGGCAAGATTTTTTAATGTTTTATTTTTAAAAGAAAGCTCTTATGCTCACTAAGGCAGCAAATGCAGTAAAAAAAAATTCAACATCATAACTCCTGTCTTCAGGGCCACATGATCCTTCAGAAATCACAATAATATGCTTAAGAAACATTTATTATTATTATCAATGTTGAAAACAGTTAAAGGTGGGGTAACGTCTAAACTTCCGTCACTGTCTGTTTCAAGCGTCAGCTCCCAAAGTGTGTCCGAAAAGTAAGATAATAAACTCCTATTATATGTTTGTTTCCTTTGGTTCGTCTTTTCGTGATCAATATAACCCTCTAATCTTGTCATAATTGTAATATGTTCGTGCTCGTGCTATCGAGTTGTTCATGACAACTGTGTTTGTGTTTTTGGGATGTAAGGGATGACTTTTTCACTGAACATTCGACTTGGATTACCCTAGTAACACACATTGCTCTCACTTATTGATGACAGCAGATTCCGCCATAGTCGTTGCCTGGGTTACGTATGTGTGGGGCGGAGCTATCAAAATAGGGGCGTGTTTGTTTTGGTGATTTGAAATCAACATCGGTTACCAGAAAGTACTTAACCTACCTTTAATATACAGGTCCTTCTCAATAAATTAGCATATTGTGATAAAGTTCATTATTTTCCATAATGTAATGATAAAAATGTAACTTTCATATATTTTAGATTCATTGCACACCAACTGAAATATTTCAGGTCTTTTATTGTTTTAATACTGATGATTTTGGCATACAGCTCATGAAAACCCAAAATTCCTATCTCAATAAATTAGCATATTTCATCCGACCAATAAAAGAAAAGTGTTTTTAATACAAAAAAAGTCCACCTTCAAATAATTATGGTCAGTTATGCACTCAATACTTGGTCGGGAATCCTTTTGCAGAAATGACTGCTTCAATGCGGCGTGGCATGGAGGCGATCAGCCTGTGGCACTGCTGAGGTGTTATGGAGGCCCAGGATGCTTCGATAGCGGCCTTAAGCTCATCCAGAGTGTTGGCTCTTGCGTCTCTCAACTTTCTCTTCACAATATCCCACAGATTCTCTATGGGGTTCAGGTCAGGAGAGTTGGCAGGCCAATTGAGCACAGTAATACCATGGTCAGTAAACCATTTACCAGTGGTTTTGGCACTGTGAGCAGGTGCCAGGTCGTGCTGAAAAATGAAATAATCTCCATAAAGCTTTTTAACAGATGGAAGCATGAAGTGCTCCAAAATCTCCTGATAGCTAGCTGCATTGACCCTGCCCTTGATAAAACTCAGTGGACCAACACCAGCAGCTGACATGGCACCCCAGACCATCACTGACTGTGGGTACTTGACACTGGACTTCAGGCATTTTGGCATTTCCTTCTCCCCAGTCTTCCTCCAGACTCTGACACCTTGATTTCCAAATGACATGCAAAATTTGCTTTCATCCGAAAAAAGTACTTTGGACCGCTGAGCAACAGTCCACTGCTGCTTCTCTGTAGCCCAGGTCAGGCGCTTCTGCCGCTGTTTCTGGGTCAAAAGTGGCTTGACCTGGGGAATGCGGCACCTGTAGCCCATTTCCTTCACACACCTGTGCACGGTGGCTCTGGATGTTTCTACTCCAGACTCAGTCCACTGCTTCGAAAGGTCCCCCAAGGTCTGGAATCGGTCCTTCTCCACAATCTTCCTCAGGGTCCGGTCACCTCTTCTGGTTGTGCAGCGTTTTTTGCCACACTTTTTCCTTCCCGCAGACTTCCCACTGAGGTGCCTTGATACAGCACTCTGGGAACAGCCTATTCGTTCAGAAATTTCTTTCTGTCTTACCCTCTTGCTTGAGGGTGTCAATGATGGCCTTCTGGACAGCAGTCAGGTCGGCAGTCTTACCCATGATTGCGGTTTTGAGTAATGAACCAGGCTGGAAGTTTTTAAAAGCCTCAGGAATCTTTTGCAGGTGTAATTAGTTGATTCAGATTAGGTTAATAGCTCGTTTAGAGAACCTTTTCATGATATGCTAATTTATTGAGATAGGAATTTTGGGTTTTCATGAGCTGTATGCCAAAATCATCAGTATTAAAACAATAAAAGACCTGCAATATTTCAGTTGGTGTGCAATGAATCTAAAATATATGAAAGTTTAATTTTTATCATTACATTATGGAAAATAATGAACTTTATCACAATATGCTAATTTATTGAGAAGGACCTGTATTTGTAGAAATCATGATGGTAAAATGGTAGTGTAGTATACAAAAATATCTTACCAAGACATCTCATGGCAGGTTTGACATCAATGATGCCAAGTGTCATTCTGTTGTTTCATAGCATCAAATTTGAATATGCATATTTTGAAATTCCATGCAAACGACTTGAGAGTAATAGCAAAGAGGAAGATTTTCAGTAAATAATGACTTTGTTAACAAAATTCTAGCCTTTTCTTTAGAAAAAAAGCTGTGAAATAAAGATATGGAGCAGCGAGTAAGTCATATGGACTACTTTTATGCTGCTTTCTTCTATTTTTTTAAGCTTGACAGCCCCTGGTCACATGGTCAATAGATGAAAAAGAGTATCATGAATCGCCTCCTCTATATATGTGGTATATGGGGGGAAAAAAGTCATACAGGTTTGGAACGACATGAAGGTGATTAAATGACAGCAGAATTTAAATTTTTGGCTATATTATGCCTTTAATATTCCTTTTTGTAATGAAAGACAAGACGGTCTCAGGACCTCAGCTAAGCAAGATAAGAGGTATGACTGGCTAAGAGAAATGAGGACACTGGTCAGAGAAGGAGAGAGGGATAGAAAAGAAAGAGTGAGAGAGAGAGAGAGCGATACATGACACAGAGGTCTACTCACACTGTAAGGAATAAGGGTGTCTTCTGTAGGAGGGTGATGGGCACATGCAAATGGCTTTTACCCCACTGAAAGATATTGGATTCTGGGAAACCCATCTGTTACGTGGCGCCCACACCAGAGAATAATACGAGGAAGACAGCGCTGGAGGAGGGTGGAAGGGGCCGGGGCAGATGATAGATAGCAGTCTGAGTTTTAATCAGCACTGCGCCTCTAGCGCTTTCTGCCCGCCTCACCGAGGCTTATCCGTCAAGCGGCTCACATGACCCTAACTGAAAAGAGAGGAACTCTTTCCCCCTCATGCATACCTTGCCTCCCTCCTCTTTTCAACTCCTTCCACGCCAGCAAGAGAGAGAAAAACAGAGGAATATCTTCTCACACCATCTCGCCGAAACCGCACTAAAGGGCAGCGGCTTTAAGGCCGACGTACAGTTTCAGCACGGAGGGTCGAATTGTTTCACCTTATCTCAAAATTACACAGGAAAAAGATCTTACCATGAGTGATATATTATCGCACTGAAGTGTAGAGTGAAAATTCTACTTTTTATCAACGTGTTTTTGAGATGATGCTGGGGAAATGATCTTAAAGTGAGGACGGACTCAATACAATCATGCTGATTAGCATTGGAAAGCTAATTAAAAACAAGTGAAAAGCAGAGACACACGCCTCCGTTGGCACATGAAACAGCATCATCTATCACAGCAGAGGGCCCCGATAGCAATGAAAGCCATATCTCTGGGTTAGGTAGATGAAACGGTGGGCTGAGTCTGGAGTAACAAAGGCATATCATTTCACATGACTGATACAGCTATAAGGCTTTAATATGGTTTGGAACGCTTCTCCCCCTAATGATGCTATTACCGGCAATAACCAAACCCCCTCCGATGGCTTTGGCACAAACAGCACGCCGCCCCATAAACCAAGTCTACAACTTTTAACCCTTTCACACCTTAGAAGATTTCGACAAGAAACACACAAACTAAAAGAATTTGAGAAAAATTATATTTTGTGCACATTAAAGACAGTGTCCAAAAGTAAAACACTTTCAAAGTAAATACTGATCCAACAGAGCTGTGGCTTGCCATTTGGTCTGTTAATATTCTTTTAAATATTTAGATTTAGATTTGTCTGTAAGGGTACTGTCTAAACGCACAGTTACCTGACAAATATTTTTAAAGTAAACCTGACTCTCCATTTTCTTCCACCCCAGATAGGGGATTTCATCTTTATTTTATATTTTCTTTTAATTCCCACTATAACTGTTATACTATGTATATTTTTATTGTATTCACTTATGAATATTTTAACTTCATTTCTGTGTAAAGCACTTTGAATTGCCCCTGTGTATGGAATGTGCTATACAAATAAACTTGCCTTGCCTTGCCTTGCCTTGCCTAAAAATAATGCATGGTATAAATAGCACAATACACAAAGAATAATACTAACTGTTTGACATACGTTGGCATAAACCGATCAGGTAAAAACAACATTGTACTCTCTATTGTATTTTCCTTAATTTTCACTTTGATTTGAATCACTCATGTCAAAAACAGAAATAAAAATAAGTTGGAACATTGTTCTTTGCCAAAATTGTCTTAACGTTAAAAAGACAATATGAACTGGGGGGGTTCATACAATTCTATATATATATATATATATATATGGCCCCACTTTATATTAGGTGGCCTTAACTACTATGTATTTACATCAAAAAATAAGTGCAATGTACTTACTGTGTTCAAATTGTATTGCAAAACACCTTTGCTGATATTGAGGTGGGATACGGGTAGAGTTAGGGACAGGTGTGGTGATATGGGTAAGTTTAAGGGTAGGGTTAGGTGTAAGGGAAGGGTCAACTGTGTAATTACAAATGTAACTACAGAAATTAATTACAGACGTAATTACATGCAGGTTTTTTTTTTAATGTAAGTACAATGTAAAAACATGTATGTACACAATAAGTGCATTGTATCAAATTATTAATTAAAATGTTAGTACATAGTAGTTAAGGCCACCTAATATAAAGTGGGTCCATATATATATATATATTGACATGCATGAAAAGAGCTTAATAACTCTTATATAACTGTTCAAAATCATATATATATATATATATATATATATATATATATATATATATATATATATATATATATATATATATATATATATATATATATATATATATATATATATATATATATATATATATATATACACACAGGTCCTTCTCAATAAATTAGCATATTGTGATAAAGTTCATTATTTTCCATAATGTAATGATACAAATTAAACTTTCATATATTTTAGATTCATTGCACACCAACTGAAATATTTCAGGTCTTTTATTGTTTTAATACTGATGATTTTGGCATACAGCTCATGAAAATCCAAAATTCATGTCTCAATAAATTAGCATATTTTATCCGACCAATAAAAGAAAAGTGTTTTTAATACAAAAAAAGTCAACCTTCAAATAATTATGTTCAGTTATGCACTCAATACTTGGTCGGGAATCCTTTTGCAGAAATGCCTGCTTCAATGCGGCGTGGCATGCTGTGGCACTGCTGAGGTGTTATGGAGGCCTAGGATGCTTCGATAGCGGCCTTAAGCTCATCCAGAGTGTTGGGTCTTGCGTCTCTCAACTTTCTCTTCACAATATCCCACAGATTCTCTATGGGGTTCAGGTCAGGAGAGTTGGCAGGCCAATTGAGCACAGTAATACCATGGTCAGTAAACCATTTACCAGTGGTTTTGGCACTGTGAGCAGGTGCCAGGTCGTGCTGAACAATGAAATCATCTCCATAAAGCTTTTCAGCAGATGGAAGCATGAAGTGCTCCAAAATCTCCTGATAGCTAGCTGTATTGACCCTACCCTTGATAAAACACAGTGGACCAACACCAGCAGCTGACATGGCACCCCAGACCATCACTGACTCTGGGTACTTGACACTGGACTTCAGGCATTTTGGCATTTCCTTCTCCCCAGTCTTCCTCCAGACTCTGACACCTTGATTTCCGAATGACATGCAAAATTTGCTTTCATCCGAAAAAAGTACTTTGGACCACTGAGCAACAGTCCACTGCTGCTTCTCTGTAGCCCAGTCAGGCGCTTCTGCCACTGTTTCTGGGTCAAAAGTGGCTTGACCTGGCGAATGCGGCACCTGTAGCTCATTTCCTTCACACGCCTGTGCACGGTGGCTCTGGATGTTTCTACTCCAGACTCAGTCCACTGCTTCCGCAGGTCCCCCAAGGTCTGGAATCGGTCCTTCTCCACAATCTTCCTCTGGGTCCGGTCACCTCTTCTCGTTGTGCAGCGTTTTTTGCCACACTTTTTCCTTCCCACAGACTTCCCACTGAGGTGCCTTGATACAGCACTCTGGGAACAGCCTATTCGTTCAGAAATGTCTTTCTGTGTCTTACCCTCTTGCTTGAGGGTGTCAATGATGGCCGTCTGGACAGCAGTCAGGTCGGCAGTCTTACCCATGATTGCGGTTTTGAGTCATGAACCAGGCTGGGAGTTTTTAAAAGCCTCAGGAATCTTTTGCAGGTGTAATTTTGATTCAGATGATTAGGTTAATAGCTCGTTTAGAGAACCTTTTCATGATATGCTAATTTATTGAGACATGAATTTTGGGTTTTCATGAGCTGTATGCCAAAATCATCAGTATTAAAACAATAAAAGACCTGAAATATTTCAGTTGGTGTGCAATGAATCTAAAATATATGAAAGTTTAATTTTTATCATTACATTATGGAAAATAATGAACTTTATCACAATATGCTAATTTATTGAGAAGGACCTGTATATGTATATATATATATATATATATATATATATATATATATATATATATATATATATATATATATATATATATATATATATATATATATATATTATATTATATTATATTATATTATATTATATTATATTATATTATATTATATTATATTATATTATATTATATTATATTATATATATATATATATATATATATATATATATATATATATATATATATATATATATATACACACAATTTCAGTACATATCCATGTCCTGCACTTATTCATCCATTGTATATAATGCACTTATGCAACCGGTGTATATCCTGCACTTGCTGCTATTGCACTTCTGGTTAGACCTAAACTGCATTTAGTTGCCTTGTACCTGTACTTGTGTAATGACAATAAAGTTGAATCTAATCTAATCTAAAAGTTTAGGAGGCAGAAAGATTTTTTTTCAGCATTAAATAAAGGATATATTCATTTGATTAAAGACATTTATAATAAAATATTTCTACTTCAATTAAATGCTGTGCTTTTGAACTTCCTATCCATTAAAGAGTCCTAAAAAATATATCAGTTTCCACAAAATTATAAAGCAGCACAACTGTTTTCAACGCTGATAATAAGAAATGTTACTTGAGCACAAAATCAGTATATTAGAATAATTTCTGAAGGATCATATGATACTGATCATGAACTAATGGCTGATATATCAATATAAATGCACTTTCATGGCATATATGTGGCTAGTAAATTGTCATCTGATTTGGCAGATTTTTTACAAACATAATTGGACTCTGCTTTAAAGGTCTGACTATATATGAATGTGTATTGATGGCACAAGATGAGACAACTGCTCATGTTCTGTGTGTGATAAGTGATCACATACTGTACATAAATCACATTAGCATTTCAGGGGAAAAAAAGTAGCATTTTACAGTAAACTAAGTAACCTTACACATATAGGATAATACACTATCCAGTGTTATACACAGTACATTGTACATATCTCATCTGCTCAGCATAATGAAGACTGGAATGACTCAATATCATTGAGGCCTGACCAAATATCAGACTCAAATGAATGTCGACCGCAATCAAAACATAATAAAACAGCATATCACCTCTTATTAACCATAAATTCAGTTCCCAAATCGAATAAATTCAACAATCCCTACAAATCACTGAACATGCATCACAGAGCGGGCTTTCCAAATTTATGTCAGCCAGCTGTTACTTGCCAAAACAAGCCTCCATCATACAATCCTTCATTACGACAGTCCGTAGGATCATCATATTATTCCAGATGAAATCCCTGGTGTCTAAAAGAACGATTGCTTGTGTCAGATACTGAAAATGGCAGAAAACTGCACCCTGCTTTTTGATTCTGCGAGCAAAGTAGAACAAGTGTGCCTGCCAGCGTTGTCATTATCCCTTGGCTTCAATTAACATCAAATGAACATCACAACTTAAATAGCCTGATTTAAAGAAGCCAGCAGCAACCGAGCAGAGCGGATGCGCATTAGAGTGTTTACTATGCAAACAAGCTATAGGGAGAGAGATCCACTTGTTTGCCAGATCGTATGCATGAGAGAACACACACTGACAAGACTGAGCGATGTTTTCACAAGCAAATGAGGAGGGAGGTCTAGCTATTTCGAGTGGGTCGGAGGAGACAGACAGTGTGCCGCATTGCACGGACAGAGCGGTTCTCCTGACATTGCTTAGAACTTTGTCTCGTAACGGCACTCACGTCATTTTTAGCAACAACAACAATTACATCCTTTTGCTGCTGCGTGCAGTTTTTGAGTCTGACCCACAATTCCCTCTAACTCAAGCAGCCAAAACCAATCTCCTCTCAACATTTTTTTTGTATATTACTCCTCTCAGCGTGCATGAGATGTCTTTTTCAAGTGCAGCTACTTCAAAGCGAGGACGAGAGTCCCAGTGGGAACGAGGAGGAAGTAGAGAAGATAACATTAAAGTGTTTGGGGTGATGCGCGTTCGCCAAGTTCCCTCCGCTGATCCGCAGGGGAACCACTCTGAGAGGAGAAACCACATGCTTTCTTTTCTTATAAAGGATGTAAACTACATGCTAATGAGCAAAAGAGACAATAAATAATTTGCGATGTTTCTGGGAGCATTGTGGGGTCATCATGCTCCTTTTGATGTGAATCTAGTTTGCTTTTTGTTATTGAGAACTAATTAAATGGCTTGTGAGTTGCATTAGAGATGCATTTCATGAACTATAAGTAGCTTCCTGGAAACAAAAGTACAGTAAAAGCTCAATTAAAAAGTTAAAGGAACAGTTCACTCAATTCGGTCATCATTTACTCCCCCTCATGTTGTTTCCAAACCCGAATGGCTTTCTTTCTTCTGCAGAACTGTTTTTGTCAATGGGGACCAAAACAACATTGAACACCACTGACTTTCAAAAAATACTTGATAAATATATATGTAAAAAAAATATTTAGTGTTCCACAAAAGAAAGAAAGTACATTTTATTTCTTAAATATAATGATTTCAACATCTTGAGGCTACAAAACCTGGACTAAAAGACTTAAACTACAACCTAGGCTACTTAATAATCAGCAATATTATTGATTTGGCTGCACTGACACTATCAGATAAACTGAGCAGGAAGATGACACCACTTTTGTCTCCAGAGCTGCCTTATAATTGAATTGAACTCATTTCATCATTGATGAACTTTACACAGTTATTGAACTGAATCAGTACTGTCCTGACTTTAGCTGAACAATGACACTATTGTCTTTTTAGAGCTGCTTTACAGCACAATTGAATTCGGTTTGCATCATTAGGGCCCGAGCACCGATTGTAATTGCTCGGCCTATCATTTATTATTCCTGTTGATCACTGTAAAGCTGCTTTGAAACAATCTGTATTGTATAAAGTGCCATATAAATAAAGGTGACTTGACTACTTACTCCCGTTTCCTTCTCGTTTATAATTTCTCTGCACTGCTGCCTGTCACTTTGCAAATTATTGCAACACACAAGTAAAAAAACTTCTTGTGGGTTGCAACAAAGCAAATGTGTCAAGCATAAACTAATCAACTCACAAAAATCACATAAAATACAAAATATTTCCATTTTGAAATTTGTTTCAATCCTTGTATTATAATCAAACACAACCATATTCACTTTATATATTGATCTTTTAAAGGAGTAGTTCACTTCAGAATGAAAATGTCCTGATAATTTACTCATCACTATGCATGTCATTCAAGATGTTAATGTCTTTCTTTCTTCAGTCAAAAATATATATATTTGTATAGGTTTTTGGGGAAAACGTTCCAAGGTTTTTCTCCATATAATGGACTTCAATGGGGTACAGCGGTTTGAAGGTCCAAATTGCAGTTTCAATGCAGCTTCAAAGAGCTCTACATGATCCCAGGCGAGGAATAAGGGTCTTATCTAGTGATAAGACTATCTAGCAATATTTTCTAAAGAATATAAAAATGTATTATAACCACAAATGCTCTTCTTGCTCTGATCTGCAATGCGCCCATAGACCAAAAAATATGGATGACACGTCTTCACTACCTTCCACTGAAGAAAAGGGAAGCCGCCAACGTCCGAATATGACGCTAACATCTTGTGCAGATTTGGGACAGAGTCTGCGCAGTAGTGACCTCGGAGTCTGCGCAATAGAGAGCAAGAAGTAGAGCCGCGATTTCAAAAGCCCGCCCACACTCTCGCAGATGCAGAACAATTCATTATGTTGGTGTGAAATAAACAGCTATGGAAATGTAGAAATTAAAGCTTAAGCTCCAATATCCTCCCAAAAAAACGTGTTAGTGCCTCAGTGACAACTTCACTAAGAGAAGCTGTCAATCTCAGCTGTCAATCATCATGTCACACCCCCACACCGTTTATATAGAATCAAATAACTAACTAAAACCAAACTTATTTAAAAAAAACAACACTTGCAATGAAATCATCGTGATAAAAACTGCCTAAAATGATAGAAGCCATCTTTGGGAAAATATTATTTGAAGTGTAATTTGATTGTTTAGTCTCACGTCCATTAGAATACATGGAGGGGCGGGGTTATGACTTATACTGGGAACAAACAAGCTTTGTTTCAGTTTTCAACACGAGTGCGGCAGGCTTGGATGAGCCATGCATTACGTCATCACGTTGGAAAGGTCACACGTGACGTATGCGAAAGTACCCATCAAGTGTTTACAAAGAGAATGTGCAAAGACACCCTTCACAAAAAAGGTAAAGCAACGATGTTGGATGATTTTGAAGTTGGAGGAAAAAATGATGTGAGTTTTTGATGGAGATGGAGTTTTTCGCCTCAACCACGGTACTTCTGCCTACGTCACGCGTGACCTTTCCAACATGATGACACAATGTGTGGCACATCGCAGATCAACTCCAACTCTCATCCACAGTCAACTCAATACATTTTCAGGAAGATTTGTATCCATTTTAGCGCTCTGCATCTGTGTTAACAGAGCTGTGCTGAATGACTAGGAGTGACATGATTTATAGTGATGGATTTTGGAGGAGGGAAACAGACTCCACGTGAAGCTCATATCCTGGTTGGCATTCGAAACGCTCTTTAAGATGATACAATCTGATTAGTAGCTACATGGAAATAAAATATGACATGCATCCATTTTCTCTGTTCTTTTTTTGACGCCCACCTCATTTATTCTCAATTTCTCCTGCAGTTGAATTCTTTAAAAAGGGTCCAAATAAAACAGCTTTAATGACTGAGTAGAGTTACCTGCTGCTGAATTTCTCCGTCTTAAATCTCTTTAGACAGTCACAGGAACAGCACCACACCAGAGAGAAACACCTGAAAGAGAAAAAGAGAACGGGATATAGAGGTTTAGGGCACCGAGTACAGATGTGAGAGGATATACTCTCTGGCCCAGCAGTCATTCACACTAATTGAAACTGACAAAGATGTTTCATTTTTTATTCTTTAAGGAAGAGGCTTAGAGTGAAGGGGGAAGTATGATATGACACATAAGAATGACAGCCATAATGATATTTCCACATAAAATCGAAGCTAACATATATATATACACAATATTTGTCATGATATTACAATAATGTAAAACCTGTAAAGTTATTCAAGTTATTATGGCTTGTTCATAGTTTGGATTTTGGTTGAAAGGAAATGTTTGCAGTGAATTGTTGCAAATCTACTGTTTTTCTACTAACAAAAATTCAGAACTGTTGGCATGACAATATTATCAGGTAAAAAATACATTTAGAAAAAAATACTAAAATAAATAAAATTTAGGGGGGGAAAAAACCATCACCTATCGCTTTTCTCCCACCCTTAGTGTTAACCTATAGCACACTTGTAAAACATCAGATGCATTAATAAATAATTCATTCATTGACTTCAAAGGTTCTTGCTCCTGTCAAAGAATATTCCAGTGAAGTCACTTAAAAGAACCTCTTGTCATCTGGTGACAGGCTTTGTGATTTATAAACGAGGTGACAACAAAGAGTCATGTGTTCCAGACAGTTTGAAGGTCTTGATTCATGGATTACTGAAGCTTATTTTAGAGGTCAAACTCATCAGGGGGATTGCAGATACATATCAGATATATCGAAGGAGGAGACAGAAGAAGTGCAAGAGATGGAAGAGCGTGATTTTTCTTTCTCTGCCATTCCCGTCTCATCATGTGCTCATGCTTATTGTGTTTGAACGCTTAGTAAGAAAAATGTGACAGCGAAGGAAAGGTAGTGAGTGGGAGTGTGTGTGTGTGTGTGTGTGTGTCAGAGAGAATGTCCTCACTCACCCTCACAACACCACAAGCACTAAGTGTACTTTGAGAGTGAGTGAGTGAGTGATTGCATTTGTGGGCTTGTGGGTTTGCTGAAGTAATGTCTTTAGACTCCAACCTACAGTGAATGTTATGAAAGATTTACTCTCTTACTCCAGCAAACTTGGAGAAAAAACATATACACTACTTTTTGCACACGTGTGTGCAATTAAAGGTAACTGCATTTTGTCATTTGGCAACCTGGGCCATGTTTGTTATATGTTTTTTAACAATTGCAAGATATAAATGACGTGCATCTTTATAAAATGTTTCATCAGTAATTTCTTTGTATTCAAGTTGGTTTCATATGCTTTTTAAAAGGAGAATAAAACCTTTAAATAAATGAATTGAAGGATTCTAAAAATGCCATGTGATGTAAAGTGTATACGTACTTTTATTTATGCATTTGGCAGATGCTTTTATTCAAAGCAACTAACACTGCATTCAAGCGATAAAATGCCTTTTCAATGCACGCATTCCCTGGGAAATGAATTTACGGTATAAGCTAAAGAAAGGCTTTTTGAAAATAATCAAATGAATCAATGCAGAAATCAACAAGTGTCTGCTAAATCTGATATCATAAATCCAAAAGAATCGGATTAGTTCAAAGTAACCTGTCCACTCCTTATCAACTCAAACTCTGAAACAAGGTGCCAGTGATGGACACTTCAAGAGCAGTTTGCCCAGGGACACCGAAATGTCACTTCACGCAGTGCTGAGGCCACATGTGCCATCTACTCAGTCTGACAAAGAGGACCAAGCTTTGTCAGCAGGTCACCTGTTCTGTCCAAGTGCGCTGCTATCAACAGTGGTCTCATCACCTGTCCTGACCTTCAGATGGTGCTACGTGTACAGAGTGTGTGACATTTTAAAGAGGTGACAGCAATAGCGCAATAGTGTTCCCAAGTTCCAACACACCAGATTCCTTCTATTTCTGTTATATTAAAAGCCAACTGTCTCCTGTAGACAGGAGCTCTTCCAAGCTTTTGACATCTCTATCAAGCTGGCACTCATTGCTATGGCATGTCACTTTGAAATAGACATCTGGGTTAAAATGACCATAAATTACAGCTCATAAATTACTAACAAAACAAATAATAGCATGAAGAGTAAATAATGTATATTTGAAATAATACAATGGGGTTTTTCCACATTTAAAGCTGTTAATAATAATTAATCAAAGTGTTATTCAAACAATATAATTGCCAATTATTTTCTTTTTATTAAATTAAGAAGAAAAAAATTGCATTTATTATAATTATTATTAGTTGTCTCAGAAATATGAATAAAAACAATATGCAGTGGGGTCCGAAAGTCTTTCCCATTAAGCTGAAAATGAATGAAATTGGAGTGAAAAGTGCCGAATTTTCATGAAAACAATCTCACAATGCAAAAAAACCTTAATGCCCCCTAAATATAGGCTTTATTCACTTATAATATAAAATATAATGTCTCACTTTCCTTTCGATTTTGAGGTCAAAATGTTCTTGACAGCCTTGTGAGTTTCATTACCGTATGTATGCAGTATGTTATTCTTGTGATTGGTTGATTGGGTTTATTTTTACCCATAGCTAATCTACTTTCTAGTCAATGCTGTCTTTAACATCGCTCATGTTTTTAGGATTAGATGATGACGTTGAACAGAAATGCCTTTCCAGGAATTAACTGATATGCAGCCATGCAGTTTAAAACGACACCTGTCATTACATAAATTATTACGCAAGACTACAGAGCTGAACAGATTGAGAGGCATTGGAGTCATGAGACCACAGTTTCCCTGACTGACCCGAGTCCTATTAGAAGCACTGGCACAATTTCTGATAAAACTGAGAGAAAACCATATTTTAAAGCGAATATGCCAAAGGTTGCCAGACACTTTGGAATTTATTAGTTGTCTGCTGAGAGAGAGAGAGAGAGAGAGAGAGAGAGAGAGAGAGAGAGAGAGGGGGGGGGGGGGGGTAAAGAACAAAAGAGAACAGGGAAGACAACAGAGACGTGTGGGCTTCAATCTGAAAAAGTGTGGAGTATAAAGGGTAAAAAATAGGGGCATCACATTTGTTTTTTGGAGGAGTGGATTAGACAGACAGAAAAAAAATGATTCTAGAAGACAAATTATCATAGCAGGATGACCACTGACATCCACCCATCACTTCCTAATGGATGATGACCCTGTAAAGGCTAAAGGTCACCCTTATCCCCCTGCAACCTGGCTTATCTAAATAGGACCACCCTCTAGTGACACAAGATGAAGCACCTCTACCCAGTGAACTCTGAAAAACAATCTTCTATAGTGGGGGTCCGATTGAGATAGACTGGGAGGTCTTGTGAAGAAAAAAAAAAGGTATATTTCTTTATGCATAAGAAAGAAAGGAGCGAAAGATAGAGACGGACACAGAAATAAAGAAAGATATAAACATATGTAGAAGACTGGCAATACAAATGTCACATGAGTAAGCGTGTACTGTCTATCTTTCAACGGGGCGACTTTCGGTTGTGTGTATTCCTTATGTCAACACCTGTCCAAAATAGCAATCTAAAAATCCCAAGCAGATGGGCTCCTTCACTAAATGACACACAGGAGGGAGAAATGGACCAATCTATATAGCATAATGGAAAAACAGCCACCAAACACAAATGTCAAGAGATCTTTCATCCACACAATTCTCTCTCCTTAAAATGGGTGTAATTTTCTGTAGCAAAAATGGAACTAAAATGAGAAAGGAAACGAAAAAGCTTCTTAACAGATTTCCAAACATTAATTTTGCCAAGGTCCCTTTTAAAGCAAATCAGTGCACTGGGCAGCCATATTGGTTATGCCTCATAATACGAATGGGGAAAGACCAAAATCTCTAAAACTGTCAATGTTATGTTTAAATAAAACATTTCAGGCACACAATCTGCAAACAATAGACTCAGATTCATAAATAGTGTTTTATAACTCAAAACAAGCACAAAAAAATCCAGCTAAAGCACATGCGGAATTAACTCTTTTTAACCACCAGCATTTTTTTTATGTTTCCAGCCACCGTCAGCATTTCGGAACATTTTCACAAAACGTTTATGACCCCCAGAACACATTATTGTATGAATATCTGAACATGCAATATATAAAAAGAAAGGTACGTTTCATAAAAAAAAACTTTTTTTATTGCAAAGATTATTGCATAAGCTTTAAGATTATTATTTTATCGCTTGTTTCTGCTTTTTGATTACTAAATAATTGTTTTAATATAATTCACTAAAATGTAGTTTAATTTAGTCATATTATATACATACATATACATAAAAAAGTGTGTGTGAGTGTGAGCACTTTCTTGTGGTGCCCCCCTGAGCACTTGGTGCCCTACGCGCGTGATGCGCATGGTGGGAGCGGTGGCACTGAGTGTGAGAGTGTGTGTGTATATATATATATATATATATATATATATATATATATATATATATATATATATATATATATATATATATATATATATATATATATATATATATATATATTCATTCCACCCTGCAACAGTCAAGCAGTCTCACCCTAAACTCACGCCTTTGGTTGAGCCTAAAGCTGATAAGTCGGGCAGCTCAAACAAACAACAATGTTTTGAAAGTGCTAAAGAGCCTCATCATTGAAAAAAAAAAAGATATACCTTCACCTCTAAAATGTGTTTAATTAGCATCACTGACAAATAGGGCTGCATGATACTGAAAAAAAAAAAACGTACATTGCGATATTTAGTTTTTCTAAGATATATATATTGCGATATAAACATTTTCACAAGATGATTTGAATAGCTCTATTTGAAAAGAATGAATAATTATAGAATGATTGGGCTGATTTTGCAGGGGAGGGAATCTGCATAGACAATAATAAACAAATTACAAGCATATATAAATACAATAGAAGTAAGATAATATTGAAATAAGCAGTGCTTTATGTTTTTCAGGTAAATCTAACAGTATTCAGGTGCAGAAATTGAATGATCAAATGTAAAATAACAGGCTTCAGTGTATAAATATAAAAATATAACTAATAACTAATTAATTAATACATTTTATCTTTGTTAAAGCTACAAAAGTAATTTTCTCTTTCCTTTTTGATGTTTGATCACCATTGGTGACACAAACAGCTGAAGGTACATAAGGCTGTCCCTTTAAGACGAATGCACGGACCAATATAACTGACACGCATCCGTTTCCTTTCTCAATTGTTTACAATACATAACAGACTATGTTTACGAGGATACTCGCCGAGACGGACATTTTGTACGGTGGCCGAGAGAGCTTAAAACAATGCATCTGAAGAAAACACATGCAATGTGTTGTCAAACTGTTGAAGATGTTTTCTTTATTTGCAGTGCGTTGAGCTCTCTCGGCCACCGTAATATTGACTTGATTTTGCGTGCATGTGTCCGTTTAAGCTCAAAAGTAAACAAAGTCAAAATGTCTGTGCGCACAATGAATCTGCCGTTCACATGATGTCTGCATGACTCTGTGTGTGCCCACCATAGACTGTAAAAAAATATGGACGTAGTATCCATCACCTGTAGGTTTCTGAAGAGCATTTTTAAGGTGAAAGTCAACCGTTGCCAGCGCGTCATTCCCAGATAACTGAACATGGGCAAAGAGGCGGGACGTGGGTGGAGCTGTGGTGACTGGTTGCTGAAACCATGCCTGCTTAGCTCGACCATAATGACAATCCACCCGTCACTCAAGTAGCCATGCCCTTAATTATGCAGAACTTTAAGGCTTAATATAATATAATATAATATAATAGTCAAACAGATAGTCCCGCCCCAAAGTAAACTCTCGCAATAGGTTGAGTCAGTGTTGCTATGTGAATGCTCAAACAAATGATTTGAAAGCACTACAGAGCCACCCTGTTTTTAGCAACAAATGACTTGCTTACAGTTGTAGAAAGTATTTTAACAATTACAAAACTACAATTTGCTAACTAAAATAAAAAAACAAAATCTACCACCTAAACAGACAGAGGGAAAGACAACTCAGATACACAAATTCTCACATTTCCACACCAGCCGGCAGACAGGTCTGAAGACAGGGAGCGTCACCTATGTCGTCTGTGTGAAAAGGCCAAGCCACACCTCCCGTGGTAGCCGGAACTGTAGCCTAAAATAAGCCGTGAGTAACAGCAGCCGGGCCAACAGGGACGAAGCAGGTGACTAAACACGACATGGCACTGGCTTTAGCCAAGATGAGAGGAGAGAGGGGATGAATCACGGGAACAGGCGATCCCTGGAGGAAAGCCCCTGCACTCAGAACACTCCGTCCTTGGGAGCTGAGGATTGATGGGAATCGAGTGATAAAAACCACTGTCCTTGAGTCCCCGGAGCCTGAGACACAGCCGTACTTGCTGAAGTGTGTGCCACGGCCACGTTTCCCCCGTGGGTTCAGAGGCTGATGCAGGATAGGCCTGTGTCAGGCTTTTGTCTGAATTCTTACTCCAGCCTTCAGCGGTAAGATGTATTAGGAAGGGAGGCGGATTTGGAAATGAGGCGTAAGATTGAATAGTTGCTTTTAAAGGAACGGGTCAGGCGAGGTGTTTCGGTAAAGAGGGGAGGGAGTGGTGCTGACCAATACAATACAGTCCTACATAATGAGAGAGCATGTCAGTATATCGGAAAGTCTCTGAAAAAAACTAAAACAAAAGTCAAGCAGCATGTTTCATAGCACAATGCTCGAGGAGAGTGTGAATGTATATATCTGCTTAGAAATCAGGAAGTGTAGATGCTCAGAATAGTGATAAGATCAAACCGCCTTCTTTTTGGATTGTATATTTAAGAAAGCTAGATGAGATGAGAGCATATCCTTTTATTGTCTGCTGTGGAACAGCATGCAGCAGTATTAGTTGTCTTCAGATCTTACAACAACTGAAATTCTGTCATCATTTTCTCATCTTTATGTCCTTCTAAACATGCATGCAATCCTCGCTTCTGTGGAACGTGAATTTTTGAAGAAAGTTTCTGTGATTGTCCATAAAAAATGAAAGTCAATGGGGTCCAATGTTGAATATCTTTCAACATTGTCCTCAGTTTGGGTGGTGGCTAAGCAACTAACCTTTTGCGTTCCGTTAAAAACATCCCTTTACTCAAGCCACACCTCAAACTTAAACAATCCACCTTCAGAGTGCTATGATTACATGACACAGTACAAACAGTGTATGCATGCTCCAAACAGAACAAACTACAACTATATATACACTCTAAATTCAGTCATTGTGTTTAATTGTGTAAAAGTCTGTCCCTACAAATCAGTAAAGTGCGTCAGTGGTCTATAATAAATTGACAATGATGTAAGTAGCTGTATTGAATTCCTACTAAGCACAACACACACACACACACACACACACACTCTTCTACATACAAGAAGATATGCAGCTCAAGCCAGTGACCGCACATAGTGGCACTCCAGCCTGAGCCGGTACATCTCTTTAATAGGCTGCTATTGACCAGCTACCCAGACTTCACTACATGCAGATCGATTCTCTGCCCAGAAATAGCCTCTGGAGACTGAGATCCGAGGAAGCGTGGTACTGTGTGTACGCTTGAGCAATAGACTGCATTGCTGAGCTCCAACTGCTGTACTTTCTGTTTTGTGTCTCTCTGAACAGTGAGGAAACCAACATCATAAAAAATATGGTAAACAACCTGGTAATGCAGGCGAATTTGAGAGCATCCATAGTAACAATTAATTTACTTAAAGGGTTAGTTTACCCAAAAATGAAAATTCTGTCATCATTTATTCACCCTCACGTTGTTCCAAACCCATAAGGCTTCCGTTCATCTTCGGAACACAGATGAAGATATTTTTAGGGAAATCGTAGAAATTTCTGTCCATCCATTCACAGCCTATGCAACTACCACTTTGATGCTTCAAAAAGTGCATAAAGAGATCATAAAACTAATCCATATGAATCGAGTGGTTTAATCCACATTTTCTGAAGACGCTCGATCGCTTTATATGATGAACAGATTGAATTTAGGCTTTTATTCACACATAAACATTGATCAACCAACATAAAATGAAGCTCAACCAAGATTTTTGAAGCATCAAAGTGGTAGCTGTGCGGACAGTCAATGGAGGGAAAGAAATCGTTCAAGATTTCATTAGAAATATCGTCATTTGTATTCCGAAGATGAACGAAAGTCTTACGGGTTTGGAACGACATGAGGGTGTATATATTTTGAGTAAACTAACACTTTAAATCTTATATCTTTTTGCATTCAGTGTAATAATTACACATTTTGTTTACATGTATTTAGTGTTTGAATCATTAGCTCTATTTGGAGAGGACTAGCTTTCCTTGATGTCAGGAAAATTTGTGTAACACAAATACCATCCAAACTGAGCATATCTGTTTTCCTCAAACAAACTTTGCAAACGTTATGAAGTAAATTACCAACTGTTTTTAAAAAATTCTAGTCACAGTTGCTCAGTTCATTATGTAAGAGCTAATATACATAAGAGCTTCTTCATTATGTACTTTGACCTTTTGTCCAACTTTATGGGTATGACATAAACGTGTTTAGGTCACTTTCTGCTGTCATCCAGTGTGACATAAAAGGAGAATTAAATGAATAACGAGATGAACTGTGATTCCATGTGTTTTTCTGCAAATTTTGGGGTAAGCACATAAAAAAATCTAGATGGAAACATTAAGATGCATATCAAATTTCCAAAATGTATAGAATGTCTTTTGACTGAAAAAAAGTCACAGTTCCAAGTGGCTAAAACTTTTTATGTATTTTATGTAAATAAAGGCATGGAAACATACAAAACAGCCCAGCAGCAGTAGTAGCAATGTCAGGTATTCCTTTATTTCTTCCCTTATTTGTCAGATTATATTACGAATATGTCCGGTTTATTTCATGACAACAGCATCTAGATCACATGACCATCCATAACACCCACAATCAGGGAATAGACACTCCAATCTCAGTAAAAAACTAAAAACTAATTCTCTCTCTTTTTTTAATGTTTTTTATGTCATCTGAATCAGTACATGAAATCACCACCTTAAGCATTGTTTGGAAATCGAATCCCTTCTGAATAGTGTTATTGGCTCTATCTAGGATCTACGACACATCAGAGCTCATAAACCTTTCCTTTGCAATAGCTAATCACAGCCAGATTGGGTTTCATTTTAGAAGCTCCGTTAGCGTGTAGAAAACCTGAGAACTGAAGAGTGAGGCGTAACTAATCTCATCGTTTTAGCCAAAGCTGTATTTTTATTTTTTTTTACTCTGGAAAGTGGGGCAGTGAGCTGTGCCATGAAAAATTGAAACTTCCCCCCTCCGGGCCCATAAGCATAAATAGAGAGGCCTTCCCCCTTCTTTCTGTGCCCCTCTAGTAACCATCAATCCTTCTCTCAGACCTGTGCTATCATTGTGCGAAGGAGAGGATTACAGCAAGATTAAAAACTGGAGACTTTTGCCCTGCTCAGGGAACCAGATTTCCCAGATTATAGATCTGCCTCTGTCTGCTGGTGGTGTTGACAGGAGTATTTGTTTGTAAGTACTCAGTCAGAGTCTAAATGTTCTAAAAGTCATGGTCTTCATTGATAAGAACGTCTTAAAAAGAAAGCCCAAAAGACCTTTGAGATGGCAGGAACACAGTGCATTGGCTTTGGTAAACTAAAGATAGCATGAAGAAAATGTAAAGAATACAGATTCCTGCATGGAGGGTAGTTTACAAGTTTAAGAAGTAGTTTGGAGACAAAAACAACAGCTTGTCAGAGAATGTTTTTTCCTCCTCTTTACTTTTAAACACCTCTTAAAGGAACAGCGAACTCAAAAATGAAAATTCATACAGAAATATTTCAGTGTGACCAAGGACTGTCAAACTGCTAAAAAAAATACCCACTATAAAAACAACATTAAAATAGTCCATATATCTTGTGCACTGTATTGCAAGTCCTCTGAAGCTATAAAATCTTTGTGTGATGAACAGGCTGAAAGCCATTTTTCACTCACAAATCAAATCATTCATGCAAATCATTGCAGCTCTCAAATTAAATTCAGCGCATATTTCTCGCCATGACGCTTGGTAACAAAACACACAAGAATGAATTATGTTTGATGGTGTTAATGTATAACCTGCATCATAAACGGCATATTTGTTTTGAGAGCTGCATAATGATGTGCATGAATGATTTGATTTGAGAGTAAATAATGGCTTAAATTTCATTCTGTTCCAAAAGTAATCATGCAGACGTGGAATACAGCGCATGAGTCATATGGACTACTTTTATGGTTTTTTATTATGCTTCACAGCCGAAGGTCACTGTTGTTGTATTAAAAATAGCTGTGTGAAGATTCTTAAAAATTCTCCTGTTGTGTTCCACAGATATAGATTAAAGGTGCAGTAAGCCATTTTTGAGAAACGCTGTTGATATTTGAAATTACCAAAACAAACACACCTCTAACCATAATTATCATGATCATGCCCCTCTCTTAATAGATCCGCCTCCAAATTTACGAGCACGCTATGCAACACAGGCACCTCCCCCATCATGAGGGTATACGCCCTTTACTGCTGATTGGCTACAAGTGTGTTTTGGTGCTCGGTCTGATCCACATTTAACAGCGTTTCTCAGAAATGTTGGAACAGCATGAAGGCGAACAAATGATGAAAGCTTGTTCATTTAGGGGTGATCTTTCCCTTTAAATGTAATTTAGTTTAGTCTAGGGCCTTTCTATGGATATGTTCACACTACAGGTAAATGTGGCTCAAATAAAATAAAATAAAAAGTGCTCATATGTGATTCAGTTCTGTTTATCATGAGTGTGAACAGCGCAAGCCACATGGAATCTGATCTTTACCATTCTGATTTGGGCCCCTTCTAGCCTGACGTCGTCATACTCAATTCTAGTCAGAATTTGAGTCTGATACTGCTCCGTTGGGCTGTGATTATGGGGCGTGTTTAAACCGAACCAGGAAAGACCTCAATTGGATAGACCTACAACCAATCAGAGCAACGGAGCGACGCATAACGTTAGTTGTCAAAAGCGCCCCCTATTATGTGATATACAGACCCAGGAATGCAGAATTTAGCAGGCAGTCCAGCCAAAATAACACATATTTTATCCATGCCATTTTTCCTGGAGAACCCCCCCCCCCCAAACCGGAAAGCTATTGGGCTTGTTTTTAGCTAGTTTTGAGTAGCAATTGGGTGAGTTTTGCTGTAAAAACTTGGAAACCCGCACGCTGGAATAAGTCACATTAGAAAAAGAAGATGAGTGTAAACGATCTTTTCCGGTGTTGTAAAAAAAGAATTTAAGGATACACAGAGTACTTACCAACACGATCATCATTTCTGAGAGAAATAGTAAAGGTCAATGCATACGAACAAGTTCTCCGTTTAGGATTACAACAAATTCAACCCAAGCGCCTTTGATGACGTGGATGATTACGTTACTGTTTATCATCTGTCAATCATCGTCTAAAGCCCGCCCTAACAATTTTATTGGTCCGTACAGTTTCTGTTCGGGCATAATTACTTCTCTATGGATCAGGTCCAGACCGAACTGCCCGTGCAAAAAGTTTTGTGGGCGGGGCTAAGTTCGTCTGGCATCCAGGCTAGGCCACTTCCATATGAGGTCCTAAATTCGATGTGATAACATTTCGGAATTAATTTTACATCAATCTAGATTGTCGTTCGTCACAATTCTGCACTCATGGGAGTCATTTAAAAGATTGTACATACTTAAAGTTATCAGGAGAGTCAGAACCTTTACACCATTACAGTGAGTGACAGCTCTAAATATACTGTACAAGCAAAACATCATAAATGTTTAAAAACTCTGCTCTCTTCTTTTGCATCCTTGTCTTTGTTTTTAATATTGCCTGCACATAAATTCACTGGGCTTTGCGGCAGATCACACAATAAATAAACAAAACATACTTTGATGTCCTCCGTGTTTACTTCTGTATGACAGCATGCTGTGTGCCATCTTTTTATCGTTCTTTTGTGTATGCGGGTCAGTTCAGGACCATCATCTGGAATCTGATATTGGCCATGTTTAAAATAATGTGAACAGTGTTTTAAATAAAATGCTTTTCTGATATAGCAGTGTGCTTTGTTCTTTTACTTGATAAAACACTAATATGCCCTTTTGGGTTCATTTTACTTTCCCTGCATTTTAATTTTTTTATTTGTTTAATCTTTATGCCTATTACTTGTGTCCAAATAAAAATAGCCAACTATTATTCATAATAGAAATTTCCACAGGGTACAAAAAAAACACACAAAATCCCTGAGACGTTCTCCTGATTCTTTAAGTGTTTCCACTGGGATTTTAAATCCTGTGTGTTCTTGCCCAATCTGAACCAATGAATAGAGGACAGCTTTAGATGGACCCTGACCCAATAAACCATGAACAAAGGTCATTGTATGGCTGTGCTAACACTGCAGTGATCATGAAAAAGAGTTTAAACGTGATTAACATTGGCTGCAAAGAAGAGGGAGATCCCTTTGATCATCCCAACAGGAGCCTGTGCAGAAACATTTCTTTTCTCAAATAACCCTGGGTGACTTCTAACAACAGGATCTGGCAAGAGGATCATGAGACGTCCACAGCCCCACGAGCAGTTGCAGATCGGAACGTGAATGTTGGGAAGTAAATTTCACCGTGAGACATTCAGCACTGGCAGATTCACCGATCTATCAGCTGTAGAAACAGAGGTACTGTCAGCGCCATACAGATGTTGAGCCACATCTGCATTCAATCACACATTAAAAACATGGAGAAGAAGGGTAGGGAATACAGGTATTTGGCAGGCGCAGAGCAGACGTGTCAAACTGAATTACTGGGGAACAATTGATGGGCTTACAACTGCACAGAATCCACAGAAAAGGAGCCATTGGTTCGTCAAACACAATACACAAAACACATAAACAAGACTTACTGGAAAATCAAAACTCTCTTAGCTTTTTATTGAATACAAACAGGCGCAGAGCATTGTCAGGCAAAAGACAGAGATTCTAGGGATGCACAATCAATGGAGAAATAAAAATTGCGATTACAACTGCAGCAATTAAAAGTGAACAGTGTCGATTACAGCAGTTCTATAGATCTACTCCCCTTCCATCAAAACATTTCCATTTAAACAATAGTTGCAGCATTAAGCATTGTAGCCAATCACACACATTCAAGTTGAGCATGTGAATGTACAGTAATGGCCAATCAGAGGCCTTTATAATACCACCACATAAGAAATCCTCTGTAAAAGTGGACAAGTAATTAGGATTAGTTTTTCTGTTCGGCATGATGATGTTTTAGGTCCCTGACAGCTATTGCATTCCCATTTATTCACTTGTCGAAACACACAAAGGCTTAAATCATGACTGGGATATCACTGATATTTTTTATGTCACAGAATAAAACATTCAAATATCCTGAGCTTGTGTTAACCACAGACTTTATTTTAGGCATTCAGCCAAAGACCCATTTAAAAAAAAATCCATTGACTTTGGGACGACGGAACCAGAAGTTCAAAAATGCTACCTTGTTTCCGGGTTTTATGACTCATTCCAGCAAACACTCTATAGCGCTCAACCCACAAGCTCACTTTGTTGGTAGCAGATGCTGTCATTACAACCAACTTTGGATTGAGAGGTGATTGACAGCTTCAGTGATAATGAAGAGTTTCTTTGTTTGCCTTCACATTAAACAACAGTTTGGTTCATCATCATGCAGCACTAGGAGATTCTGTTCTCAACAATACAGAAAGAATATATAAAAACACCCACACACACACGCACTCACACTGACATACACTTATAATACCAAGCCAGAATGAGGTAGAGGAAATGATGCAGCCCTTCCAGCTGGGTTTTTTGTGGCTATCAAAAATGTAGCATAATCTCTTGGGCTAGAAGACTAGAGTGTTTATTTTACTAGACTGAGACTCGCAAGCCAATCTAGACCACACATACTCCGCTCTCCTCCACCCCGCACTCACTCACTCACTCACTCCCTCTTTCTTTCTAACACACCCTCTTAAATCATTCAACTATACACTCACAAACACGCAGTCAAACACACGCTAAACCCAGCCCACAATACAGATGAGCAGAGACAATGTGCATGCGCAAAAAGACAACAGAGCAATGACATCAACATCTTCAATCCCTTACGTACTAAACACGCAAACACACACAAACGTCCGAACACACACAGGTGCTTTTGCAGACCACACACTCCAAGCTGGGTTTACTTCATTAGACTCGGAGTGCCAAGGTAAGCAGCCAAATTAGGGCCCTCCAAACTACAGGGAAGAGTGAAGGATTTTCCATGGTGTGGTGAGAATGTTTTCTGCGAAAGGAGGCAGCCCCTTATGATACCGAGATTCACTTTGTTCATGAGAGTCAACGTCAGTTTTAGAGAACCAGCGTGCCTTGACTCTAAGTAAAGTTTGTCATTAATCATCTGAGAATGTACTGCTAAGCCTTGGTTTAATTTGATCCAGATCCATATGTATCTGAGTCTTTTGGTTTTAACTAAGTTGTACCTAGCAATTTACCAACCGTTTTATGTGTTCTCGTTTATGTTTCATGTGTGTCCCAGAGTAACTTGGGAGATTAGGAACCGATACAGACATTGGTTCTGTCCCAAATGCCACCCTAAGCCCTTGCGACCCTCCTTCAAAGTCTATACTTTGTGGACGTAATGCAGCAGAAACTGTTATGTAACGCTTAGGACCCTTTTCAAAAAGTCAGTTCACTCTGTGGCCATATTTGCAACGCCTCCTGGCAGCTATTTTGAGCATGCAAGACCAAACTCCTGTCTAATTAAAAAAGGGAAAACAGTGAAATTTCAAAAACTGCTTGCCAAACTCGCATATCAAATAGCTAACCTTCACATAGGCAACAAAACCTGCATAATCTATCTCAAAAGATGTTTCTTATGCTCAAATAGCATTAAAAAGTAAGGCTGCACGATATATCGTTTTAGCATAGATATCGTGAAGTGTATCAAATAGGGATCGTAGTTGAAAAGCGATCCGTACGGACCAGGCACCACGGTTCAGGATGCATGTTATACTCGTTTCGAGTCCGGAGCTTCTTACTGCAGCTGCTGCGATGACTTGGCCAATTGGCTCTTTTACTTAGAAGGCGGCACATTGCACCTTTTCCCATTTATAGTAATATCTGTGAACTTGGTATATACACATAATGTATATGTCTTTGGTAATAGTCTGCTGTAGCATGTCATCATAGTCGAGATTAATTGAATTTATCGGTATTGGGTGTCATCTAACACTATTGAATGTAACCTTTAACAGATATCACTATGAACATCCAATTATATCCATACTTTACATTATCATGTTGTAGTAATGCCTACATTTATTATTGACAGAAAATAGTAGAATTTTAATTAGCCATTTATCAGTTAACGGTCATAACATGAAAATAAATATCAGCCAGAATTATAATATCAGTACATCCCTAACTGCAAGAGCACATGTCCCAACTGATCAAGCACAAGAAAGAGGGGTCAAAGCAAGGGGACAGGATGACTAAGGAGCAGATGGTGGTAAAGGTCTTACTCAAGGTCACTTGCAAGCATAATGTGACAAACAAATTGTGAATTGAGGAATTTTAAGCAGGGTGTTTCAGTTCATGATGGACTTACTGCAGAGCCAACATCCCAAGACAATAGTCCTTAATTCAACTCCTCTGTTTGCAGAGAGGCAACAAAAGAAGCAGTGGAGTTACCGCTGATTTCTTAGTCTAGTTCAGGAAAAGTCTAAGAAGCCAAATACAAAACATACAAAAATGAAATGATAGTCATGTAATCATGATAATAACATACACACAAAAAAAACAAAACAAAAAAAACATTTGAAATACATTTATGAGTTATCAAATCTCTCGTACATATGCGCACACACACTCAATCATATGAAATGTGAGGAAAGGATCATCCAGAGAAAAGGTGACTCACTGTCCCCAAAAAGGGGAAGTCCCTGTTAAAACAGAAGCCATTGGTGCACTTAACACCTCTAAAATGCTTGCCAAGATCCCAGGCGTCTCCTCAGAGCCGCTTCCTACACTGGTGCCAGTGGCGTGGCAACACTTCCTATTCCAGACCCTGCTCTACAGGATATCCTGTGTCTCTGGTATCAGCAAACCTCACGTGAGGACCCAATCTAACCTCAACTCCACTTGTAGAGGAACTCTGTTCCTTTGAGGGGTTTTTTTTAACCATGATTGGAAACTTACGGTAAGTCTATAATGGCCAGTCTTCCTGAATTTAAGTGACTACTACACTTCATCTAGATTAATTTCCAAACAAGGTGGTTGTGGTCATTTACATTTTGAATATAAACCGTTTTGCATTACTACTAAAATTTTAATGGATGCAGTAAAAGCAAAACTGTTAAACATCTTTAACATGCTGTTAAAATAATTTTGATTGCTTTCTCAGTTTGTAAAGACAAATAAAAACTGATTGAAATCATATCCACAAACATTATATGCGTTAATATGAGACTAACATTATCTATGCACAATTTTTACCTATTTTTCCAACTCCTGCCATTACCACATAAAGCAAGCTATCCCTTTAAGATTCACTTTATGCATACAGCTTCCAAATGATTATTTAAAGGGAGACTATTATTTAAAATAAATAAATAAATAATTCAGTAAAGAAAAAATTGAGCTGCAATGTTATAAATAGAATATAAGCTATTTCCCCATAGATTTCCAATGTAACTGTACAAACTAAGGGACGAGTCCATGTTATTTTCTGTGGTAAACGACAGCAAGCCACAGATGTTGTCAACAGAGCTTAACTCATAGGCGTAATTTACAGGTGGGACGGGTGGGACATGTCCCCAACACTTTTTGCCGGGCTCGATATTGTCCCCACCACTTTTTAAAAGTAATTGAAAAATAGATTGCGGAAGGTGTGTATTAAAGCAAAAGCACGATCTACAAATCATAATTCATTAATTTATGTAGGTTTATGTATATCCCAGCCACCGCACGCCATTATTATTAATGGAAGGAGACGCGTGTGTTATTCAAGCACTGATGGCAAGGAAAGCATACTTGAGCGGCACATATGAGGCGTTTCTGGGTGTTTCTCTCTCTTATCTGCTTCAAGGTCTTGATAAATTGTGGCATTTTATATTCTATTGTTTTTTATTGTTTTTTATATTTTATTGTTTATCTATTGGAGTTTAATAAAGAACTCGTCTTCTGTCCAAACATATACCGCGCCATCTGTAAAGAATGATCGACTTTTACATACGCCAGGTTATTGTGATGCATTGCTGCCAGCCTGCCACATACAGAGACGAGCGAAATGTTTGAATTTGCATGGTGGTAACTCAAAGTTTTACCATTTTGTTACGGGTAACAGTGGATCGCTCATGTTAGCATCAGTGGAATAACTTTAACCTAGAAATTACGGACCCCGGGCACAAATATCATAACTATCTATAATAGGCCTACTGTAATATATTGTATGCTATACTGTAATACATATATTCTAGAAATGTATTAAAAAGAAAGACGCTTTCAGCCTTACTCAAAGGCTGCGGAAACATGGCCAGTGGGTTCGTTATGCACGTCAATCCATTCCCGGGATTCTTATTTTGCTTCTTATTAAATATACAGACAATTCGTTTATGAAACCTTGATCAAAATTAAAATACAATTTATAGAAAACGAAATTCACTTTAAAGAAATGATTTCTGCAAAACAACACTCAATGGAAATCACGTCTGACCCCACTCCATGTCTCCAGACATATTGCGCGTCTTATAGCCTATACTCATGCCTTTAATATTTTTCATTGTTGCAGTTTTTTTTACCACTTCATTATTTTGGCTCGGAATTTCGTTTGTTGGAAATATGAACTGAATTTAGAAATTAAATTCTTTGCGTTTAATAAACAAAATACATTTTTGAAGCGTTTGGAGTGGAGTAGGCTACATGCAAAACGTAACCTATTTAGATTCATAGTTAGGCTATATGTTTAAATATTAGCCTATTATATTATTGTTTGAATTTTTATATGTTGATGATGAAAAGTGAATTGTATTTTAATTTTGATCAAGGTTTCATAAACTATTCGCCTGTATATTTAATACATCGGAAGCAAAATAAGAACGCCGGGAATGGATTGAACCCAGGCCTGTTTCCGCTGCCTTTGAGTAAGGCTGAAAGCGTCTTTCTTTTTAATACATTTCTAGAAAGTCTAAATTACAGTAGGCCTTATAAATAGTTATGATATTTGTGGCTGCACCAGGGTCCGTCATTACTAGGTTAAAGTTACACCACTCAGGCTAATCATGAGCGGTCCATGCCACCTGCTACCCATGGCTGTTAAGAGCTATTGGCTACATCAATACATTAGGCTACAACACTTTCGTGCTATGGGCACTGCCACTGATATAGGCAGCGGATGAGATATTTTACGCTGAGCTTGCTTCTGCTTTTCAAACAAGTGTGCAAAGGCATGAGCTAAATAAATTCTCTAATATGGATACAGACATATACACACACATCACTATACAACATGCCCTTATTAGGAGAAAATATATGTAATTTTAACGAGAAAAATATGTTGTTTTAACAACATACGATCTCGTTATTACGAGAAAAGATGTTGTTAAAACGACATAAGATCTCGTTATTACTACATAATTGAGTGGAAAAATATGTATGTGGCAGCAATGCGTCACCGTATTAAATAAACACATAGCAAAATGAGTTGTGTGGTGTCCCCACCACTTTTCAAAGCAAAGTTACGCCACTGGCTTAACTTGTAGTGAACCAGGAACATTCCTTTAAAGCAGCTGTTGTCTTTAAACTGTGGCCTGAAATAGTCTAGTTCAGCCTTTACATCATTGATCAACATCGCAGTGTTTTCTTCACTGAATCTATTAGCTCCAGCATAACTGAACAGCAAATAACCATTCATTTTTTAACCATGAGGATGTCCTTACAGCACACAATCAAGTAAAGAACTTCCTTTCGCTTTATTCAATAAAGCTTCCAAGACATCAAGACCAGACTACAGGACATAATGATCACAACCGTGAGCGCACAGAAATTACTCTCATAGCTCATCTGGGCTCCATTCTCGTCCCCATTAAAAAGGTCTGCTCCATTGTCATGATAATCTACCAAATGGCCTCCCTTTTCAAGATCTGTGGCGTGTCTGAGGCCACACTAGTGTAGGGGAGAATAGAGGAATCATAGATCACATCATAGGACACGTCCGTCAGAACAGCCACTTGCTCAGCCACCTGTTAAGTCTCGCCCTCGTGAGGACATCGACCCCTCAGATCAAACATACTCATCCCTTTTAAAAGGATCATACAGAGCTGAATCGATTGTCTGGAGAGTCCAGGATAATTTGAAGAGGTTTATCAAGTCCTGCTGCTAACTATACAAAGCAACAGCCTCAAAGGATTATAACGCCACGGATCAACTGGGCTCGTATTTATGATCTGAGATCACACATTACTAAAGTAGACAACAAAACACAACAGTGATCAAAAGTGTTTTTTGAAATGCTCCACAGGGATAGCAAGTGAGTCGAGTAAAGAAAACCCTAAAATTCAAACAAGGTAAACCATATTTATTTCATTAAACACACTCTCAGATATAGACTTGATGCCACAAATCAGACTGAGTTTATGGAAAATGGATCTGCAGACATCTCGTTATGGACTGTTTTTTCTTCAACTAACCAAATGCTTATATACCTCAGCCAATCACAACATCTAGACTTCAGAACGTTGGTTAAATGTACTTTCCACTTCTATTTAACACTCTTAAATATAATAGTTCTTTGCTGGCATCTACTATGGTTCCATGATGAACCTTTAACATTGCAGTAAAGGTTCCTTGTAATGGGAAAAGATTCTTCAGATTATTCAATTGCTCTTAACACTCAGAAAGGAAAAAAAATGGTTCCGTTAAGAACTATTACTGAAAGGTTCTTTGAGGAACTCAAGATACCATAGAAGAACCATCGTTGAACAATTGCCCCTGTTTTGTAAACTTTATTTTTTAAAAGTGTAGCTCACTATAAAAAAAAAAAAAAAATCACCTTTTTTTAGTCATCATATTGTCTAGGTAAACTATACTCTTGTACCTCACAACTCTGAGGTTTCTGAGGTTCGGTGGTTTCTTGCAGCAGAACACAAGCCCCTATGTAGTTTGAAGACCTGCGATAGAGGAATGCAAAGGATGAACAAAGCTAAAAGCATTTTTACATGCTTGCCATTATGGGGGCAGTCTGCCATGGGTTACAACTTAGAGAACTAGTGTCCATGGTGCACTGGGGGCTATAAATCAAGAGTGAGGGAACCAGCGCAGCGACACTTCTACTCCAGATTTACACACACTATCTGGGTTTTTATGAGCGCATTGAGCAAGGAGAGGAGCCTTTGAACTGTTGTGTCATGCCGCGAGGTGGTTCAAAGACTCACAGGGGAGATGTGAAGAGGCCCACTGTCATGCACCTCCAAAGATCAGTGGCTCTGTCTAACATGTCCCAACAGATTTTCCACCTCTGAACGCAGGCCACACAGCCGATTTGTGCTGTGGACTAATACAACAACACTAAAATTTTTTTCAAACATATTTTCTATCACAGTGTCTTAGTAAGAAAATCGAAGGTCTGTTTTATGGGTTAGTGGCATGACGCTCATTTTTGTCTGGATATATACATTTATTTGAAAAAATACATAAAAAATGTAATTCATACAAATATGATGTGGTTTCAGCAAGTCAATAATTACAGTTTACTGACCGTATAAAGTTCTTCAAATACGCAAGAAAGCAACATAAATACAACAACTCTAACCGCTTGTTTAAAAAAAAAAAATATTTCTTGTCTTTATTTTTATTTGTCATTGCCCCTTGTGTGTTACAATGTCTCCCTGCAGAGAAACACAAGCCAATAAAAAAAACATCTAGAATACATGAAACGTCTAAATATAAACTTTTTTTTTTTCTTTTTTCCTTAACCACCTTTCTCCCATTTTTCTTTCAGCTAGAGGATTTTAAGCCTGGAAAATGTGCTTGCGGCTCTCGAGGTCTGGAATACATATTAGCTGTGAAATCATTCAGTAAATTCTACGTGTGGTGGGTCTTTGAGTAATTGTATACTGATAGCCCACCTCCAGCGTGAAATTTTTAATTCACCCTCATTCGGTCATGCAGACAGACAGACAGCACACTTAGAAAATTCACATAAACAATTCATAAGTGTGTTCATTTTACCTTAATTGTTTCCATTTGTTGGACCTGTCAGGTTCATCATATCATATCATCTCATCTCATTTTATTCATTACTCCAACTCTCCCTCCATTATTATAGGGCTGCAGCGAGCAAAAGGAAATCCAGTTTGTTTTGGGATAGCCCTAAATTTAGGTAGGGCAGATTCTGGGTCTTTGCGCTAGTTTATGATGAACATTTTAAGCTTTATATTCTAAATCGCTGAACACATGCAGAAAACTGTTGGCAGATGCTGCATTATTCAGTCTGACGGTGGCGCAATAACATTTACCGGCTTTAAGGACAAACGACAAATGCATAGAATGCTACTTTAGAACTGCCTTAATGTAGTATTTATTGCCTCCAGATGATGTTTTAGAATATTACAAATTGTGGAGGAATTCCAGCAAGGAAAAGAAAGTGATGTCTATTCTCAGAACAAACATAACAGAACTATATAAAAGGCTATTCACATGAGCACGTTTAAACTAAAGTATTTAGTTTCATTAATTCATGGGCGTCGGAAGCAAAAAAAATGTGGGTGGGTCCTCTCCCAGAAAAATTTTACTCGAGTAGATGCCATTTACATTAAGTACAAATATATTGCCTTGTTCACTAAACGTCTGCTTGGGCCAGACAAAATGAGGGAAAACACAAAGTCCTTTACAGCTGTTATAGTGTAGAGGTTCGAATCCGCCTTTTGCCGAACTCACTCTACACCCTTTTCCCATCACATATCAGATCGGAAAGGCATTTATTTTCAATAAAAATGAGGAATATAATAGAAAAGTGAAAATAAAGCATCTAACGTGATTAATAATAAGTGTTTATCAGTTGGGGTAGGTAAAAAGACGTGATGAATTAGAGAATAATATAATATAGAATATAATATAATAGAGAATATAATTTGATACGATACTCCACATGGGAAGAACATGCATTGCAATTAGTTACCTGATGCAGACTAATATACACGTATATTGAAACGTAACGATATCATCTTGGTCTGGAGCGAGGTTCACGCAAGCTAACGTGAAAATCAGTCTGAAATCGGCCCCAATGGCTCTAAATTAGAGCACACTACAGTTCCATTTACCACCACAGATTTACTTTGGAGAATTGTGGGGCGCTGTAGAGCTGGGAAGGGCTCAGGCATCCTCAGTCCCGCTTAAAGTTGCCATGAAATCAAAATTGACAATTCTTATTTTTTATATAATATTCTAATAGTGTTAATTATAAATGATTTATCTGTGCACTTCATTATTATTATTTTTTTAAATGCATGTGCCCTCATAATCTCTAATCAAAAACGTTAACCTTCCCTCCCCCCTCGGAACGACTTATCTTTCTGTCATGTGCTATGGCACGAGGGTGGGGCTATCGCGGTCTGTCTCGTTTCTGCCTCGATTTTGTTAGCAACACCCAACTTCCAACGATCCAATACATTTTCTGAAGGACGAACTCAACGTTGGCCTACATTTTTTTCTCGTTTTAGAAGACGTTTCACTCGGCTATACGTCACATTATGGGGAAAAAAGAACAAATCGCAACTTCCGTTTCATGCAGACTTTAATAACATATGTATTATTTGTGATTTGCCTGTCGAAGCCATACTCAAATTTGTTATAAATCCTGCTCACTTTATGCCTTAAACAGTTTAGAAAATCAGAAAAATATGTGTTGCAGAATGCTGAATACATTTACAATTTATTATTGATTCAGTTTATATAGAAGTCTATGTTTTGGATGATTTGTTTCTGCCCTTACAGAAGAGCCGCGCTGATTAGGATGCCACTGTTCTCTGTATCTGCTAGGTATGCAAAAAAATCCAAGTTTTCCAAGATCTTATAGTCCCAAATTGATGCTAGATGACCTAGTAGAAGCCTGAGTGGTAATCCAGTGCTCATTTACCTGCCTTTTAGTAAATCAGTAGGACTACTTGATGAATGTTACAACTCCTAATTAATATTAAGAAGTCCATCCATATACACATAACATACAGCACATATTTGAACTTTTTTCAATCTTAGATTATATAAATATGATAAATTGACAAAATAATGTGCACATACATGCCTAATGGCCTTCACCATGAGTACCCTGTGCTTCACATCAAGTAAGGCATAGTGATGCTCACTTTCAAATGAAATTCCCCCTAAAAAGCTATATCTAACTGTGGACTGGATGTGGATATGACTTTCCCCCTTCCTGCTATTGGGGTTTGCAGAGCTAATCCAGATGTTATTCTATTCTCTGCACCAAAACGCTTATGGGTGACTGAGATAAATACGCCGCTGATGGCAAGAAATAATGGGTGCAGCAAAGCTGTCATGACTTTATGTGACAAAGATCCATGCTGGACTTTGAAAGAACCTTAAACACCACCAGCTATTAGTATAGGGGGAGAGGGAGGTGAAATCACATTCTAATAGGAAACAAGAAAACTGCATCTCATCCACCCACACTGCATAGTCAAGTACAAAACCTTGTCCACTTTTTCCCCTTCAAATTTCGTCCTCTCTCTCCCTCGGTTTCTTCCGGCAGTCAGAGCCCATTAACGTTGGCCGTTAAATAATGACAGAGACCCGGCGCCATGGCTGGCACACTGTCAAAGTGAGGAGAGAAGGCCAGAGCAGCTTGTTTAATTTACCTTCACACATCTGTCTTCTGCTGCACAGCCCATAAGCAAGAGTCACTCGTTTCCCTGTCCGCAACAGCACACTCGCTATTCCTACATCAGTTACATGCCTAAAAGGAAAACGTCCAACGTCTCAATTATATGTCGTAAATGCCAAGGTTTGGTATATATATATTATATATATATATATATATATATATATATATATATATATATATATATATATATATATATATATATATATATATTCACACACAGTGGGGCAAAAAAGTATTTAGTCAGCCACCAATTGTGCAAGTTCTCCCACTTAAAAAGATGAGAGAGGCCTGTCATTTTCATCATAGGTACACTTCAACTATGAGAGACAGAATGAGAAAAAAAAAAACAGAAAATCATTGTCTGATTTTTAAAGAATTTATTTGCAAATTATGGTGGAAAATAAGTATTCGGTCAATAACAAAAGATAATCTCAATACTTTGTTATATACCCTTTGTTGGCAATGACAGAGGTCAAACGTTTTCTGTAAGTCTCCACAAGGTTTTTACAAGTGATGTTTTGGGGCTGTCGCTGGGCAACACGGATTTTCAACTCCCTCCAAAGATTTTCTATAGGGTTGATATCTGGAGACTGGCTAGGCCACTCCAGGACCATGAAATGCTTCTTACGAAGCCACTCCTTCATTGCCCGACCGGTGTGTTTGGGATCATTGTCATGCTGAAAGACCCAGCCACGTTTCATCTTCAATGCCCTTGCTGATGGAAGGAGGTTTTTACTCAAAATCTCACGATACATGACCCCATTCATTCTTTCCTTTACACGGATCAGTTGTCCTGGTCCCTTTGCAGAAAAACAGCCCCAAAGCATGATGTTTTCACCCCCATGCTTCACAGTAGGTATGGTGTTCTTTGGATGCAACTCACAGTAGGTATGGTGTTCTTTGGATGCAACTCAGCATTCTTTCTCCTCCAAACATGACAAGTTGAGTTTTTACCAAAAATTTCTATTTTGGTTTCATCTGACCATATGACATTCTCCCAATCCTCTTCTGGATCATCCAAATGCTCTCTAGCAAACTTCAGACGGGCCCGGACATGTACTGGCTTAAGCAGGGGGACACGTCTGGCACTGCAGTGGTTCTGGAATTTATGCTCACCGTTCTTGTGATCTTTTTGACCCCTCGGGGTGAGATCTTGCGTGGAGCCCCAGATCGAGGGAGATTATCAGTGGTTTTGTATGTCTTCCATGTCTCCCACAGTTGATTTCATCATACCAAGCTGCTTACCCATTGCAGATTCAGTCTTCCCAGCCTGGACGCAGGACTACAATTTTGTTTCTGGTGTCCTTTGACAGCTCTTTGGTCTTGGCCATAGTGGAGTTTGGAGTCTGACTGTTTGAGGTTGTGGACAGGTGTCTTTTATACTGATAACAAGTTCAAACAGGTGCCATTAATACAGGTAACGAGTGGAGGACAGAGGACCCTCTTAAAGAAGAAGTTACAGGTCTGTGAGAGCCAGAAATCTTGCTTTTTTTGTAGGTGACCAAATACTTGTTTTCCACCATAATTTGCAAATAAATTCTTTAAAAATCAGACAATGTGATTTTCTGTTTTTTTTTTTTTATTCTGTCTCTCATAGTTGAAGTGTACCTATGATGAAAATGACAGGCCTCTCTCATCTTTTTAAGGGGGAGAACTTGCACAATTGGTGGCTGACTAAATACTTTTTTGCCCCACTGTAAATCAAGTGAAAACACAAAGGGAGTGTGTCACGCACTATGAGCGCATGTTTCTCCTGGAATCATTCTGGTCATTAGAACCAAGCGTGTCCTCGGATTGCATTGCCTAAGGCTGCATGTGATGCCACTCATCTGGCAACTGTGTTCAAAACAAAGATATGTTGCCTAGCTGAAAAGAATGTTTTACAAAGGAAATCATGACTGACAGGAAATAAACACACCTACTTCCTGCTTCTCTATCTGAAGGTTTAGTCATCAATGTCTTGTCTTTGTCTGGGGATGTTTTAGTAACATTGTAGACATGTGAGCAAAGCCTGGGTGGCCGTTTCTTTCAAATATACAAATGGATAGGCAGACTTTTGTGTTCAACAGCTGGATAAAGCACGACAAATTGGGTCTCGAGTTATGTATTTGAATATGTGAAACTTATTTTTTTGAAAACAGTATTTATGGCACTATGCAACGCAAGGGACAAAGACGTTCATCTGCATGTGTAGGGTGAATTCAGGGTGATTGGGACACTTTTTTCCATTGAGATGACTTGGAAAAAGCATCCCAATCACCCTGAATTCATATGGCTAATGCTTTCAAAAGGTTTCAAACGGTCAAACAGCTAAAGATAACTAACTAAAGCACCACAGAAAAACTATTTAAAAACAAACAAAAAACTGAAACTAGCTGTCTATCATGATTCATTCCCACAGTCACGAAACATGCTACAACTGTGGACTAAGGCAATAGGAGAACTTTTTGCAACATACGTTGTAAAGCAGTACTAGAATATTTTTGGTTCATGTATGATAAAATACTTGTTGTTCCTCATTTGTAAGTGAAATCTGAATAAATGCATCTGCTAAATGACTAAATGGGCAGAGGGAAAAATGAATTGAAGGAGAACTGAAAAATAGTAGCATAGACCTAGAAACATGGGCTGAGGCAGAAATGCTGAATCTAGTAGTCACAGTCCATGCCAACAAATTAACACATGTAAAGAATACACATGTGGGCATAAATAGAGACAAAGCCACTGGCGGGGTGCTAGTAGACAGGTTGTCTGTTTACCAAACAGACAGTGAAAGTCAGGCAGGCTAAAAAAGTGAGAGGTGAAAATATCCCATTTCTAAAAAGGTCAGAAAGATGATAATATGAGAAAGATGACAAAGCAAATACTGTGTTAAGGGCTGAGCACCAAGGCAGCAGCAAACTACTTCTAGGAATACTGTATAGAAAAACTACAGTAAAAACAACAACAAAAAGACTGAAGTAAACAGTTGTCAGCTCCTACATCTTGCATACATTTTGAAACTCAAGTCACTCAAGGCAAGGTTTCTGCTTCTTTTGTCATATGACCACCTTATTTCCTTTACAATTATGGAGGTCAAAGTCATTCATTTGCAGCTGCACTTTTTCTGATTGAAAAAAATGAATGTCAAAGGATCTGTATCAGAGTTCCTCACACGCACAAAAATTTGCACATGAGAAAATTGTAGTAATGAGTAAAAATGAAACAGCACATTGCAAAAACAAAACTCAAAAAAGATTGAGCCATTGCAACTAAATTTAATAGGTTTTCTCTGGTTGACTAAGAGCTTTTTTACTTTTTTGTCATTATAAGCATCAACATGTGTTTGTCTATATCAGGGGTGGCGAACTCCAGTCCTAGAGAGGCTCAGTCCTGCAGAGTTCAGCTCCAACCCTGATAAAACTCACCTGCCTGTAGCTTCCGACCCGAGCAGAGATAGTCTTAATATAGGGAGATGAGGGGGTCTGTATCTCTTACCATAGGAGAAAGCGTAACGGCTAACTTGGATCACTTGATCACACCTCTCAGCCTATCGTGTAATGGCAGTGACTTGTTGATTAGCGCTTTAGTCTTGTGAATAAATGTTATATATTTGGTGTTATATCGCTAATAAAAGGTACAATATGGCATTGTTTGTGGAATGTGCTTTACTGAGCGGAGAAAAAAGAAAAGAAAGAGTGCAAATATCTCTATTCTCTATTTAAGAATACACCTAAAAAATAATAATTTAAAAACATATTCAATTAATTAATTATATGTTTTGTTTTACCTTCATTTATTAACAAGCGTCATCATTAGGCAACACAAAACTAACCCGGCAGTTCATTAAACAACATACAAAAATGGCAAATTATTTATCTGTGCACATCACTTCTGGTAAATTCACTTGTCTTCTAATGGCATCTCTTCTCTGATGACGTGTTTACTGGCATGAGGGCGGGACAACCTGTCACGCACATGACATCACAGCAATAGCAAACCGCAAACATCCAATCACTACGATAAATGTCACAATAGGGAAGAAATCGCAACTTCTATTTCATCCTGACTTTAACACAGTACTTTAGTCCCCATTTATACTGACTTTTCTTAAAGTATATGTAATGTATCTAAAAACCAAAAAATATAATCTGTTCATCATTCGAAAGCCACCACGTCTTAGATTAAATCGCTCAACTCCTATGAATCATTTCTATAAATGTACTGCATGTAGTTTAAAACGGTCAATTAAATAGTCTTTAAATGGATGGGCAATCTTCATTTGTGTTCCAAAGATGAACAATGGGTTATGGGTTTGAAAGTAAATGAAAGAATTTGTGTGAAGTTGAACTAACCCTTTAAAAGACAGGGATCCAAAATCAGTTCCATCAATTTACAATACTGCAGACAATTTGAAATGATTAATGAGAGAGTACGCTACAATCAATCCACTGGAGAGAGAGAGGGAGGTAAAAGAGAGAACTGGAAAGAGGCGCGTCAACTAGTCATATCCAGCAGTGTGAAAAAAACAGATTTCTGTTCAAAATGGCAAGGGCGACAGCATTGGATAGCACCCCGATTCAGTCAGCTTTGTGTTCCCCTCCCTGCTATTTTGGAACGACAAAGAACATTAGAGAGCCCTGATGGAAGGTTAGAGACAAACACTACAGGAGGTGATACCATGAACGGAAAAATCAAAATGTCAGGCTTTGTGGCATATGTGCAGACGACGAGCATGAAAGTGGCATTGCTTTGAGGAAGCAAATATTGTACCCATTCCTCTTTCTATTGCAGACAGATGGTTGAGGAACTTCCCATTTAACTGTGAAAACAGAACTAAACGAAAACACCTCGCTTCTTACAACATATGCTGAATAGTTTCAATGCATCACAAGCATGACTCATTTCATCCTTATACTATTGCCGTTAAAGGAATAGTACACTCCAAAATTTAAATTCTGTCATCATTTACTCCCCCTCAGGTTGTTCTAAATGACATTTTATTACTTCCAGAGAACACAGAAAGAGATATTAGACAGCATGACAGTCTCAGTCACCATTCACTTTCACTGTCATGAAAGTGAATTGAGTTCCTAATATTCCCAGTCTGAACGGTGTGGTGGGACATTTTAAAGTACCACAGTAAAAACCTGTAATATTGAGTTAATACATAAAAACACAAACCAACACATTCTCACCTGTGAAAAGTTATCCCATTTCTCCAGGGATTTGAATCACTGTGTTTTCACAACCAGAAGCTGCGCAATGTTGTGGCATCATTGATTCTTACTGTGAGTGATGACACGCTGACCGTTCCAAGATGGTGGACGTATCTACGTATACATATCTATGTTATTACAGAAATATTAAGTGCCAACTATAGAATCGTATCTTATTATCTGTTTAGTAACTATGGTAATTTTGGTCAGGATCTATTGGATAATGTTTTTTGTACTTAAAGGGTTAGTCCACCCAAAAATGAAATTTACCCCATGATTTACTCACCCTCAGGCCATCCTAGGTTTATATAACTTTCTTCTTTCAGATGAATACAATCTGAATTATATTTTAAAAATGTCTTCTGTATTCTGACACCTTTCTATCAGAACCAGCATTAACTTTTTTTTTACAATTTGAGCTACAGAATCTCGTCTGTTTGATTGGACCACACAGGCCAGCTTTCGCTCCCCATGTACATCAATGAGCCAATGAGCATGTGACCCTGTCGCCAGTTCACCACTGTTCCTTCCTTGGACCACTTTTGATAGATACTGAACACTGCAGACCAGGAACACCCCATGTCCTGGCTAAACCAAGCTTTAGGCCCCGCCCACACAAAGCCAGAGCTTTCCCTATCCAATCTTTTTTTCCCTTCGTTTCAAGAAATATTAGATTAGATTAGATTCAACTTTATTGTCATTACACAAGTACAGGTACAAGGCAACGAAATGCAGTTTAGGTCTAACCAGAAGTGCAATAGCAGCAAGTGCAGGATATACAACGGTTGCATAAGTGCATTATATACAATGGATGAATAAGTGCAGGACATGGATATGTATGTATGTATATATATATATGCAGACAGCGTTTCCTCTGGATGTGCTCGATGGCAGGTAGTGGAGTCCCTGTGATGCGCTGGGCAGTTTTCACCACCCGCTGCAGTGCCTTGCGCTCCGCAACAGAGCAGCTCCCATACCATACTGCGACACAGTTGGTCAGGATGCTTTCTATTGCGCAGCGATAGAAGTTCACCAGGATTGCCGAGGAGAGCTGATTCTTCCTCAGTGTCCTCAGGAAGAAAAGGCGCTAGTGAGCCTTCTTGACCAGGCTAGAGGTGTTGGTTGTCCACGACATGTCCGCCGAGATGTGGATCTCCAGGAACTTGAAACTGGAGACATGCTCAACAGCCATTCCATTGATGTGGATGGTGTCGTGTGTGCCTCTTGACTCTTTCCTGAAGTCCACGATGAGCTCCTTCGTTTTGGTGGTGTTGAGGAGCAGGTATTTTCAGTGCACCATGTGGCCAGGTGCTTGATCTCCTCCCTATAGGTAGTCTCATCGTTGTTACTGATGAGACCAATCACCGTAGTGTCGTCCGCAAACTTGACGATGGAATTAGATCCATATACAGACTTGCAGTCGGAGATGAAGAGGGAGTAGAGAAACGGACTTAGCACACATCCCTGTGGTACACCAGTGTTAAGTGTGATGGACGTGGAGCAGGTGAATCCTGATCGAACATTCTGGGGTCTGTCGGTTAGGAAGTCCAAAATCCAGTTACACATTGAGGTGTTGATGCCCAGGTCTTCAAGTTTGGCTATTAACTTGGTTGGGATGACAGTGTTGAATGCTGAGCTGAAGTCAACAAACAGCATACGTGCATAAGTGTTCTTATTGTCCAGATGAGTGATCACAGAGTGCAGTGCCATGGAAACTGCATCCTCTGTGCTCCTATTGCTGCGGTAGGCAAACTGGTATGAGTCCAATGTGGATGGTAGAGAGTCTTTTAGGTGTTCCAGGACCAGCCGCTCAAAGCACTTCATAACGATGGGTGTGAGTGCTACAGGGCGGTAGTCATTAGGGCACCTTGGGCTAGAGTGTTTCGGCACTGGCACAATGGAAGTGCATTTAAAGCATGTTGGTACAGCTGCTTGGGCAAGAGACAGGTTGAAAATGTCTGTAAAAACCCCAGTGAGCTGCTCCGCACATGCCCTGAGAACACGTCCAGGGATGTTGTCTGGTCCAGCAGCCTTGTGTGCGCTGATCCGGCTCAGTGCCTTGCAGACATCTGTGGAGGAGAGTGTGATTGGTGGGTGGTCAGCTGAGGGTTTGAGCTTGGTGGCAGTTTCTCTGTTGTCTCTTTCAAAGCAAGCATAAAAGTAATTTAGCTCATTCAGGAAGTTGACATCAGTGTCTGCGGGGGTGGAGTGGGTGGATTTGCAGTCACTGATGGCCTGAATGCCCTGCCACATGCGTCGAGGGTCAGAGTTGGAAAAGTGTCCCTCTATCTTTAGCTTGTAGCAGTGCTTGGCCTTTTTGATGCCTCTCTTCAGGTTTGCTCTGGAATATCCGCGTACACACGAGAGCACTGAAACCGACTCAAAACCTACTCGATGTAGTATACATGCCAGGCCAGTGTGTGGCGCTGTAATTCTGCTACAGAAATACACTAAAAACGGAGAAGAAGAGTTGTAGCTAGAAGGGGTACAGCAATGGTAGGAAGTGAGGCAAAATCTTACAATAAAATAACAATAAATACATTTGTTTTATTGCCGCCTACACCTACCCCAACCCTAAACCTACCCTTACAATAATGCAAATACAGTAATACGTAAATGTTTAAAACTGCGAAAGGCACTACACTTTCTTCATCAATTAATGACACCTTTCTATCAGAACCAGCATTAACTTTTTAACAATTTTAGCTACAGTAGCTCATCTGTTTGATTGGAACACACAGGTCAGCCTTCGCTCTCCATGTGCATCAATGAGCCTGGCCGCCCATGTGACCCTGTCGCCAGTTCACCACTGTTCCTTCCTTGGACCACTTTTGATAGATACTGACCACCCCACAAGAGCTGGACCACCCCACAAGAGCACCCCACATTTTGGAGATGCTCTGACCCAGTCATCTAGCCATTGCAATTTGGCCCTTTTCAAACTCTTATGCTTGCCCATTTTTCCTGCTTCTAACACTTCAACTTTGAGGACAAAATGTTCATATATTAGGCAGCACAATGCTGCCTAATATATCCCACCCACTAACAGGTGCCATGATGAAGAGATAATCAGTTAGTCACTTCACCTGTCATAATGTTATGTCTGATCGGTGTATTTAGCCTATAATTGTACATAACATAAATATAAAAGTTTTTTTTAAAAACTAGCAGAGAAGTGATATGAACATTTATTGCTTAAAGGGATAGTATAAATTAAAATTCTGACATAGGGATGCCACAATTCTCAATATAATATTGAACCGCTCGGTACAGCATTCGGTTTTGCATTTAATTAATTATTTTTATTTCTCTCTGAATTGGCTCTGTTTGAGTGTGCCTGTGAGTCTACGCACTGATATGAGCAAATAACAGAAGAAAGAATTTGAGAGTGAGTAATCGATGACAGAATTTTCATTTTTGAGTAAACTATCCCTTTAATGTTAATAAAACAACAAAAGAAAGAGAGAAAATCACTCACTGTTCTTGACTTTAATAAGAAATGTATACGTTATAATGTGTTGTTAAATTAAACGTAGTGTTTTATTTTTACATTTATTAATTCATTTTTTCTCCTTAACCTCTTGCTGCTCCTGTCACCTAAGAATAGCAAAAACTGATGTGACAAGCCATCAGAATCGAACCGAACCGAAAACCGTGGTTAAAAACCGAGGTATGTTTTGAACCATGGACTAACTGTATTGTTGCATTCAGTCATCATTGACTTCTATGGAAATACTATGGAAGTCAATGGGGCACATCACATGTTTGTTACCGACAATCTTCGAAATATCTTCCTTTGAGTTCCGCAGGAGAAAGAAATTCATACAGGGTTGGAACAGTTTCAGGGTGAGTAAATGACTACAGAGTTTTCATTTTGGGTGAACTATCCTTTTAATTGGATTTTTGGGGCGAACTGTCACTTTGAATAGCAGTTTTGCGGAGGTGAACAGATAATATACAACAGCTCAGTATTCAGATATTTATATTGCACATTGTTGACCCAAATGCTCTTAAACAGTATTCCAACTAAATTAATCCATGCAGGAAATTACTTATCTATAGAGGCATTTGCTTTTGTTTGCAGAACAAAGTGACCCAGTTGAATTCCTCGTGTTGTATGACACAGCACTGTACACTTAAATCGTGCTCAACATACTGTATGTCCATTTAGGCAAATAAATGGTATTAAGGCAAAAACATACGGTCTGAAAGTCGGCGCACGACGAAATTCAATTCAACACAGCACGCACATGCAGCGTAGCGGTGCTTTGCATGAAAGACCTGCTGCAAAAGCTCTCATGACACATTGCTCATTCAGGTGGGAGAACAATACAGCGCGTTTTATTACGTAGCTGCCGCAGACCGGTCATTATTACCCCCGTATGCGGTTTCGATCAAATTCAACGGACAGCTTTACAGTTAAGTAGCACACCGCATCTGAGCGCCGAAGGACGCGCCTATTCACTGCTCCACATCTGTCAAGACGCTATTAATGTGGCTACCTGTCAGCCAAGCAATTGTATTGTCACGTAAATAGAGAGCGCCAATACCTGTTGACTCCTCCTACCGCTGTGTTGGTTGGTGGAAGTTGAACCCAGGGACGCTTTAATTTCTCTCCCGAATGCCGTTCTTCTCAGCCGGTGAACGTGTAGAGGAATTGCATGTCGGCGGGTGGTAAGTGCGCAGAGACAGTTCAAAGGAGCGAGAGAACTGATGTAGCCTACATTCGCAGGGCGGCAGAGGAATGATGCACTGCACGGAACAGACAAGCAGCCATTGCGGTCACGTGTGAGCTGGTGAATCTGAACACCGGCCAGCCTACGCCGCCGTCTCCTCCCATTCTCCCCTTCCGCGGTGTCACTTCAGGGCACCACTGAACATAAGCTCAGCTGGTGCTTGCCTTTATGTAACCACAGCGTGTTATGCAGGAAGTTTGGGGCTTTTGCATTAGGGCAAAGCTGTTTCACGTACACTCAAAGACTTATAGAATCAGCTCGAAGTTCTTAGAGGATCAAGCTGTAATATTAGGCACATTCCTGACAAATTGAGAGAGGTTAGGAATACTAGAACCACCAAACATTTTGCATTTCAATTGTACAATTTGTGTTGTGGGTTTGGGAACGAGTGATAAAAAATGCTCAAAAACAATCACACCTATGATTATCAAAGTTAAAGGGGTCATGAATTGAGGAATCAACTTTCCCTTGAGCATTTGATATATAAAAGGTCATCGTAATTCCTAATATCCTATACGTTTCAGAGCTGAAAACTTCCTTGTTAGTCAAACAAAAGCTTTTATTGACAGCTGGCTCAGTAAACAATCAATCTGCGAATGTGCTTACCTGTGACATCAGAGAGCAGTGAAATGCCTCCAGATGAACGCCTCATTCTGTAGCCTCGTGCATGTCATGACATTATAGATAAATAACATAGGCCTACATGGAGCTAAACCGGATCGAACTTCCAAGCAATAAAGCTTATGGCATGTTTCAAAAAAGAGTAAAAAAGAGACGTTTGCAGCCGGGATGAGATTAAAAAACTAAGCTGTGCCTTCTATTGGATCCGACAGGAATAGTGCAACACAATTATGTGAGTAAAAGTTTAGTTTTTATATGTGATAGTATTGCATTGTTACATTTAGTATAGAGATAAATGCCTCTCTATACGGCTCTGTACGTGTCTAACTAAACATAACTTCCACGCTGTCACAGGCTGGAGTATCCTTTGTATTTGAGGTGTTGTTGGTTCATTGTGCTGCAATTCAGGATCAGAATCGGACATGGGCCAGCGCTCGCACTTGAATAGTGAAATAACATTCCTTTCTTGATGTGCGTTGTTCACTCTCTTGACTGGTAATTTGTAGGAAAAATATAATAGTGTACGTTTTGAACATGCTGATTTGCCTGAGGTGAAGTTTTGCTGATGCACGTATGCTACTTGGCTTGTGGGTGCACGCACGTGTGTGTGTGTTAGTTATGCACGGGTTTGCGGTTATATCCACCGATCGGGCCGGCCAAGTAATAAAAAAATAACATTCCAATTAATTGCGGGTGAATGAGAGATAAATCATTGTGTTCGTTTGATAAAGACATTTTGCGAGCTCTGTGGTTGAATCATTGCGGTCAGGGCCGGCCCTGACCAATTTGCTGCCCTAGGCAAGATTTTACTTGGTGCCCCTTGTATCAAGGTTTAGCACTACATGTTTTCAGTCTAAGTTGCGGAAACACTGGTACTGTTTTATTTTTTTTTAAATTTGTATTGTTTTATATGATGTCCAGTCCATTCTACCCCGTCATTATGTTCATGATATTATTATTATTAATTTTTTTTAAAAGGCTGATGATAGTTAAACTATACAAAAATAGCACCTACGCCACATTACAGCCTAAACACACATAACAAGTAATTGCATCTTGCATTCATGCACAAACTATTGAGAACTAGCAAAAGTGTTTGTTTTCCAGTAGATGGCAGCAAACTTCCACTAATATGCACATTCATGTTTTCACCATGAATTAAACTGAGAAATTTAGATATTTAATGTGAATTTTACATAAAATGTTGCTATTTTAAATAAACCTGTATATAAATATCATTACTAATTTCGGCAAATACATTTTAAAATGTCCATATGTCCCCTTAAAACTGCACAACTGTAGAGTAAAAACATTAGGCTATTAAAAAAGTGATATTACATGCGTTTAAAAAAACAGATATGATTCTTTTTGATGAAATACACTGTCTGTGGCCACTGGAGAACCCAGAACAGCTGCTTGCATATAGTTTAAGGTAAAACTGGAATTAATTAGCGTGCATTAGTATTTTACTACTATGCAAATAAATAAACTGTTCATTCATTACACCACTTTACCTCTGTCTTTACACTGCAAAAAATGCTCTTCTTATTAAGTAATTTTTTCTTGTGTCCAGTCCAAACATCAAAAAATGCTTAAATCAAGATGTATTTACTAGTAAAATGACATTAGATCATTTTTCCCTTGTTTTCTGGGGGAAAAAATCAAAATGAAGTGAGTTTTAGCTTAAAACTAGCAAAATTATCTGCCAAATGTTGTGTGAAAAATTATCTGATTTCTGTTTGGCACAGAAACAAGAAACAAGATTTCAATCAGAAACAAGATTATTTTTCTCACCCCATTGGCAGATAATTTAGCTTGTTTTAAGCATAAACTCACTTAAGAAAAAATATAATTTTACTTATCTAGTAAATGCATCTTGGTTTAAGAATTTTTAGATATTTAGACTAGAAACAAGACAAAAATACTAAATAAGAAGAGCATTTTTGCAGTGTTTCCCTTATCTTGCCTGCATCAGAGGGCTTCTGTTTTTTATGACACTACAATTCGTGCCATCCGTCATAAATTATCAGGCTTATATGCATCACACCCATAAAAACCGAATGTTTCAAGAGCTAGGCTCAAAACTAGGGTAGAAAATAGCCTATTACTTAGTCATTATGATGTTTTTGAATGTAAAAACCACACAAATGTCATAAGTTGACCTCAGGCAACAGTATATTTGTTTTGTTTTTTTAAAGCCAGTTCATGATCCCTTTAATGTAAACATGATTGAAAGGTTTGTTTATATCAGTGGTTCTCAACAGGGGACCAGGGCCCACTAGAGGGCTAGGGAAAACTTGGGGGCCTCAAGATGACTTTAAGATGAGTCAAAACGACAAAAAATGAAGATATTTCTTATTTTAATTCACCCTCTCATCACGCACTGCTCTTGAGCTAATCTGAAGGCCACGCAAAGTTTGGAGGCCTGTAGCTATTTAAAGTTGGCACTTCTGCGCACTGTGCGCCTCAGCATGCGCTGACCCTGCTTTGTGATTTTACGTGGCCTACCATTTTTTGGCTGAGTTGCTGTTGTCACCAATTGCTGTCACTTTGTTGTTGTACTAACAGTTGACCGTAGAATATTTAGTAGTGAGGAAATTTCACGAATGGACTTATTGCAAAGGTGGCAACCTATCACAGTACCACGCTTGAATTCACTGAGCTCCTGAGAGCGACCCATTCTTTCACAAATGTTGCATTTGTCTGCATGCCTAGGTGCTTGATTTTATACACATGTGGCCATGGTAGTAATTGGAACACCTGAATTCAGTGATTTGGAGGGGTGTCCCACCAGTTAACCTAGGTTCCGCCAGTGTTTCAGCCTCAAAGACCCAGAAAGTATCTTTTCATTTTTACAGTGTACAATAATGTTATAAAGGGCTCCAGAAGGTTTTAAGCAACATTTGCTTTGTTGTCCTTTGTGGTCTCAGAGCAGATGTGTCAACATGATGATGTGCACTGTGTGAAAAACAGCTGCAAGCACCATTGATCCTGTGATGATGCCTTGAATTGAAAGAGCTGAGCATCCACACTCTTAAGACCTTTTACCACTTGACTGTGACGACAAGAACACTGTTTTCCTGTTGCAAAAACTCTTCAACGAATTTAAAACGAAGAAAAGCCATCCACAAGAAATGCATACATATCAGATCCTTGGGCCCAGTAGGTTGGGAGACCATTTTTAACAGCCTAAACCAAGTGAGACCAGCACAGACCGGTTTAATCTATTTTTCTCAGCAGGGAGGTGTCGTCAGTTTGTCTGCTCTCATCTTGTTTACGTGAGCTATTTCTAGGAGCAGCCTTTGCCTCTACTTTTTTTGCTACCCATCAATGTGTACAATATCACTGCCCGCTCTGAGTGACCCCTCTTGGTATCCCTCAGTGTGTGTTTGCAAATAGTTAAACTGCTGAAAGAATGCCAAGACCTTTTGCCTATATGGCCCATCACCTTGCAAATGAGGGAACGTCCCATTAACAGAAGAGAAAAATAAACTATCCTTTAGATGGAGTCATGTCACATGTGGTTTGCTTGGCCTAAGGGCTTCAATAGCTGTTCTAATGACTCATAATCCCCTTCTTTAAACTTTGAAGAAAAAAATACAATGTGAGACATTAGGGGGAAAATCTTTTTTTTTTCTTGGTTCTATATTTAGAAAAGCATACCTAAGATTAAATGTAGGTTTCAGAGTGCTCATGATCAGATCAATCTCTTCCATGAGGTCCTCCTTTATAGAGAAATATGGAGTTTACATAGTCTTTAGCCCTGATTATGCAATCATTATGATTATGGTCTTGGAGCAATGTTTCTCAACTCCAGTCCTGGGGAACCACCTCCCAGAATGTTTTAGATGTCTCCCAAATTAAAATATTCATTTTATCAGCTTCTTAGTGTCCCCATTACTGGAGCTGACAAACACTGCTATAGAGGTATAATGGAACTTGTGAAGCCTATGTGAAGTGACCGTTTAAAACAGGGGTCTTCAATCTTTCCAGGCGAAAGACCCCTGTTGTGTAATATTGAGTTTTACATTTTAAACCTATAGTATCATATTAATGTACAGTATTTAGTGGACAAAAGTGATGTGCGGAGGGGATAATTTGCGCAACATTTGCTTTTAATGACACTTCAGGTTATATTAAAGTCCAAATATGAGTAGTATATATTGGGAAGACGTATACACTAAACTTGGTTAAGGTGTTAAAATGACCAAATTAGTTGGCAAGGAAGGCAAAACACATGCAGCATATAATTAAATATGGGTTCTGTCAAGACCACTATTGTCAAAGATGATTGACAATTAGCATATAGTTTGTATTGGCAGTATGGTTCTGTTTTGGGCAAGAACTCTCTGTGCATTCCATGCAGCCTAGCATGGATAAGAGCAGGGAGAAAAGCGATAATAAATGTATTGCAGATATCGTTAATGTCAATAATTAATGTACAAAATAATTCGGAAATTTAGTTTGATTCAAGGGGAATCAGAATACCAAATCCTGACTGGACAAGAGGAGGAGCTGGAGATGGAGGAGGGTAAATGAGCTCTGGAGAACATGATAGCTGCTGATAGTACTGAAGGAGCTTATATATGTATGCTGTGATAAACATTGTATTACTATTGGTAGACATGATCGGCTGACAGTCAGCTGATGCGAGCTTGACTAACGTGACCTGCCAGAACTGATGCTATGCTTGATTTTGATTGTATTACGCAAAAAAGGCATAGAAAAACAAAAAGCTCAAAGGAAATAAAGCATTCATTGACTACAGTCTAATCAGTTATTAATATTTTGTTGGTTCTCCCTTGTTTTTGATTATAGCAGCCATTGTCCTTGGCATTGACTCACTCAACTTTGTGCATGTGTCATGCTTAACTTCTTTCCAATCCTTCTTAAGTTACTCCCAAAGTTGAGCATTTTTGGAAGTCCTGCATGACTTTTAGGTTTATCATTTCCAAAAGGATTACAATGGCTTTAAGTTCTAAGGGATAGTTCATGAAAATTCTGTCATTAATTACTCACCCTCGTGTCATTCCAAACCCTTAAGACCTTCGTTCATCTTCGGAACACAATTTAAGATATTTTTGATGAAATCCGAGAGGTCTCAGGCCCCTCCATAGAGACCACTATTTAACTAACACTTTCAAGGTCCAGAAAGGTAGTAAAACATTGTTAAAATAGTCCATGTGACTCCAGTGGTTCAACCTTAATTTTCTGAAGCGACGAGAATACTTTTTGTGCGCAAAAATAACGACTTTATTCAACAATTTCGTTCCAACCTGTGTCAGTCTCCTATGCAATTTCCGTTGTAAACAGTGCAGCGCTCTCGAGATCTGCGTTCACTGCTGTTCACGTGAGCATAGGAAACAAGACTGGCACAGGCCAGAACGAAATTGTTGAATAAAGTAATTCTTCTTGATTGTTTGTTTTTGGAATGGCATTAGGGTGAGTAATAAATGACAGAAGTTTCATTTTTAGGTGAACTATCCCTTTAATGGTGTCATGCATGCATTTGGTATTAAAACACTTGTCTCCTACAAATATACTTGACACCATGTTTTTGCCTTGTCAGACTGCAGAAAATGGCTCCATTCTTCTGCACTCTGTTTTTTGCAGTAGATAAAAGGAATGAATGGTTTCTTTACTGGTACACAACCTCTCAAACCAGCCTCTTGTAGCCGTTGGCTTACAGTTCAAGATGAAATTGGAGGTTTGAGGTCTCATCCAGGTCTTTAGAAGCTGTTTTTCTGTGGTTCCACATTTGCTGTGATTTTCATCGTCCTGTCAAAATGCTCACTAGTCTCCCTAGCCACAGCACTTTACATTCTGAATGTGATCTCGCTGTGCTTTTAAATAACTCTGTGGACATTGTGACCATTCACATATCCAAAGTAATGAATGTTTGAAAGATTTACTCTTAATGAATAGCCTTATATACAACTGATAAATGATTTGCACAATGGAAGCCCAATGGTCTGATTTTTGGCTAATATTTCTCCCCTGAACTGGTTTAACATACAGCATAAGAATCATGAAATTAAGTGTTTCCTTACCACACCCCTGGAATGAAATATACCAGGCCTACTTGGGTTGAGTAAACTTGCCAATTTTTGCCATCGTTTAATTGCACAAGGTTTAAATTGTATGGCCTTTTTAACGGCTAGAACGAACACCTAAAGCCCTTCTGTGTTTTGACGGGTCACAAGACTTGACCAGAGGAAATGAGCTGGGAACGCAAGCCTGTGAAGATCCTATCAGAGGGTGGGAAAGAGCTAGTGCCATTTAGCATCCCACCACTTCAAAAAAGACAACCGTACTACTGATCCACACACGCATAGGTACTCAAAGACAGACGAAGATAGTCACAGATCCCCAAACAAGTACAGTCTTCTCTGCCACCTTCGCACCATCTCATCTCCAGCCTTCAAAAAGCTAACAGTTGAATTTTCTCAAATGCACTCTTTGAAAACTTCCAGCCCTGGACAGCAAAATCTGCTTCATGGGGTTTAGCCTGTCTGAAAGCATGTGGTAAGCCTTGTGGAATGTTTTAAATGACTCCCAGATGCGGGCCATGAACGTGCTTAACCCTTTAGCATCTATAGGCAGAGCAGTCAGGTTTACTTTTATATTAAGTGGATGTGTTATCGTGCATAAAATAATCTCCTTTATTTTCCTTGCCAACCGTCAGAGATCCATCCATCCATCCATCCATCATTGTTCATCTAAATTAAATTTAATTGTTTGAATAAAATGAACAGCATCAAAAAAATATTTTTATGAGGTATAGTCTGATACACGTAGTGTTAAAAGTAGTGTTAAATATTAAAATTATGCAATTTTTTTCAAGGCATACAGACTTAGAAAGGCATGTTTAGTCGCCGTAATACTTGACTGTTGTAACAGCACAATGTCATTGAGTTTTATGACAATAATTATGCCTCTTTTATTATACTATTTGTGCCATTTATTAGCTTTCAAACATGTCTATAGTTGTTTTATTGGAGTATCAACACCCTTAATGCGTGAGTACTAGAGCTGAAGTACGGTGCATGCCTATAGGTTCAGAGAGAGGAAGTCTTGTGTTTGTGAATCTGCTGCTTGGGAGGGCGATCATATCGAAATGACTAATATCCTTTTAAGAAACGAACTCGATTGCCCTTTCTCTCACCAACCCTCCACCTCCCTCCCCTACTGCACTCATTCTCCTGCCAGAACAAAGCCACGGAAAGAAGCCCATTAGGCGGACTGATAACAATAGACAGAACTAAGTGAGTGGGGGAAAAGTAATGGGGAAAAAGGTAGAATGTAGGTCGGAGGTACTGCCATAAGATGGGACAAGTACAATTACTTCTATAGAGTATTTCAAGGAGAGCAAGAAGTAGGGTAGCTGTTTTTTTTTTATTTGTTTTTTTTGTATGGTGTTCATCTTCATATATACACCCATATGAGGAAGAAATGTTGGAACATTTTTCCTTAATTTAATACCATTTCCTACTAAAACAGGAAGTCAGGGTGGGACATATCCAAGGACTGACAGTACGTATGGTCTCACAAAACAGATGAGATGAAAGTGTTGGGATAATGGTTGGCTGAGGCTGAATATGTGTTATGATTATGAACCTCAGAATGGAAGTGTGGCTAGATAGAGGCTGGTTTGGTTTTTGAGTCATCATGTGCCTGCTTCTCTGATTAACCTGCATGTGCACTACAGTTCAAAAGTTCGGAGATTTTGTAATGTTTTTAAAAGAAGTCTCTTATTGCATTTATTTGAAATTAGAAAATACAGTAAAAGTAATAGGGTAACACTTTAGAATAATGGTCATTAGTTAACTACATTAGTTAACATGAACTAATAATGAACTGCACTTATAAAGCGTTTATTAATCTTTGTTCATGTTAATTTCAACATTTACTAATGCTTTATTAAAATCTTGTTAACATTAGTTAATGCAGTGTGAACTAACATGAACAAACCATGAACAGCTGGATTTATATTAACTACCGTTAACAAAGATGAACAAATACAGTAACAAATGTATTGCTCATGGTTAGTTCATGTTAGTTAATACATTAACTAATGTTAACTAATTACCATTATTCTAAAGTGTTACCAGTAATAGTAATAGTTTGAAATAATATTACAATTTAAAATAAGTGTTTTATATTTGAATATTTTCTTTTATTCATGTGATGGCAATTTCTTGTAAAAAGTATGATCAATATTTATGATGTTTTTACATTGCTTTCACTCAATTGTGTACTTTCTTATGTGTGTCTATGGCACCACTATCGACTGCTAAATGAATCTGCATTGGTCAGGTGGTTCAGCAGTCATGTGGTACAAATAGGAGCTCTCACAAAATCCCCACCTTACAAGCTGTACGAGCTCTATGAGGACGTGAACGCTTTTTACGTTTTTAGTTGAAATCTCGTAATTGCGGCAATTTCAACATGGCGTGAACGCATCTTTGTGCTTTCCTTGGCTGCGTCCGAAACCTGGACATTTCAAGGTAGGAAGGCATCAAGGAACGTCCAAATCTAATGTTAGCTTCACTTCCTGCCTCCTGAGATACCTTCATCTTATTGAGTTTTGAAGGCAGCATAAATGTATCCTTCGCTGCCTTTGATATCCCACAATCCTATGCGTTCTATTCTGTGACAGTTGAGCTAGAAAAAAAGATCAGTTTGTGTGTAAATGTACGTTTTTGACCAACATTTTCCACTTCTGATGTCATTTCTAGCGAGAAATGGCTAATGTAGTAATTAAATATTTGTTTAGTTCTCACCAAAGCTCTCTCTATTTTGCTGTAAATCCTTAAACTGTTACACTGCCTAAGAAGTCTGTCTGAAATCAGTTTCGTGAGGTGGCTTACAAGTCATTGTCTGATAAGGCAGCGAGGCAACAAGTCAGCTGCCTAGGTTTTCAGACGCAGCCCATTTTTTATGTGTCATGTTCTAATTGGATGATTGTCTTGATTGTTCACAGGTGTTCCTTGTTGTCATTAGTATTTAAGCCCTCATTTTTGCCATGTTGCTATATTGAAGTTTGAATGCTGTTCCATGTTCCTGGATTATGGTTTCTAGTCAAGTTTCTAGTTCATGTTTATTTTGTGTTTCATGCTTTGGATTACCTCTTGGTTTATTTTCATGTTTTTTGTATTGTCACCATTATAATAAACTGCGTTGGGTCTTCTACATCATAGTTTCGATCTGCTTCCATGTCAGCATTGTTACACAGGTTAATGGAATTTTAGATGAAGAGACTTAAACATCCAAGGTAATTGTACTTAATATAAGGCAGCCACTCTTTTTTTTTTTTTCCTTTTTTTTTTTTTTTACAGTGTACAGTTTGACAGACACAAGCCCTCAATCCAGCCTCTTCTCAGGGAAACTAATCTGTTGAAATATATCTGCATTGGGCACAGTGCTGCTCGGAGGCAGTGAGTGAATGGCACCATGAGCCGGTGAAGAGGACCGAGCTCAGTGATGACGGGGATAATGAGGGTGATGAAAGTGCAGACAGGGCACACATGGAAGACAGACAAATGAATTATTCACCTCACTTACCACTTCCTACCTTGTCTTCTTCATGAGCCCTTTGAACATCCATTGACCCACATTCACAACAAAAAAGTTGCACTGAATCAATGTATTGTTGTTATTTACCTGATTCAAATTCATAACTTTTAGTCAACACTCCAAAAACCAAACCTCTCATTTGATACACAACAAAGTACCATTCAATCACCAGCCACAACAGGCCCAACAAAAGAAGCTTCCTTCTCCAGTTGGTGTGTAACCTGGCCTCTCTGCTTGTACACAAACACACATTCACAAGCTCAATAAAACCGAACCACTCTGTAAACTGCAATTAAAATCCTGGGCACTAAATAGGTGGAAATGGATGCTTGTTAAAAGACAGCAAGTTTAGGCAAGTGGACTCAACATGCCGACTATTTTATTTACCCCCTGTACATTTCTGTTAGTCTCTGTCACTGGTTTTCTTTACACATTAACAACTGATACGAGCATGCAGTTGGAGCACGTGTCAGACAGACGGTCTTCTTTTTAATGCTTGAATGCAAGTGACTTGGATAATCTGCTGATCCGTTGTTTTAATTGGTTATTGATCACATCATTGAGCCTTAGAGAAGGAGCAGGGAGGAACAAGGACCTGTGCTGCCTCAATTACAGTGCAGAGAGATCACTGTGCTGCCCATTTTTATTGTTTTTGGTGTACGTGGATTCAGTTGATGATGGAAATTTTACAAATATTAGTGCATGACAGCGAGGACATGTGTAACATATAATACCCTAACAAAAAGTACCACAGAAATACCATGTTGTTTATTATTTATGCTTTGCCAGACGCTTATATCCAAAACAACTTCAGTAGCATTCAGGGTATACATAATTGAACCCATGACCTTGGCGTTCCAAACACTATGGTCTATTGTTTGATATACAGGATTGGGTTTTTGACATGCTAACACAATGTTTTTATGACATCTAACATGCTAATACTATGTTTTTTGACATACTGTGGAAGTACAGAAGCATTATTTGACGCATATTGGAGTACAGTGTAAATATAGCAATCATTCAGAACAATATCTCATAGTAGTACCATACATAACTGTAACATAAAAGGCCATATTAGCTCTGTAATGGCATGACAATACTTCCATTCCATATGTACTCAGATAAACACCATCTTCACTTTATAGCTCACATGATACTGTGGAAGCTGATTTCTGCTGCTCTCCATCTACTATTTCACTCTCTTTTTCTGCTGTTTGTTACTAAACTTTATTCACTCAATTTCATTTTCGTTTTCTCTCTAGATATGTTGCAAAACATTCATATTTTTCAGATAAGAAGTCATTTTGGATTAGTTTGGGTCAAATTGTAAAAAGAAGAAAGAATTAAGTTACACAACAACTCAGTTTTTAATGTCTTTCACTTTCTACATAAAGATGTTCTCACATAGGCTACTCCTGCCTCTACACTTTTTCCCCCTAAAAGAGTCCTCCTGTGTCCATTTTAGGACACAGAGTCCACTGGTGCATGAAGGCTAGCTGTCGCTTCACATTACAGTGAGCAGGCATTGGGTACTCGGCCCTGGCGAGCAAAACATACATCCTCTCCTATAGAGGTCCTGAAAACCTATCTATAAACTGTAACACTCCAGGCTTTTTATTAAAATAAGCCTCCACCTACAAGCGCTATAGTCACTACTGTAATATTATAGATTTGATCTGATTTCTTCTTACCTTTAGAGGGAGTGACACTGTTAAATCTTCTTAAAGATTCATATATCCACAATACTTTATATGCAGATTTCACAGATCTATAAAAGCATAACACCCTCGACTCGAAATGAAGAGTCACCAGGTAACAGTCACCCGTCAGTACATGCCACCGCAAAACTAAACTGAAGAACACAAGCGCACACGTACACACAAATGCGCTCAAAACCTCAGCCCACTTCTCACTGTCTCTCACGCAATGCTACTCGCCAAGGGCTTCCTGTTCCTCTTGCTGTTTTTTATTTGGTGCCCGAGCACTGTTATCAACACCCTCTCAAATGAGAAGTGAAACCGGGGTCACCTCAGGCCATTCTAGGAGCACAGATATGCCCACAAAAAAGTCTTTGTTTAAATAAAAGGATGAATCTGATCCATAGTTTTGGATTTCTGCACTAACAAAAAGTTGCATTGTGTAACACAATCTATCTCTATCAGAGCTAGAATGTACATTAAACATGTGCATTAAGCATTAGCATGTGTCTCGTGAGACACAAATGTGTCTTAAAGACCTGTTACTGGACAAGTCTTTCTTTTCTGTGTTGATGTCTTTCCTGTTGAACCAGGGAGTTTTGGTGAGACATATCGAAGGGCTTGACACCTTTGTATTTAGATAAGCATTGCATTAGTGACATCACAGTGGTATCATGGGGCTGGAACTTCTCATTCCAGGAGCATTTGATTGGACAAAAATCTGGATATTTAACTAATAACTAATTAGACACAGGTGGAGATGATAAACAAATCAGGGATAAACGAGAAAAGGTGCAGACATGACAAAACGTAATTGTGACATTATACGCCCCCCCTCGGAAAGGCGCGTCCTCGTCCTGTGAAGACAACAAAGTCCAGGAAGTAACAAAGAGGCGGAGGCCTCGTGGAGGGCGTGGAGTTGGTGACAGACAGGCACCTGGGGTAGGCGGGCACCGGTACCATGGTGACACTGACGGTGGGAGGATCCAGGACGGAGTCCTGACTGCAGGGGCGGACGGAACCCTGGGACCGATCGGCTGAGGCGGAACCATGAAACCAGGGTGACATCGTAGGCCTGGAAGCCTGGCGCTGAGCTGCTGGCTTGGGTGACCGGAATGACGATGTGGCGAGTGAGGCCAATGGGGAGGCTGGAGGAAGGGAGGAGCTCACTGACGCCATAGGGGTGCAGGGTGAGGACGCAGCCTGAATCCCGGAAGTCCGTGGCATAGGCTGTGTGTCGACCACCGGAGGCCGACCTGGAGTGATGAGGGAGCCCAGCGAAGTTTCCGGGCAGGTGATCCGCGGAGGCAATGAAGGAGCGGTGAGCCGAGGTGATGGTGACGGGCTGACAGGCCGAGGTGGAGATATGGGCCTGGAGGCCAGAGGTGTAGCCAGGGACTCAGCCTCTGGTGGTGGCAGGGAAGCCCGAGGCGCGGATGATGAGCCGCACGGAGAGAGTGACGGGGGTAGAGCCGAGGAGCTGGACAACACCAGTGGTGCCGACGGATCCAGGGGACTGGCCGTGACCAGCGAAATTAATATATTTATATTTTGAATTTATTGCGGTGCACGTGCGGGAACTTAATAGCAATAACAGCGCATACGTTAGCCCAGCACTAACGTGAATAACATTAAAGTTTCCAAAACAAATCTTTCTCCATCCTTTATCTTTACTCAAAGTAGTAAGAACGAAAGACAATCTGCATTAATAGGCAGTTTTAGGTAATAGTGTCCCACAGCTGCAAAGCTATCGAAATAAACTGCTACTGACCCATCTTTCAAGAGCAAGCGTTTTGCGAACCCCACATTGTTTGTGGGCAGACAATGTACAACATAGGCGGGCGTAATGCATATATCATAGTGATGTAGAACTGTTAAGGCGGCTCAGGGTCGATTCTTTCTTTTGTGAGACAATAACTTTATTTATCATGTACTTTCGACTTCACAACTTTGCAGAACCTTTACATTCACAAACAGCTATATTACACACATGGTAACACATTTTGACATGGTAACACAATGTTTGTATGACATCTAACATGCTAATACTATGTTTTTTGACATACTGTGGAAGTACAGAAGCATTTTTTGACGCATGTTGGAGTACCGTGTAAATATAGCAATCATTCAGAACAATATCTCATAGTAGTACCATACATAACTGTAACATAAAAGGCCATATTAGCTTTGTAATGGCATGACAATACTTCCATTCCATATGTACTCAGATAAACACCATCATGAAAGGGAATATTCAAAAAATCAGGGGCACTTTAAAGTATAGAGGCACTTTAAAGTTATATTCCACCTAAAATTCTTTTAGACTCAATGACCAATTGTTGTGTAGTTAAATAGCTCTACGGGACAAACTAATCGAGAGATTTGTCCACTCAGTGGCGCTTAAGGTTAACACATCATAGGAGATGCATCCTCAGGTTTGGATTACAATTACATTTATTTTTTAATTACATTACGTAACGCTGTTAACATGTAACTAGTTACTCCCCAACACTGCACATGACATTCTATTACAGCACAACTGCATGTGGAACTGACAATAAACACAGTCCTACATCCACACTCTTGCAGAGTTATGAAATACCTGTTCTCATACACCCTAGACGCAACGATAACTCAAATAAACCCAACCTTCTATTCAAAATGATATTGTGTTGCCTAAGCCTATGAGTTTCAACATACACACACCAAAACACACACCCTTGAGTCGTTCGCTTCAATAAATATAATTAACCTCAAGCCATCCCAGTGCAGCTCTGAATTGATCAGGGCAGGCAGAGTTGCAGCAGGGCCTGTCAGCACCAGGCATAATCAATACACCTTATCGATCCTACATGCGGTGTGAGTCTGTGTGTCAGCGTGCATATGTGAGGGATCACGCTGCATCTGCTTTGGATTTGTGCTCAGTGAGCGCATGTGGGCATGACATGAAAAAAAGAGGGGGTTTGCAGCTTAGCCTCCTATACCGACTGCTTTGTAACAGATACCCCTTTTCCACCAAGGCAGTGCTAGAGCTAGATCGGAGCCAGAGCTAGTCCCAGTTCATAGTTGGTTCAACTGAGGAGCCTGCTAAGAACCGTTTGCGTTTCCACATGCTAGTAGAGCCACAACAGAGCCAGGTCTTACGTCACTGTATACGTCTCATCTTTCTCAGCAACGCTAGCGGGAAACACACACACACACCAGGCTTGTTTGAGATGCATCGGCGCTGCGCAGACCGATCCACGTATAATATTTAAAAAAACGCATGAGTGAATCAAAAGCATAAGGAGTCGTGTGCTCTCGCTGGACTCGTTATCATACGGAGATCGGTCTCTGCACAGCACCGCTGCCAACAAGCCTTCCATCAACAACTATTGATTAACGTGGCTTTACGATCCTACATCGGCATTAAAACACAACGAAAACACAGCAAATCCAACGCATTCGTGCAGTTCGCCGTAATTTGTATAGACGGAGATTACAAACGAGCAGCAGCTGTTAGCTCCATTAGCTGCTATTTCAACAATGGCGGATCTCAAGTCTGTGTTCGTCTTGTTGACCCCGCCCCCAGTGCCTGACGTAATCGGTTCTTACTACTAGCCCTGTTCTAGCCCAGCTATGTTTTGGTGCTACTTAAGAACCACTTTTCCTGGCTCGGAGCTGGAGCTTTGGGTGTGGAAACACAAAGAACCGATTTGGAACTAGGCTCTGGCTCCAATCTAGCTCTGGCTCTGCTTTGGTGGAAAAGGGGTAAGAGTAACTAGGGAAGGCAAATGGAAATTTAAAGTGGGTTAGTGAAAAGTGCGAGTTAGTGTAGATGTTAGTGCAAGACATAAAGCTGAGTGTGACATTTGTTCTGCGTAGTGATCATGTCTGCAACAACAACTAATATTTTTGAGTGCACTATAAGCCTGCATGTCAGAAAAAGATTTCAAAGGAGTTGTATATAGTGGAGAGCAGGGGCAACAGTAACACCTTTTGGTTTTTGCTCATTTATGCTGAATATGTGTAGTCTAAAGCTTTGAAAAAAGCTTTGTGTGTCGCTTACCTGGGGAACACATGGCACCAGGATGCACTATGGGAAGAAGGCATGCCGTAACATTAATGAAATAAAGATTTACACTAAATGAGGATGACAAAACACATGACTATTCTAAATAAATTATGGCCATAAAAGCAAACATTTCTGGAGAATCATAACTTGCTCATAACCGTTTAAGCTATTTGTGTCATCAAAAGGTGGTTTTAAAAGGGAGGGAGTAAGGTTTACAAAATAAATGTAATGTAATTTTTTTTAAAAATGACTGAAAAAATTAAATAAAGATTTAAAAAAGAGATTAAAAATATTAAATATTTCATTTGTTTACCTTCATATCATCAACTGAAGTCAGAGAACCATGAACATGCAAATGTGTTGTCAAATCATTAAAACATTAACTTATAATCTCAGAGGGACGTCAAGTAAATAGTGTCAAAGGGGTTTAGCTGTACAAAAAATGTTTGTGAATTTCTTATTATCCCTCAGGTAAAGGGCTGCATTATGCTTTCACATACCTGATGTGTGCTATCTGAGGGTGTAGTGTTAGTGTAGGGTGTAGTTATTTCCGATGTTACATTTATTGAGTGTTGCAATTACCCTCGCTTTTCCCTCCTGAATAATAAAATGAAGTTGTTACAGATTAATTACTGAACATTACAGAAATTTTGTTAAAGCTAACTATAGCTATAATAAATACCACCGGTTTTGTGTGGCTCTCTTTCTGTGCTCTCTCAGTACCACACACAGGTACAGAGACACATGAAAGCGCTGGGGGTTGGGCACTGTGACTGTGAGGAAGAGAGAGGGGCACATGGGGAGAGGGTGGAACAAGATTTATATGAGGCTGCTGTAAAACTTTGACCCCACAGTTGTAAATCTGCCAATGAAGTCTAGCCAGCACAACAGGAAGTATGGGGGATCAGAGAGAGAGAGAGAGAGCGAGAGAGAAAGAAAGAAAGAAATTATGCAAACAGGAATGGGTGTAGATGGGTAGATTGTTAGGTTTGCATTCAATTAGAAAAGCATTTAAATATGTCTAGATTTCACTATTAAACCCAAAGGGATGTAATGGCTGGTGCAAATGTTTTTGCATCTGTATGATTTTCTGGCATCAATGAGCTTTTTTCAGCTTTTGAATGCTCGCATGTGCTCACCTCGAAAATGAAAAGACTGTTCAAACATAAATTTATTAGCAATGAAAGTGTGAAGGGGTTGATGTGATTTTGCTGGGAGTTTAATTGAATGATTTTATGACTTGTATTATATTTGTACACACACACATAGTGCCCCAAATAGAGGTTGTTTTTGTATTAAACATGAGTATTTTTCGCAATGCTCAATCAAAAGAGGAACTTTCCGTTAGCAAGGAGTACATTATAACAAGAAAGGATCTGGGACGCTCTTTGATAATAAACATCAACAAAACAGCATGAGAGCGCATTACCAAAGTTAATGTGCCACCCACTTAGGTGTGGTAACTCAGGGTCATGATGTGAAAATACAGGATGTAGGTACTGAGACAGGAAGTGGCAGGCATCGAAGTTTCAGTCTTTGATGAGAGTGTCAGTATACTCAAGGTCATGAGAAATTGCTGGCATGAATTCACCTATGAACTCTGACTGGCTTTGAGAATGGGATATGGAAAATACAAACAGGCTCATTTCACAGCAATCTTCACTTTTCAGTATACTAAAATGTTTTGAAGCAATTTGTTATTCCTATAACATAACAGTGGAATTGTGTACGAATCAAATTGTGTCTGTTGACAATAATACGTGCTTGATTATGACATACATTTTCATCATGTGCATGGCGAGATGTAACTACAAACTAAAATAGTGGAAAAGCAGCTGAGCTATCATTTTTATACCAGTGCAGCTTTTATATAGGCATAGCGTGATCAAACGCACTCAGCTAAACGGTTCTCTTTCACGCACATGTAGCATTGTACTATTTAAAGCAGGTCTAAACATCAACAGTTAAAATATAACTCCAAAGTTGCTTCTTTTTGTTTGTATATTACTATACTACTACTTTTTAAGTAGGTTGACTGTAGTCTAGTTTGACTGCTTAAATGAAAGTAGCTTTTAGCTTGGCAAGCTTTCAAAGTAGCTTCCCCGCCACTGTTAATGACCATAAAACCCTCTTTTCACTCTCCTGTTTGACTTTGAGACTCCCAGAACTGCTGTTCTGCTCTATTCGTCTCGCAATCTCTTTCTCCACCCTGACTCTTTCAGTACTATGCATTTACATGCACACAATTGTTTAGGGATCTAGGGGTGTGTCTCGGCTGGTGTATTGAATGCCTTCTATATTTCTAACAGTGTAAGACGTACAGGATCTATGCTAGACAGCAGCTGTTCTCAGGTCAAGGCAGGAATTCTTGAAATCTTGAGATCTGAGCAACTGTTCGTTTATTGGATACCACTCAGCTAATGGGCCTGTATCTACAGCCACCAGACCAGATGTTACTCTGTATGTGTGTGTTTGTGTGAGTGTGTGTGTGTACATGTTTTTCTATCCCAGTGGGGACTTCAACCTGAATGCACACAGACTCATGGGGACTTGTGTGACCATTGGACCTAAATTCTTGTTGCACCCCCACCAGTACCTGTATACATAACGTGCCTGGTTATGAGTAAGATTCAAAGAAAGACCAAAAAAAGGCAGAAAAAATTAAAACATGCTGTGAAAATGATAAGAAAAAAAAATGAAATGTAGGCCAAAAGGTTTAAGTACAGATAAAGGATGAATTACATGCAGCTGTTTCTGATCAGAACTGGTTCACACAACACACGGCTTAAAAAAAACGAGAAGGTCTTCATGAAAAGAGCTGACTGTCTCATCTCATGAGCTGAGAGTGAGGTTTGCGTGACAAGGCTGGCCACGACAGGAAGTGAAATGTGTGAGAATGGCAGTCACCGCAGTCTCATCTCAGAACTCATGCCTGCCCTCACTCTCAAACCTATTGCTCCTGCCTTCACCCCTCTCACTTCCTGTCTTATTTAAAACACGTCTCTGTTTGTGCTGCTTAAAACTTCGAAACACAATTTACATTAAAAAAAAATACTGTTGCTGAAATAAGTAACATTCTGCCAAGAATCTGCCCCTCTTTCAACTGCATTTCAATAAAACATGATTTATGTTTACCAAGGCATTTTACTCATAGGGATGTTGTTGGATTTCAGCAATGTAGGCAAAACCAATGCACACATTTGATCAAAATGGATTGTTTTTTTTGTTTTTTTGTTTTTTATCAATCTAAATATACAGACTAACCCTAACCTTATTTAATCCTAAATTAAAAATAAAATATTTTTATTTTATTTTATTTGCTCTTTCATTGTATCTAAATAACTCACATTTGAAAAAGTCTTTCAGATGACATTAGAGTTGTGTTTTTTTTCTTCTGTTTTGTGTGACGTTTCCCTCAGGACATGTATGAGCCGTTGACTACAATAACCAATGTTTAAGACAGCCATAAAGGTTCTTTATTGGCATCTATGGTTTTTACATCCACTAAAGGTTTTTTTTTTTTTTTTTTTTTATTATTCATAGTTGTACAAGGTTCTTCAGATTATTAAAACGTTCTTCACACTAAGTTAAAGAACTGTTCACTGAAAGATTCCTTGGGGAAATCTGCAATGGCAATGATGCAAAAGCCCCTTTTTGGAACCTTTATTCACAAGTTCACACTTCCAAATAATCGGATATAATAAAATGTATGCTTATTTGGCGTGCTGTCCGATGGGAGGGCTTTTTTGGCCCGAATCCAGAGTACTCCCCTGTATCTTATGATTAGGATAGTTAACCATGCAAGAGTGTGGAGACGGGGTGGTGGTGGGATGCAGGAAACTGTCAAGGAACCTATAGGTGAGTTGGCTATGTACACTCACCTAAAGGATTATTAGGAACACCATACTAATACTGTGTCTGACCCACTTTCGCCTTCAGAACTGCCTTAATTCTACGTGGCATTGATTCAACAAGGTGCTGAAAGCATTCTTTAGAAATGTTGGGCCATATTGATAGGATAGCATCTTGCAGTTGATGGAGATTTGTGGGATGCACATCCAGGGCACGAAGCTCCCGTTCCACCACATCCCAAAGATGCTCTATTGGGTTGAGATCTGGTGACTGTGGGGGCCATTTTAGTGCAGTGAACTCATTGTCATGTGCAAGAAACCAATTTGAAATGATTCGAGCTTTGTGACATGGTGCATTATCCTGCTGGAAGTAGCCATCAGAGAATGGGAACATGGTGGTCATAAAGGGATGGACATGGTCAGAAACAATGCTCAGGTAGGCCGTGGCATTTAAACGATGCCCAATTGGCACTAAGGGGCCTAAAGTGTGCCAAGAAAACATCCCCCACACCATTACACCACCACCACCAGCCTGCACAGTGGTAACAAGGCATGATGGATCCATGTTCTCATTCTGTTTACGCCCAATTCTGACTCTACCATTTGAATGTCTCAACAGAAATCGAGACTCATCAGACCAGGCAACATTTTTCCAGTCTTCAACTGTCCAATTTTGGTGAGCTCGTGCAAATTGTAGCCTCTTTTTCCTATTTGTAGTGAAGATGAGTGGTACCCGGTGGGGTCTTCTGCTGTTATAGCACATCCGCCTCTAGGTTGTGCGTGTTGTGGCTTCACAAATGCTTTGCTGCATACCTCGGTTGTAACGAGTGGTTATTTCAGTCAAAGTTGCTCTTCCATCAGCTTGAATCAGTCGGCCCATTCTCCTCTGACCTCTAGCATCAACAAGGCATTTTCGCCCACAGGACTGCCGCATACTGGATGTTTTTCCCTTTTCACACCATTCTTTGTAAACCCTAGAAATGGTTGTGCGTGAAAATCCAAGTAACTGAGCAGATTGTGAAATACTCAGACCGGCCCGTCTGGCACCAACAACCATGCCAAGCTCAAAATTGCTTAAATCACCTTTCTTTCCCATTCTGACATTCAGTTTGGAGTTCAGGAGATTGTCTTGACCAGGACCACGCCCCTAAATGCATTGAAGCAACTGTCATGTGATTGGTTGATTAGATAATTGCATTAATGAGAAATTGAACAGGTGTTCCTAATAATCCTTTAGGTGAGTGTATATATATATAGGCTTCATCGCGTACTGATTGGATAGCCATTTTGAAAGTGTTCCTCCTGAACGTTGTCCCATTTCCCTCTCATCTCAACTTTTCTTTCTCCACTCCAGTGGCTCAACATGAGCCTGACGCCTCTGTTCATAATCATCCTCCATTCCCATGATCCTGTGGTGTATTTTTGACACAGTGGTTTGAGGCTACCTGCTTTGTATGCTAGTACTAACAGTGCAGTGTGACATATGAATTATGTGTGCGTACAGACAGCGTTACTGCCTCGGTCATATTTCATCTATTGCTGCAAATGACAAAAAAAATAAAAAATCTCTCTCACTTTCCCACTCTGTCTCCCTCCCTTGTCTCTTTCTGCTCTCTTAGTATCGGTAAGCCCTTGCTCGTAGGCTTTGAAGGTTAAGCGCTAACTCCCCACAGTTCTGACCTTGCCTTACAATGAGCAGCATTAGTTCATTGCTCCGTCTCAGCACCATTACAGTGACTGTCAAGATGGAACACTTGCTGTCTTGTTTCACTTCGGTGTCTATAATCTGAACATGTTCAGGGGAAAAGCTAATTCAAAAGCTAATCTTCAAAGCTAATTACAGCCTAATTCATCCCCCCTCCTTCCCCCAACGCTGCCACTTCCGCTTCGGTCTATCTCTCTCCTCTTCTCTCCCCCATCACTACACTCCCTCCTCCTGCAAGCCGTCAGTTGGAAGGTCTCAGGGGAGAAGCTGCGGCCAGGCTTTTTGGGGGAGCTGTCAGACTAATAGATTTCCTCTCTCGCTCTGATGTGAACAGAGGGAAAAACCTTCCCTGCTGGGACATGCTAAAAGCAAAGTTTTTACAGTGCCGGTGGAAGGCCCATATATGATCTTTGTCTGATCGGTTTGAATGTTTTGAGTTTAAAGCTCTGATATTTACAGTAGGCCTATGCATTTTTATGTGTTTGATTGCATGTAATGGTTTGCTTCTGTGTTGTCATATTCAGCTGATTAGTTCTGTATATCGTACAAAACTTAACATGAGGACTTTGTGATTCATTTTACTCATACGTGTATGCATATATGATCATGAATGTGTCCATGACAACATGTTCTTTTTTCCCCTCTTTTTAAAAAAAGAAAAAAAGAAGAAGAAAGAATTGTACAGTGATTTCTGGAATAGATGCAAGAAATACAGCAAGACAATCTCAAACGCCCACTACAGGCCGACAGCTGCACAGCAGTCAGAAGTGAGCAGGCTTGAAGTGTGGTAATGCTTACATTCTAAAGCTAACAGCGCCACCTAATGTTTGTTTGGCTACTTACCAATCAGTAGTTTTTCAATGGGGTTACGTCCTGTATTTTCATAAACAATACATGTTCTAAAACTAAAATAATAAGCATGCACGTTTGTGCAGAGCAATTTAAAAAAAAAAATTTTTATTGAAACTGTATGGAAATGTAACTTAAAAGGGTTATTAGTGAACTAGTGTTACTAGTTTATTCCACTTCAAAACTCCACAAACGGCACCACCACGAAGAATACATCGTCCCAATATTCACATTAATGGTCAGTTAATTTTTAAATGATTATTCCTCCAACCATACATTTACAGCCTAGCAAAATGAATGACATTTGAAAATATTTTTGTGCCAGTCATTCAAAATTATTCAGGTTTGAACATTTTGGGGTTGAAGGTTAATACCAAAACTAGCAAATATCGTACCACATTATTTACAGTGAATAATGAAACTGGAAAAGCCTGGGTTTGATATATTGAAATATTGAGTTTATTGAGTAGAGGAGCGCGGGGCACAACCTAACACGGGGTTAGTTGTAACGCGCATGTTTTAACTCTTTCCACACATGCCAGAATAACGAAACTTAGTGTATTTACTAGTTGCCATATCAACATTATTTAGAGAAAAAATAGCGCAAAAATGTAAAAATCTCTGGAAGATATTACTGAACATGTATTTAACCATAGCAAAAGTAAATTTCTTACTTAAGTTTAGTTTGCATCTCTGTTTTTTGTGTTTATTTAAAATAAGACAAATCCGATATTATTTTAATCTTATATTATTTTTAATGATTAAAAAATGCCATTATTTTATTTCAAAAAAGTAAATGATTGTATTTTGTTGACAAAATATTTTAGTTTGTCTTGTATATTTTTTTTGATTATATCAGATAACATTTTAAGCTGTTATTTGGTCATGTTACATTGTGCCCCACCACATGTTACAATGTACCCCACCTACGGGGCATGTTGTCACATTTCACTTCCATTCTTTCAGGGTAAATCAAGAAAATAGTATACACTGTATTAATGAAACAAAACCACATAATTGTACTAGACGTGTGCAATTAATGTGGGAAAAAATAAATACTCTGAACCCCAAGTGGATTTACACAAACTGAGAAAGTCAAAAAGCATTAGGTTGTGTCCCGCGCTCCCCTACATATATCATTAAAGTGAAATATATAATTTAAAAATTTTACTTTTTAGTGTAACAAATAAATAATGATAAAGACTATAAGAGAGAAAAATGTGGTCAAGTTCAGTATCCTGTTAACTATCAGTAGTAAGTAAAAAAACTAAGAACAAATACAGCCTATATGTTCCAGATTATATTTTAACCGTTGATGTTTGTATATAAATAATCAAATGTATTAAATGTAAATTATGATTAAAATGATCAAACCTGTCCAAAGCAAAAATAACATAGCCTATATGTTATTTTTTGCTTTAAACGGATTTGATCATTCTAATTTGATTGCTATTAAATGGTATTTTATGTTGCCTGGGGTTTCAAGTAGGCCTAAATGTGTCATAAGTCTAAACTGTGTCATAAGCAGCCTAAATATATCTCTGTGTTAACTATAGATGTATGGTCATGGCAAAACTGTCTTCTCTTCCTTCAGGATGTTTAGGAAGCTTCTGTCCTGTGCTCAGCTGAATACTTTTTGTATTAGCTCACAGGGTAACTCCTCATTGGTGGGGAATGTGAGGGGGACACTTGACTCATATATGGAGAAGACAAACAAGGGCCATTATTTTTGTAATTGTGTCATAAACTCTTTGACATTTAGAGTATTAGACAAAATGGAGGAACCAGAAAAAAACATATGTCAACATTACTTTTTCAAATAATATTACTGATATTCAGCACAAAAATAAAATGTGTGGCCAAGATTATTATAAGGTCAAAAAACAGCGAATCACTACATTTCTTATTTTAAACAATATTAATGAAGAAGCCCAAAACATACAGGGTTTGATCTTTGCACCCAGCAAGTAAGATCATACTTTGTATTTATGAAAAATAATAGGTTTTATTATTCTTTCTTATATTATGTCCTTATATATATATATATATATATATATATATATATATATATATATATATATATATATATATTCCTTCTTCTAAATTTCTTGTATTTTTTATTTGTTTGGGAAATGACATCATGACTGTAGTCAGCATAGTCCTTGCATATGGTAAGCAGCTTCTGATGAAGGTAATGAGAGAACACACACACACAGATAGAGTGTGTGTGTGTGTGTGTGTGTGTGTGTGTGTGTGTGTGTGTGTGTGTGTGTGTGTGTGTGTGTGTGTGTGTGTGTGTGTGTGTGTGTGTGTGTGTGTGTGTGTGTGTGTGTGTGTGTGTGTGTGTGTGTGTGTGTGTGTGTGTGTGTGTGTGTGTGTGTGTGTGTGTGTGTGTGTGTAAAATTAGCACATGACTTCACTCTCTGTGCATGACTAAGGTGTCATTGGGCAATCCCAACTTGGGCAGCAGAACCAATGAAGGCTGTGGAGCAGTAAAAGTGACACCAACACGTAAATCAAATTACAACTGTAAACTTATTATAGCCTTCTGAGCATCATGAATGTTCTGTTTACTTGTAGTTTGGAATTCTTATTCATGACCTCAATGGTGTAAAAAGACCAGCAGTGGGAGGTTCTAGATGCCTGTTGGAGAACTATATAAACTGAAGGGACCTGAAGCAAGAAGATCATTCTACTGAGAGCACTCAAGACAACACCTTCCAGATAAACAGACGAGAGAAATGTCTTCTGCCGAGAGCCTCTTCATGGACGACCCTTTCTTTGCAAACTCCCACTTTTTGTGGCCCAGGCGCAGTATGGCTCTTTCCAGCTTCAGAGAGGATTTCCTCCAGCGTAGAGCCCAAATAAAGCAGAACCTGAGGAATGAGATCAGAGGCAGCTTGCTGAATGAACTCAGTGAAGAGCTCTTCCAGAGTCTAAAGGGTCAGAGGTCCTCTGCCTTCTCCAGGCTCTTCAGCACCAACACTGAGCAGAACAAACGGCGAGACGTGTCTCTCACTCTGGACACTCAAGGCTTCTCTCCCGAAGACGTCACCGTGACAGTATCTGGGAGGAGGCTGGAGGTGATGGCCAGCAAGCCGGCCCAGAAAGACACTCCTTCGTCATCTACCAGCAGCACCGCTCATGTCGCAGAAGCCAAGCCACAAGGATTTGTTCAAGCTGTGCAGCTTCCTGATCACCTGGATCCAACCTCATTGACCTGCTCACTTGGAGAAGACGGACTTCTGCATATTGAGTCACCAGAATCCACAGAAGAGGAGCGTGTCATTCCTATCCGCTTCAGAACATCCCTGAATTTCCCCATCAACAAAGACAGCACAAACAAAATGGAGGATGGAGCTGAGAAATCAAACTAACACAGACTGATGGCATATTATGCATTGTACAATTGTTTTCATGAATCCAGAGATGTGCTTCCTGTAACTGTAAATTATTTGTTCTAAAAAGGTTTTAATAAAGATATTAATTGGTATATGACTTCATGCACAAACTGCTTCATGTCCTCTTCAGATTTGAATGATTAAAGTTTAGAAATGCCCTTTATGAGGCATTAATATTATTGTCAAGCTGGAGTGCTAATTTTCTCATTTTCAGTTTTATAATAATGTTTTCATTGATGTTCTTGATGATCACTTCAAAACCTGATGTGCACAACTGTTTTTAGAATATTTCTCCATTTTAAAACTTTTTTTTTCTGGCCATGCGGTAATGGTTTGTGGAATTATAGAGATCAGTAGGCTAAATCTGAGACTTCTCTAACACTACTAAACTTAGGATATGCATAAAGTAAGAAAATAAAGCAAATTGCATAAAGGTGTCTAATCAAGATCCATCATGCAATTTCTAAATCAGATTTAAAGTAACTTAAATTTGAATAGAAATATGTTTGTGAAAGAATGTAAGAAAATAAGTTTCATAGCAGTATAAAGTGTTTTACACTTAGCCTTCCAATACAAATGATGGCGCTATAGACACATGATTGAGACTTACTCGTCGCAAACAAGAACAGATCTCCTGATTTTATGTCACTATAGCAGTGCTTTTTCTTTGTATTTCTTGCCTAAATAAGTGAACTGAATATTCTCTGGGTCAGTTCCTTTCTATATTGCGTATTTAACAGATAGGCTACATTAACATAACACGCCGCATGCTCGATTAAGAATAGTGTAGAGAGAGAGAGAGAGAGAGAGAGAGAGAGAGAGAGAGAGAGAGAGAGAGAGAGAGAGAGAGAGAGAGAGAGAGAGAGAGAGAGAGAGAGAGAGAGAGAGAGAGAGAGAGAGAGGTCATCATGGCTATAACTAGGTACTCCTCACATGTTGCCAACAAATACACACGCGCGCGCGATTTATGTCACGCCCTACTTCTGTTTGGTTCACTGTTTATTTAACTTTACACAGCGTTTTTAAAGTACCAAACGTTTAATTAGGTTACATTACATGTTCAGGCCTACATAGAAAGAACTATCGTGTAAACGAGAACTGAACGTTTTTTTTTTTTTTTTTTGAACGCCTTGTCGTCATGCGCCAGACGTGAGCGCAGTGGAAATGCGTTCTGTGTGAACGAAGGTAGTAATCTAATTCTGGATGGAGGTATGCAAGACTGACTGCTTAAAAAATATTGTAATATAATATTTTGTTTTATTATTCATGTGGTGATATATTAGAAGGTTATTATGGTGGCTGGTGGTTAAATTAATAATTTCACCACCATGACCACCAGCCATTATAGTGGTCAAAAGTAACCTAATCACAAAATAGCATGGCATTACAATTATAGTTTGTAATTTATTCCTTCTCATTATACCTGACACAGGACTATTTTCTTTGAAACGAAGGATGGGGGGCATCCAAGATCTATTGACCATTCCTAAATCATGTCGAGACGCCGGAGAGTGCAAGAGATGAAAAGCTTCTGGATGAAACAGTCAGCTGGCTGTAAAAGGTATGGTCTTGAAATGGACAGCGGGGGAATTTGACACCAGAAAATCATGAGATGAAGAGGCCAAATGCTGCCATTACATTCAGTTCCCAGGAGGAGCTAAATAAGAGCCTGTAAAGGTTTCTCTGACATTTTCAGCCTGAGGGACACCATTTGTTGTGGCTTCAGCGCAAGTACAAAACACAGCGGTTAATATTTGATGTGTGCAACCTCAGGCAACAAGATATAGGAAGCACACAAGGGAAACCAGAAATGTCTCCACAAATGACTAATTTAAATGTCAGCAACATAGAGATTTTTGATCTGGTTCCCCTTAATGAGAAATAATGTCTTGGCTGAGAGAGGAAGAGTTACAAAATAAAGGCAATTGCTCACCTCCTTTCTCAACACCTGCCATTACCTGAGACTGATCACTGCGTTTACCAGATTTTTGGCAAGATGATAAAATAGCCCAAAATTGTCTTCGAGCGGGCAAAAGTGATATTGAGGCTAAGTGGAAATGGATTTTTCATCTTCACTAACAAGTGTAGTGTGTGGTGCACAAAAAAAGTCATGGAAGTTTGTCACACTTTATAAGCTTGAAAAATCTACACTGCCCGGCTAAAAAAGAAGTCGTTTGGATTGAAATAGGCGTATGCTTAAGAGTCAATGATTGGATCATTATTGCAGTGATTATTATGTTTCTCGTATGTTATATGTCTGGCAACCAATTCTTCTAACCATAATTGATGGAGTGTCTATCTTTTGATTTCTTAAACAACCATGTAGGAAGAAACATCATGGCCATATTCCAGGAGGACAATGTCAAGATTCATCAGGCTCAACCTGTGAACGAATGGTTGGGAGGGAGCATGAAGGATCATTTTCACACATGAAGTGGCACCGAATGCAGACCTTAAATTTGTTGAAAGTCTTTGGGATGTGCTGGAGTAGACTTTACACAGTGTTCGACTCTTACTATAGCTGTGTCTCATTTCATTTAATTTCAAAGGCCGCGTCCTCGGGAGGACACATCGTGTGAAGGATGCGGTATACGTAGTGTCCTTAATCAGAATTAAACGAGATGTCCTTCGTAGGACAACACGTTCACAGCGTCGTTGCGCTCTCACACCAGTTATATGAATGAAAATGATTTATAACTTGAAAATGACTATGAAATGTTTCTTGCCTTGACAGCAAAGTACTGTTCTAAATGTTTAAAAATCACTAAACACTTGTAATCTTGTTTACCACAACTATCTGTTTGAGGTAATACAGCTTAAAAACAAACTTGAAACTACTTACATTTAAACACCACATCTTCGCTTGCATGAATATCTGCCGGCGCTGCCACCAAGAATTGTGGGTATGCAGCAGCAAAGGATACACCTCATGCACAATTCCTGTGAACGAAGGGCGCATTCGAAGGTCACATTCGGAGTGTCCTACTTACTTTTCTGAAATGAGACAGCCTTAATGACGAACGCAGCCTTCGAATGCGACCTCTGGAGGACGCAGCCTTCGAAATGAGACACTGACAATGCAACACTCCCAGAAAAAAAGGTACAGTGGAGGTAGAATTTTGTTCTTTAAAGGTACACATTTGGTCCTATACAATTATACCATTGTTTGCAAAAATGTACCCTTAAGGTTACCACCCTAGTGACGGCCTTAAAAGGTACAATTTTGTACTTGAATGCACCGCTTGATGGAAATAACATTTATGTCCACTAAGAGGTGCATCAATTTTTGGAATATGGTCATGATGTGTCTTCCTACATGGTTGTTTAAGAAAATGCTAAAACATGTCTAATATTTAAAAGTAAATTGTTTGGATTTATTAGAATATATTTTTCTACATGGCCATAAAAATGTGTTACCAAATAACGTGTTAATGATGTTACATCTTTTTATTATGTTAACAATATCACTGATATTATTGATAGGTGCCTATTCGCTGCACACTTAAATAAAACGTTTTAATGGTTGCTTTCAGCAGGCGCACATCTCTGTCCAGTCCTCTTCACAAACTTTAATGGTCTTGTTTGGCTTCTAGCACAATAGATGACTCAAACAGTGACAGGCAATCCTTGTGGGCAATCACTTAGATAAGGAGACAGCCTGTGTAGACCCACAACAGCGGGTAAATATTGCCAGCACTAATGATAGTCCACTGTCTTGCTGGGCAATTCAATGCCTCTGGGAGAGAAGACCTGTTCCCTATAGGCAGCCGGCGGCATCTGCACCACTGCACCAATAAAGCTGCACCCTTGTGCCTTGGCATCAATCTTTTTCAAAACATGCTTTCTTTCCCTCTCTCAGTCATTTCTTCTTGATGGTGTGAAGATCTGACACTTCAGTCCAGACTGTTTAGCCTCTGTGAGCATTGGTACACCAGCTGTTGAAACCAGGTTGCTGTGATCCATGGCTAACGCTTTAAAGGGAAAAATTAGTTGCTCAGTAGCTCAGTGAAAAAAAAGAGTGAGGTGATTTGTGATTTGAGTCTTTTGTTCCTAGACCACCTGTGAGCAAACAGCCAGTTATATTGGAATATGTGACTACACAATATTCCCAATACACATACTATAACCATATATCCAAATAATGTAACCTATTAAAATTATTTATTTTTGATCATTTTGTTTTAGCACTATACAAAATATAAATCCTTTTTCATTTTGACATTAAAGGGATATTTTGCCCCAAAACTACCATTGAACGTTACCTTAAAGTATCTTTTTTTTAATTTGCAGAAGAAGAAAGTCAAACAGGTTTGGAATGACATGATTGTAAGTAAATTATCATTTTTGGGTGAACTATCCTATTAAATTGGAGCACAATTTGAGGGTATTTGCTATCTGTCCTAACTGTGGCAGTTAGCAATTTTTGTGATGTGCTCAGTTAGGTTGTACTGCAGGCCAGGCCGGAGGCTCTGGCATTGAGAGTGTTCAACTAGAGAATTTGTTCTTGCACATCAAAACAACTGAACCGCTTTAGGCAGGTTAATTTGCCCAATTGTACCGTCATCTTCATGAAGCATCTTTATTCTTTTAGGATCACTGTCTTTTCTGGTTTCCTCAGGTAGACTGAGTCTTCCTTATATTGAATGCCGCATGCTTTTACCAAGCAGTCTTGGCTGGCAGAAATAATGTAGAAAGCTTTCAGTGTGCTAATTCTCCCAATAAGACTATATACTGCTTTAAAAACATATGACTTCTGATGGAAATAATTTCCTGGATTTAATTGATTTCATAATAAATGAAAGCTGCAAGCAGCATTTGAGCGGGGTTCAAGCATTTAAGCCCTTTAAGCATTTAATGGCTTTTGTATTTAAGGCATTTAAGTACTAAATTATTTAAAACTGAGAGCGCAGGTGAAATTAAGTGATAAACTGACAAAATGTGATTGTACATGTTATAATAGTGACTTCATAAAGACTAAATATGAATTATAGAACAAAATGACCATTTTAACTAGCAGGTGTCTGTTTTTGGTTTCAAAGTACATTTTCCATGTTAAATCAATTAAACGTGCTGACACACACACACACACATACACACATTTTTTTTGTAGATACAGATATTTCAAAATAAATGAGAAAATATTAAAAATTTTCCCCTTTAAAACACCATGTTCAGGTCTCAATGTAATGTGTTATAAATGCAAAAACATACCTCAAATAAAACAATTTAGTAACAATATTAGTGAGTACTGTGACAATTTTTTTTTTTTTTTTACCAGTTGGTGGCAGCAAAGAACCACTCATTGGCTCACTTTCATTTCAAAAGTGTGTGTTTGAAGGCACATTTTCCATGGTAACTCCTTTAAACTTGCTTACACACATGCACATGTTTGTTTCAAATGTAGATATTTGAAAAAAAAAAAAAGATAGGTAAGACATTACTTATCTTTACTTAGTATTATCCCAGGTTTTCCCTTTAAAACATAAATTTCAGGTTGCATTGTACGTGTAATGTAATATTATTGCACACACATACCTCAAATGAACAACTGAAGTATTAAACGTCAGAAAAATGTGGTTTGTAATGTTATTATAATGATTTTATAAAGTTTAAATATGATTAAACAATATTAGTAAGGAGGATAAGCCAATGAGTGGTCTTCTGCTGCCCTCTGGTGGCTTTATGGCAATTGTATGGAATGTTTTCCATATTAATTCCTTTAAACATGCTTACACACATCCACATCCACACAGATACAGATTTAGACATTTGATATGAATTATTTTGACAATATGTGATTGTAAACGTTATAATAGGGGTTTTATAATGTCTAGATATGAATAAAAACAAAAAAACAACATCAGTGAGTAGAATGACAAAATGACTATTTTAAGCAGCAGGTGGCAGCAGAGAATGTATGTTTTTTATTTAATGGCACATTTTCCAAGTTAATGCCTTCAAACCTGCTCACACGCACACACATTTTGTTGCAGATATAGATATGTGAAATAAATGATGGGTAACAAATGGCTTATTCCAGTTTTTCCCCTTTAAAACACATTTTTCAGGTTTTATTGTAAATGTAATGTAATATTATTGCAAAAACATTACTCAAATTAACAAATGAAGTGGTACATTTTGACAAAATGTGATTTGTAGTGTTATTACAGTCATGTTATACAGTTATATGATATATAACTATATTAGTGAGCATAATAAACCAATGAGTGGTCTTCTGCTGCCCTCTGGTGGTTATGTAATTGTAATTGTAGGGAATATGTAATAGGCACATTTTTCATATTAACTCATTTAAACGTGCACACACATACACATTTTGTTGCAGATATCTTTGAAATAAATTATTATGGGCCTATTTCCTCCTGGTATTAAGATCCGTTTTTGGTCGATCGGATCACAAGTGGACAATGCTAAATACTGGGGTAAACGGGGTGTAAATGTTTTGAGCTTGTCCACTTTTCGACCACTTCCAGAGGTAGTCGAAAATGCATTAGACCAGATTGCTTTCGTAGTGTAGACGCTTATGTGATCGAATATATTCGAACAGCCACAAAAGACCACCCATAAACTTTGTAAGCTGGAGACCAAAGTTTGGTTTGAAGATGAAAAACGATGCTGTGAGAAATACATTTTACAACCTTCTGAACAGACATGTCTTTACCTCACAGGTATATTTTCATATAAATTAAGTATGGCTTCTAATGTCCAAACCAGGGCCGTCACTGGTAAAGTTGGTAAATCCTGATAATCCTATACCCCTTTCTCAAAGCTTGATCAAAAAATTGTCCTGTTGTTATATTTTGTTCTTCCTGATCAAAAAAGTTCTTCATAATCTGTTTGGTAGCAATTTAAAGTCACCATGAAATGACAAATCTTTTTTTTTATGTAATATTGCAGCGTTTATTACAACTGATTCATCTGTGCGCATCAATACTTTTGCCTGCATGAACTTTAATTGAAAACATTAACTTCCCCTCCCTCTCAGAGCGTCATCTCTTCTCTGATGACGTGTGTCGGCTTGACAATAATTCATCCCCTCCAGCAACCTTTCAATCACATGAGATCCAACAACGACCCAATCAGTTACTCATGGAAAATCAATTACTGATTGACCCTACTTTTTGTTTTATTTGAGAAGCCGTTTCACTCAGATATACAGCACAAAAAAGAAGAAACTACTAACACAATTTCCATTTCATGCGACTTTGTCACTGTTGCTTACTAACTGAAAAAGAGCAAAGAAAGGGAGTGTTTAATATGACCAATTTTAGCTTGAGTAATATAATGTGATATGTAATGTAGTAAGACTACAAAATTACTACGAAAATTAACGATTTCACGATTAAGAAACACATTTTTAATGGCTCAAATGGTTGGTTTGAGATTAGCTCCCATTTTGACCAGCTAAAAAGTGCTCAACTAGGGTAATGTTCAGTCCAGTGGACAGTTGGCTTATTTATTCGGACAGCAACAGAAACACATAACCTTAAAATGTTTTAAGTCATTAAAGGATCAAAGGTCCATTAAAATTGTTATGACTCTAAACATACTAGCTTGGACAAGTAAGAGGATGAAGCTAAGAAAATTGTTCTTTTGATTTATCGCTGACCCAGACTTCAAAAAATAATGGCGACATCAGTTGCAGGTAGTAAATTGTTCCGATCCCCCCTGGAGTGTTTCACATTTTGGAAGGGGAAAAACATAATTGGGGCAATCAGCTGTGGTGAAGAGTCATGTAGCTTTGAATTAGATCATTTTGCAGTTTAGTCTTTATGAGGGTCCGTGACAGTCTGAAGCAGTAGGTGTCACGGGGCGACAGTATAAAATGTGGTCCATGGCATCCAAACCCAAAAGGTCTCCACGGCGACCGATATGAACTAGTAATAAAGATGTATTCCCCTGGAAGTGGGTGCGCTGATTTGATTTGTCCAGCGGATCAGTGAAGCGTCTGCCCAGGTCTTGACTCTACCTGCCCCTCACGGCACATCTGTGATGATTGTGATATCTCAACGCAGGGACGCCTACTGCTCTGAGCGCTCGCATTACCCTGCTTGAGAGTACTTCTGATGAATAGCAAACATTTGCTTCAGCCGGATGATTTTGTGCTCTGGTATTACCTTATAGATGCCTTTTAATACGCCACCTGAATTATATTAACTTGGATTAGGTGTCAGATGTCTTGATATTTGCTTCACATCTCCCACATCTTAAACAAAATAAGATGTTTTTAGTTTTTTTTGCACTATGACTCAAATTTCATACCTAACTTGAAAGTATGATCATTATGTGTTTTACTTTGAGAGCCTTATCAGGAGACAAGGGGTGTTTTTTTACTCCAGTGACTAATTCATTTTGTGACAGTATGCCAGTAATATTAGTAATAAATGTGTGCATATTGTAAATTTAATAATTCCATGTGCAGCTCTCAGTAATTAAAAAAGCTCAACTTTTTTTAGCCTGTATTGAGCATAAGATTAGTAATGAATGTGGGCATATTGTGAATTAATTTAATACATTTGGTTAGGCTACCTAGCTTTCCTGTTAGCCTTCAGTAAATTAACATGTCTACAAACATTATTCATAAAACATATAAATATCAGTTAAACATATATTTATTTTCACTTCACTGACAAAAATGGAAAAACTTTATCAGTCATACCTGCCCACTGACATGGTTTTCAAGCTATTGTTCTCACATTTTTTGGCTTTCAGAACATTTTAAAATGCACATATGTAGATCATAGAAATCAACATTTTCTCGAGGGGCCATGCCCCCCAAACCCCCCAAACTCACTTTTGGGATCTCATTGATTATAAACCTGCCTACATTGTATGATTAAGGTATGTACACTATGGTCATACAGAATGAGGCAATAATATTTGCTTTATAGGTATAAGTAATAATAAACAGCCAATATCCTAATATGCATACTAATAAGTTAATAGTGAGAATTGGACCCTAAATTAAAGTCTTACCAATTTTCTTTCCTCACTGGGGGCTGAGCACCCCTAAAATGAAAATCCTAGAAACGCCCCTGCTCTGCCGATCGAAAGACTAACGCGACCAGGTACGCTCGTCATGACGTCACGTACGCATCTTGAGTTTCACTTTCAACTTTCAACACTTTTCCACGGAAGGCAATCGGCTGGAACTTTACTTGATAAAGTTTTAAATATGGATATTTTTCTTACACAAACTCACAAGTTCGCTTCATAAGGCCTTTATTAACACCCCGGAGCCGCGTGGAGCACGTTATTCGATGGACAGATGCATTTTTTATGGACTTCAAAAACAGAGCAACAATTACTGCTATAATAATGCTTGGATTAGCCAGGATTTTTTTAAATATAACTCTGATTATATTTGTCTGAAAGAAGAATGTCATATACACCTCCGAGTAAATCATGGGCAAATATTCATTTTTGGGTGAACTATCCCTTTAATGCAATCAAATATTAGTTTCTGTCACTTGATGGTGGATATGTTGAAGAAGCTGTCAGCGATCAAAATATTGATTTTGAAGATGTTGAAAATGTTAGTTTTGAGAATATGTTTGAGATGGGGAATATGAGCCAAATGCTGAATGCAAATGAGCTCTGATGAGGACAGTGATGATGGTATAAAACATCTGCTCAAACTGAACCCTTCCAAGTTCCAAAAGGTAACAAAATATATGCTTTATTTTATTCTTCTGTAATTGTTACAGAAATTCAGGAGAGTTTTATATTGTCGCGACAGGTGGAGATTCATCTGTGTTTATAACTCGCAATTGCAACTTTATATTGCGTAATTTGGAGTAAAAATGCTAGATTTATCAGAATTGCGAGATAAAAAGTCACAAGTATCTTTGTGTTTTATTCTGTGGTGGAAAGCTCCCATAGTACTGCTTAATATTTTTGTGGGAACCCCAATTTTTTTCTTTTTCTTTTTCTTTTCTTTTTTATTCTTTGACATATAGAAAGCTCAAAAGAACATTTATTTTAAATTAAAAAAAATTGTAACAATGTAAAAAAAAAAGTCTTACTGTTGATTTCACTGTAGATCAACACATAACTTGTTAACATGTGTTAACATGATTTTTATCCAATATTTACTGTATTTACTAGTAAACTTGATTGACTTTCCTCTGCAGTGTTGAGAGCAGTCAAGGGCACTGGAAAAACACTTCTCAAAAATAAAAACACTCCAAGTGCACTCCAAAGCCTTCAAATAGGGCAATCAAACAAAATCTGAAAAAGCTATATTTTTTAAATAAGATACCTACTTGAAAGGCCTACTTGCCCTGATTACTAATGCATCCCAAATATAGCTACATACTCTTTCTGGTTGTTTGATGGTCACCAAACCCTGTAAAAACTAGATTATTTCACAGAAAACACGTTGAAGACTCATAAAAATCGTTTTAAAATGATATAGAAACTTCGTCCCTTAAGAACCGTGTCTCAAAGGACCAAAACATCCAACTTTAATCTGAATGATGACTCCAGGGAACTAGAACAACAGCTCCAAACAACAGTCCAGATTTATCTAAACTCTGTTTTGCATTACATTTGATCAGAATCTGAATTAAAACATAAAGAGGATAATACATTAACTCAACAATAATGGTAGAATTTGAGGCAGGTGACTGATGATTTGTAACTACCATGGTTGATATGGACCAGCACACTTTCACTAAGTATGTCAAAACAAGCATCTAGTTCTGTAAATGGCAAGCTATTACGTCTGTTCTTTTTCGTGGCTGAAGAAAATATTTTCCTCTAAGAACGTCTATGTCTCTTTTAAAGCATTGTGTAATTGATCATTTTAATATTTCTGGACTGAATAATGTTTTTTTTTTTTTAGCCAGCTTACACAAAGTAATGTGTTTTGTTTAACTTAAGGCCTGGCCTTGTCATATTGCCAAGATAAATGGCTGTAATTAAAATGTTGCTGTAGGCCTGTTTATGCTGGAGGCAGGATAGTTTTGGCTCAATAGAAGTTAGACGTAAATTGTTGTTGGAGGTGTCATCATTTACTCCCCCCTTCAGGGAATAGTGTGCAATTGTATCAATATATCAAAAAAGAGCAAAAACTCCTATTGATATTAGACTAGAGCAGTACTATTTTACTATTTTACTATTAAGCACCCACACTGCCTCACAAGAATATATTGAATAGAATTGTAGTTTAATGAACAATGTGATGTTCTGTGTAAATGACACCAGTCATAATGTGTATTAAAATCTTTGTCTTTAAAACGATGTGTAATCAGTCTCTAAAGATGCCAAAGGACATGTTTTTAAGATTAGGTGAACCCCTCACCCACATGACATGTATTGATTAAGAAGAGATGAAATTAATAACCTCTCATACACAGCTAATTGAGTCACTTATTGAACACAATATGAAAACAGAAGAAATGTAGTTAAAAGAAATTTAAATAAAAAACATTACTTTGAGTCTTAGTGTAAATATATATGGTGATTTTTATGTTAGGAGGACTTTGTCACTGGATGAATTTAATGTGAAAAAAATATAAGTTAAATTTGCCAGAATTTCACTATATTGGGCTTGTGAGAATATATCACCTTAAGGACCTTTAAGACAAACCATACTTTCAGTTCATTTAGTATTTATGTGTACAATTGTTTGCATGATTTTATGTATATCAAAGAATTATATATCCCCAAAACGGCTGTTTTCTATCATGCCATACAATTTAAAGGAATTTTTTAATTAAAATGTTTGTAAAAATTTTTTTGAAAATGAATTATATAAGACTAACACTAACACAAGAAGTTAGCAGACAGTCACTTGTGTGCTTATACAACTAATTTGTAAACTAATTTAAAATCACATACCAAAAATGGACAACATCACACATTATAGGGGCTTTTGATAGAAGAAGTCATCATATTTTAAGAATACCCTTTAAGTTTCAGAACTGAAAACTTCCTTGTTAGTTCAAAAACAGTTATTGTAACTAAAACAAACTGAAAATAAATGCATAACTTTGGCCCCACCCACTGGCGTGTTAGTGAGATGACGAGGAGAGAAGAGTAAAAATAACATCACCTTCCAAAGGATCCTAATGCTAGGAATGTGGTTATTTATTTTCAACAGTACTTTTCACTGTGGATTCTTTAGTAAATCAGTCGCGATTTCGGTGCAGGTTTTGCAAACGATACGTATCGTATCGATACATAAAACTCGACAGTAATGCCACAACATGTAAGTAACTGTGTTATTTCTAATGCCTGGTCTATGACCAATTATTTCTCATATGTAATGATTCATGTACAGATAGATGTTCTTTGTTTATCAAACCAGAGACTAAATGGTCAACTTCACATTGTTTCTCTTAGTACATTGAAAATAATCTGTTTATTTTAACTGTGATTAAAAAATATATTAAGCGATCAAAGAACGCTCCCTTTACAATCGCTGGAACTCTCACCAAAACTCTTGTTGTATTCAACAAATCTCTTATTTACATTTTGTTAGTTATGATGAAAGCATTCATTAGAATGCTCAGAAATCGAGTTACAACTCTCAAATTTTATGATAAAAAATTTGACAAAAAAAATTATACGTTGGATTTCCTTAATTTTTTATTGTCAACAGGTTCCACATAATTGGGTTATGTTGAATTTAATTAACATTGTTTATTTCAGTAAACTTAATTTTGTTACCTAAGGTTAATTCAATGCCATTTAGTTAAATCAGGTTAACATTCTCAATTTTGTCTGCTTTGTCTACACTTCACCACAATGGTAACCACCAAACCACTAACAAAAACTTTTAAATACCAAACATTAAGCATTAAAAAGTCTCTCCATTTTCTCATCTTGGTAAAAACGCATCAAATAGCACTTTATTTAAACATTTAATCTCCGAATTCAGCCCCTTTGCAAAGCATGATGGGAAGTGAAACTCTTGTTTGATTGGGTTATTTGATTGAAACATGCACTCAAAAAAATGAACGTTCACTGTTGTTAGTTGCGCTCAAATCACCCTTGTTCACATTACTTGAAAAACTCATGTAACTAAATTTACTTAGATTTACTGAGTTGTTTCTACAAAAAATGAGTATTGTCAGCTTTACTTAATAAGTGTTTGATCGGTCAACTTAACATTGCTGAGTGAAACGAACAAACTGGGCAGTGGATCTGTAGTTCCCAGCATGCTTTGCAAGTGACTGCATTAGGAGAGTAAATTTAGGGATTAAAGTGTTATTTTATCTTTTTCAGTAAAGGGAAAGATGTTGTTAGTTTATGTTAGTGTTATGTGCAGTTATGTTGGACATTTAGAGGAGTTTCTGTAATTTTGTGGTTACCATTTTGCAGAAGAGTGGTGCCTGTGTTTAGCCTGTGGCCACTCATATACACACATTTATTGGATGGACTTCCTGTTCTCAATTAAGTTATTTTTGAATTTTGTTTCTAAAAATATGCTTTTTGTTATATTTAATAGTTTTCCACTTACACTTGTAGAGCAAGTAGTTCATTTAATAAGGTAAATTAAATCAATAAATGTGTTCACCTAACATAATAAACTTTTATAAATTTAACATAACATTATTAAGTAAACTGCACATATAAATATGATGTAATAGTGACAAATTCAAATGGTTTGTATTTACTTAAAGAAATTTTGTCAGCTTTACTTGACTTTCTTTTGTTCATATTACTAAATTGTTATTTGTAAAAATGACTCAATATAGTTGTGTGGAACCACTTGACGCTGCTTTTTTGTTTTAATTCAACAAATAATTTTTTTGAGTGTGTTATTTCAAAATGAAAACAACTTATGTCAAAGAGTAACGGTTTTAAGTCAGTTTAACATGAATCAATTACATTTGAGCCAGAAACCTGATATAATTGTGTTAAATCAAGATGAATTGCTTAAATAAAGTGAACAGCATCATAAAATAATTTTTTGAGTGAATGACTTGATCGTTGCACTCATGCGCTTAACATGTCTGTGATTGGCTACAATGCTCAACCACTGCAACCTTTCATGGCTCGATCTAAATATAATGTTATAGATCTAAATAAAATTCTATAATCAACACTTTTCATTATTAGTTAACCGTGAGAGCTCTAATAGTAAAAATGTCCTAAAAGTTTTCGAGAGAGTTACATGTAATACTAGTGAGGTTGGAACGGTTCAAATTACTCACGGTTCGGTTTGTGTCACAGTTTTAGGGTCACGGTTTCGGTACGGGTCGGTATGTGCTATGTTCAGGGTAATTAGGACATTTGTCAAATAAAAATAAACAAAATAAGAACAAATAATCAAACTACAAGCAACAGCACAAGTACAAGAGCAAAGATGCATATAAAATAACATTGCATATTATAATCTTCACTGTATACATTTTATAAAGATTAATCATTATTGAAGTTACAAAAGCTATTCAGTCAAGAGCAGTGAGTGATTTATTTGTTGTTTGATTTACATTAAAAACACAGAGAGCAAGAAAAGGCTTCTTTCCCTTTAAAAAATAATGCACATCAGTACTGTACATATACTGTTACACATGAACATGCGTCTTTATCGACTGTTTACGTTTCACTTAACACATAACCTACTATGTTCGCTAGGATTATTCACCAAGACTGGCATGTTTAACTTTTTTGTGTGAATTTGTCCGTTCAAGCACAAGACTTGAAAGACAACTCAATATTTGCACGCTATCTGCGACGCGTCGTGCGCGCTTCAGATGAGTGATCTTCTCTCAGCGTGCGCGAGTTCTCTTTCGCATCTTGCTCTTGAATGTTTAAATTGGCAAGGCTTAAATGAGTTTGGTTTAAACACAGTGGGTGGAGAACCGTACGGTTTGATTTTTAACCTAAATACTAGCTATTTCATATGCAGGATGTTAGCCAATCACAGCTGTGGGCGTTTACACTGAACAGCAGAAAAATGCCTTTTATTTCTAAATTATGACAATTTGTTTTGTTTTTTTAAATCATATTAACATTATATGTGGACCTCAGGAAACATTAAACATTAATTATTAGATCAGATCTGTCATTTTAACATAAAAAACATTTGTTTATCAAGATGTCAAGGCATCAAAAGAGCCCTTCATTTAAGAATCACTCATTCATTTTCTTTACATTACCAATCCTTGAATAACATCTTACCTCCATCTGCATCCACTATTTTTAGTAGTCATAATCAGCTTGTCTGAAATGTTGGCCAAGGTCAATATAGTTAGCGATTTATTGGCAGACCAGGCAGGAATCCTATCAAAATGTCCACTAATAGGGACACCGTCTAATTCCATCTCACCTGAACAACAAACAAGGCCATAAAAATTGACAGTCTAGTATCAAGAGAGTTTTGGCCTGGCTGTGGCGAACTCCTCAATTCTGTATCTCTGTAATGCTGACAAAGCCCTTTAAACCCCATACAAATATGTCTCCTGGGACTCGTACAAGTCTCTTGTCCTTGGAAAAACACCATTTGACTATCAAACCAAGTGCTGCAGTTTGATCTAAATTTAGTCACACTAGGAAGACATTTCAAAGACACAAAAGTCCTCATGTTGGTTATTGTGGTTATTACCAGTCTTAGATTTTATATAACACTTGAGCACTTGCATCATGTTTGTGTAAAGATGAGTTTCTGAATGTTCATATCTGTTTTTCTTTTGGGTATAGGACCAAACTTTCATATCTTGGCTGTAGACATCTGCAGGTTGGAGTAATGGGTGTGATGAAAGGTAAGGGTGTGCCAAAAGGTCTTTACAATTGGTTTCGAAAGATGCCTGTCACGGTGTGGGGTTAGTTTCTGTTGTAGCAATTCTCCTGTTGGCTTTCCCCTACCTTTCGGTATGCTCATTACTCCAACCTGAAGCTACCATAATTATTAATAATACATTTTAATAATAATAATTTGTAATAATATTTCCCAATATTACAGTTTTTCCGTATTGTTTATAACGTAAATGCATGCTTGATGAGCATAAGAGACTTCTGTTTCCAAACTTTTGATTGGTACTATATATATATACTGTATATACACCGATTAGGCATAACATGACCACCCTCCTAATATTGTGTTGGTACCCTTTTTGCTGCCAAAACAGCCCTGACCCGTCGAGGCATGGACTCCACTAGACCCCTGAAGGTGTGCTGTGGTATCTGGCACCAAAATGTTAGCAGCAGATCCTTTACGTTGCAAGGTGGGGCCTCCATGGATCGGACTTGTTTGTTCAGCTCATCAAAAAAGATGCTCGATTGGATTGAGATCTGGGGGATATGGAGGCCAAGTCGACACCTCAAACTCATTGTTGTGCTCCTCAAACCATTCCTGAACCATTTTTGCAGGGCACATTATCCTGCTGAAAGAGTCCACAGCCACCAGGGAATACCGTTTCCATGAAAGGGTGTACATGTTCTCCAACAATGCTTAGGTAGGTGGTACATGTCAAAGTAACATCTACATGGATGGCAGGACCCAAGGTTTCCCAGCAGAACATCGCCCAAGGCATCACACTGCCTCATCTGGCTTGCATTCTTCCCATAGTGCATCCTGGTGCCATGTGTTCCCCAGGTAAGTGACACACACGAGTCATCCACGTGATGTAAAAGAAAACGTGATTCATCAGGGCAGGCCACCTTCTTCCATTGCTCCATGGTCCAGTTCTGACGTGCCCACTGTTGGCACTTTCGGTGGTGGACAGGGATCAACATGGGCATCCTGACTGGTCTGTGGCTATGCAGCCCCATATGCAACAAACTGTGATGCACTGTGTATTCTGACACCTTTCTATCAGAACCAGCATTAACTTCTTGAGTAATTTGAGCTACAGTAGCTCGTCTGTTTGATCAGATCACACAGGCCAGCCTTCACTCCCCACGTGCATCAATGAGCCTTGGCCGCCCATGACCCTGTCGCCGGTTCACCACTGTTCCTTCCTTGGACCACTTTTGATGGATACTGACCACTGCAGACTGGGAGAACACCCCACAAGAGCTGCAGTTTTGGAGATGCTCTGACCCAGTCGTCTAGCCATCACAATTTGGGCTTGTCAAACTCGCTAAAATCCTTACGCTTGCCCATTTTTCCTGCTTCTAACACATCAACTTTGAGGAAAAAATGTTAACTTGCTGCCTAATATATCCCACCCACTAACAGGTGCCATAATTAAGAGATAATCACTGTTATTCACTTCACCTGTCAGTGGTCCTAATGTTATGATCAGTGTAAATATATATATATAAGTGTTACCATATATATATATATATATATATATATATATATATATATATATATATATATATATATATATATATATATATATATTGTCACGGGGTGAAGAATCACTCGACAAGGCAGGCTTAGTGAAAAGGCCCCGGAGGGTGGATTTTATTTACAGTGATAAACAAAACGGTGCTGGAAGTCGGTGTGCCGGTGTGTGGACGCGGTAAGGACATGCAGGTGTTTTGTGTCTGTTGCCAGGGCGACCCTGACTCCTCTGAGGACGCTCGTCACATTCCGCCCCCCCTAAGCGTCGTTCTGGTCCTGTGAACATACGGAGACAGTAGGGGTGATATAAAGGGAGGGTGGGGAATGACCCCTGACAGACCTGCATAAGCTGTCCAGATTCGTGAGAGGCCATCGGCGTTCGCGTTGGCGGCCCCGGCCCGATGTCGTACCTCAAAGTGGAAGTCCTGGAGCGCTAGAAACCAGCGAGTCACCCTGGCGTTGGTGTCCTTGGCGCGGGCCATCCATTGCAGAGGCGCATGGTCTGTGACCAGGGTGAACTTGCGGCCTAGAAGGTAGTACCGGAGCTCCAGGACTGCCCACTTGATGGCCAGGGCCTCCCTCTCGATGGCGGCGTACCTCCTCTCGGCCGGGGACAGCTTCCTGTTGATGTAAATGATTGGATGCTCCTCACCTTCCTGGATTTGGGACAGGGCGGCTCCCAGTCCTGTATCGGAGGCATCCGTCTGCAGCAGGAAGGGACAACCAAAGTCTGGAGCGCGGAGTACCGGTGAGGACGTCAGTGCTGCTTTGACCCGGGCGAAGGCCTCCTCAATGGCAGCATACTTTCTCCGGCTGCCCCTTCCTGGTCAGGTCTGTCAGGGGGGCGGCTAAAGAGGAGAAGTTGGGGATAAAGCATCGGTAATACCCTGCCAACCCCAAAAAGGCTCGTACCTGGGTCTTTGTCTGGGGTCTCGAGGCGGAGTGGATGGCCTCTACCTTCTTCTCCTGGGGCTGTATGAGGCCTCGTCCGACTCGGAATCCCAGATACTTGGCCTCGGAGAGAGCTAGATGACACTTGCGGGGGTTGGCAGTGAGTCCAGCCCGCCAGAGCTCCGAAAGCACCCTCCGCAGACGTTCCAGATGTTCTTCCCATGCCTCTGAGTGGATCACGACATCATCGATGTAGGCGGCCGCGTACGCTTGGTGGGGCCGTAGGATGATGTCCATCATTCGCTGGAAGGTCACGGGGGCCCCGTGCAGGCCGAAGGGAAGGGTCCGGTACTGCCAGTGGCCACTGGGGGTCGAGAAAGCAGTCTTAGGTTTAGCAGCTTCGGAGAGTGGTACCTGCCAATAACCCTTGGTGAGGTCTAACGTGCTGATATACCGGGCCCTTCACAAACGGTCCAGCAGCTCGTCGAATTCGGAGACTTCATTCAGGCGGCGGAAGTCGTTGCAAAAGCGGAGGGTGCCATCCGGCTTTGGGACCATCACTATGGGCCTGGACCACGGGCTCCGAGATGGTTCAATTACCCCCAACTTTAGCATTCGTTGGATTTCCTCCTCAATAGCCTGACGAGCCTCCGGGACACGGTAGGGCCATTGCCTGACGACGACTCCTGGGGGTGTCCTGACGTCGTGCTGGACCACGTTGGTCTGCCCGGGCTAGGTTGAGAACACATCCTGGAACTGACTGACCAGGTGCTGCAGCTCCGCCTTCTGGGCAGCCGAAGGATTGGGGTTGACGTCCACAACCACGGGATCGGTGACACTTAGGGCCGCCACTTGGTCCCGGGTCCCCACCCACTTCTTTAGGAGGTTGATATGGTAGAGTTGCTCTGTCTGGCGTCGTCCCGGCTGTCTCAGGCGGTATGTGACTGGCCCAATCCTTTCTATCACCGTGTATGGTCCTTTCCAGGTGGCCAGGAACTTGCAGGCAGAGCTGGGGACCAGGACCATGACGCGGTCTCCCGGCTGGAACTCCCGTGGTTGGGCTGCCCGGTCATAACGGCGTTGCTGCGCTTGTTGGGCTTTGCTGAGGTGTTCCCGGACTAATGGCATCACTCGGTCGATCCGTTCTCTCATCTGTCGAACATGTTCGATGAGGTTGCGATGAGGGGCAGGCTGCTGCTCCCAAGCTTCCCTGGCGATGTCAAGGAGCCCACGTGGTTGGCGGCCTAACAGGAGCTCAAAGGGGGTGAAGCCAGTTGAGGCCTGGGGTACTTCGCGGATCCCGAAGAGCACGTACGGAATCATGAGGTCCCACGCGTCTCAGCATCTGCTTGAGGGTCTGGTTGAATCTCTCCACGAGTCCGTCCGTCTGAGGGTGGTAGACCGTGGTCCTCAACTGCTTCACCCGCAGCAGCCTGCAGAGATCTGCCATTAGCCGGGACATGAACGGTGTTCCCTGGTCAGTCAGTATCTCCGAGGGGAATGCCGACTCGGCTGGCCAGCAGAAACAGCTCCTGGGCGATGGACTTCGCGGTGGCCTTGCGGAGGGGAACTGCTTCTGGGTACCGGGTGGCGTAGTCGACGATGACCAGGATGTGTTCGTGCCCACGGGCAGACTTTGGCAACGGCCCCACTATGTCCATCCCAATCCTCTCGAAGGGCACCTCGATGATGGGCAGCGGGATGAGTGGGCTGGGGGGAGGAGTCCTGGGCGACGTGACCTGGCAGGTCGGGCAGGCTTGGCAGAACCTCTTCACTTCGGCCTCCAGGCCCGGCCAGAGGAACCGGTCGCGGATGCGCTGGGTAGTGTTGGCTTGCCCCGAGGTGACCTGCCATGGGATGGGAATGGGCCAGCTCCAGGATAGTTTCGGTCTTGGCCCGGGGAACAACTAATAATTTTTTCTCCTCCCCCCTCCGCTGTGCGACACCGTATAGCAGGCCATTCTCAACGACAAAATGCGGGAGAGGATGGGGCCGTGGGAGGACGTCTTTTCCGTCGACGGCCCGCACCTGGGACCAACAGTGCTTCAGGCGATCGTTCTCCCGTTGTTCCTTGGCGAACGAGCCCCCTCCTGCAGCCTGCTGGTAAACATCAAAGAAAGGATTATTAGACTGGGAGGGGGACTCACCATCTCTCCCGCTGTCGGAGGCAAGTAGGGCTGGTCTGCGCGGGGTCCACGCGGCCGTCTCCGTCTTCGACGGTTCCCCTCCCGGCTGGCAGGCTGAGTAGCGGCAGTGAGAAGGTAGTCGAAGCCCGGCCAGTCTCTCCCAAGCAGTACGGCCACCGGTAGGTCCTTTACCAAGCCAACCTCAACCGGCCAGGTGCCTTGGGGTGACGATATGGTGACTCTACGGGCCGGTACTTGGCGAGTGTCTCCGTGCACACATGTAATCGGTAGGAAGCTCTTTTCGCCTCTTCGGGGGGCACACAACCCTGACTGGATGAGGGTGATCGCACTGCCTGAGTCTAGCAGGGCTCTGAACCGTTTCCCCTCCACGACCACGTCCGCTTCAGGGGCTCCCGATGGTACACGCTGGTGGACGATGCAGTCTGCCAGCCACGCACGCGGAGGCGGTATGGGTTCGGCGCTGGGCATGGGCTCGTCTCGCGGCGGGGGAACCGTCGGCCTGCTACCTGGTTGCGGGGTGCCTTCGAGCGGGCGCCGCTCCTGGACCACCCTCCGGGGAAACGGCAGCACTCGATCCCCTGCCTCACGGTGATGGATGGCATCCGCCAGCTCGATCGCCTCCACCAGTTCCAGGGTGTTGGCAGGGTTCTTCATGCCAACCGCTTACCGAATTGGACGGGGTAGAGTGCGGAGGAGGCGATCGACCACCACTCGTTCCGCTACCTGAGCTGCAGTGGGGTTTCCTTCCATCAGCCAATGATGAGCGATGAGTTCGGCGGCTTGAGTACGGGCTGGCACGCAAGATTTAAACTCCCATTCGTGAAACTGTTGGGCGGCGCAGATGGATGAGAGGCCCAGCCTCGCCAGGATTTCACGCTTGACTTCGTCATAATCTTCGGCGATCGCACGGGGGAGTGAAAAATAAGCCCGTTGGGCTTCTCCGGTGAGCAAAGGTGCCAGCGCGCGTTCCCAATCGCCCTCGGGCCATTCCTCACATCGGGCAGTGGTTTTGAAGACCTGCAAGAAAGCTTCCACGTCATCATCAGCCGTCATCTTCGGCAGCAGGCGGGTTGCTTGGGCACGAGGATCAGGTAGCGGAACGCGCTGGGCGGCGGTGGCACGGATGGCGGTCAGTTCTTCCTCCGTCCTGCCCTGGCGAGTGGCGAGATGTTCCACGATTTGTTTCTGGCGGATGCTCACTTCCGTGAGGCGTTGTAAAACCTCCTCCATTGTGGGGAACGAGTGCGCCGCTTTCCGTCTCCTGTCGTGCACAGAGAAAAAAAAAGAGAAGATTAGGGGTTGGGGCGGTGAACTTGCCGGTGATTCCTCACGCACTTGCCCGCATTCTCCACCACTGTCACGGGGTGAAGAATCACTCGACAAGGCAGGCTTAGTGAAAAGGCCCCGGAGGGTGGATTTTATTTACAGTGATAAACAAAACGGTGCTGGAAGTCGGTGAGCCGGTGTGTGATGGCTGGTGCTCCAAGTGCTCTACAGTGTTCAATCCAAACGAAAGTGGGTGTCCAAACGTGCTCCAAAGTGGTGGGCTGTCGGTCACTCACTGCTTTCTGGGGAGAACAGAGAGAAAGGTGATACCAGCGATTCATTCAGCTCGAGACCAGAGTCTGTCTGTCTGCTCAGCATGTGCTGCTTTTGTGGCTGTGGGCTGATGAGGTGCAGCTGTGACCGATCAGCCCGCGGTAAGGACGTGCAGGTGTTTTGTGTCTGTTGCCAGGGCGACGCTGACTCCTCTGAGGACGCTCGTCACAATATGTATATATATATGTGTGTGTGTGTGTATATATATATACACATCTAAAGGATTATTAGGAACACCTGTTCAATTTCTCATTAATGCAATTATCTAATCAACCAATCACATGGCAGTTGCTTCAATGCATTTAGGGGTGTGGTCCTGGTCAAGACAATCTCCTGAACTCCAAACTGAATGTCAGAATGAGAAAGAAAGGTGATTTAAGCAATTTTGAGCGTGGCATGGTTGTTGGTGCCAGACGGGCCGGTCTGAGTATTTCACAATCTGCTCAGTTACTGGGATTTTCACACAACCATTTCTAGTGTTCTAAACATCCAGTATGCGCCAGTCCTGTGGGCGAAAATGCCTTGTTGATGCTAGAGGTCAGAGGAGAATGGGCCGACTGATTCAAGCTGATAGAAGAGCAACTTTGACTAAAATAACCACTCGTTACAACCGAGGTATGCAGCAACGCATTTGTGAAGCCACAACACGCACAACCTTGAGGCAGATGGGCTACAACAGCAGAAGACCCCACCGGGTACCACTCATCTCCACTAAAAATAGGAAAAAGAGGCTAAAATTTGCACGAGCTAACCAAAACTGGACAGTTGAAGACTGGAAAAATGTTGCCTGGTCTGATGAGTCTCGATTTCTGTTGAGACATTCAGATGGTAGAGTCAGAATTTGGCGTAAACAGAATGAGAACATGGATCCATCATGCCTTGTTACCACTGTGCAGGCTGGTGGTGGTGGTGTAATGGTGTGGGGGATGTTTTCTTGGCACACTTTAGGCCCCTTAGTGCCAATTGGGCATGGTTTAAATGCCACGGCCTGCCTGAGCATTGTTTCTGACCATGTCCATCCCTTTATGACCACCATGTACCCATCCTCTGACGGCTACTTCCAGCAGGATAATGCACCATGTCACAAAGCACCATGTCACAAAGCCCCCACAGTCACCAGATCTCAACCCAATAGAGCATCTTTGGGATGTGGTGGAACGGGAGCTTCGTGTCCTGGATGTGCATCCCAAAAATCTCCATCAACTGCAAGATGCTATCCTATCAATATGGCCCAAAATTTCTAAAGAATGCTTTCAGCACCTTTTTGAATCAATGCCACGTAGAATTAAGGCAGTTCTGAAGGCGAAAGGGGGTCAAACACAGTATTAGTATGGTGTTCCTAATAATCCTTTAGGTGAGTGTATATATGTCGGGAGGAATTCCTTTTCAGGAAATGGAAAAAACACTATTTTTTAAAAGTAATTAAACACTTTGTCAAATTTGATATTGTGGCTTTATATATGATCAGAAACATGCATGTGTCATTATATTATTAACAATTTGACAAAATCAAGCTCAAATGGTGTTACAAGGTTTTTGACCAGCACATTTCTGGGAGTTTCAGACATACAGGTTTTGTCTGTGATTGGAATCTAAGGCAGTAAGTCCATTGCATTACGTTTTCATCAACTTACAGGTTATACAGTTTATTGATTATTATAGCTATCTGGGCGCTCAGGGGCTTTTTTTTTCAATACTTTTCATTGGTTAAATATTTGCAAAAGCCACAGACAGATGTAAAGGGTAACCAATAGTAATGAAAAAAACTGGAGTGGTTTCTACCAGACAGCGACTGTGTGTGGTGGATGTAAATAAATTTCACGTTTTATTTAATTCAATGTGTTACTTGCCGTTTCTTTGTAATTATTTTTTAAACTTACTTGCAATTTCGAAATGTGAAAATTGTTTTAAAGTGAATCCTACACTAAAGTTTGGATATTGTTACAATTTGAATAATATTTTAATATATTATACAATGTAATTGTATGTGATGGCAAAGCTAAATCTTCAGCATAATTACTCCAGTCTTGAGTGTCACATGATCCTTCAAAAATCATTTCAATTACATTTGTATTTCACTTACATTTGTATACATTTGTGTAAAGATAAGTGAATTCTTATAATCTTTTTTTTTCTTTCTGTTGGGTGTAGGACCAAGCTTTCATATTTTGGCAGTAGACTCAAGCCATATGTTTTCTTCCATCGACAAATACAGCAGCTGTGTAGTAGGCCTGAAAGCTCATCATCCATCAAATCTAGGGTTGGTTTCAGTCTTCTGTTGAGTTTTGCCAATTTATTGTGTCAAGAACCTGATTTTATTGCAGTCTCTGTAGATTTTTACACAAAGATTTGTTGATTTCAAATAGTAATATGCATTTTGTGATTTTTATTTATCACAATTATAAGCATACTTTTTTTGAATATCTTTTTTTTTTTAACCAATGAATGTGGCACAAAGATCTTTCTATTCCAGCCAGACATTTTTCAAAATATAAAGTAATAAACTTTTACTTTTGTGAATACTTGTGCGCAACAGATGTTTGTTATTTATGTGTGAAATTAAGGCTCCTGTATTTCATTTGTTTCATTTGTTTTTTTCAGAACACATGGCTTGACAAACATTTCCATATGCTTATCTTCTCCTCATCAGAGATAGCATATTTAAAAATTAAGATGTGACAGATATTTATTTTATCCCCATATGCAGTAAAGATCACTGTCAATCTTCCGTGTTAACCTTTTCCCCTTGCATATATCAAATGCTCTCTACAGCAATGAACAATGAGTCAGGTTTCCTCTGTAATGATTTGCTGTTGATGTAAGATTTGCTACAACTGTGATGGCAAGCAGAGATGCAGAAAAGATGATTACGTTATAAAAGCATTTGGCTTAAGGTTATTTAATCAAACCCAGCCATATAAAATGGGTTCAGCTTTTCTGCCCTTTTTTCTCGTCATCCTCTCATTATGTTCCCAATAAGTTCTGCTTCTACAGTGGCCTTAACCATAATCCCTCTTTAGCCACCACAACCTAACAGATCCTGTCTGCTTCACTGCTCATGTTATGCTGATTTAGCTTTTGAGCGGTTATTTCTTGTTGTACATTGTGCTTACTGCGCGTCCAAAGGGAGCTCTTTAAGCATCACTAGTTTCACATGGCGTCAGAAAGGGCATATGGCCTCTCTATTTAGCTCGAAATGCCCTTATTTTGATCCGCTGCTGTGTTCAGAAAGACAGATACTAAACAGGGTTGCTAAACAGTTAATAGTTATTGTATTTTATTAATTTTTCATAGTTTGTGTTTTTGGACATTTAAGTCACACCTAGTGTGTAAATGTACAAGTGGCATCTGCAAACCAGTGATGCTAGAGTTTTTTTCACAACTATAGTACTTTTCTAAGCCTGAAAAACGTATGGTACTTTCTTGTATGTGTATTCTTCTGCCAATGCGAACGTAATATTGGTTTAATACTGTGACAATAGTATTGTGCACTAGAGCCACCACGACACTACTGCTGCTGCATGGGGAAAACCAGGTTGCTGCTGGTGTTAGTGTTAGTGAGGCCAGCAGGGGGTGCTCACCCTATGGTCTGTGTGCCCTAGCGCCCCAGTATAGTGATGGGGACAATACTGTCAAAAAGCGCCATCCTTCAGATGAGATGTTAAACAGAGGTCTCTCTGTGGTCAATACAAAATGCCAGGATGTCCTTCATAAAAGAGTAGGGTTGTAACCCCGGCATCTTGAATAAACTTGCCCATTGGCGTCTGTCCATCATCATGGCCTCCTAATCATCCCCAAATACTGATTGGCTTCATCACTGTCTCCTCTCCACCAATAAGCTTGTGTGTGGTGGGCGTTCTGGCGCAATATAGCTGCCATCACATCATCCAGGTGGATGCTGCACATTGGTGGTGGTTGAGGAGATTCCCCCCTTCTACTGCATATTTAAAGCGCTTTGTGTGCTGAAAAAAACACTATATAAATGTAACAAATTATTATTATTGTTGTTGTCCAACAGCTGTAAACTTGCAGCACAACCAGAGTCTGATTCCCAAGCTCTTCTTTTTAGTTAAAGTAACACTCCACTTTTTTTTTTGAAAATAGGCAAATTTTCCATCTCCCCCAGAGTTAAACAGTTGAGTTTTACCGTTTTCGGATCCATTCAGCCGATCTCCGGGTCTGGCGGTAGCACTTTTAGCATAGCTTAGCATAGATCATTGAATCTGATTAGACCGTTAGCATCTCACAAAGAAAAATTACCAAAGAGTTTTTATATTTTTCCTATTTAAAACTTGACTCTTCTGTAGTTACATTGTGTACTAAGACCGATGGAAAATTAAACATTTAGATTTTCTAGACCGATATGGCTATAGGAACTATACTCTCATTCCAGGCACAGTGATATTACGCAGTGCCTGAAAATAGTCCCCAGCTCCCTGTGCAAGCAGGTTGTCACGTTGGTTATGTTGACAGAAGTTAGCCTATTTTCAGGCGCTGCGTAATATCACTGGAATGAGAGTATAGTTCCTATAGCCATATCGGTCTAGAAAATCAAAATGTTTAATTTTCCATCTGTCTTAGTACACAATGTAACTACAGAAGAGTCAAGTTTTAATAATAAAAATATCAAAATTCTTTGGTCATTTTTGAGCGAGATGCTAACGGTCTAATCAGATTCAATGATGTATGCTAAGCTATGCTAAAAGTGCTACCGCCAGACCCAGAGATCGGCTGAATGGATTTGAAAACGGTAAAAGTCAACTGTTTAAAAACATGCTGTGCAACCAGAACGGTTCGATTCTCTAACGAATGACTCTGAGCCATTCTTTTCAGTTAATTAAAAAACATGCTGTGCATCTAGTGGAGTCTGATTACCGAATAAATGACTCTTCAGTTCTTTTTAGTGAATCGGACAAATACAGCTTATAACTGTGAGACTTAAATCACTGTAGTCACTAGTTGTTCATATGACCGCATTCTACAGACACACATTATACACATTATTATTTGTTAGGTCTAGGAACAGTGTAAAAAAAATCAGGTCTCCAATTGAACATTTTCTAGTGACTGATCACATCTAAATTTTTTAGTTGGCCAAATTGAATTTCTGTAAATTAAATTGCATCAATTCACAGAAATTCAATTTGGCCAACTGAAAAATTTTGATGTGATCGGTCACTAGAACATTTTCAATTGGAAACCTGATTTTTTTTTACAGTGAATAAATAACATGTTTTATTTAAAATATATCTACTGTTTTTTTATATTATTGTTGTTTAATATATAGTTTAATTATTGGAATTATATAGTCTAATTGTTGGATTTAATTTGTACCTCTAAAAACATCTGTGAAAAATATATGCAAACACCTTTTGCAAAAAAATGTTTTAATAATTTTTTTATTGAAATGATCTCATCATTTGGAAAAGAAATTGCATTTCTTTTGTTCCAAGAATTGGTAAGGAATAGGAGTCATTATGAGGGATCAGAACCAGAGCTCTTCACGATTACTATCTTGTATATCTTGTATCCTATTGCTATACAGTACTTTCTTACTTAAATTTCTAATTTAAATGTATGTATTTTTCATTATTTGAAAGCACTTATTTTTGTAAAATGTCCTTAAAGTGAGCTTTTTAAAAACAAATGCCACTTCGTTTTTTTATTTTGTTACATAATATAAAGCCTCTTTTTTGTCAAAATGGGGGTCACAATAGATTTTCAGTATGTCACAGTGTTTACCTTATTTGTGCACTTGATATGTTTTTTTTTTTTTTTTTCCCCGAAGCTATCTTTAGATATTCTGGAACTCAATGACACACATAAAATCTCAGTAGTGTAGTAGTGGCCAGTGAGTGTTCATGGTTCAGTGCCCCGTTTGCAGGGACAGTTCTTTGAGGCTGGGGGATGGTTATGAACTCAGGAATGTGCTATTGAACAGGCCACAGGTGTTAAGGTTGCATGAGGACTTCAGGGCTTCAGTTGGAGCTGTCAGATTCGATCAAGTTCTCTAATCAAGATATTATGTTACAACCGCTGCACCAGAGGGTTGGAATTGAAACTAGAGTTACTTCAGTTGTGGTCACCTCATCAGAGAGTTCAGAAGCTATCTGTGTCCTTACGGACTCCAGTTTACTGAGATGCTCCCAATATAGTTAAGGCCTCAAAATACTTCAAGCGAAATATAAGAATGAACTGGTGTGACATAATTTTAAACAAAATCAGTCGAAAGCGAAGTTCGTTTGGATTTCGTTTCCTGGAGTTTGTAACAGCTTGCCAAAGCCAAGTCTCTGGTAAAAGTTGGCTGGTAAACATTCAGGTTCATTTATTCAGTTCATCCCCGAGGCCAGACGTGAGTAAAAAGATGAACTGCAGGAGAACTGCTTCATAGTAGAAATTGAAGTTGTAATTCTAATTGAAAGCGATACTGGCACAGTTTTAATACTGTAAAGCTGCTCGCTTTAAAGCAATATATTGTATAAAGTGCTATATGAATAAACATGATGCGACTTAACAGGAGTGCCGAATTGCAGAGCTGGTGCAAACATTTTCATGTCGCTATGATCAGATGCTTTCTTAACTGCTGTTTTCTGAGAGCTGTTATTTTTGTGTGTTTATTTTCTTATTGAAAGAAAGCATGCAGCACATTTTTACATATATCTAAATGCTGCTCTCTACATGTTCACTAATACTGTAGCAGAGGTATTTCAAACTTTTGTTACCTGAGCAAAGAACAAAAATACGTAAAAAAACTGTAAGTATATCGGGGGCCTTTAAAGGAGTAGTTCACTTTAAAATGAAAATTACCCCATAATTTACTCACCCTTAAGTTATATTAATAAATATCCTGATGCTTCCAAGCTATATAATGGCAGTGACGAGGTCTATTGAGTGAAGCTTACAAATGTGCATCCATCCATAATAAACATACTCCACACGGCTCCAGGGGGTTAATAAAAGCCTTCTGAAGCAAATCGATGGGGTTTTGTTAGAAAAATATCAATATTTAAAGTACAATATCTAGCTTCCACCAGACCGCCTTTCCTATTCAACTTATGCAGAAAGTGTAATGCCTCTTTCAGTTCAAAACACTTACGCTACGTCCAGTTATGCTTTTTCCGTTGAATGCAGAAGTTGAATGCAGATTTTACTTTATAACGTGTTAAATATGGATATTATTCTTAGAAAACCCCATCGATTCACTTCAGATTGCACTTTTTTTGAGCTTCTAACTCAATGGACCCCGTCACTTCCATTATAAAGCTTGGAAGCATCAGGATATTTATTCATTTAACTCAGATTGTGTTCGTCAGAAAGAATAAAGTCACACCAAGGATGGCTTGAAGGTGAGTAAATCATGGTGTAATTTTCATTTTAAGTGAACTAATCCTTTCATTTGTATGTATCATTGGTCAGTTTTGCTAGTGTTTGTCATGTGGCTGCAAGAGCAGCAATACCAGTACAACAACACCTCCTACTTCTTATTACCTTTACAATTTCCAACCTAACACAATAAAGCAACCGCAAGGAAAATTGGCATGAATCAAAACACATGGACATTGCTTTGTCCACCGAGCCAGTACCGTATGATCATATCTTTTTCAGTCACTTGGGCTGCAGGTGAATGATGACGAATCGCTGTTAATATGGGGTCAGTCAGTGTTATTGAGGTCTCACTTCCTCTTCATAACATGTTCTGCCATCGGCGCTTGGAGCAACTGTTCACTCATCCTGCCATTGCTCAGATTTCACCGGTGGGCCGCTGCCAGATAATTGTTCTCTTAGAAACACACTTATGCTGCAGTAAAGCACAAACATTCAACAACACAAATTCCTCGTCATTGCCACATTTGGTCATACGGATTGCATAATTATGCCACTTATCTCTCCACTTCCTGCCACATGACACATTTTATCAGAAGGCTTTCGTTTTTTTGGAAAGAATGAAAATAAGAGACTTCACAGTTTCAAACTGGCTTCTAATGTGACTCATATGAGTCAATGAGCTGAATGAGGACCAGAACAGCAAGTAATGCAGGAGATACAAACACTTCCATTTCCTGTAAAACTATCACAGTTTATAGGCTATTTCAGCATTTGCATTTTTTTCTTTTTTGTATCACCATTTCGACGGATTGGATTATTCTTCTATAATTGATTATTCTTTCCTTTTAACCAGATGTTTGTGCCATTTTTTGTTCACCTGAGATCTTTGCAGGAAATCCATGGTTTCCAAGACAGAAGGCTGCGTGACTGACAGTGTGCGTCTGCAGGGTGTGTTATGACGCAGAGGATGCGAACCCCCTACACATGTTCTCCTACTCCTTCAACCGCAGGTGTGACGGCTGGATCCAGCACAGAAAAGGATCTCTTTCCAAATTCTTCTCCTTTTCCCTTGAAAGAGGCTCCACTGCTGGATATGAATATGATATTGTTTTGTAACAAAATGCTACATACATTTTCATTGTGTTCAGCTGCTTGATTTTTTTACATTTTCAACTTTCTTTAGTCTAATGTTGCTGTTTGAGCATGAAAAATGTCTGCAAAGTTACAAAGCACTCCAAAGGGAGTTATTCTCTATTAGTAAGCTCTTTTGCTGAATTTCCTCAAACGCCTCGATTGTTCTTCCGGGGACGAACACGTCACAATATCACTCATTAACATGATTCCTGTCTGAGGCATTTCGCAAAGTAAAAAAGGGCGATTCCTGGTTGAGTTGCGTTAGTAATGTTTTGAAACACAGTTATAGTAATGGAAACATTTCCAAAACACACTAGAAGCAATTGACCTATCACCAATCAGAGCACTTTGCAATTGCTATAGGAGGGGCTTCATAGAAACCGGAATTAAACCGAGTTAGATTAGATTAGATTAGATTAGATTCAACTTTATTGTCATTACACAAGTACAAGTGAACGAAATGCAGTTTAGGTCTAACCAGAAGTGCAATAGCAGCAAGTGCAGGATATACAGTGGTTGCATAAGTGCATGATATACAATGGTTGCATAAGTGCAGGACATGGATATGTACTGAATATATATAAATATGTATAAATAGAGAGATGGTTATTACTATAAACAGAACTGAATTTACAGGTGAATATGTACAGTGAATAAATATACAGATGGCTATTACTATAAACAGAATTTACAGGTGAATATGTACTATGAATATAATATACAGATGTCTATTACTATAAACAGAATTTTACAGATAGAGGTATACAATAATATGTTAGGCTAAGATGAGGAATATAGCAGTGGATTAAGGTAGTGCAATAAATTATGGACAGAGCTATCCGAAAGAAAGTGTAAAAGTGCAGTGGAAAGTGGTTGCATATTACAGTTAGAAGTATGGTGCAAAAGGCAAATGTAAACAGTTGGTACTATAAATACAGTCGGCAGTGCAAATGAGCATGATCCAGTTAAGATATGGTAGTGTAGAATGCATAAGTAAACAGTTGTTACTGTAATAAACAGTCGGTAGTGCAAATAACAAAGTGAAGGCAGATGTGAGGTAGGAGAGTTAGCAGTTTATGAGGGAAGTGGATCAACGGGGGTTTGAGTTCAGTAAAGAGACAGCTCTGGGGAAAAAACTGTTCTTTAGTCTACTGGTCCTGGCCCGGAGGATCCTGAAACGCCTGCCGGAGTGCAGGAGAGAAAACAGTCTGTGGGCTGGGTGAGAGGAGTCCTTGAGGATGCTGCAAGCTCGATGCAGACAGCGTTTCCTCTGGATGTGCTCGATGGCAGGCAGTGGAGTCCCTGTGATGCGCTGGGCAGTTTTCACCACCCGCTGCAGTGCCTTGCGCTCCGCAACAGAGCAGCTCCCATACCATACTGCGACACAGTTGGTCAGGATGCTTTCTATTGCGCAGCGATTGAAGTTCACCAGGATAGCCGAGGAGAGCTGATTCTTCCTCAGTGTCCTCAGGAAGAAGAGGCGCTGGTGAGGCTTCTTGACCAGGCTGAAGGTGTTGGTCGTCCACGACATGTCCGCCGAGATGTGGATCCCCAGGAACTTGAAACTGGAGACACGCTCAACAGCCATTCCATTGATGTGGATGGTGTCGTGTGTGCCTCTTGACTCCTTCCTGAAGTCCACGATGAGCTCCTTCGTTTTGGTGGTGTTGAGGAGCAGGTTATTTTCAGTGCACCATGTGGCCAGGTGCTGGATCTCCTCCCTGTAGGCAGTCTCATCGTTGTTGCTGATGAGACCAATCACCGTAGTGTCGTCCGCAAACTTGACGATGGAATTAGATCCATACACAGGCTTGCAGTCGGAGGTGAAGAGGCAGTAGAGAAACGGACTTAGCACACAGCCCTGTGGTACACCAGTGTTGAGTGTGATGGACGTGGAGCAGGTGGATCCTGATCGAACATTCTGTGGTCTGTCAGTTTGGAAGTCCAAAATCCAGTTACACATTGAAGTGTTGATGCCCAGGTCTCCAAGTTTGGCTATTAACTTGGTTGGGATGACAGTGTTGAATGCTGAGCTGAAGTCAACAAACAGCATGCGTGCATAAGTGTTCTTATTGTCCAGATGGGTGAGCACAGAGTGCACTGCCATGGAAACTGCATCCTCTGTGCTCCTATTGCTGCGGTAGGCAAACTGGTATGAGTCCAATGTGGATGGTAGAGAGTCTTTTAGGTGTTCCAGGACCAGCCGCTCAAAGCACTTCATAACGATGGGTGTGAGTGCTACAGGGCGGTAGTCATTAGGGCACCTCGGGCTAGAGTGTTTCGGCACTGGCAGAATGGAAGTGCGTTTAAAGCATGTTGGTACAGCTGCTTGGGCAAGAGACAGGTTGAATATGTCTGTAAAAACCCCAGCGAGCTGCTCCGCACATGCCCTGAGCACACGTCCAGGGATGTTGTCTGGTCCAGCAGACTTGTGTGCGCTGATCCGGCTCAGTGCCTTGCAGACATCTGTGGAGGAGAGTCTGATTGGTGGGTGGTCAGCTGAGGGTTTGAGCTTGGTGGCAGTTTCTCTGTTGTCTCTTTCAAAGAGAGCATACAAGTAATTTAGCTTGTTCAGGAAGTTGACATCAGTGTCTGCGGGGGTGGAGTGGGTGGGTTTGTAGTCACTGATGGCCTGAATGCCCTGTCATATGCATTGAGGGTCAGAGTTGGAAAAGTGTCCCTCTATCTTTAGCTTGTAGCAGTGCTTGGCCTTTTTGATGCCCCTCTTCAGGTTTGCTCTGGATGTGCTGTAGGCTTGTGCATCTCCTGATCTGAAAGCAGTATTGCGTGACTTCAGCAGGAGTCGCACTTCCCTGTTCATCCAAGGCTTCTGATTTGGGTATGTGGTGATCTGTTTCTGGGTTGTAACACTGTCAATGGTGGGATTGATATGATCCAATACAGAGGAGGTGTAGGAGTCAATGTCCGTGTGAGCGCCACTGGTGGCCTGAGAAGCAAACATACTCCAGTCTGTGTTTAGAAACCTTTCCTGGAGTGTGGAATCTGCCCCTGCAGGCCACACCTTGATGGTCTTCACTGATGGCTTCACACGGTTGATGAGGGGTGCATATTTTGGGGTGAGAAACAAAGAGAGGTGATCTGACTGTCCCAGGTGGGGGAGGGGTGTTGCAACGTAAGCTCCAGCCATGTTTGTGTAAACATGGCCTAAGGTTTTGCTTCCTCTGGTGTGGCAGGAAACATGCTGGTGAACTTGGGTAGCACTGACTTTAAGTTTGAGTGATTAAAGTCACCTGCAACAATAAACGCAGCTTCCGGGTGATCAGTCTGTTGTTTACTGATGGCTGCATGAAGTTCTTTCATAGCAAGCTTGGCATCAGCATCCGGTGGAATATAAGCAGCAGTTATAATGGTGGAAGTGAACTCCCGCGGTAGATAAAACGGTCTACATTTAACCATGAGAAACTCAAGGTTAGCTGAACAATGACTCCCAACAATAGCAGAGTTTGTGCACCAAGCTTTGTTAATGTAAATGCACAATCCACCACCTCTGGTTTTACCGGAGCCATCTAATGTTCTATCTGCCCGGAGTGTGTGGCGTCCCGCTAGCTCAATAGCGGTGTCCGGTATTCCGCTGTTTAACCAGGTTTCCGTGAAGATTAGGACGTTACAGTTCAAAAGTTTCTTGCTGTGTGTGATGCTGAGTCGAATCTCCTCCATTTTGTTCACTAGCGACCGTACATTGGCAAGGAAAATGCTGGGTAAAGAGAGCCGATGTGGTGTTAGCCTTAGCTTAGCTCGTAGTCCTCCACGCTTCCCCCGCCTTTGTTTACGATCTCGACGCCGCCTGCGAGCACTTCCGCCCGGCCGGGTAGAGTGCATAGCCTCGGTTGTCCTACCGATCTCAGGAAGGAGTCGAAGATTTTCCATAAAACTGTCGGAAATTCGCAAACCAATATCCAAAAGCTCACAACGGGTGTACGATGTAAAGGCACAGCTGTTCTGTACGAACAGACCCGAGATGAGCAAGAAAAATACCGCAAAATTGCAGAATCTGGAGAGACCCTGAGCCTCGCGATGTACTCGCGCCACCATCTTGGTCGAATAAGACTGGGAAAAGTCTTATACTGACAGACTGGGAAAAGAGCTGCTGCAACAAAGTCAAATACGTAAAAAAATTTTTTTTTTTTTTTGGAACATTAAAGCATGAAATCCTACTCTAGGAAAACATTAAAACATTATTACTCCTGTTGAGAAATAAAAGAACAAATGTAACTTGCCATAACCTGTCTGAGAGGGTCCCTACCTGTGTAATATGTGTTTGAATCCTATAAAATTCCCCAATAAATCAAAAGGACATTTGGGATTTGTGTAAATGGCAAACAGACAGTTTGTCATAGTTTTTGTTGCGCTAATAAACGGATAGTCGAATATGTGACACAACCCTGAGAGGCGGACAGTGAAATAAACAGTCACAGACTGAGTCACAGTAGCTCATTCTGTAACACCTTTGTCAGTTTAACATACAATGATATTTGTATGTGGTATTAAGTCAGAACACTGATTTGCTTTTGTATTATGAACCGATAAGTCTTATTCCGAGAGGGAAATCACACTTTTTAAAGTTGTAATGTCTGGTAACACCCAGGAAGTTGTATAAGCCAATGATTGTACTGAGGAAACAAATGTATTTAAATATATATGTTCATCTATGAGTCATGAGCTATTGTCATCCATCACATGCAAATATATAGTGAGGTGCATTACACATTTTGTTATATTTCCTGCACCTTTAATGCTTTTATAATATTTCCAATGTCATATAATGGAAAATAGATCATACATCAAGTGTAGAGTGATTTTTCTTTTGGACAGATGAGCCATGGGTTTATCTAAGTCTGTCCCTCAGCCTGTTAGCTTTAACCTTATATTACCATGTCAAAGGAATTTATGACATGTGGTTGTGTGTATTCTTCCAAATAGTCTTTTCCAAGAAATTTCCAAAATGTTATTCATTTCTTTTCAAAGCCACTCACACTGTAAAAAGTGAGAGCCTTCAACGGTTACCCATTAAGGAGCTCTTTCTAGACCTGATTTAATCCTAAATGTAGTTTTGCTGGTGTAACCTAATGAATTTGGTTCGTTTCATTGACGCTAACAATTTGAATGAAATTAATTAATTTAGATGTTACCACGGGATGCATTAACATTAACATTTTGTTCAGTGCACGTGAAGAGACACCAAAAGAAGCTTTTCTACTTCATGGGAGTGTACACTGATTAGGCATAACATTATGACCACCTTCATAATATTGTGTTGGTCCCCCTTTTGCTGCCAAAACAGCCCTGACCTGTCAAGGCATGGACTCCACTAGACCCCTGAAGGTGTGCTGTGGTATCTGGCACCAATATGTTTGCAGCAGATCCTTTAAGACCTGTACATTGCAAGGTGGGGCCTCCATGGATCAGACTTGTTTGTTCAGCACATCCCAAAGATGCTCGATTGGATTGAGAACTGGGGAATTTGGAGGCCAAGTCAACACCTCAAACTCGTTGTGCTCCTCAAACCATTCCTGAACCATTTTTGCTTTGTGGCAGGGCACATTATAGGTAGGTGGTACGTGTCAAAGTAACATCCTCATGGATGGCAGGACCCAAGGTTTCCCAGCAGAACATTCCCAAAAGCATCACACAGCCTCATCTGGCTTACATTCTTCCCATAGTGCACCCTGGTGCCATGTGTTCCCCAGGTAAGCGGCACACACGAGTCATCCACGTGATGTAAAAGAAAACGTGATTCATCAGACCCGGCCACCTTCTTCCATTGCTCCATGGCGGCGCACGAGCCCACTGTTGGCGCTTTCGACGGTGGACAGGGGTCAGCTTGCACTCAAAAAAATGAACTTTCACTGTTGTTAGTTGCACTCAAATCATCCTTGTTCACATTACTTTAAAAAACTCATGTCCTATAACTAAATTTACTTAGATTTACTGAGTTGTTTCTACAAAAGTTATTTTACTTTTTTACTTTCAAAAATTAGTATTGTCAGCTTTACTTAATAAGTGTTTGATCGGTCAACTTAACATTGCTGAGTGAAACGAACAAACTGGGCAGTGGATCTGTAGTTCCCAGCATGCTTTGCAAGTGACTGCATTAGGAGAGTAAATTTAGGGATTAAAGTGTTATTTTATCTTTTTCAGTAAAGGGAAAGATGTTGTTAGTTTATGTTAGTGTTATGTGCAGTTATGTTGGACATTTAGAGGAGTTTATATAATTTTGTGGTTACCATTTTGCAGAAGAGTGGTGCCTGTGTTTAGCCTGTGGCCACTCATATACACACATTTATTGGATGGACTTCCTGTTCTCAATTAAGTTATTTTTGAATTTTGTTTCTAAAAATATGCTTTTTGTTATATTTAATAGTTTTCCACTTACACTTGTAGAGCAAGTAGTTCATTTAATAAGGTCAATTAAATCAATAAATGTGTTCACCTAACATAATAAACTTTTATAAATTTAACATAACATTATTAAGTAAACTGCACATATAAATATGATGTAATAGTGACAAATTCAAATGGTTTGTATTTACTTAAAGGTCCCGTTCTTCGTGTTTTTTTTTTAGCTTTGATTGTGTTTACAGTGTGCAATATAACGTGTTCATGTTTCGCGTGTAAAAAAAACACAGTATTTTTCACACAATTTACTTATCTGTACACCGCTGTTTTCACTGTCCTAAAAACGGGCCGATGAGCTCCTTGTTCTATGAAGTCCCTCATTCAGAAATACGTAAAGAGTTCTGATTGTGCCAGCGGTTCCCGTGTTGTGATTTGACCGCAGCTTAGCGAACGTGGCACGGTTCCTGTGTTGTGATTCGACAGCAGCTTAGCACACGTAACTTGCACGGAAAGGTCACGCCTCTTAACGGGAGATGTATGCGCTTAATGATCTCTACAGCGTCCCTGGGAAAGCCAAACAAAGGTGATTTGACTCCGGGATGAAAATAACAGCGTCTCGACGACATGGCGACAAACACAGTCAAACGCAACAATTCCTTTTCTCCACGCGACACTTCCTCTTCTCCACGTGGGACAGCAACAAGACCACGCCCCCTTTTTTCTCACTAAGGATCTTAGTGACAGAAAACGAGCCAATAAATTTAGGAGCAAGCTTATTACAAACGGTGCGAAGAGGAATGTTCTGAGTAGAAAGCCACACTTTTTGACCAACGACGTATTCGGGAGGCTTTGACCGGTGACGATCGGCCTGGGCCTTAGTGCGCTCCCGCACCCGGAGGAGAGTGGTTCTAGCCTTCCTCCGAGTGCGACAGCACATTTGGACAAAAGCGTGGGCAGAGGGGACCGCGACTTCGGATTCCAGACTAGGAAAAATAGGTGGCTGGTACCCTAAACTACCTTCAAACGGGCCCGTGGACGATACTGGTAACGAGTTATGTGCGTACTCAACCCAAGAGAGCTGCTGACTCCAGGAGGAAGGATTCTGAGAAACCAAACATCACAACACTCATTCCAAATCTTGGTTGGCCCTCTCAGTCTGACCGTTGCTCTGAGGATGATAACCAGAGGAAAGACTGACATTCGCCCCCAGTAATCGACAAAACTCTCTCCAAAATTTGGACACGAATTGGGGTCCCCTGTCAGAAACCACATCCTTCGGGAGGCCATGAATGTGTAAAACATGATCAGTGACAGTGACCGCTGTCTCCCTGGCAGAGGGTAATTTGGGCAGGGGAATAAAATGAGCCACCTTCGAGAACCGGTCCACCACGGTTAAAACCATGTGTTGCCCTGGGAGGGGCAGGGTCTCGAAGGGGCAGGCAGCGGCTGTAGGAATCCCGCTGGGGGTCGATTGGAAGTCTTACCAACCGCGCAAACTGAGCAGGCCAAAACAAAACCACAAATGTCTTGAACCATAGATGGCCACCAAAACCGTTGCTTAACTGGTACGATTTACCCCAGGATGACAAGCGATCTTGGAACAATGACCCCACCGGATAACGTCTGGCCGCAAGTTCTCAGGCACAAAAAGACGACTCGGTGGACAACCGGACGGAGGCGTTGTAGAGGCGCTACGGACCTTCGACTCGATCTCCCAGACGACCGCAGAAATGACCAGTCTCTCCGGTACGATGGACTCGGGAGAAAACAGACGCTCGGAACGATCGAAAATACGAGACAAGGCATCGGGCTTGATGTTCTTAGCGGAGAACACCCCACAAGAGCTGCAGTTTTGGAGATGCTCTGACCCAGTCGTCTAGCCATCACAATTTGCCTTGTCAAACTCGCTCAAATCCTTACGCTTGCACATTTTACTTGCTTCTAACACATCAACTTTGAGGAAAAATTTTCACTTGATGCCTAATATATCGCACCCGCTAACAGGTGTCACGATGAAGAGATAATCACTGTTATTCACTTCACCTGTCATAATGTTAAGCCTGACTTTAATGATTATGTCACCCAGCTTTGACATAGAATATGTACTGTATAACTTCAGAGCCAGATAGAATATGTGACTGCCATCACAACGTGCAAATGCTTTTAAATACAATTTGTACCTCGATGTTTTAGTCAGATTGTTTGATAGTTCTTTGGCACTATCTTTTAACTACAGATTTGAAATGTTAAAATATGACATTTTTCTTCTCACAAGGCTAGAAATAGGTTAACAATTCGATTGTCACTTGCACTTGCAAATGTAATAATGTCACTTACATTCATTAAAGTCCTGTGTGACATTTTAAAATGTTAGACTGTTAAGAAATGCTTTGGTGTCTGGCCACGCCTGTTCATTTTATCTCTGTACATGTTATAGTTACTTATTGTTTGTTTTATAATGTTGTTGTTGGGTTTTTTTAATGAGTAGACAATAAAACATGGATTTTTCTTCATTTTATTTTACTTTTTGTTACTTATTTTGTTACTTATCTTATTACATAGAAAAGCATAGTGTACATAGGAAATGATGGGGTAGACGATAAATGTGAAGCTTAACTCAACATGCCAAAGCACTTGCTGTTGAGTAACAATGTAGGCTATATTTTATTATGAAATATCATTATTGAGGGCCTCTCTGCAACAATTCCATCCATAATCTGTATTAGACAAATATTAAACAAACCGTTAACTAAACAAGAACTTGTCCTCATGAAACACAATTTCATTCAGCATAGACTTTTGTGTGGGTGGCTCCTCTTGAGTCAGTGTGAGTTTTTTTTTTTGGGGGGGGGGGGGGGCAGAATTGGTACATCAGTTCGAGTGACTAGATCGCACCTCAAGGGGGTTGAAAAAGCCTCCAAACTGCGACATGATGTGGAGCTTATGAACAACAGCAACTAGCTACGGAGGAGCAGTTTGCATGAGCAAGCCCCATTGACGTCTCCTGCGCTGCGATAGGACCATTAGGATGCTTAGAGGTGGGGGCCTCCCTGTGATGGCTCATGGCTAAATCCAATATCGTGACGTATAGTGCACATGAGCCAACAACAACTTGAAAGGACTGGAAGAAGTCATCATGCCTGTTGTCACAATGAGTCAGATATTAGTTGACCTTTTTGATACTACAAGACAATGAAGTTAATGACACATGTAGAGTTGAACTATTTGGATTATGACTTCAGGTTTATTGTGTGAAACAAATGGAAAAATTCTGATGGAGAAAAACTGAAATTTGACTGTGCACAGATTGTATAGTCCAGCACATTTCACTAGTTCTAAATCAAGAATGTATGTTAAAACTTGTGGCATACAATTATAATAAGTGTGGAGCATACATTTTAGATACATTACATTTTACCAGTCTTAGTTGGCATAAATTAATGTCAAGTAAGATGAAATTGCTTAAAAAGTGTACACAGGATTATGTTTCTGATTACAGTTTCATGAGTGCAATTTCTAATCAGTACCAGATTACACAGTAATCTATCCGATACCCACAACCATATGAAATCAGTGACCAGTTGCTGTTTTTCTGCGTATCTTAAAGTCATTTAAAAAGTAATTTGAGTCTCATTTTATTAAGCATTCAGTTGCTTTTTATTATTATTCTTTTTTCACGTAATGTAACTAAACCACAAGTATAGGCATAATCGAATTATCACAAAGCTCTCTGTTGGCCATAATCAGTCTGTTGGGAACAAAAGTTTTATTATTTATGCCTCTAGGCCACAGAAATCAGATGCAGCATTACAGACCCAGAGCACAGAAATGCTTTCATTTCTTTTTACCCATATCCTCTTACTGATTTAATTTAGAGTTTATGCAAATGCGTCACTGCATCTTCTGTAAAAATCACAGATTCTTAATTTCCTATTCCAAACGATATCGACACAAATAGGCCTATACATGAATCATTATTACTATTTATCTGCGTGAAATTAAGATGCAGCTAGATGCAAATATGATGCAAAGTGTGCAAAATAAGCAGGCTATTCTGCAAAATCATATTTAAAATAGTTTAAAATCAGTTTAAAAAATGAAGTTTTCATTTATCCAAGCTTCCAACCGCTATAAATAATCTTGTTGAACAATAAAATGTAATTAGTCTTATTATAGCATGCATATTACTAGGATATTTGCTGTTTATTAGTGCTTATAAAGCACATATTAATGCCTTATTCAAGGCTACATGACCATATTCTACAACCCAGTACCTAAACGTAACAACTACCTTACTGACGATTAATAAGCAGCAATTATGAGTTTATTGAGGCAAAAGTCATGGTTAATAGTTAGTTAATAGTGAGAGTTTGACCCTAATCTATAAAGTGTTATCATTACGCCTTACAAAACAAGCCTGAAACTCCTAAAGGAAGTAAAACAGTTCTAGGTGTTTTAGTACAAAAAAGAATAAAATAGAGAAATATGTAAATTTTTACCATCACTCTTATAGATAGACGCTGTGTTAGAAACAGCCTCACAGCAGCGGTAACTTGTTTTTTGTGATTTGATGCAAAAGTAATAAAATACAAAGTATTAGTGTTATAAATGTACATACAAATGAAAATACAATTTTTTTTGCTGGATTTACAGTTAAAACGCGTCATCACAGTCTGTGAAAAGGGTTTATTTAGCAGACCTTACATTTGTTTTAAATGCACCGAAATTATTTTTAAATAGTCGACTCACCGGGAATCATTGTATAATTCCCACACTGAGTTTAATCTACTAATATCTTACAGCTATATCCTATACAAATGGAGCCACGAGAGAAAGAGAGTGAGTGAGTGATTGTAAGAGAAAGACAGTCCAATCTATCTATAAAATAATCTGAGTTGTTTACTTGAGATGAGATGAGATGAGATGCACTGATTGCTCACTAGTGGTGTTTGACTTTTGATTGGCCGGTGCACTCAAAAGGTAAGCCAATCTTGCATCATCTGCTGTTTTTGTTCAAGGCCACTCGAACTTAATTCCTTTCATCAGAAACTCTGAACTTGATTATTAAATTCCACTTGACAGACACTTGTTGCTATAACTGTTCATAAAGAATAGGGTAGCCTATAGTCTATATTTAATAAGAAACTTCCATGCAAAAAAACGTGCATAAGCTTCAAGAATGTTGTGTTCATTTTAACTTACGTCTCATATTCAATAAACCGATCTGCAACTGAACATCAGCAATGATCTTAATTGAAAATGTCTCGTGAGTTGTATTACGAAGGTGTTTCTGATTGACGTATATGGTGCGGAGTTGGGGGCAGAGCTACTGTCATTTCCACCGCCCGGCTCGTGTTTACGCCAGGCGCAGCACTGTATATAAAGCACTGGAGGTGCGGGCAGGACAGAACAGATCCGTGAGTGGACAACTTCTTATTTCTGAAAGACCTCCCAAAGACGCGGAAAGAACATTGGAACAAGAAACTTCAGGGTTCCAGTCCAGAGAAATAACTGCACCTAAACTCTTTGACTCCTGAAAGTAAGTTTTTCTTGTGATTATCATTCTGCATATGGAGGTGCCAAATCAGAAGTTACGTTACGTGCTAAAGTTCTGTGGGAAATCGAGGCATTATTGTTTTCATTAATGTTAAATCTTATGCCGGATACAAAAGATGTTTGCGTTATATGTCATTTTTCTAAGTACAGACGCATTCAGAACCATGGACAGCACTCACAAACAGTTAGTAAATTCATTCATAGCCTACCTTTAATAATCTGCTAGGGAAAAGGAGCGATAGTCTAGATTAACAGATTGTATTATTATTCATAATTGGTTTCACACAACGTTTGTATCGTCTGCTTTTAAACACAAAGTGATTCGATGCTTTATGCATTCTTGATCTCAGTTGCTTTTGAACTTTCGATTGATTCGAATGGATACTTCTGACAAATAATTCCGAATATTTTGCAAGTTTTTGCAATCGTGTTGACTGCAATGTAACGTGCACAGCTACTAGCATTTTATACCACAGACTAATTTATGCTTTCCCACCTGTTGTCGCTCCCTCGCTTTCCACATCCATTCAGACGTTTTATAAAACGCACTCCACGCGTGCATTAGTTTATGCAAGGAAATCAACCACGAGTTTTTCTTTTTCAGATGGCTGCCATGCTGAAGCCCTGGACCGTCATCGCTACTCTCCTCTTCTGCGTGCTCCTGTGTCTCGGGACCTTTGTGGACGCCTATCCGCCTAAACCAGAGAATCCTGGAGATGACGCTCCTCCGGAGGAACTCGCCAAGTATTACACCGCGCTGAGACACTACATCAACCTCATCACGAGACAACGGTGAGAAAGACACGCGGTGTGTCGGTCAAACACACCTGTTTGATTAAAACGTTCATATTATCGCCCTTCCCTATAGAAATCGACCAGGGGACCATGATAAAAATCATTTCCCGTTGGTGTCAGTGCACCATCTCCCATTAAAATGTCAGGAAAAATGACGAAGTTCTGCAGTAGGATTCTGAAATTGCATTATGGTCCACTTTTCAGTGGCTAAAGGCTCTTCATATAACAAATCTGAGTGATAAAACCCAACAGATGCACCTCGGAGAAGCCTCCAAGATTGAATAGGCTATACTCATCTGTCATAGATTGATGTTTCTCTCAGCCCTGCCCTATAGAGGACTACATTTATTTACATATTTATAGTCACCTAACAGGCCTTTGACATTTAGGAGACAATAAGCAACACATTCCGATAAAAACATTTACAGTAAATCGTTTTTCTTCTCACAATACACTTTCATTCCAGGGCCTCAACCCCTGTTAGTCCGCCAAAGAACCTAAAGCCTCGCCTGTAAGAGGTCGAAATGAAAATCTGGGATGTATATCTGGGATTAAACAAACAGACGTGATGATTCAAGCAGCTAAACCAAGTCGTGACTACATTAAATGAACGTTAAGTATTGCCGACGTCTCTAACAGGGAGCAGGTGAGACTCTATAAAAGCTCATGCTTCAGAAATAGCTACAGTATAACATTAGTTTACTCTCAGGCTCACTGATGTTCTGTCGAGCAGGAATCTGAGCATGAAATTGTTTTTTTATTCAAGTGCCAAACCACTGCCCTTTAGCTTGTTTTCAGCATTAGCCTATTCCTCTTGAAGATGCTGTTCTGGGAGAAAGTACTCAAGTAAGATTGTCTCAGGTCCAAACTCGTTTCTCAATTTCTACTAAATGTTCCCTCAAACTGAGAGTTGTGTCTTTTCTAAAAAGTATTTAAGCTTGCGTAAAGGATTGGTTCATATCATCTGTGAGATAAATGTCAGAGTCTTCTAGGTGACATGTCTCAAGCACATTGAGCTGTCAAACAGTCAAAAAAAACATTGAACTGCTAAATTAGATTCATAACGTCTGGGGTGGAAAGACAGTTTGTATTTATATCGGTGATTGGTGTCTGACAGATAAAGTGGGCCGACTAGTTCTTTTCACTTTCTGACACTTCCACACACCACAATGAGCTCACTGTGTGAGCAATTTGAGATCATTATTTCAGTACTGAAATGTTCCCAGCTAAGCTACACGGCTTGACTGAAGTAATGAGGGAATAAACTGTCATATTTCTTACATGCAGGTATGGGAAAAGGTCCACTTCGGAAGATGTGATGGCAGAGCTGCTGTTTGGGGACGATACAGAGCACAAACAGAGATCAAGGTGGGAGTCTTTTTTACTTTAGCTGCGATTTTAATGTTAATTGCTAATAGACTCGTTAGTCTACTTACGAACAGTAAAGAAAGCAGAAAAAAAAGATAAACAAAAATACATTTCCTGATTTATATGGTATTCTGGAGGTATTTTTAAATCCTGGATTAACTCACTCACAAAGGGTGATAGGTTGTGTGTTAATGGGAAGAATTTTTCACACCTGTTGAGGAATCAAGGAACAGGGATCTCTGACTTCCTTTCTCTCTGTCCTCCAGGAAGGGAGTGGGTTAAGGAACATTATGCACAGTGAATATTTGAGAGGCCTTGACATTTAACAGCCCTTATTAGGCCTAAAAAAGTAACAAATCACACTGTGCTTGCTAATTGAAATCTGTAAACGACAGAAATGGAAGCAATAATGAGAAGATGGAAAGATTTGAAATAGTATCAGTGTAAACATACTTAATCGGGGGGAAAACATATTGATGTCAGTAAAAAAAAAAAAAAATGTTTATTGCTTATTTATTCATTGCATGCATCTCTTTCAGATATGATGACAATTATATGTGGTGAAGTTCAGTGACCCCTATGTTGCCTGTCCTGAGCTAAGCCCACCTGTGCCTCCCACAGAAAACCTCCAGACAATTAAATAAGAACATCAGACAACCTCATCCACCTCTTTATTATATACATCATATCCTTTTTCTTTTGTGTGCACAGAATCTCATTATCAACTGTACATAATATATTATAATAGGAACTATCAATGGAAGTGTAAATGTGTATACTTCATTGTGTCATACAGCAATTATGTTTTTTTGTTTGTACCATGTAAATTATTCTATGTGATTAAAGTTTATTGGATGAATCTGGCTATTTATTTTGCTCTGGTGGTTTTTGAAAAGGCTGTACCATATGCCATGAAGACAAAGAACATTATTTTTTAATATAATAGACCTATAGCCTTGTCCGATCGATTGTAGTACATTTTCAATATAGGCCTACGTATTTGTTCTAAGTTTATTTCTCAATGGCCAGCAGATGTCCCTCCTGTAACATAAAATAAAACCATTTAAGCTAAAACACTTCAATAACACTTAGGCAAAATACCTACATTTTGTTCATTTCTTCGACAAGTCATTGCCAACATTTCATTCTACAAAAACAATTGCTATATGAACGACCCAATAACACTTAGGGTCACTATATTGTTAGCTAATATTTATTTAAGGATGTGAGGATCTCTTTACAGACACATTTTAACACATTTGGCAGAAGAAATATTCGCTGTTGAACCTGCAAATGCACGTTACTGAATCTTGATTGGCACTGTTATGTAAATGAGTGGAGAACATTTAAAGCGGACTGTCGAGAACATTCTAATATTAACACGGCCCTAGAGCTAAACATCAGATGGTGGGTCCCACCTACTGAGACGTTTGAGCGTTGCCCCTTTATGTCTACGCAATGACTAGACTCTGATTTGATGCTTTGTAGCGGTTCAGACACCTCTCACATAATCAAAACAACGTAACGAAGCAATACGGGAAAGGTTAGTAGGCTATCTCTTCTTATGATACAAATCATTTCAGAATTACGCATTTTGTGTGTTGACGTGTCCCTCTAAACATGTTCCATTCAGAGATGCGAACCATAATCGTTTCACCTACTCTATAGCATAGTGTTGTCGTCTTATTGTTGTTATAGCCTAAGGTTAGGGCATTATTAATTCCTCTGTTGTTTAACGCGTTCTGTTGTTCTCCATTGGTATGATATTCTTTTATTCATCACATTTAAGTGCATGCATGCTAATTAGTAGTGTCATTTGGGACTGCATCAGCTGTTGGCATCGCTTCCATATTGTTCGCGGTGAATGAAATCCTTCAAACTCCTTTTTTCTTTATCATGATTATCATCAGCACTTATTATCACAGTTATGCACCCCATAATCTGTGATCAGAATGTAGAAAGACACCCTTTTCTATATAAATTGAGTTATACTTTATTAAGGATGAAACAAAGGTACAAAATAACTGAAACATTATTATGAAGGTCGTCTTATTATGAGACCTCTAAAGTATAGGAGACGTTATTATACAGCAATAAGTTGTGGTCCTCTAATGTGATTGGTCAAATTCCCAGAAGTCGCATATTTATTATAGCCTCTGGGACGTTCCACTAGATGTGTCCGAAATCGGCCCTATCCCCTTATATAGTCTTTGATGTCTATGGATGATTTTGTAATGGTATTCAAAGCCATTGTGGGGTGGGTTTCCCAGTTCACTTATTCAATACTAAATCCTCGCACTTCAATGTATGACAACACAATGGAATAAAAACATGATAGTTGGTGGTGCTTTTCTTTTGTGTTTTGGTGACTGAAAAAATATTCATGATACCATTACACGAGCAGATTTAAAGCTTTAATAGCCTTTATATGAATATTATTTATGTGCTGTCAAAACCAGGTGATTAAAAGCAGAGAATAATCTGGCATAGTCTCAGTTTCTTGTTATGGTTCCTTAAAGGGAACGTAGACCTATTTGTCTGTGTCGTACGTAGACAGATGGGCCATGCCTTTTTCTGGCTCGGGGAGCAGATGGAGAGCATGGCTGCTTGTGATGTGGGCTGGGCCAGACCAGGGTGTCATTAGCATGGGGGGCTCAGCGGGGTCTGCAGGAAGAATGGTAATGGAAGGAGGTGGGGGGCTCAGGAGTTGCCAGCACATGATAAATTCACCATCCCTCCCTTTTATAAAGGGCTAGAGGAAGACCCCCTCTTGCCTTCTCTCAGGGGATCTCACTCAGATGCTGAGTTTGCATTCACCCCTAGCTAAAACGCACTGGAGCAGTCTGTTTGGCAATGAGATTTGAATGTGAGCATGGGCGTATTCCATGTTGGGCTGACAGCTCTCCATGTCAATTGACATCCAACATAGTAGACTCTTCAGTTAAAGCCAGTCTGAGAGAGTTTCAGGCAGTTGACAGAACTTTTTTTTTTATTTTTTTTATTTGATTTATTGCTGTTTTTCTGCATCATTTTCAGAGCTTATTGCTAATAAATATATTTACTAAATACAACAAAAAAGAAAATGTATGTTGATCCCTGTAGTTTGCTTTTTGTTTTTTGTACATCCGGAAAGTATTCACAGCGCTTCACTTTTTCCACATTTTGTTATGCTACAGCCTGGATTCAATTAATTATTTTCCTCAAATTTCCACTGATCATCCTTGGGATGTTTCTACTTTCTACAACTTGATTAGAGTCCACCTGTGGTAAATTCAGTTGATTGGACATTATTTGGAAAGGCACACACCTGTCTATATAAGGTCCCACGGTTAACATTGCATGTCAGAGCACAAACCAAGCCATGACGTCCAAGGAATTGTCTGTATACCTTCGAGACAGGATTGTATCAAGGTACAGATCTGGGGAAAGGTGCATAAAAATTTCTGCAGCATTGAAAAAAAAGTGAATACTTTCCGGATGCACTGTATATTCATTTTAATCAATACATGTTCTAAATATAGTGGCCCCAAAACGTATTTGAGCCTGTTATTATTATAGTTAACTACAACTAAAACCTTAAAAACACATTTTTGTTACTTAAAAAAGTAAACATTAACTGAAATAAAATATTAAAAAAATTATATCAACAATTATTGAGATTATTTAAAAAAAAATTTTTTTATTTAACTTGATGGACTAAAAATAACTAAAACTGAAACTAAAATGAAAATGAATAAAAGCTGTATAGACATTTAAAAAAACAACTAACAAAAATGACAACGCAACAAAATTATTAAAACCATAGCTAAAATGAAAATGTTAAATATAAAAATAAACCACTAATACAAAATATTAGTAAAAACTTTAATAGTATCTCATACAGTGATACTAAAATAACACTGATTGGACACTTGAATCCATTGTTTGCATATTATTCAGACATCTTAAGTGATTTATGGGCTCAGATATATATTGGGGCCCCTGTGTATTTTATTATTTTTAAGTTGTGACACAATAATACTCTTTATTTTGTTTGTTTTTTCTGCAACATTTATGCTAATATTTTGCTAACTGTGGTGCTTAATATTTAAAGCGTTAGAGGAGCAATTTATGTCCTGTTATTCTCAAGCTGTGTGCCTGTAGGTTAACAATAAAACCTGTTTGTTTTGTGTGGGTTAATAAAAGCAAGAAGATGGAGGCCCTGAGGTGCTCTGTGATTAAAGGTGGTGGAATAACTAGTGGACAGTCAGAAATCAGAGGTGCTTGAGGCGTTCACAAACGCTTATATATTCAAAGAAAGCACAGCCAACACCCATTAATATAGACCTGTTTTTAACAAAGGAGTTGAGTGAGACGCCAAACTCCATTTAAATGAGTGTCTGTGTTTGCCTGAACTGAACTGGCACTTTATCCCAGTATAGCAGCGTCATTCTGAGCCTGGTCATGCTTGTGAATAAACTAGAGTGTGAGAATGAAACGGGGGTATGTGGGAAGTCTGACTTCTCCATCCCGCCGGGACTGATCTCGGCTACATAAACAACAGATTCACACTAGCATCACAAAACCACATGAACAAAGATCCCATGTTTTATGCATGTTTTATTCCATTATTGAAATAATTAGACCGTGTATATGCAATTATTAGAATCAAAATGTGGAAATGCTTTTCATAATTTCCATTGATTAAATATTATTTTATTTCATGGCCCAGCAAAATCACTGTATTTTTATATAGTAAAGTGAACAGAATTAGTCATCAGTGTGGATCCTACCTGTATTTTATATTTACATTTATGCATTTTTAGCAGACACTTTTATTAAAAAAAGAAACCCTTGTAAGCAATTTGTCCTAGACATTAATTATTATGTCAGGTTCATTAGAAAGCTAGACTAGGAAACAAGAGGTGAAATGCAAAGAAGACAATTCAAATTTTTTTTTAATTCCCCAAAGCAGGTTGATTTGACCTTGTTTACCCTCTACCTCAGAGTAGTGACTCAAGTGATTTCAGGACTCTTCTGGTGTTTTTTATGATGTTATTGTGTCATGTTCAAAGTGTTCAAACTCTGTCATCGTTTACTCGCTCTCATGTCGTCTTTCTTCTTTGGAATACAAAAGGAGATATTCTGAAGAATGTTAGTAACCAAATAGTTTTGGTACTAATTGACATCCATAGTATAGACATAAAAAAATTCCTTCCTGGAATTCAGCTTCAATTCTGGGCGAGCTGGTATGTAAGGCAGCCGCTTTCCCCTTTCCCCTTTAGGGAAGTAGGCTAGTCACTCAGCTCATAACCTACGTAACATGTGCGAGAAAAAGAATCGCTATAGCAACCACCTCCGTCATACAGTGCATGTG